>JAQPPZ010016946.1:6250000-7500000 GCA_028583015.1 Wollemia nobilis | reverse complement strand
TCTCCAAAAAACCTAGCCAGTATCTATGGAACTTACATATTAACCCTATGATTTAAGAACCATAATTCATGCTTGTGTTGGCACGCGAATCGACATCGAATGGAAAGGTTGCATGCCCTGCGATCCTTGACCAACATTGAATGACTGTCGGGCTCGAAAGAGGCAAGGCGGTCAATCTTCAAAGAAGGTCGGTTCCTCAAGTCCTAGCTACCTACACTGAAAAGGAGAGGGTAAAAGGGAAAAAAAGAGAAAAATAAAAGGAGGCCGTAGCCAAAACTCATAATAACGAGTATAGCCGCATCAAGACACATGCTCCATCAACACTTCGGGTGGAAACACAAGCACACTATCTAACAAATCAACAAACCATACCCCTACTCAATACTGAGTGCCTACATATTGAAGGTGAATTCCAGAACCAGTGGATGAGATGTGTGAAATCCAGGATGTAGAATTAAAGTGCATCCACCCAACCAACCTAAGCAAAAATAAACCCCAACTTGATTTGAATGCGAATTCCAAAACTACTGAATGAAGCGCACGAAATCTAGATACTAAAATTAAATGATCTCACTCAGACAACCAAAATAAAAATAAGCATTTGCACTTAAGAAAAGTTATAAGGACCAAATTGGATACCAAACAGTAGCATACTTATATTTACAAAATGGAAAAAAATTTACATATGAATTGTAATGGCTAAAGAACCATCATCTGGAATGGTTAACATTCCAATATTTATAGAAATCCTTACAATATATTCAAACTACATGCATTAATGGTGTAAGGCGAGAAGACACTGCTGAAACAGACGGTTGCTCGGTTGGCATTTTACCTCTTGGGAGAATGGCGGTTGTCCGAAGAGGATTAGGCACTTCTGCATAAATATGAGTCCTTGATCACTCTGACATTCTTGTCGGGCCATAAAATTTCATCTACTTTACCCCTTCATGTGGATGGAAGGCCTACAATTAATTACCTCTGTAATTGTGCATTTCAAATTATCTCCTTCTTGCCCATTAACAACCTGAACCTTGGCAGTTGCGATCATTAATATTTTTTTGGAGGATTCCCAATGCTTCCCTTTGATAGATGATAATTTTAGTTTCGGGTGGATATCTGAAAACCTCCCAAACTTTCGTCCAATTCAATATTGTGAAGGGACAAGTGATCGAGATTGATTCATCATTGCCACCTTCCCAACATTCCACCCATTCTCAGGGTGGGAATTTGGACATACACCATCCTGACTAGCTCTCCTGAACCTCCATCCAGTCAAGGCGGGCTTTACAAATTATGACGAAGGCTTTTCTATTCATCAGAGTGAATCCTGAGATGGTGCACTATTCTTTAATTAGGACGGGAGTTTGGGAGCACAAATCAGTATGTTGCCATCCCATTTTTTGACCCAAATGTTAGGGTAGAGAATTGGGATCAACCTTGAAAGCTCACCTTCCTAATTGTCTGCCCGACATTTTACTCAGCTGATTTTGATAATTTGGTCTCTCGAAATGCTTTGTCAGGTCTTTGCCCTTTTTGTGGCTTTGTCAAGGGGTGAGCCTTTAGGAGTAAATCTCACTCAACGATAACTTACTATTTCGTCCAACTGCATTCGACATGAACACCATCCACACTTATCCTTAAGACCCATCTTAACCATCAATGCAAAATATCGACTTCAAAATTTATCCATTCCTATACGCCATCACCTTGCAAAAGAAATAGTGGGTGAAAGAATGTAAAATTTCACCCACACTCTTGGTGACTCATAGGGATCTTTCACTTTATGGAAGAGAGAAATCCAACCAAGAATCTTAGAGCACATAAAACTTTTGAACAGAGAAGGGGGAAGTGAGAAGGAAATGAAAAGAGACAAACGATTACAAGGTGGAACATGGGTGGCATGGAAAAATTAACAAGGTGGAACATTGCAAAGAGGAATGAGGGGAAGAAAACCATCAGCGAAAACAACAAATAAAATTGGGAACAAGGAGAAGACAACACAAGATGAAAGGGGAAGAAATGGGAAGCACTAGAGATATAGGGACATATGTCTTCAACCAAAAGAGTTGAATACAACTAGCATAGGGGGAGAGCGAAGGAAAGGGTGGAACACGAAGAGGAGGGGAAACGAAAGGAAAAACAATATGGGATTTATCATATAAAACTAATAGGGTGGATATCTCATCTCATGAGATAACCCCAAGGATTGTAATCTCATAAATATACCCCACCAAGGACCCAAAATATTCCAAGAGCAGATAAATTTCTAAGGATATTCGCCTCTCTTGTTATAGCTCTTCTTGACATAGTCCAACAAGGACCCTCTTTTACCAATTGTTATCCACCTTGGGGCCATTCTACTTCAGCTGCACTTTGCGGCTTACACTTCCTGACCATATCTGCAACTGTGGATGTGGCTATATTTATAGCATGCTTTCGTAGGTCCTGAGTTTTTCTCCATGTGATTTTGTATTTCCAAGGAAATTGTGATAGACCTTTGTACTTGCTAGTTGCATCCACTGGGCTACGACGTCGCAACAATGAAAATAAAAGTATAGACAACAAACATGGGAGAAGGAAAACGAGGAGAGAAATGGAGAGACAAAGATAAAGTATTATGTTTCCAATGTGCAACCTGGGAAATACCCCCATTCTCTTGACTTCATAGTTTCTAGTGCCTCAACAAACTGACAACTCATTATTAGAGCATTTCCCCTGCAAGCTATAAACAAAGTGATAACCCTTCGCAAGAGACTGTGCTTACCGTGTAGTTTTATTTACTTACCGCATTATTTACACAAAATTTTGGTGTGCTTGGCATGCTTGAGCCAAGGTTGTTTGTGTGAATCATCCTATAAATCTACAATGATTAGACTTGATTATTATGAAATTAAGCCATTGCTTGTATTTCATCTGGCATAGATCACAGTGGCTCATAATTGTGATTATATCATAATTTATTTTTTCACTTTGCCTGAGCACCTTGGTACTTAGGCCATCAAAGACTAATGTGGCTACCATTTTTGTCACGTCATTCCACCTAGCTAGATCTTGGTGGTGATCTATCAAGGAACAAACTCCAAGGTTGCTCCTTTTCTATACAGACTTGTTGGGTTAGTCCTGTTGCATTCTCCATCACTGTCAGTGGGTTTCAATCCTGGTTGCATCCATCAGTGCTATCGTCCCATGGATCCAAATGGATATGGGGTTGATCTATTGGGTTGACCTTATGTGTGTGGATATTCTAACAAGATTCTTCCTGAGGTGACCCTACTATCTGACATGGCACAAGATCTGCTATAGAGGTGATTATGCAGGGCTTCAATCGCTTCAACTCTCTAGTTAGCATTCGGTCAACTCTAATAGCCTCCTCGTAGAGTTGAGGAAATATGTTTTTCCCATATTGATGTAGAAGGAGACCGATATCAAGGCTAAATGCCTGGACGTAGTATAGATGCACTTGGGAAGAGGATGAGAGGAGTTGATAGGGAATTATTCTCCAACTCATCTCAAATCGAACATTGAAATCTGCAATACTTTCAAGAGGGTTCCTATTGATAGATGTAAACTAAGTTAATAGTTGGAGGAGGTCCTCAAATCCACCAAATGTATCCAGGATGGGCTTAGCAAAATTTATCCATGTCGAGAACCAGAGTAATGCTTTGCCTTCCAGAGAAATAACAAGCAACCTGATCATCACATCTTCATGCATGATATTATGGAGGATAGTCAAGGAAGCCACATTTTCAAGGTTCTCAGACACAAATCCTATAATACCACCATATTTTTGTAGGATCTTTAATGCAGCCTTAGGGATGTCATGCAAATGAGGGATATTAAGGGGACCGGGATCATTCCAACAAGGATGACTAATATGATCCATTGAGTTGCCGATCCTTCAAACCTTCTAGATCCCATCACCAGGTTGGAGTCGCCAGATGAGCATACTTTCTCCGCTAATGTAGGTAAGACTACTCATCAAATATTGAGTCCTTCGAGATATAGAAAATATTTTAGCACATTAAAAGAGCAACTAGTCGTATTATCTGGATTTCTCGCTCAGAGAAGTTTCCAGGTGATTAACAAGATATGGGTAAACTAGAGTATCACTGAACTCTAACTTCCTGGAATAATGAAGACTTTTTGAGTCCCCAGCAAAGTCACAAAAAATTGTTGGCACGTGAATTAGCATCAAATGGGAAGGTTACATGCCCAGCGATCCTCGAATAACATTGAACGACCATTGGGTTCAGGAGAGGCAAGGCAGTCGATTTTATAGAAGGACTATTCCTCAAGTCCTAGCTATCTATGTCATAAAGAAGAGGGGAAAAGGAAAAAAAGAGAGCAAAATAAAAGAATGTTGTATCTAGAACTCACAAGGATAGGTATAGCCACATCAAGACATATGCTCCATCAACATCGCAGGTGGAAACACAAGTACACTACCTAATAGACCAGCCAACCGTGTCCCTACTCAACACTAAGTGCTTGTGGATCAAAGGCGAATTCCAGAACCAGTGGGTAGGACACATGAAATCCAAGATGTAAAATTAAAGTGCATCCACCTGATCAGCCTATGTAGATATAAACCCCAATCCAATTTGAATGTGAATTCTAGAACTACTGAATGGAGCACACAAAATCCAGATACTAGAATTAAATGAGCTCAGTTAGACAACCAAAATAGAAATAAGATTTTGCACTTAACAAAATATATAAGGACCAAATTGGAGACCAAATAGTAGCATACTTATATTTACAAAATGGAGAGGACTTTACATATAAATTGTAATGGCTAAAGAGCCATCCTTTGGAATGGCTAACATTCCATTATGTATAGAAATCCTTATAATATATTAGAACTACATGCATTAATGGCATAAGGTGGGAAGACATTGCTAAAATGAATGATTGTTCGATTGGTATTTTACCTCTTGGGAGAATGGCAGTTGTCCAAAAAGGATTAGGCACTTCTTCATAGATTTGAGCCCTTGATGGCTCTGACATTCCTGTTCGGCCATAATTTTTTATCTACTTTACCCCTTCATGTGGATAGAAGACCTGGAATTAATTACCTCTATAATTGTGCATTTCAAATTACCTCCTTTTTGCCCATTAACAACTTGAACCTTGGCAACTATGATCATTAATTATTTTTCAAAGGATTCCCAATGCTTCCCTTTGATGGATGATGATTTTAGTTTTGGGTAGATATTTGGGTATGCTTGTTTATCTGACAACCAACCAAACTTCTGCCCAACTCAATATTGTGAAGGGGCGGGTTATCGATCTTGATTAATTATAGTCACCTTTCCAAAATTCTACCCATTCTCGATGTAAGAATTTGGGTATACACCATCCTGACTAGCTCTCCTGAACCTTCATCCAGTTAGGGCAGGCTTTACAAATTATAACATAGGCTTTTCTATTTGTTAGGGTGAATCCCGAGATGGCACGCTATTCTTTACTTGGGATGGGAGTTTGGGAGCACAAGCTGATATGTTGCCATCCCATTTTTTCACCCAAATATTGGGTGGGAAATTGGGATCTACCTTGAGTGCTCACATTACTAATTGTTCACTCGAACTTTTACTTAGCTGATTTTGATAATTTGGTCCATCAGAATGCTTCGCTGAGTCTCCACCATTTTTGTGGCTTTGTCAAGGGGTGGGCCTTTGGGAGTAAACCTGGCTCAGTGGAAAATTGCTCTTTTGTCCAACTACATTTAACATGAACACTATCCACCCTTATCCTCAAGACCCATATTAACCATCAATGTAAAAGCTCAACTCCAAAATTTAGCCATTCCTACAGGCCATCACCTTGCAAAAGAAATAGTGGATGAAAGGAAGTAAAATTTCACCCACACTCTTGGTGACTCATAGCAGTCTTTCACTTTGTGGAAGAGAGGAACCCAGGCAGGAATCTTAGAGCACATAACACTTTTGAATAGAGAAGGGGGAATTGAGAAGGATACGAAAGGAGAGAAACAATTACAACCAAACGAGATTGTAGGATAATGGAGGAAGATGGGTGGAAAAAATAATTAACAAGGTGGAGGAATGAGGGGAAGAAAAACATTATTGAAAACAATAAAAAAAATAGGGAAACAAGTAGAAGACAACACAAGAGGAAAGGGGAATAAACAGGAAGCACCAAAGGTACATGGACATATGTCTTCAACTGAAAGATTTGAAGATAACTAGCACAAGGGGAGGGTGGAGGAAATGGAGGAACATGAAGAGGATGGGAGACAAAAGAAAAATCAATCCAGGATTTATTAGATAAAATTGATAGGGTAGATACCCCATCCCATGAGATTCCCCAAGGATTACAATCTCCTAAACATACCCCACCAAGGACCCAAAATATTCCAAGACTAGACATATTGCTAGGGACATTCACCTCTCTTGTTCCATCTATTCTTCTTGATGCAGTTTAACAAGGACCCTCTTTTACTAACTACTATCCACCTTGGGGCCATTATGCTTCAGCTGTGCTTTGTAGCTTACACTTCCTAACCATATCTACAACTATGATGTGGCTCTATTTATAGCATGATTTCACAGATCTTGAGCTTTTATCCATGTGATTTTATATTTCCAAGGACATCACGATAGACCTTGGTACTTGCTGGTTGCATCCATTGGGCTATGGGGTTGCAACAACAAAAATAAAAGCATAAATAACAAACAAGGGATAAGGAAAACATGGATATAAATAGAGAGATAGAAAGAAAGTATTATGTTTCTAATGCATAACCTGGAAAATCCCCCATGCTCTTAACTTCATAGTTTCTAGTTCCTCGACTAGCTGATAATTCATTATTGGAGCATTTCCCTTGCAAACCACAAACAAAGTGATAATTCTTTGCAAGCAGCTATGCTTATTGTGCAATTTTATTTACTTACCGTATTATTTACACAAAATTTTGGTGTGCTTGGCACACATAAGCAAAGGTTTCTTGTGTGAATCATCCTATGAATTTGCAATGATTAGACCAAATTATTCTAAACTTGAGTTGTTTCTTGTATTCCATATGACACCAATCATGATGGCTCATAACTGTGATTAAATTCCAATTCATTTTTCACTTTGCCTGAGCGCCTTGGTACTTAAGCCATCAAAGACTAATGTGGCTATCATTTTTATGACATCATTCCACTTAGCTGGTGGTCATCTGTCAAGGACCAGACTCCAAGGTTACTCCTTTTCCAGACTGAATTGTTGGATCAGTCCTATTGCATCCTCTATCACCGCCAATTGGTTTCATTCTTAGCTGCATTTATCAACGTTGTCATCCCATGGATCTTATTGGATCTAGGATTGACCTATTGAGTTGAACTTAGGCACATGGATATTTTGATAAGATTCTTCCTGAAGTGACCTTACTATCTGGCATGACACAAGCTATTTTGGAGAGGTGATTATGCAGGGCTTCAATGGCTTCAAATCTATAGTTAGCATCCGTTCAGATCTAATAGCCTCCTTGTAGAGTTGATAAAATCTATTTTCCCTAGATTAATGTAGAATGAGATCGATATTAGGGTTGAAGGCTTGGATGTAGTAAAAATTTGCTTAGGTAGAGGATGAGAGGAGTTGATGGGGAATTCTTCTTCAACTCATCTCAAATCAAATGTTGAAGTTTGAAACACTTTCAAGAGGGTTCCTCTTGATAAATGTAAACTGAGTTAATAGATGGAGGAGGTCCTCAAATACACCAAACGTATCCAGGAGGAGCTCAACAAAATCTACCCATGTGGAGATGTTCCCTTGTTGTAAGGTTTTATACTAGAGCAATGCTCTACCTTCCAGAGAAATAACAAGCAACATGATCATCACATCTTCATCCTGATATTGTGGAGGGTAGACAAGAAAGCCACATTTTCAAGGTTCTCGAACACAACTCCTATAGTACCACCATATTTTGGTAAGGTCTTTAATTTAGCCTCAGGGATGTCATGGAGATGAGGGATATTAAGGGGACCAAGATCATTCCAGAAAGGATAACTGAGCTGAGCCATTGAGTTGCTAATATTTTAAATCTTCTAGATCCCATCACTAGGTTGGAGTTTCTAGATGAGTATACTTTCTTCACTAATGAGGTCAATACTACTCATCAAATATTGAGTCATCCAGGATATAGAAAATATTTTAGCACATTAAAGGAGAAATTGGTCATAATATCTAGATTTCCTGCTTAGAGGAGTCACCAGGTGATTGACAAGATATGGGTAAACCAGAGTATCATCAAACTTTGATTTTTTGGAACAACGAAGACTTTTTGAGTCCCCAGTAGAGTCACCAAAAATTCTTAGCTCATGAATCAACACTGAACGGGAAGGTTCCATGTCGAGCAATCCTCAACCAACATTGAATGACCATTGGGCCCAGAAGAGGCAGGGCGATCTATCTCTAGAGAAGACCGGTTCCTAAAGTCTTAGCTACTTACGCCACAAAGGAGAGGGGAAAAGGGAAAGAGAGAAAAATAAAAGGTCATAGCTAGCACTCACAAGGATAGGTATAGCTGCATCAAGACACATGATCCATAAACATCGTAGAAAAAAATACACGTACACTAACTAACAGATCAGTCAACTGTATCCCTACTCAACACTGAGTTCTTGTGGATCGAAGGTAAATTCTAGAACCAATGTATGGGATGTGTGAAATCCAGGATGTAGAATTAAAGCACATCCACCCAACTTGCCTAAGTAGAAATAAACCCCAACCCTATTTGAATGTAAATTCCAAAACTACTGAATGAAACACATGAAATCCAGATACTAGAATTAAATGAGTTCACTCAGACAACCAAAATAGAATTCAACATTTGCACTTAACAAAAGATATAAGGACCAAATTGGAGTTCAAACAGTAGCATACTTATATTTACAAAATAGATAAGACTTTACATATGAATTGTAATGGCTAAAGATCCACCCACTGGAATGTTTAACATGCAAGTATTTATAGAAATCCTTACAATAAATTCAAACTATATGCATTAATGGTATAAGGCAAGAAGAACTTGTTGAAATGAATTGCTTGGTTGGTATTTTACCTCTTGGGATAATGACAGTTGTCCAAAAAGGATTAGGCACTTCTGCATAGATCTAAGCCCTTGATCGCTCTGACATTCCTATGGGACCATAAATTTTCATATACTTTGCCCCTTCATGTGAACGAAAGGCTTGGAATTAATTACCTTTAAAACATTTCAAATTACCTCCTATTTACCCATTAACAACTTGAACCTTGGCAACTGCAATCATTAATACTTTTTTGAAGGATTCTCGATGCTTCCATTTGAAGGACGATGATTAGTTTTGATCGAATATTTAGGCATACTCCTTTATCTGAAAAACCTCCTAAAATTTTGTCCAACTCAATATTGTGAAGGGACGAGTGATCAGGTTTGATTCATTATTGCTACCTTTCCAATATTACATCCATTCTCAGGGTGGGAATTTGGGCATACACCATTACAAATAGTTCTCTTGACCCTTTGCCTAGTTAGAATTGGCTTTAAAAAATTATGACGATGGTTTTTCTATTTGTTAGTGTGAATCTTGAGATGACATGCTATTATTTACTTTGGATGGGAGTTTGGGAGCACAAGCCGGTACGTTGCTGTCCCATTTATCCATCCAAATATTGGGGCAAGAAATTGGGATTTGCCTTGAGTGCTCACCTTCTTAATTGTCCACCTGACCTTTTACTCAGCCTATTTTGATAATTTGATCCATAAAAATGCTTTTCCAAGTCTTCACCCTTTTTGTGGCTTTATCAAGGGACAGGTATTTGGGAGTAAACCTTGCTCAAAGACAACCTGCTCTTCCATACAACTGCATTCGATACGAACACCATCCATCCTTGTCCTTAAGATCCATATTAATCATCAAAGCAAAAGCTTAGTTCCAAAATTTAGCTATTCCTACAGGCCATCACCTTGTAAAAGAAAGAGTGGGTGAAAGGAAGCAAAATTTCACCTATAGCTTGATCATCTCGATAATTACTTTTAGTGTAGTATTGGCTACCTGGATAGGGTTTTCCATGGATCCATTGTTACTCTTACCCCTAAATAGGGCATCCATACTTCTAACTAGGGCATCTATACTTCTAACTAGGGCATCCTTACTTCCAATTAGAAATTTCAAGAATGGTATTCTTGCCATGCTACCTAGATTTATTTCATAAGAATCCTTTAGTTTTTGAAAATCCCCTAAGATCTAGAATAAGAAAAATTAATACTTGCTCCTTTGGTCGCACTTTGCTTCCTACTCACACTTGCTTCTTGTTCGCACTTGTGACATTTGTTTACTTTCTACAACAAGTAAAGGTAAGGTTTGCTTGTCGCACTCACTCCTAGATCACAATTAATTCTTATTAATTTTACACATAACATATGAAATTACTATTAGGAGTCTTATTTTTTTAGCTTCACTTGTATTTTATTATAATTTAATTAATTCGTAGATCTTATATAACAAATTCTTGCGCTCTCTCTTGTACTCAAAATATTAAAATTGGATACATAGTGCCTATAGGATAAGGCTAAAGTCATAAGTTGAGAGGATATATTTGTTTCAATTTAAAATATAATGTCACAAATTGTTTCCAAACATAGATCAAAATTTATATTCATCATTATATTTTAAACATTTATTTCTATTATTGAGAGTTGTCCCTTAGGTTAAATTTAGTTTTTTATTTATGTTTTATCAACCTAAATTGGGGATTTTTTTACCTCCAGATATGTCTCACCTACCTAGGGATAGCTCAATGAATAACTTTGGTGGCAATATTAGTGTGGAAGTGACATCTAGATTTAATGATTTGTGCCTCCATTGTTATACATGATTTATTAGAAAACAAAAATGGTGACTTTGCATATCATTAATTAAAGTAAGTTGGAGCTTGAAAAGATCATTACTTGTTCAAATCCAAAAAAGAGGTTAGTTTTAGAAAAGCTCAAAATTGAAAGGTTCATCAATCTCAGAGGACAACAATTTCATCTTCTTATAGTAAGGGTTCCATTTTTGAAGAAAAAGTTGAATTTGATACAATTCAAATATCATTTCTCCCTTTATGTTTGGTTTCTCCATTCCCCTAGATCAAAAAATTTCTCTATTTTTATTGGTAGATATCATGCCATATATTGTTAAATTTATTAGGTTTTCTACCATACCACTTCTCTTTCACTTGAAATACCTTTGAAGAATATTCCATTAGTTAATAAGGAAAATAGTGCCACTATTTTTATGACTAAATCTATAGTTAATTAATGGGTTGTAACTAGGTCTTCCCAATTAGTGTTACCTATATATATTTATAACCTATCCAAAGACTGTCTCAATAATATTTTTTTATTCAAGGAACATGAAACTATAAATGTTGCGGATCATTCAACTACCTTCAAGGATTGCAATAACAACTACTTAATGGAGTATGAATATGGTGCATAAGGATGTTTGTAGAGTTATTAGAAGGATAAAATCATAAATGGTATAAAAATATTGTTTCTAATTCAATTACTAGCATAGATGTCTTTGCTAACGTGCTTGTGAATTAGTGGGATGAAAATAACTAGTACTATTTTCCATAATATTTTAATTTCAAGCACAAAAATGGATAATTAGTGTCAAATCTAAACCAAATTTTTCATAAGTTGTACAAGGCCACTTTAGATTTGGTTAGCTTATCAAATTCTCAAAGATGTAAACTTATGCTATTAATTTCTAATTTTCTTATTCTATTTAGGGAACACAAGTTAACAAACTTAAAATATCTTTTCACTAATGATTTAGATGTTAAATCCAATATGGTAGCAGTGGAAAAATTACATAAGATCTTGCATGCACATCAATTGCTTTAAATAAGAGAAGATAAAATAGAAGCTTTTAAGCCTGAAATTCAAATAAAAAATATTACAAATATTTTGATAAATTATCAATATGACAAAGTTAAATAAGAAATTTCTTAGCTTCTAATAGGGCTTGTTTGTGGTCAAAACCAACCTATGAAATTTAACAACAATGTAGAAGTCAGTTCCCAAGTTAATATAATAGAGTAATGGATAACCTCTTCCAACACTAGAAAGTTATGAGACTCCTTTAATTAGGTTAGAATTTGAAGATTATAAGGATGATATAAGCCTAATTTGGATATGGTTGTTGGAGGTATTAGGATTGATAAGTTTCATCTCACAGTAAAATAATATTATGATGTAGAAAATTACTTGTAGCTCACAAAATACATCACATCCTAGGTTTGACATCACAAATTGAGTTTATATATACATTACAAAAGAAGTATGATTTAGGGCCTTGAGTTAAAGTTCCAAATTCTAGGATTTCAAAATAAAAAAATAAATATTTTGGTGCCAAAACTAGATGTTAGCATACTATCACTTCTTAGGTTGATGCCACCTATGCTATTGATTGAAATCCTTAATAAAATGCTAAACTTGTACACTTAACCAAAATGTCCTTGTTTCATAGACTAATCTTGTAAGTAGTTTTAGAATCAATAATAATTTAACTCATAAGCTCAGTATAATCAAAACTTTTGTTCCTTTGTATGATTTAGAAATCCTCAACAATGATGTTGTATTTGACCCAACAATCACCATCCATATAATTTTCTATAATGTGGGAAATTATTTATTTTATAAATTTCAATTTCAATCCTAAAAGTATGGTGGAATTTACCTAAATAATTTTGATATTTTTAATAGAAATATGGTCATGGTAAGTGTTATGAATGCAAATTATTTGTGATAAACTTTGTGTTGATGTGATAGATATGTATGTATACAAGTGGGATCAAGAACAAATAAGTCTCTAGTTACAACTAAATTTTTTATTACACTTAACCCCCACAACCAACTACATGATTACTATTGGGTAAAACATTTATTAAGTTTCTATGGTTATATTCATTGCCTTCATTTAATTGTCAACCTGAGACAACTCGTAAACTTGTGAAAAACCATGCACAGTATATGCCTATAAAATATCCTTAATAAGATGAGTCCCTTAGATTCTATGGTTTTGGGGGGTATGTTGTTGCATTGGAGTTTTTGTTTAATTTCCAAACCATTAACCTATTTTATTTTTATCAAAGACATGACCAAACTAAACTACAAAATAGAAAATGCACACTTACAAAAAAATTACAAAAAATAGGGGAAGCTACATAATTACACTAATTTGCAAAAAATATAGTAAAACAGGAAATAAATTAAAATACAAAAAACAAGGAAAAAGTGGGAGGAATACTGTTGAGAGTAGGCCTACGCTTCCAGCAGATTCTGCCCAAGTCAATTCATTCACCGGATGCTAGTTGAGATTGATAAAATACTCAAATGAAATGTATTATTTGTAGTTTCAAAAAATGTACAGAGAAAAATAATTCGAGATCTCGTTCTCAGGGGATCAACCATACCCTGTTACACTTGAGGTAATCTATTTTTTATTTTATTATTACAACAAATACATAAAAATGAGGATAAAGCGAATATACAGTTAATGTCCTATGTTATTAGATTTAATTAAGCGTATTCTATTTTTATCAGAAAAGAATACGTCTGATATCATGCTTTATCATTTTACATATATATTTACATATTTTTTGAAAAATAGATGAAATTTACTTTATAACATTGCCCCTCATCCATAATCATCACTGAAATTGCATCCGCATCCATCGCTAAAATCACCATTCTGTTCTGCCGATAACAATGGTCGTGCTGTACTTTTACTTCAATGGGATTCAGGTGCCAAATGGGAGTCAGGCACCAAATCAGAAGTCAAGCATAGAAGTGGGATTCGAGCACCAGAATGGGAGTTAGGTGCCAGACTTAACATCATTATTTATTTGTTACAATTATGTTTACCTTTGTTTTTTCATCATAAAACAAAAAGTGCTAGGTCCGTATGGGACCTCGACGTAAACATGATGAATGGCATAAAAAATCATTGAATCTATACACAATTCACTTAAAAATAAATATTAGACAACATACATAATTTACTATTAACTATATATAAAATTTGCATAAAACATACACTTCTATTTAAATAATGCCGCATTATGTATGAAGATTTTATACAAAAATATGAGCATTTTCAGGGCTCATCAAATACATTATCACGATGTATCAAGACATCATATTTATAATATTTTCCCCTTACTACATTAGGAATTCATAGTAGTTTCTAGAAATGAATAGAGTCAACACATTACCTAGTATTGCTTCAAAGAAATAAACAAAAAACAAATGCACACAATATAAGGGGGTGTACATAGACAAAAAATAATATCATTATAGTAGAATAGAATACATTCCAACCAATGATGAAATGGTTGGTATGATGGTGTATTTATAACCAATTACAAGTTACCTTTAGGTTAATTTTAAGTAACTAACCCTTAGGTTTAATTAATAAAATAATATAATAATACCTTTTACAAGGTTTTGCAAGGGCCCAAAGGGGTTATACATGCAATACAATAAAAAGTTGATCATGGCCTTAAGTGAAGCTTAACCACCATATTTCAACATCCCCTTTAAGTTGAGTGGGGAACAAAGAGAGATCCTTACTAGTCATCCACTCTTAAGGGACACTCTCCCACACCAAGTAGCCCTCACATGCACAAAAAGGGACCTTGGGTATAACCTTGGTTAGGATATTTGCTACCTACTTTGATGATGGTAGAAAGACTATATAAAACATCCCATAGGCATAAAGCCATCTCACATAGTGAATCCAAATATTTATGTGCTTGGTCCATTGATGAAACACTAGATTGTAGACAAGCTAGATGGCACTTTGATTCTCACATCAAAGAGTGAATGGGTAGGTATGAGGAATGTCTACCAACTCTAGAATCATAAGTATCTATCAAAAGTGCTTAGATTCCTCATTGGTAGCACAAAAATAAACTTTTGTGGAAGGCTAAGAAATGATAGAATGTGGTTTAGAGCACCATGACATAAAGCTATAATTAAAATAGAAGATAAAATCTATGGTGGAGTGTGGATCATCCAAGTCACTGATCTAACATACATCTAAAATTTCTATTAAAATCAAAGGTGAACCAATTAAATAATGATTACCCATATGATATATACCTTTGATATATTTGACAATCCTCTTGGTCGCGGTTAATGACTCTAAAGGGGCCTACATGTACCTAGAGCAATATCTGACAACGAAGGTAATATTGGGTCATGTATGGGTAAGGTAAAGGATATATCCCATTAGGGATCAATATAAAGTAAAATCCACTAAGGGAGTCATACAATACAGTCAAAGCTTCAATATTGAAGCAAAAGTAGCCCAAGAAGACTTACAATCCTCCATCCTCAAGCACTAAAGGAGATTCAAAGCATACTCAGACTATGATATAGTAATTTTAGTAGTAGTCTAATCAATCAAAATGACCAATAAATAGTGTAGGAGCCCCAATTATATCATATAAAAGGAAGCACAAAGTCATGACTTTATATCCTTAATAAAGGAAGGAGAGCTATCCATAATGAGAAGACCATCCACAATGATTAAAATCATGTAATGAAAAAACTTCAAGAAATATAGTAATGGTAGTAACAATCCAATAATATGCAATACAAAAGATCCATTGATAATAAATATTTTAGATCCAAATCCAAAAAATAAAATATACAAATAATTGGATTTTAGATTGCAACCAATACAAATCCTTATCTACTTAGAGAGGATGAAGTCTTATAGCTATTTGGAGAGGGTGAATTCTCATATACATGATAGAGACAACTAAGTTTAAAATATGAAAGACATTTTCAACTATAATATAACTCTTTCCATTCATAGAACCCTAACCCCAATGGTCAAGGGTCAACTATCTAAACCTAGGGCCCAAGCCAATAAGAATAAAGATAACTAATATGGATTTATTGGAGCCATTAAATAGATTTCCCATATTAAAGCTTTGTCCTTAGAGCAAGAAAAGACTAGGAAATTATCTTAGGATTCTACATAGCATCTTCTTCTAGAAGGTCCTATCACTTGATGAGGAACTCTTGAATCTGGAGAGATCATAGAAGATACAATTTATACAACATTGCTTTTGGCTAGAGAGTGATTCAACCTTCTTTATCGAGTACTAGAAGCTCCATTTTGGATTGCACTTTCTAGCTAATAAACTATTTGAGACAAGACATATTAAAGGCAAGATGTATATGGGAAGATGACGGAATCTCCAACCCATAAAATTAAGGATCCAACTTTTGATTGGACTTAATATTCAAGAAGTGCTTATAAGGAAATGGGTGCAAAAGAACATATCCCCCATGACAATTTATTATTTAAAACAATGTAAACCCTGCTATTGCTTCATGTGGTTCTAGGTCTAGTGTTGGAAATATGTTGAATATTTTCCATGTTATTTTGGTGGGATTAACACTAAAAGGTACTGGAGACTCTATACTTATACACGTTGGGGTTCAGGGCTGGGCTAGGTCTCGAACATGGTTTCGGGGGTGGTAGCCCTATAAAAAGTAGGGGTCCAGGGAGGGTAGCCCCCAACCAAAATTTTTAGGGTTTTTAAAGTTATTTTTAGACCCATATGGGCTTTTAGGGTTACTATATTTGAACCCATGCTTTTTCATCCATGATATTGTAAAATCTGTGCATGTACCTTTGTTATATATATCTCACTTACATTAGGATTTGGGGGAGAAAAAAGAAGAATATTATTGTATTAGAGACAATCAAGTTAATGCAATAATAAGATAATATTGTGCTAGTTTTTTCTTGGTTGAGGGTTTCTAGGATAAATATTATGTGATGTGTGACTATGTAATATTCCTCTTTTGATTATGTTATTACTGATTTTATGATTTAGTTTATTGAGGCTCTTTATTTCTCTTTATTTTGTATAAGAGCTAGGTTTTAGCTTTGTTCGAGGAGTAAGGGTTTCAACCCTATGATAAATTAATTCTTTAGTGGGAGTCATATGTGAAATGATCCATGTAAAAAAGAAATATGGGAAGCACACAGATAGAGATTGAAAAATATAATGGATAAAATTTTGAGTTATGGAAATTCAAGGAGGATCTATTGGTTGATAGATATCAGTGGATTGTGGTCTCGATAACAAAACCAACATCAATGATAGATGAGAATTGGCTAAAAATTTATTGGAAGGCAAGGAACTCTATAAAATTATGCTTATTTGATTCACTATTGTTGAATGCATCTTTAGAGACCATGACAAAATTGTTATGGGAGAAACTACGAATATTGTATTAGACAAAGTCATTGGTAAATAAACTCTTTCTTAGAAAGAAATTATATTAAACTTCGAATGAACGATGGTGACTCTATGGCTAAAAATTTGAATGCTTTTAACACCATGGTAAGTCAATTAACCTCTATAGAAGTAAAAATAGATGAAGAAGAAAAACATATTACTTTACTTTGTTCATTACCCGATTCATGGGATAACCTTATTATGGATATCACCAATTCTACATCTACATTGAAAGTAGAGGATATAGTAGGAACTTTGCTATCTGAAGAGATGAGACACAAATATTCCAAGGATTATCATCAAAAGGAAGCCTTGGTTGTGAGAGGTTGTTCTAAAGAAATAAGCAAAAATAAATCAAAATCTAAGGGTAAATCTGTTGCCCCAGGAAATAGGAATTGTTGAAATCGTGGTAAAGCAGGGCATTATAAAAGAAACTGCAAATCTAAAAAGGTTGAAAATAATAGATCACCTGATGAAGGAACTTCTACAGAAATGAAGACCACAAATGAAGATTTAGGGGACTTATTCTTAGTTTTAGAATTCTTAAGTGAATGCGATGACTCATGGTTGATTGACTTAGGTGCTTCTTTTCATATGACTCCTCATAAGGAGGGGTTCTGTGAATATGAAAATATAGATAGAGGTAAATTATTCTTAGGAGACAATTCAACATATAAATTAATAGATCTAGGAAGAGTCAAGCTGACACTAAAATATGGAAGAATTAAAACCCTTCTTGGTGTGTTGCATATTTTGGGTTTAGAAAGGAATCTAATATCCATGAGTAAGATGAATGATGTAGGTGTGAATGTGGTATTAAATAAGGATAGCTGCAAGATGGTTCATGGATCCTTGATGTTGGCAAGGGGAGTTTGCATAGGAACATTTTTCAAACTTGAGGCTAGTACTTTAAGTATTAATTGCAATAACACTTTAGTTGTACACGAAAATAATATGGCTGAAATGGCTTTGAGTATTCCTATAGCAAAGACAATGCTGTGGCATCAATGCATGGGACATATTGATGAGAAAGGACTTCAAAATTTGAAAATGAAAGGTATGGATGAAGAAAATTTTGATTGCCCATTAAATTTTGATTTTTGTGAGCACTGTGTTTTTGGAAAACAAGCTAGAGTCAAGTTTCCAAGTAGTGTTATAAGGTCTAAAGGAATTCTACATCTAGTTTACAGTGATGTGTTTGGATCTGTAAAAGTACCATCATTAGGTAAATATATCTATTTTGTTACATTTACAAATGACTTCTCAAGAAAGACTTGGGTATATTTTCTATGGAAAAAATCTAAGGTTTTTAATAAATTTAAAGAGTTTAAGGCTCTTGTAGAAAATTAGATAGAGAAAAAGATAAAGGTTTTGAAAAGTGATAATGGTGGTGAGTATTTCTCTAATGAATCTGAGCAGTTTTGCAAGGATTTTGGAATAGAAAGGCAGAGAAAAAATTTGTATAATCCAAAATAGAATGGGGTTGTAGAATGGATGAACATGACATTGATGGATAAGGCTAGAAGCATGCTAAGTGGTGCAGGATTAGAAAATAAATTCTGGGTAGAAGCTATGTTAATAGCTTGTTATCTCATCAATAGATATCCTACCTCAAATTTGGTGGACAAGACTCCACAAGAAGTATGGATTGGTAAGAAACCTTCTCTTAGACATATAAGGGTTTTTGGTTGTGATGCTTATATGTATGTCCCAAAAGAGAAAAGGACTAAGCTAGACTATAAATATAAAAAATGCATATTTTTAGGTTATAGTACTAGTGTTAAAGGATATAAGTTGTGGAACCCAGAAACATATAAGGTTGTTTATAGTCGTAATGTGATCTTTAGAGAAACAAAATGGGTTTTAAAACAAGAAATGCAACCAAGAAAAGAACCAAAAATAGTGCAGGTAAAATTGGAATAGGAGGAAGAACTTGTGGTAGAACCTAAATTACAGAGAGAGTCTGAAGAGGAATATTCAGAGGAAGAAGGTGAGGAGGAAGCTAAAGATGCAGAACCTAGAACTCCAATTTTGAGGAGATAAAATTGAGAGAGAAGACTACTAGATAAGTATAGTCCTTTAAATTTTTATTCTGAATTTAATTTATCAGTTACTGATGAAGAACCCAATACTGTAAAGGAGGTACTTCAGTCAAGTGAGAATAAGTCTTGGAAAATGGCTATGGAGGAAGAAATGGAGTCTCTGATTAAAAATAAGACATGGGACCTAGTGAAATTACCACTTGGTAGTAGAAAACCTGTTGGTTGTAAGTGGTTATTCAAGAAGAAGTACAATGTAGAAGGAAAGTTGGAGAAGTACAAGACTCGCTTGGTAGCAAAAGGATTTTCTCAGGTTGAGGAAATTGAATTTGGTGAGATTTTTTCTCCTGTGGCTAAACTAACTTCAATCATATTTTTGTTGGCTATTTCTATTGGTTTTGATTTTGAAATAGAACAGATGGATGTAAAGACAATTTTTCTACATGGTGAACTTGATGAAGATATATATATATATATATACAACCATAATGCTTTAAGGTAAAAGGTAAGGAGGACCTGGTATGCAAGCTCGAGAAGTCTTTTTATGGGTTGAAGTAGTCTCCAAGGATGAGGAACCAAAATTTTGACAGGTTTATCTTAACACTTGGGCTTAGAAAAAGAAAAGCAGATCCATGTGTATATTTCAAAAAGGAAGGTGAAAATTTTGTTATGATTGTATTGTATGTGGATGACATGTTAATTGGTAATAGTAAGGAGATGATAAACTTACTAAAATATCAGTTATCTTCTGAGTTTGACATGAAGGATTTGGGTGCTAAAAAAATTATTTTGGGTATGGAAATAATAAGGGATTGCGCAAATAGAAATTTATGGCTAAATAAAAGGAAATATGTTGATTTGATAATACATAAATTTAGGATGCATGATTGTAAACTAGTATGTACTCCATATCCGATTAAGTTATCCGCTAAACAATATCCTAAAATAGATAAGAAAATTGAAGAAATGCATCATGTTCCTTATGCTAGTGCTATGGACAATCTGATGTATGCAATGGTCTATACTAGACCTGATATTGCACATGCAATGAGAGTAGTTATTAGATATATGTCAAATCTAGGAAAGGAACATTGGAATTTTTTGAAGAGGATCTTTAGATACTTGCATGGAACTACAAATTATGCTATATGTTATGGAGAAAAATATGGAGATAATGATATTATAAATATAAAAGGGTTTGTGGATGCTGACTGGGTTGGAGATCTTGATAAGAGAAGATCCATGAGTGCTTATGTGTTCAAGCTATTTGGAGGGGTAGTAATTTGGATGAGTAAAAAGCAATTAGTTTTTGCTTTATCCACTACAAAAGTAGAGCACATTACAACAACTTATACCAGTAAAGAAAGAGTGTGGCTACAAAGGTTGTGAGAATTAATAGTGACAGTCAAAGTGAAATATTTCTAACAAATAATCCTAATTTTCATGATCGATCAAAAAATATTGATATAAAGTACCATTTTGTGAGAGATATGGTTGAAGATAACTAAGTGATATTGGAGAAAGTTGATACAGAGAAAATACTACCGATTCGTTAAAAAAGGTTGTACCTTCTTAGAAATTTTCTTGGTGTAAAAGATCTATGGGTATGGTTGCCCTTGATAGTTGACAATGGTAGTTGTTAGCCCCTATGGAAAGTATTCAACAAGTGGAAGAATGTTAGAAATATGTTGAATATTTTCCATGTTATTCTGGTCGGGTTAACACTAAAAGGTACTAGACACTCTAAAACCTATGCTCATTGGGGTTCAAGACCATGCCGGGCCTCAAATAGGTATTTGAGGGTAGTAGCCCTCTGAAAAGTAGGGGTTTGGGGGCGGTAGCCCCCAGCTAAAATTTCTAGGATTTTTTAAGTTATTTTTAGACCCGTATGGGCTTTTAGGGTTGCTATATTTGAACCCATGCTTTTTTGATGATGATATTATAAAATTCGTGCATGTGCATTTGTTATATATATTGCACTTACATTAGGGTTTGGGTAATATAGAAGAAGAATATTATTGTATTAGAGATGATCAAGTTAATGCAATAATAAGATAATACTATGTTGGTTTTTTCCCAATTGAGGGTTTCCAAGATAAATATTATGTAATGTGTGAATTTGTGATCTTCCTATTTTGATTATGTTATTACTGCTTTTATAATTTATTTTATCGAGGATATTTACTTCTCTTCACCTAGGTCAAATTATCTTTAATAATTTGAAGCACAAGCCATTGTTGCTATAACAAGTCATCCACCTAGGCCAACTTGGAGGATCCTAGAATATAGTATACCATTGATGGAGATTTCTAACCATGCAACACCTCAAATGGGGACATATTGAGGGAATAATTGTAAGAAGTATTGTATCACCATTCAATTAACAGGAGCCAAAAAACCCAACTATACTTGCTTGTCTTGAGCAAAACAATGAAAGTAAGTACCCAAATATTTGTTTAAAATATTTGTTTTGCCATTTGAATAAGGGTGATAAGAAGAGAACATACTCAACTTAGTATCACTAGGATGAAATAATTTCTTCCAAAAATTACTAGTGAAGATAGGGTCACAATCATTGACAATGAAATTGGGCATATCATGTAATTTAAAAGTAGAATCAAGGAATTTTTTGGCCACATTATTTGATGAATAGAGATACTGCAATGCATAGAAATAAGTGTACTTGTAAAGGTAATCCACTACCACAAAGATCACCATTGTATCCTCATATTTTGGAAGGCTCTCAATAAAATCCATGGATATGTGCTCCCATTGGTAGTCAGGGATAAATAAGGGTTGCAAAAATATAGGATATTTAACTATTTTCCCCTTGTTATAATGATACACATTGCATTTGGACACAAAGGTCTTGACATATGCTTTTAATCCTTTCCAATAAAAATATTTCTTCACCCATTGAAATATTTTCAAGAATCTAGAATGTCCATCCAAAGGATATGCACGTAATTCTTAGAGGATACTCATATTAATAGCTGAGGATTAAGAAAGATAAATATGATCCTTTTTTAGGAGAATACCATAAACATATGAGAAACAAGAAGGTAGTGATGAATCTGCCTCCACTTCTTAAATTATTTGAGTAGTCTTTGATCTAGAATGCTAATCCTCTCAAAGTTGAGCAAGCCATTATAGAAGAGGAATAGAGATGGCATTGAAAATAGTAATATCCTCATGTTTGTGAGATAGAATCATAAAACTCTATATTCTCATTTTATTTCTTGTATTCAATGATAAAATCATACCCCAAGAGCTTGCTCAACCAATTACTTTTTTTAGGATAAGAGAGGCATTGTTCTAAGAAATGCTTAAGACTACTATAGTTGGTCTTGATGATGAAACAATACCTCAACAAATAAGGCCTCAATTTCTCTATGGAACTCATAACAACAAATATTTCCTTCTAATAAGTGGATTGTTCCAATTTTTTTCTAGAGAGTTGCTTACTTTCAAGGCCAATGGGTGTCCATATTGTATCAAAACAACTCCAAACTTGTGCTAGAAGCATCACATTCAATGAAAAAAAGTTTGCTTAAATTAGAAGGATCCAAAATTAGTAGTACACATAGCCTCATTTAGGGTTTGGAAGGATTTGGAAGTAGATTTAGTCTAAACAAATATTGTGGAAAACTTCAAACTATATTATTGATCTAAATTTGGTATTAAACACATACAATAATGTTATGATCAATGATTGTTAAGATCAATGATCATTACTAATAAGGAGATCATTATAAATGATGCTCTATCTACTTGAGTATGACTCAAGTATAAATAATGTAATAATATATTCCTAACACTTCCCTTATTACATTATTTGGTAATATATAACAACTCCTTTTTTCTTTTAGTCACTAGAACCTTTTGGCCTGCCTCTAGGTCATTGCTTTAGTCTACCTCTAGATCATATTCTAGGTCTACCTCTGGGCCATCCTCTAGGTTTGCCTTTGGGTCATTGCCTCTAGGTATACCTCTAGAGTTTTTCCAAGTATATCAAGTACAATAATAACACCTAAGCAATAGTGTAATTGACCTTACTTTTCTTCTTTCAACTACAAGTGTCCTTATGGTAACCTTCTCATCCTACTAGATTGCATTAATAACTAGTCCCTACAACCACCAAGTGTAATAGAGTAGTTCATTTCTTATAAGGTTCACTTTGTTATATAATATGCGCTATAAATACTTCTCCCCTTTTTAGGGTGAACTCATCACTTGCATTGTATTGTGAAGGTGTCAAAATTTGCTAAAAATTCACCTAAATGGTTTGGTTGGGATGGAAAATGTGCACCACATGCTAATCTTAGATAGAGGTCGACTCCACTATGGGAAAGAAATTTTCCAAAAATTGGTTGATGTCTATCCAAACACTATTGCACATGCTAAAAAAGTGGGCCAAGCATCATGATTTACCCTTATTTATGATGGAGGATTACTAGAGCATGATGAAGGGGGTATGCAAGATTCAAACCTTGAATTTTTACCCATGAATGTCCTTGTCTCATACTTGATTTGAAATTAATGCTTGGTAACTTCTAGGCAAGAATTAAAAATCACTTTAGTTGTTCACAAAATAGTCATCCTACCCATATAACAATCCTCCTATCTATCATTGCATGCCTAATCATGTTGATTATTTTATCTACAAAGGATGCTTATCAAAGCGTGTATGCATCAAATGAGTAAGGGAATTCCATTGGATGGTGATAATTATCCCTTATCTCAAACCTCACACACACTCCTAATGGTAGTTTATATATGGTACCAAGGATTCCTTTCTAATAAACCAAATCAAATTAATGCCATAAGTTTAGAGCATACTCAGATTACCCTGCTCTTATACCAATGATCAAAAATTAATAATTTATTCATTGAGACAAGAGCATATTTAATACATGCCTTGAAATTACAAACAAGGAGTTTATTACTCCCAAATAGGAGATCATTATATGCAAGAAATATTAAAATAATCATGCATCTAAAAATGAATGACCTAATCATATAAATATTCATGACCTAAAATAATGTAATAAAATGTTCCTAATAAAGGCATCCTTCTTAGTAAGAATAGTGATAGGAGTGGCCATTTTTCCATAGTTGTGAATAAATATCTTGTAGTAGCTTACGAGATCTAAAATCCATGGAGATATTTAAAGGATTTGGGAAAGGGCCAATCTCGTTAGGATCCACCTTGAATCCTTATTGAGATGCTTATTTTTGGGCACTAAATTGTCATCAAGTTTTACTTGATACTGCAATTGTCTATCTTCCAATTTTCTTGCTAGGTTTGCACCCAATAGTCACAGCTCAGAACTCAACATTGGATGGACCAAATATTGCTTCAGCCCAACCTCAAGATTAGGCTGGTTCCTTGTCAACTTAGTAAGATGCTGACTCAATTAAGCTCAATAAGGGTTTGAGGAATAGGGTTAGAAAAAAATTTAGGGTTAAGGAAATATGCATTTATAGTGGTCATATAGGACTAACAACATAGACATACATAAGAAAAAAACTCTATCAAACTACTTCCAATGTCCCACACTCAGGATTAGTAGCACCTAAAACCATGAAATATTCATACATTAAATCAGAAACAAAGATATGTCCCAAGAAGTAATTTCAATATCCAATATATCGACAATCCAATTTAGTAGAATAGATCAATAATCAGACTTTGTAGAAATAAAATTCCTCCCAACACAGATTTAACTATGAACATATTTCAACTACCTTAACAACTAGTAATCCAATGAAAATGGAATGAACTAACCATTATTACATTGATAGAAATGCAATTCACAACTTTGAACCTCTTAAACAAAATATATCAAAGATAACAAGTCTCAAGTCAAAAATTCAAGTAATGCTCCTTCCATTAGTTTACAAAAAATATCTACATAGTAAGGAAAGCAAACAGACTAGAGATGACCATGAAAATCAAGGTTTCAACCTCTATTTATAGTTTACAATGAAAATAATAGAGGGAGATATTATAGGGATTAAGAATTTAACAACTCAACAGAGAGCTATGATGAAATTATTTCATTTACCTATAGGGTTTGAAGAAATTCGCTGGAGGTCATCTGCCATGGTAGCTCGACTCTGCAACCTGATGGTCCAGTAATGGTAGTTGGGCCTCAGGTCATTAGAAACTAGATCTAAACCGTTAATTCTTCTTGAAAACTCCATTCAACCATAGATTTGAAACTACTCTGGTTCTTGGTTCTTGATTCTTGGCACCACTGACGCTTCGAATACAAACTGAATGTTCTTCAATCCATCAATAATATACCTTTGTATGCTTCATAAAAATGTTAGCAAATCAATGGACGATTGCGATTAAATATCAATAATGCCTTGCAGGTGAGCAGGATAGAAAAATCCACCAATCTGCTCAAAAATAATGCTGATGTCAACTTGGATGGCTTTGACCAACGAATTCGATCTCTGGTGAGAAATACACTAATTTTTGAGAGAAATCAAGTTTGTCATCAAATCGATCACTTAGAATTTTCAAATATTTATTTCCTTTCTCATATCCACGATTTCTAAGACAAGTTGCAATCCGCTCTTTATCTTTCTCTCCAACAACTCTAACTTGGTTTGACTGTGGAAACATCAATCCACTCCAAAAGCAATGCAAAATGACCTTTGTGCTATTTCACTACCTTTATTTCCTTTCTAGTGTTTTTGATCTTCTTACCAAGCGATAGGAAAATTATTGCCATTCTACTCAACATCAGTCTTAGAACTTAGTTGAATGTATATTCTCAATACTTAGTTGCTGGAGTGCACTAAATAAAACAATATCATCAATCTGCACTTTGAAACGTGCTGACATCATTAAGACTCAAAAGAATTACGGATTAGGAACTTCGTGAGATGCTACTGCAAAATACACTAGATATAGAGTGAAATGAAACACTTAGCTTATGTTTGCAAAAAGCACTAACTGTTGAGTATATTGGAGCACTCTTGCATGGATCCACTCCAAAATACTCTATATCCTAGCAGATTGGGGATTTTCCATGCCTTAGGATAAATTTTCAAAGTTTTCTAAGGATGTGGCCATTTTGGGCATACACTTATGTCCTAAGTATTCTAACTCATGGACCCCAAAGGAACATTTGTACATTTTGAGACAGAGTTTTTTATTTTGTATTAGGTGAAGAACTTTTTCCACATGAACTAGATGATATTACAACTACTTGCTCTAAATTAAGATATCATAAAAAAAACTAGGACAAACTTGCAAAGAAAAGGATGAAAGATAGAGTTCATGAGATTTTGGAAAGTGGAAGGAACATTAGTTAGACCAAAATGCATGAATAGAAATTCATAATTATACTCATGTGTGCAAATTTTTTTTTTAAGGATATCTTCTTCCATAACCCTAATTTGATGAAACCCAAAATTCAAGTCTAGATTTGTAAAGAATCTAGCATCATACAATTCATCCAATAAATCATCTTTAATATGGATAAGGAACTTATCTTTGATGGTGATATTTTTGAGAGGTCAAAAATTAAGAAATATGTACCAAAAATTGTCCTTGCACCATACCATAACCACCATAGAACAATAAGGACTAATGCTTAGATAGATGATTCATTGATTCAATATTTCTAAAACTAGCTTCTCAATTTTAGGCTTTTGGGGTTGGGAATAGTGGAAAGGATGCATATTAGGAGGTTGAATTCTTGGAACAAAGTGGATAGGATAATTTTTGTGCTTATGAGGAATACTCATGAGCTCACCAAAGAACTCCTCATAGTGATCCATAATGTTCTGCAAGTCCCAAGGATGATTTGGAAGAAGCAACTCCAAAGAATAAACCTCCATGCAATTGACTTGGGTGAAGAACCTATGATCACTTTTCTTTAATATATTTTCTATACTTTGGAAACTAACCACCTTAGAGGGAGGGGGTTGGATTTCTTTTAGACAAATGACCCTTCCATTATTTGTCCACTTGACATCTAATATTTGTAGATTAATAGTAACATCATAAATTTAAGATAACCATTGTGCTCCCAAAATGACATTTGCACTACCCAAATTGATGGCAAAGAGATTACCCAACCAAGTAGAATCCCCCATTTGGATGTTAACCAATAATTTGAACCACACACTAAGTCAAGGTTATGCATAAGGGGTCAGTGCTGAAATATATTTATAATAATGAGGTGAATCAGTTTCAAAGTCCATGCGAATAACATCCAAAGTCATGTAGAAGATACGATGAATTATATTTTTTTCACTAAAAAATATAATAATAGGGTGAATTTATCTTAATATTTGACAAAAAATATAAATATTTTAAATAAATAATAAAAGTCTACCAACAACATCAAACCAAGTGACTAAAGGATTCTATAGTACAAAACTATTGATAAAAGGAAACTATTGACAACAAAAAACTATCGACACAAAAAACTATCATAGTTGCTATAGTACAAGGCTACTGATAATAGGAAAGTACCAGTAGTATAAAACTACCAGTAGCTACAAACTATCAAATATAAACTATTGGTACCAAAAACTATTGATAGCTACAAACTACCAGTACCTACAAAATTTTGATAAAATAAACTATCGGTGCCAATAAACTATTGGTACTGCAAAATACCAAAATATACAAATTACTGGCACAACAAACTATCAACACCAACAACCTATCAGCACCTGCAAACTATCGATAGCTACAAACTACTGGCACCAACAAACCATTGATAGCTATAAAATTTTGATAGCTAAAACATTTATGGTAAAATAAACTATCAGTACATCAAACTACTAGCATTTGCAAACTATCAAAACAACAAACTACCAGTACCAACAACCTACCAACACTTACAAACTATTTATAAATATAAACTATCGATACCTGCAAACTAAACTATCGATACTAAAACTACCATTATTGCAAAGGACAACTACAAACTACTAGAACCTATAAACTATCGACACTGTAAACTATCAACAACTCAAAACTATCGAGAGAAAAAAAACTATTAATAACTTGAAATTATCGATACCTTACCTACCTACTATCGACATCATTGACCTCCATACTATCGGTTCTAGCCCGCCTTACAACAACACTACCATTTATCAGCACTAAATTTATTTAGGGACATGTATCAACATATCTTACAATGAAAAGTCTATAAAAGAGCAATAACCCTCACCATTTCAAATTTACACAAACAATTCTAGAGCCTTATAAAGCCTTCAAAAACCATCCAAAGCCTCTTAAAGCCTTTGAAACTTATAGAAACTGTTTGAAACCTTTCCACCTATCGCATCAATGGCCACCTCACCCACCATTTCTACATCAAGACTCACATTCAAAAATCTTGTTTACCCATTAATATTTTCTAGAAATAATGTCTATTCCATCATTTGGATTATGTAAATGTATCCTCCAAGATACATACCTAGATTACTTCTTGTGCAATTTATCTAGTGATTACATGCATTATAATAAATGGACAAGTGTCCATGTGCAAGTTGTACATGTGCAAGGTGTCATATGAACAACTAGATAGTGTGTTGGGTAAGCATCCTATTTTGCATATATAAGGATGACCTCTTAGATAGATAGATAGGAAAATCAAGAGACATTGTTTGATAGCATAGATTAGTGGATTGTGTTCCACACCATTTACTGGTGATGGATATGATGTAGATCTATAACTTTGTTAATGGAGTGCTCACTTCCTCCATAGCTACATTGTAATATTTTATATGTTTTATATTTTAGCATACTTCAGTCATCTAGAAAAATTACTTTCTTGCATGTTATTCTACATCTTGTTATTGTTATCTCTCATGGCTCATTCATCAAAAGCTAACAGTGGTATTAGAGCCATGATAGATCTAGTCTGTGTAGGTCAATAGGGAAACCACTATTGTTGGTTTACTTGAGTTTTGTCAAACTGACATGCCATTGGACCAACCATTGGCAAAATATCTCAAGAGTATCTAGGTGGTATATTTTGGGAGAGTCATAATGATAGGACTGAAAGGAATCTCAGTTTTAAAAAATACTGAGATCATTTTCATCTAGAGTCTTTTTCAAAAAGTTGTTATGAAAACTCGTGAAGACTAGCACTCAGTATTTCAATCCACTAGATTGATAGATCATCTAGTGAAGATCATCCAGGTCATATGGAATTTTCTAACTAGTGCATAAATTTTCTTTTGTTGCAGGAAATTAATCCTCAAAAAATTGGGACTCCTCCCATTATAGAAAATTAGGAGACTCCAACTTCGTTGCTCGATGGTCAACATGACCTCATAGTGTAGAGGTTAGTTCATCGTGCGAGAGAAGAATACTGCGGAAGAAGACTTCTAGTGAAGAATAATTATGAAGATAAGAGACTGAATATCTACATTGCTAGATTGCATAAATCCACACTTGAAGAATAGGCCATAAGAGCCTTGATATAGAAAGGCCATAGAAGCCTTGCAGAAGAAGCCACAAAAGTCTTATACTAAAAATGCCATAGAAACCTTGATATTGAAAAATGCCATAGTAGCCTTATATTCAAAAAGGCCACAGGAGCCTTGGTACTAAAAAGGTCATAGAAGCCTTAACATAAAAATTGGCCACAAAAGCCTTGATACTGAAGAAGAATTCAAGTAGAATATCTGAGGCAGAGTAAATATTTCAATACTAATATTCTTGTTGCAAGAATAGAAGATTCAATGAGTTGAGAGACTTCTTAAAAGAAAGTTAGGAAGAGCATCTTCTTCAGAATCAGCTTAAGCCTGAAGCAAAAGAGAAGAGATCAAGAGAGGATCTCATTGAAGAATTTTTAGTATTAGAATAAGAAGAAGGGCTAGGAGAGTCCTGCTCAAATCTAGAAGTAGTAGAATTAGAAGATCCTGGAGAAGATCTCACAACCAACACTTCTAGAAGCAGAAGGTTGAAGAAAATGTCTAAATGAGGACCATAAGAAGTTGCCAAATCAAAGAACTTGAGAAAGTCTCATCAAGCATCCGGGAAAGGCTAGGACAGCCTTGATGAAGATCAAGGGAGTTCTTTGAGAACTCATTGGAGAAATCCATTATTTAGGTGAAGTCCCTTATAGTGAAGGACTTGGGATAATTGTCACCATACGATAAAAATACCAAGAGGAGAATTTGGCAAGGAGTGCCAAATTTAAGAAGAAGAAGTTTGGTAAGGAGTTCCAAACCCCATGGAATTGGCATCAAAGAATACCACCACCAATCATAGTTCCACTTGGATGGATGGATGATCGAGATTGGTACCATTATTCAACATGGCTCAAAAGATCATATTATTTAGCCTCTTCTAATATTTCAAGGATGAAACATTTGTAAGGGGGATGGAATGTTAGGTACCAAGATAGGTATTTAATATTGTATTGTATAATGGTATGAGCCATAAATTAATTATTGAGTAAGGAAGGCCACATGTCAAAATAGAAATAGGTATGTCATAGAATCATATTTGTAATCATTGGGAAATATTATCATATGTAACCGCAAGGAATATTGTCATATTATTATGCACTTTGTAACTCATGGAAGGTGAACCTCCACATGGGTGATCTTGTAACTTATGTAAGGTGAACCATCACACTCTTGTATAGAGAGAGATACACCCCAATTGTAAAGGTATCTACAATATATGATGTATTCTTAGATAAGTCTTGGCTTGTGGAGCTAGGGATCTTGTGGAGTGGCTTCCTTCCAAAAGGAGCATTGTATGGTGTTCCCCTACCTCAATGGTATAATCAATATCTATTGTTCTAAGCAATTTATTGTGTAATTAAAATAGATATTGATTATACCCTTGAGGTAGGGAAACACCATACAATGATCCTTTTGGAAGGAAGCTACTCCACGAGCCAAGACTTCTCCAAGAATACATCATAGATTGTAGATACCTTTTACAATGGGGGTGTATCTCTCTTTATAAAAGAGTGTGATGGTTCACCTTCCATGAGTTACAAGATCACCTATGTGGAGGTTCACCTTCCATGAGTTACAAAGTGCATAGTAATATGACAATATTCCTTGCAGTTACATATGACAATATTCCTTGCAGTTACATATGACAATATTCCCCCAACGGTTACAAATATGATTCTATGACATACCTATTTCTATTTTGACATATGGCATTCCTTACTTAATAGTTAATTTATGGCTCATACCATTACATAATACAATATTAAATACCTATCTTGGTACCTAACAAAGATTCTGCTTGAAGTCAAAACTTGGTAATAGGACTTGAAGACATAAGAAGCTCACCAAATCATGGATATTTGAAGATTACCTCTCACAGTGAGGAGACACCACCCTAGAGACATATACTTCTCCAAATATATAGTAGGAGGATAACACAAGAGGAGAACAAGCCACCAAATCCTAGGCTTGTAAAAGAAAGTTTGAGACCATCATTTGGTGAAGAATGAGTTGTGCAGGACATCCTAATGGAAGCAACAACTTGGTGTTTCTAGACACCAAGGTCTACATCCTCTACAAATGTAGGAGAAGAGCTACAAAAAAAGATATGTAACTTATGATGCAAAAATATTCATTAAATTTAACTACTTATTAGATTTATTAGAGCACTTGAAATTGGATTAAAGTTGTAAAAAGGAAATTAGATTTCAGTCTTCTAAAAGTGCAAAGAAAATAGATTTTTTTTAAGGATTCAATTGCACATTTATTAGGAGTTGATTAGATTCCAGATTAGTTTCTATCAACTACCTATTATATATTATTGAAAAAAGAAGACCAAGTCCTACAATATTGATTGTAGTGAAATTGTAGAATAAATCCTAAAGATTCATTTTAAGTTATTATTGATTAGTTGTAGTAGATTATTAGTGCATTTATTTGAGAGTTGATTGGAGTGATAAGGTATAATAGTAGTGCATTAAAATAAAATATCTTGTACTATTATACCACTCTAAAAAAAAAAATTAGTTTTGTGTTTCCTAAAAGGCATAAAGTCTGATTTGTATCAAGTGTCTAAAGACACTATTGAAGCACAAAAATCTACAACTTGATGTGGCCAATCGAAGCCACCAAAAAGGGTTAGAATTCTCCAGATTTGGAGAAGAACATAACTAACCAAAACAAAGATAGAAGCTTATGAAAGTGAGACTTGGTGAGTATCAAAATCAAAAGCATTACAAGTGAATGCAAAAGTAAAATGCAGAAAATTTGCATCAAATAAAAGAACTTCTATCTACTGTTATTGAAACTTGGACGTGTTATCAAAAGTTTCCAAGTAAAAAAAGAAAGTTGTGTCTATTGTTAAAGATAACCTCAAACCCTTGTATTGCAAGAAATCTACCACAAAACTAGACTTTAACAATATGGAAATAGAGTGCAAAAGAAGGTATATTGAAAGCCTTATTATGCAAAATATAACACATTATCTTGCAATACTCTAATATGATTTTTTATAGAATAAGTGCAAATTTGAAAGTGCCATATTAGGGCACATTTTCCTACAGGGAAAATAATAACCAATAAATTCTAGACGTCAAGTACTCTTCCTCCCAAGCTAGAAGGATCCATTCAAGGGTTCATATTGGATGTATGTACCTACATAATCAAAGCTCATTTTAGATCTTCCATGAGCCACATTTACATAGACAAGCGAGTGCAAATCAATATCAAAAGGACATCAAATTAGCAATAGGAAAAACAAGCATTTGGAGGTATAAAATAAAGGAAGAAAGGTGTTACATTCGTGGTCTCAATATTGGAGAAGACCACTCACCAAAGGAAGTATCAAACTGCCATACAAGCTTCGTAGTGCATCACCCATACACCTGTGGAAAATAAAGCTTGCTTGCTACCCAAGCAATGTTGCAAAGCAAGAAAGTTATGGAGTTATAATCTCCATATTCGAAGGTGTTACAAGAATGGTCTCCATGTAAAAATGATATTTGGCATTCTAGTCATCATTCCTCTCAATGTTCTAGAGGCTTCTACGAAGGAGTTACAAGCAAAGACATGCCACTTGGTATTCTTCACCAGCTTCACACAAGGGCCTATACATTTTCAAGAATCATTGGAAAAATGTTTTAGAGCGTTACATAAAGAAGGGAGTGCTCACTTGCAATGAACGTGACACTTGTCACAATGCCTATGATTAATATTGCTCAAAAGGTATATTTTAGTCCAAGACAAACATGCAAGAGTGAAGCACAATAAAGACGTTCAGAGGAAGAACATAGCATAATAAAAGGTGTGAGAGAAGCAGCAAAAATGTTCGAACTACAGTGTGGAAGACAAAGGGAAAGGAGCATTAAAAGCTCCCCATTTTAGGAAGGTAAACAATTCAACACCTAAGTATAACATTCACATCTAGCCTTCCATTGAATCTCCATTAACCGAGTGCTCAAGGTACATTTTAGACGCTATTATATTCAGCTATGGAAAGCACCAAAAAGTAAGGAGATATTATGTATAAGGTAAGGTCTAAATCCCACTAATTATTGCTTTCATAAGTTGGAGTTATAAGGATTATATACTAGGTTAAAACTTAGGGTTTTGAAAGCTAAAGTGGTGACTTATCTTATTATTTTAATATTTGTAATCTTACTTAGGAGGAATAAGGAATTTAACTTGGATTAAACTATATTGCAAATATTATTATCATTTCTCTAATTTTCCAAACATGGGAGTCATAAGGGTTACTCCATCAAATTTATTTTATTTGGAAGTTAGAAATGATCCAAGGGATATAAAAGAGGTTATTAAGAAATTTTATTAAGGTTGGATAGATTTATTTTTACTTGTCTCAAATCTCTAAAAGGGGACAAAATATTTCCAACATCAAAACCTCTTCAAAATAGAAATAGTGCTTAGTTCAATTAGGAGTAATAAGGTGTTAAAAGTTGATTTTTGATTATTGCAAAACTTGTACAAAATCAACCAAATTTGAACTATAATCTTACAAAAGCACTATAGCATATTCCAAAACACTAGGGAGTCATAAGGCTTGATATTAGAAAGTTTTGAAATGACATATAACAAATTATTCCTAGCAAAATCTCAACTTCTCAAGGGTCTTAATTATTTTTCTTGGAAAAATAAAGTGAAAGAAATTTTAGTATTTGAAAAAATTTGGGATGTTGTCAAGGGTAAAACTCAGAAACCTACCACTGGAGAATCAAAAATCCTAAAGTTTGAAGATAATAATTTAAAGGCCTTAATGATAATAACGTTTTCTATCACTGATGAAATTCAACCATATATCAGTTCAACCAAAACATCTTCAAATGCATGGATAAGCCTAGAAAAAATATTTTAAGGAAAGAATAAGGACTCTATTATTCAATTACAAGCTCAACTTCACTCATTGAAAATGAATAGTAGAGAGAGTATAGAACTGTTCCTAAGGAAGGTAGCAGATATTAAAGGAAAATTGTTAACCTTAGGTGAAATAGTTAAATATGAAATTCTTACTCAAGTAACCATGAAAGCACTTCCAGACAAATATAAGCATTTGATAACATCTTTGCAGGTCCTAAGTAAAGATATGCCATTTGATGATTTAGTCAATATACTTCAAGAATATGAAGTAGAAAATACTTTGAAAGATGAAATGAATAACACTACATTGGCCTCAAAAGACAATCCATAGGGAAATATTGCTTCTATAGCATGAGGATGGAAACCATGGTATTGTCAAATTTGCAGAAAGAAAGGACATAGTACTAGCTATTGCAGATATAATCCCAAAAATTAGAACCAAATAAATCAAATAAATCATGGGAATCAGTTTTGAGCTACGATAATACCAAAAGATCCCTCATCAGCAACAATTTTAGTGACTTAGAAATTATCCTCAACTTGAATATAAGAAGAAAAATCATAAAGGTCACTTGGTTCAGAGGATAGAAGAACTTGAAGAACTGGAAGAACCCACAAAGTATTTTGAAATGAAAGCTCTATCAACAAATGGAACATACTATCGAAATACTACCTAGTAGATACATCTCTAGGGAAGTTAGAGTGAGTCACCAAGGGTGTCTCATCCAAGTGGAGGGATGTCCCATGTGAAGGGACAAGGGTGAAATGGGTGTGTGAGAGGTGGTAAGGGGTGGTGGTGATGTGGCTAGGACACATGTCTAGTGGGTAGGTAGGGTATCCTAGGTAGATTTTGTAGATTTAGAAAAATATAGAAAATACTTTTAATGTGCAGGATTTATATACCTAAGTTTGGACTTAGGTATATACTTTATTATGCAGATTTACAATGTGCTATGTGAACGAACAATGTGTAGGAATTATATGCCTAAGTTTAGGCTTAGGCATATATATTATTATGCAAAATTGTGATGTGCAATGTGGGTGAAATGTACAAGAATTAATATGCCTAAGTTTAGACCTAGGCATAGATTTTATTATGTAAAATTATGTGATGAAATACAAATACCTAGATTTTGGTGTCTATAAATAACCCTTTCTATACTGTATTGTGTGAGACAAAATGTGGTGTAAAAATATGAGAAACCTGACCTTATTGGATGGAGAAATAGACTCAATATTCTTGATGAGCAAGAACAAATGGCTTTTAAAAAATTGAGTTTTTGGCTTACCCCCTGAATTGGTGAATGAGTGGAGAATAAAAACCCATAAGCCAATTGACCAAATGTGGATGATGAAAAGGGGTGGATGTGGTGGATGCAAATGTTTGAAAATCAAGATCAAATTGGTTGCCCCAAGTTTGGAGTGGTTTTGTGTTGTTGAAAATTTACCTTTGGTAACAATGAAGTGTAAAATGATGTAGTATGAGAACCAACCACTCTAGTAGTTTGGGTACCCTAGTGACTTTAGCAATTCCTACCAATTGATATTTTTTTAAAGGAACCAGTAACCCTGGGAGCTCGAACTACTTAGTGATTTTAGCAATTTTTACCAAATTGAGAGGTGTTTTAGTTTTCTGTATTTGTAACCCCACAAAAAGTGCTTAATGACAACCTTGAGCAAATTTTCTTGAACACAGTCAAACTCAAAAATTGAGGGACCAAACTGATCTGGTTTCAAGCATGATTATGTGGAATGATTTTGAACAAGTGTCCTTATGGTGATTTTCCCATACTACCGGATTGCATGGATAACCAATCGTTGCAACCGCTAGGTGACTAGGGTAAACACTAGATACAAGGTTCACTTGAGATGATGATGATTGTTGAAGATGATTATTTGAATGCATTTGTGTTGATTTGAGGGAAGGTTTTGGAATATTTTTTGGTATCAAACGCGTTTTCGTGGTTGGATGCTCTAGACAAACGCAAATCCGCATTTGATACCTCTAAATGCGGGTGCATGTTTACATGTGCCAAAAAAATGTGAGTGCATATTTGACACCACAAATTGTAGCTAAAAATATGCATGGATGGGCAAGGTGGCTCATTTGTGCATTTGAAGTTTTTCTAAGCGGTTGTGAGAGAATTTGAGCTATGGAAGTGACTAGTGAGACAAGTGGAGTGGTTGGTGGGGTGAAGGTTGGTGACTTGGCTGGAGCTAGAGTTAGGGTGCGAGTGGCGAAGGTAGGTTTTTGAGGCCTTTTCTTATTATTCTGGTTTTTGTTGTTTGTTCAATTTTTTTTTGGTTTTATTGTTTTTTTTACGACTATAAAGGGGGAGGTGATTTTTTTTTTAAATAAATGCATAAAACTAGTCTAAATGTATTAAAGAAATAAATGACTATTATGAAAAGATGTGTTTGTGTTGTTTTTTTTTTACATGGAAAAAGGGGTGGTAATTTTATTTTTTTTGGAAAAATGCATGAACAAAATGGCTAGTGTGAAAATATGTGTTTTTGTTGTTTGTTTTTGTTTATTTTTTTTTGGAAAATGCATGAAAGAAATTGCTAGTGTGAAATGACGTGTTTTTTTTGCTTTTTAAAATGCATAGAAAACTAGTCTAAGTGCAAAAGATATATATATATATATATATATATATATATATATATATATATATATATATATATATATATATATATATATATATATATATTGATGATGCAATGCATTTAGTAGATTTTTTTTTTGTGTTTTGATGCTTTTGAAATGATAAAATGTATAATGAAAATAGTTTTGTGTGTGTGCATATTTTTTTGTAGGTGAAATTTATTGAGACTCAACATCAATGGTCACCTATCATCACTCGAGTTTAGAAGGTGCTTACTCCAGATTATTAGAAGTGGTTGGAGGAGGTGAGGTTGGATGGATGCGACTGGGTGGAAGTGGTGAGAGAAGATGAGGAGTACTTATCTACTTTGGTGGAGATGTGGGACCCTGATAAGGGGTCATTTTAGCTTTCAATAAGGGAGCTTACCATTATCCTATAGGATATTTATCGCATCTTCAGAGTTCCTATTGAGGGGTTACTAGTTCATGTTGGCCATGATAAAGAGAATGAGTTGAGGCCTTTATTTGGTGATAGGTGGGATGATATGGATGTGAGCAAGGGTGGGATCCGGTATTTACAGATGTATAAGGATTCAAAGCTAGGAGTGCTTCCTACATTTGTGATGTACATCTTAGGCAACATGTTGTTGCCTAATAGTATAGGAGCTAGGTTCCCTTGGAACCAGGTTAGACTTATGCTAGATATGATCAATGAGTCATGTGTCGATGCTTGGGATCCTACCCTAATTTTCTAGCTATATGTGGATTTTTATGAGGTAAATATGCAAGAGCAAAATGGACTCGACTGTAGCTTACTCCTTCAACTTTAGGGATGGGAGAATATTAGGATTGCATGACTAGAGGGTCCACCTTACGAGTGGGGTCACTTGTACCCTTGTGCTCTTCATCGGTGGACCAACAAGGAGCTTATACCAAGTTGCCCTAGCCATAGTGGGTAGGAGTATAGGGATATGTTGGCAGCATTGACTAGTGGTGATATCCTTTGGCAACCATGGTAAGGCCTCATAGATATTGGATTATCAGATCTACAAAAATAAAGGACATAGTGCTAGCTATTGCAGATATAATCCTAGAAATCTAAACCAAATAAATTAGATAAATCATGATAATTGGTTTGAGCTACGACAATACCAAAGGAACCCTCATTAGCAGTAACTTTAGTGACCTAGCAATTATCCTCAACTTGAATATCAGAAGAAAAATCATAAAGGTCACATGGTTCAGAGGATAGAAGAAATTGAAGATATGGAAGAACCCATAGAGGATTTTGAAATGAAAGATTTATCAGCAAATGGAACATACTACCGAAACACTAACTATTTGCTTGAACAAGTTACAAATAATGCAGAAGAAGAAGACTATGAAGACCAATCAAAAGATGAAGAGAATCCATATTGAAGACTAAAGTATTCAATACCAAAATAATATAATACAAGGGGGTGTTGGAAATAATGTCTATTCCATCATTTGGGTTATGTAAATGTATCCTCCAAGATACATACCTAGATTACTTTTTGTGCAAGTTATCTAGTGACTACATGCATTGTAATAAATGGATAAATTTCCATGTTCAAGTTGTACATGTGCAAATTGTCCTATGAAAAACTAGATAGAGTGTTGGGCAAACATCCTATTTTGCATATATAAGGATGGCCTCTTAGATAGATAGATAAAATAGTCGAGAGACATTGTTTGATAGCGTAGGTTAGTGGATTGCATTCCACACCATTTACTAGTGATGGATACATTGTAGATCTGTAGCTTTTTTAATGGAGTTATCACTTCCTCCATAGCTACATTGTAACATTTTATATGTTTTATATTTTAGCATACTTCAATCATCTAGTAGATTTACTTTGTTGCATGTTATTCTTCATCTTGTGATTGTTATCTCTCATGGCTCATTCATAAAAAGCTAACAATATTTGAGGTTCTCATAATGCCAAGATATGACGGTGCATGGGTATCAAATTTAGGAATTTTGGGGTTAGTATCAATGCCCTAATTCAACATCAACAATAATTTACTACTAAAAATTATTAGAGGTTACAATCATGATGTATCGGTATTCAACATTAACATCAATAATAGGGCTCTCTCCTTCACTATTAACCCTACGAACGTACAAAGATTAACAAGGATCCTACATAAGGATTATCAATCCATCACATCCAAGTTTTATTTAACAAATGAAGACAAAATCCACCTGGAGATCGGTTTTCCCTCATCAAACTTTTTGTCAGGTAAATTTCATGTTCCAAATATTGAGTCTTGTTTTCATTACTTTTATGTATATTATTAATTTTATATTATATATATTTGTAAGAAAATAATTGACACCCAAGAAAATAAATAGTTGACACAAGCTACTTGTAATGAATAAAAAGAAAGAGTGTTTTATATTAATTTTTTTTCTTCCCTTTTACAATGCTTCATCCCAACTATGTGGGGGAATATGATTACAATAAGCGCTTGGCTTGTTTTTCAAAGTACAATGAAGGAAAATGGGGATGGGGAACCCCTTTTTGTGAGGTTATAATGATGGTGGTTGTTGAGTCTCATTTTCTATAATCTAGAGGTTGGATGGGATTGAGTATCCATCTGGACCATCCTAGCTACAACAGCCTTCAAGAAACCTGCAATATGCACACACCTTAAGTGCAAATAGAAGGGTTAGTAGCACTTGTTGATATGAATGAAAGTAAATACTATAAAACCTTAAAATTAATGCTTACAAATACTATAAATAATGTGTAGGAAATAAATAATAATAAAAATAAAATACCTTGCTGATTACCTAACCTAATATGTCTATTAATGGTTGAAATGCTCTTATGAGTAATCACAGGTACATGGGTGGAGCTGGCAAACTACGGGTGGGGATTTAGAACTCTATTGCTCAAAATGACCTAAAAAATTGTGGGAATGTTCTAGGGAATTTTTGGAACCTACCGTAAAAATTTTAGCTCAATTTAAGTTCATATGAGTGAGATATGACCAAAACAAGTTGGGTAGTTATTGCGAAAACGTGGAGCCATGTTTGTGATTGTATAAACACCCAATGGAATTTGAGCAAACACCCTGTGGCATTTGAGATTGTGTAAATGCTCATCGATGTTTGTGGTTGAGTTATAGAAATGCTAGGATTTGATATGAATTCTTGATGAATCAATATCCAAGTGCGTGGGTGACCTCCTATGTAAATTTTGGTAGTGTGACGATATCTTTTCTAGCCTCCTTTTGGATGATGGAATGAGGGTGCATTTATAGACCCCTTAAGGGTTTTGGAGGGAAAGAAAGTTGGCAAGTAAGCATTGCAAAATGGAAAGCTAAGGTTACCACATATCTAGGGAAATTAGAGTGAGTCACCAAGGGTGTCTCATCCAAGTGGAGGGATGTCCCATGTGAATGGATATTGGTGAAATGGGTGTGTGAGAGGTGGTAAGGGGTGGTGGTGATGTTGATATGACACATGTATAGTGGGTAGGTAGGGTATCCTAGGTAGATTTTTTATATTTATAAAATCTAGAAAATACTTTTAATGTGTAGGATTTATATGCCTAAGTTTGGACTTAGGCATATATTTTATTATGCAGATTTGGAATGTGCTATGTGAATGAACAATGTGTAGGAATTATATGCCTAAGTTTAGGCTTAGGCATAGATATTATTATGCAGAATTATGATGTGCAATGTGGGTGAAATATACAAGAATTAATATGCCTAAGTTTAGACCTAGGCATATATTTTATTATGTAAAATTATGTGATGAAATATAAATGCTAGATTTTGGTGTCTACAGATGCCCCTTTCTGTACCATATTGAGTGAGACATAATGCGGTGCAAAAACATGAGACACCTAACCTTATTGGATGGAGAAATGGACTCAAATATTCTTGACATGCAAGAATGAATGGATTTTAAAAAAATTGAGTTTTTGGCTTACCCCCTGAATTTGCGAATGGGTGGAGAATAAAAACCCATAAGCCAATTGACCAAATGTGGATGATGAAAAGGTGTGGATGTGGTGGATGCAAATGTTTAAAAATCAATATCAAATTGGTTGCCCCAAGTTTGGAGTGGTTTTGTGTTGTTGAAAATTTGCCTTTGGTAACAATGAAGTGCAAAATGATGTGGTAAAAGAACCAACCACTCTGGGAGTTTAGGTACCCTAGTGACTTTAGCAATTCCTACCAAATGATATGGTGTTAAAGGAACCAACCACCCTTGGGGCTCAGTACCTTAGTAATTTTAGAAATTCTTACAAAATTGAGAGTTTTTTTAGTTTTCCACATTTGTAACCCCACGAAAAGGGCTTAATGATAACCTTGGGAAAATTTTCTTGAATGCAGTCACACTCAAAAATTGAGGGACCAAACTGATCTAGTGTCAAGCATGATTATGTGGAATGATTTTGAAAAAGTGTCCTTATGGTGATTTACCCATCCTACCGGATTGCATGGATAACCAATCGTTACAACCACCAGGTGACTAGAGTAAACACTAGATACAAGGTTCACTAAAGATGATGATGATTTCTGAAGATGATTATTTGAATGCATTTGTATTGATTTAAGGGGAGGTTTTGGAATATTTTTTTGGTATCAAATGCGTGTCCGTGGTTGGATGCTCTAGACAAATGCACATCCGCATTTGATGCCTCCAAATGTGGGTGCATGTTTAAATGTTCTAGACAAACATGAATGCACATTTGATGTTGCAAATTGCGGTTAAAAATATGCATGGATGGGCAAGGTAGCTCATTTGTGCATTTGAATTTTTTTTTAGCGGTTACGAGAGAATTTAAGCTATGGAAGTGACTGGTGAGACAAGCGGAGCGGTTGGTGGGGTGAAGGTTGGTGACTTGGCTAGAGTGAGAGTTAGGGTGTGAGTGGTGAAGGTAGGTTTTTGAGGCCTTTCCTTTTTATTCTAGTTAGTTGTTTGTTCATTTTTTTTTTTTTTTGGTTTTATTGTTTTTTTTATGATTGTAAAGGGGGAGGCAATCTTTTTTTGTTTTTGTTTTGAAAAATGCATAAAACTAGTCTAAATGTATTAATGAAATAAATGACTATTATGAAAATATGTGTTTGTGTTGTTTTTTTTTTCTTGACATGGAAAAAGGGGTGGTAATTTTTTTTTTTTGGAAAAATGCATGAACGAAATGGCTAGGGTGAAAATGTGTTTTTGTTGTTTGTTGTTTGTTTGTTTTTTTTTTGGAAAATGCATGAAAGAAATGGCTAGTGTGAAATGATGTGTTTTTTTTTGCTTTTTGAAATGCATAGAAAATTAGTCTAAGTGCATAGAAAAATATGTTTTTTTTTATGATGCAATGCATTTAGTAGATTTGTTTTTGTGTTTTGATGCTTTTGAGATGATAAAATGCAAAATGAAAGTAATTTTGTGTGTGTGTTTTTTTTTGTAGGTGAAATTTATTGAGACTCAACATCGATGGTCACCTATCATCATTTGGGTTTAGAAGGTGCTGACTCCAGATGATTGGAAGTGGTTGGAGGAGGTGAGGTTGGATGGATGCGACTGGGTGGAAGTGGTGAGAGCAGATGAGGAGTACTTATCCACTTTGGTGGAGAGGTGGGATCCTGATAAGGGGTCATTTTAGATTTTGATAGGGGAACTTACCATTATCCTAGAGGATATTTACCACATATTTAGAGTTCCTATTGAGGGGTTACCAGTTTAGGTTGGCCATGATAAGGAGCATGAGTTGAGGCCTTTATTTGGTGATAGGTGGGATGATATGGATTTGAGCAAGGGTGGGATCCAATATTTGTAGATGTATAAGGATTCAAAGCTAGGAGTGCTTCCTACATTTTTGATGTACATCTTAGGCAACATATTGTTACCTAATAGTGTAAGAGCTAGGTTCCCTTGGAACTAGGTTAGACTCGTGCTGGATATGATCAATGAGCCATGTGTCTATGCTTGGGATCCTACCCTAATTTTCTAGCTATATGTGGAGCTTTATGAGGTAAAGAGGTAGGAGTAAAAGGGACTCGACTATAGCTTACTCCTTCAGCTTTGGGGATGAGAGCATATTAAGATTGGATGAACAGAGTGTCTACCTTACAAGTGGGATAAACTGTACCCTTGTGCTCTTCGTTGATGGACCAATGAGGAGTTTCTACCGAGTCACCCTAGCCATAGTGGGTAGGAGTATCAAGATATGTTAGAAGCATTGACTAGTGGTGATATCCTTTGGTGACCATGGCAAGGCTTCACTTGGGATTATGATGTGGCATAGCTATGATGGACAAGATGGGGTAGATGGGTGATTTTGTGACATGGGTGAGAGAGGGTGTTTATTAAAATCTATCAGGTGATGCGATAGTTTAACTTGGTTCAGGGAGTTCCTGATGCTCTAGTTTTGTATAGGCATCAAGGTTATGAGATTAGTCTCCCTTATGCTCCTAATCCTTGAATAGTGGATGATGACTATGATGATAATATTGTGGATGTCCTAGATGCAGATGATGCTAGGATGATAATTGAGTATGATGCTTGGTTTACTTCATAGCCTCCATGGTTAACGATTTAGGCTATTGATGATGAGTGGTAATGAGTTGGATGCTAGTGAGTAGACTCCTCAAAAATAAAAATATCATAGTGATAGTAGGAGGTGAGCAAGGATAGATACAGATTAGGCTACTGATACTAGGATTATGGGTGATGGATATGAGGATGGTGATGGTTATGGTGGAGATGGTGATGGTGAAGGTGATAAGGAGAAACCTCCTGTCATATCGAGGATGATTGGGGTATTCTTTAGGTTGAGCAGGATAGCTTAGGTGAGGAGCATAATAGCCTCTTACATAAGGTGTAGAGGTTGGAGGGTGAGGTTGTAGCTTAGGACACTGAGATAGTTTGACTGCAGAGTGAGGTGGATGGGCTATAGAGTGCATCTAGTGGAGGTGGTGATGGTTGTGAGGTTACAAATATTCATGCTAAGATAACACAACAAGAGGCACAAAAAATAGGGATTTGTCTATTTTATGGATGCAAGTTAGATACATTTAGCTACTCAAGGACACCCTTGCTCAGCATAATATCCCACTACCTATGCAACATTCTTCATCAGTTTCTAGATCATCTAGATGGAGTGAGTCGAGGTATGATAGTTCTCACTATAGAGCTCCTAGTTTTCGTGCTCCCTTAGGTTCACAATGATCATATCAGGGTCCTCCTAGGAGTCATGGTGGTGCTAGCTAGGAGCACTTATTACTTCTTTTGTTGTTTTAGTTTTTGGTTATGATCCTTAGTGATATGATGTATACAACCTTTTGGGAAATTTTTGTACTATGCGTTTCATATATATATACATATACATGGATTTTATTTTGATTATTTTGTGTTGTGGTTTTTGTTTTGTTAGGATGTATGTATGGATGCATATGAAATTATGTGGTGATTAAGTGAAATGAATTGTGGATGATATGTTCTAATGATCACTTGTATATATTTTAGAATTTTTCTTGATAAACTTTATCTTCATTGTTTAATCAAGGGCACTAACATTTGATATTGAAAAATGAGGTGGATTATGGAATGTAATAATAAAAATGGCATGGAATGATTTTTATTGCCTAAGGGATAAAAGATCTAGATTTGTTTTACAAAAATTCAAACATCCTAGTGATCTTAAAAAAACTCATTTATTTATCTCCCAAATTCTTTTTGATGCTAAGGTTGTCCTAGTGGTTTCAAATTTCTCAAGGACCAACGTGTGTGTGCAATGAATGTTTATTTATAATTATGAGTAAGGGCAGACTTATCCATTGGTAACTTATGCCAACAAGCTAGCTCATCCGTGAGCATACATAGGTATGTACAAAAGAAGATTGTTAATATGATAGAATTGGTACCACGCGTAAGGATACCCCATTGCCAAGCATATTTCATTCAACCCATTGTTGTAATGAGGATCACCCCATGGTTTTTGAAATACTAAGAATTCCAGGGATTCAAGCTCCTTTCCCTTATTTTATTGGATTTTTGGAATTTATTTGGGACTATGCTCATTTTGTATTGGATCAAAGGGGATTTTTATTGCTTTTGGGGCTTGCTCATTTTTGGAGAAGAGCAAGGGGATTTTTTTGGGACTTACTCATTTTGAATAAGAGCAAGGTGATTTTATTTTAATTTTGAGATGCTTTTTGGGATACTTTCTTGTTTTGAGGAGGAGCAAGGAATTTGTTTTTGAAGGATGAAGGGGGAGCTTATCCTTTTGTCAAATCTTAGCTTTCTAGACCATGCACATAATTGGATGAACAGGGGAAACCTTTCACTTTATAAAAATAACAACTCATGACTTCACCATTCCTAGGATTCACAATGTTTTAATATGTTGTAATATGCGTGGTCCAAGAGGAAACTTGATTAATCAGGAGTAATATGATGTACCTAAGAACTATTTAACTTTTAATTGAGGTTGCTTAAAACACTAGGAGTGGATGAGTGACTGAAAACACCTAGATATTGTTTAGTAAACATGGTGTTATGCAAGATGTGGTGGTACTTTCCCTTGGATCTTGTGAAAATTAAGAGGTGTATATAAAATAGTCAGTGGCCATATAATCATTATTGTTGATGGTCGTACAATATCTATCCTATCTTATAAGGATCCCTTAATGATCAAAGGACCACAAAGAAAGTTGTAAATGATTGCAATTGATGGATTGACGACTAATGCTAAACTAAAGGTGCCCCTAATTAAGGTAACACGATATAGTTGACTAACAATTATAAATGACGATTTAATGACAACTAATGAATACAAATCGTACGAATGTGCAAATGCAATGAAAATGGAATGTATGAATGCAATGAAAGTGGTATTGTGAATGTAATGTATAAAAAATATAATGTGTATGAAAATATTTTTGTTTTTTGTTGTTATTTTTTTAAGCCATGTGTATATAACATTTTTAAGTTGGCTCAGGTTGTTCTCATGGAAGGAGCAACCGAAAGATGGGTTGATGATAGGAAATATTCTAATGTAGTACTCATCTCTCTCATCAATGGACACTATGGGAGTCGCATATTTGGAATCATCAGAGGTGATATATAGGACATCAAATTCCTCTCTGAATTCTTCTTCATAGTCATCATAAAAAATGTAATTGATCATGTCGATATGATTGTATTTATTATGTACAAATTTAGGATCTATGTATTCATCTTCACTATAATTGCTATCTTTGCTATCTTCCTCTTTAGAATCAAGGGTTAGTTGCTGACATGTATGCTTAAAGGAGGTAGTGGAAGATGTTGGCTTGTACCTTAAGCCAGAGAGATCGTGTACCTCTCGATAGTGAGGTTTGAAAATATCGTGTGGACCCTACTCATGTCATCCAATACCATATCCTTACCAGTTAACCTGATAAAAATATCACATAGGGAAATCTATATTGGACATATATTTTAAGTTGGCACAAAATTGTTACATGGATTCATCATTAGAAGGAGGTGGGTTGGACAAATAATCTAGTCTCCCATATACAAAATTTATTTTGTTTGGTTTTGAACCTATGTTATACACTTTACATATGGCTAAAGGTGGGTTGCATGGGTGACCATAATATCTAATAGTCTGAATAGGTGGTGTTATAACAACACTCTCAATTATGTACTCGCCAATACTTGGATTGGAAAGATGGGCTGCAACTTGAGTGGGTATGGATGTGGATGAATTAGGTGTGGAGGTGGAGGCTTCAATGGTGATTTGTGGTTTTGGTGGATAGATTGGTGTATGCTACAATGGTTCCTCTTGGATATGTGGCCTTATTTGTGATATAGTATATGGTGGAGGTGAAGATGAATTTTGCTGAACATAGTGACTAGTGGTTGGAGGCTTATGCTGAGATGACATGATAAGGGGTGTTTGTGAAACAGAAGAGGGATGAGATGAAGTAATGTGGATTATTATGGATGTTGATGAAATATTGGGTTGCTAACTCTATGATGTAGAAACTTATCTCCCCAGTGTAGATGTTGGATGTGATGATTGGATTTGACCAAATATGAATGTTGGAGGTTGTGATGAATGATAAGGTGTGGTAAGAATGTGGTGAGATGTTGAAGTGGAAGTAAGATTCAAATCAGTGATTGGAAGATCTTATGATATTGGTGGTTGACTTGGAATATGGATGGGTGGAGATGGAATGGTGGGATTATATTGTATGGGCACATTTTTTTATTGTGCTATAAGAGTAGGTACTACTTGAGTTGATTTATTTTCTTGTTGTGTATGATTTATGCTTATTTAACCCTATGTGACTATGTCAATAACCCCCATAAACCCTTGGTGCACCTGAGATACATGATTTACTTGGTTGGGGAAACTATAGAAGTTAATGCCCAGTCATTTGTTGAGTTACCTCGTGATGAGGTAGTGGTTTCTAATAGATACCAAGGTTTTGGTTTTGTTGGAACAAAGCGTTACCAATTTTGATATGTCCTATTTCAAGCAGATCTTGCACGATGTCTTTAAATGTATAGCAATTATTGATATCATGACCTTTTAGCTAATAAAAGGTGTATACATAAAAACACAACACCATTGCAATAAAAATGACACATTTTATTAAATTCGGGAAAGTCCCTTTTGATACACTTTGAACCTTTTAGGGTGTATTTTACAAAGAGATGTGCCAAAGGAGAATTCCTTTTATAGATCAAGGGTGGTGTCTTCGTCTCTTCATGCTACAAAAATGTGGAAGGTGGGTTTGTCGTGACCACTGTGATGATCTTGAGCTTGTTGAATCTAAAATCTGAACACATGCAAACGGAAAAGGGTTTAGTAGCACCTATCACAATGATAATGATAAATATAAATGAAATGACTAATGTAAAATGAATATGGAAGAAGGTGAACAATGAGTATGGCTTACATAGCATAATCCGAGCAACATAACATTATTATTCCTATCCTCTCCTTTTCTCTCCATGTGATGGCGCATTTATAGGCCATTGAGAATTTTGAAGGGAAGGATAAGTGGCAAGCCAGGGCTGCCAAGTGGCAAGGACTAGGTAGCCACCTATCTTGGGTAGTTACAGTGAGTCACTAAAAGTGTCTCACTTAACTGGGGAGATGTGACAAGTGGGTAGTTGGAAGTAGAGTGATGTGTGGAGTGAGGTGTGAGATGTGGCAAGTGGGTAGGTGCAAGTGGAGTGAAATGTGGAGTGAGGTGTGAGATGTGGCAAGTGGGTAGGTGCAAGTGGAGTGAAATATGGAGGGTTACCCCATGTGAAGGGACAAAGGGAACAAGGGTGTATGAGAGGTCGAAAATGAGTGATGGTGATGTGGCCAGGACACATGTCAAGTGAGGAGAGAGGGTATCCTAGGAGGATATTTATCAGATTTAATAAAATATAGAAAATATAATTATGTGCAAGCTTTTATGCCTAAGTCAAACTTAGGCACATAATATTATGCATAACTAAAATGTGCAATGTGAATGAATGATGTGTAGGAATTATAAGCCTAAATTTAGACTTAGGCATATATTATTATGCAGAATTATGATGTGCAATGTGGGTAAAATATGAAGTAATTTATATGCCTAAGTTTAGACCTAGGCATATAATTTAATATGCAAAATAATGTGATGAAATGCAAATGCCTAGATTTTAGTGTCTATAGATGCCTCTTTTTGTATCGTGTTGTGTGAAACACAATATGGTGCAAAAAGAAAAGACACATGGTTTTATTTGATGGAGGAATGGACTCAAATCTTCTCGATGCAAAGAATGAATGAGTTTTTTTTTTTGATTTGTTTGCTTACCCCCTCAATTGGCGAATGGGTAAAGGATGAAACCCATGAGCCAATTGATGAAATATGGATGATGAAAGGAGATGGTTGATTTAATGATGTGGATGTGATACAAATTTATGTCATTTTGATCAACTTGATGCCCAAGTTTGGGATTATTTGTGTTCTTATGAATTTGCCTTTGGTTTCATTTTTTGCAAAATGTGTGGTAAAATATTCATCCGTATTTGGAGTTCTTGTTCCACTATGACTTTAGTAATTCCTTCCAAACGATGGGTTCAAGGAACCAATCATTTGGGAATTTGATACTTGAGTGATTTCTAATTATTACCAAATTGTTTTTGGTTGTTTTTCGCTTTTGATCAAATAAAAGGGGTTGAAGGATAACCTTGTGCAAATATGTTTTGAACATATCTAAGCTCAAATATTTAGGGACTTAGCTGATTTAATGTCATAGTGATTTTATTTTGAATGTTTGAATGGGTGTCCTTATGATGAGCTACCCACACGATTGGATTGCATGGATTGTTATTCGTTGCAACTGCCAGGTGTATACGATAATCCACGAGATACAAGGTTCACTAAATGATATGATGATGATGATGATGATATTTATAAAAATGCATGATGTGATTGATATAAATATTGGAAATCAATATCAAGTTGGATGCCTCAAGTTTGGGGTGGAATTATGTTTTTGTAAATATGCCTTTTTGTTTGATTGACATGCAAGATGATGAAGTAAAGGAACCAATCACCCTAGGAGCTTGTTGTTCTAGTGAATGTTAGCAATTTCTTAATACAAAATGATGAAGTATAAGTTTTCCATGTTTTGTAACCCCACGGAGTAGGCGTCAATGACAACCTTGGACAAATCTACTTGAACGCAAGTCACTCAAAAATTGAAGAATAAACCTGATTTGATTTCAAATGTGATGATGTGAAATGATTTTAAATAAGTGTCCTTATGATAATTTATCCATCCTACTAGATTGCATGGATAACCAATCATTGTAACCTCTAGGTTTCTAGAGTAAATTACTAGATACAAGGTTCACTCCTGATGATGCTGATGTAAGATGATGATTTTGAGGGTTTTGCAATATTTTTGTAGCCATTTGCATTTGAAGGGGAGTTGTGTAAGATGGTCACAAATAAAAGTCAACTCGTATTGCCCCAATCATTGAAAAGATGCTCATTTTAATGAGCGTAATTTGCATGATTGAGTGTTTGGAGTGTTGAATTTGATTACGAAACTGAATTTGTTGATTTTGTCTTTCCATTCAAGCGATGAGTCGATGGAGAAGATATGAAATTATGAAAGCGATGAAACAAATGATAATGGTTTAATGAGATGGATGTTTTTTTATTTTATTTCAACTATAATTTTGACCATTGTTTATAATTGTGCATTTCTATTCCTTAGAGTAGTCTAGCCGTATGGATTTCTTAGGGAATTGAGATGATAACAATTCATTTTTTTTGCATGAGGTAAATCACTTTTCAAGGACCTTATGGTAACCTATCCATCCTATCAAATTGCATGGATTGCTAGTCGCTGTAACTACCAGGTATATAGGATAAGTTACTTTATACGAGGATCAATTGAGGCTAAGTGGAAGAAGGAAATGCACACCTCTATCCCTTGGAGCAGTCTAGCATCATGGACTTCTTAGGGAGTTGATATGAGAACACTTTTATTCTTTCAAGAGCCTATTGAATTTGTTTTTTACCAAAGGGATTGAGATATCTTTGGGTTTTTTTTTTTTGTTTTGTTTTGGAGAATGCATGATATTTTGTGTTTTTGTTTTTTTTTTGTATGACAAAAGATGCATGGAAATATTTTTGGTATTTTATGTTTTATATGACAAAAGATTCATGGCAAGTTTTTGTTGTTTTATGGTTTTGTAAGACAAAAGATGTGTGGAATTTTTTTTTTTTTGATGTTTTTGAAATAGAAAGAAAGTACAAGATGTTTTTTTCATTGTGTTTTTATGTTTTGATTATTGATTTTTTTTTTACCAAAGGAATTTAAGTACATTTGGAGCATTTTGGATTTATTTGACCAAAGGGGTTTATGCCTTTAGGGATTTTTGAATTGTGTTAATGATAATTGTCCTTATGGTAATCTACTCCTCCTACCGGATTGTATGGATAGCCAATCGCTACAACCGCTAGGGTGCTAGAGTAAATCACTAGATACAAGGATTACTTAATGCTGATTGAAAGAAGGAAATGTGCATCTCTATTCCATGGAGCAGTCCAGCCGCATGGCTTTCTTAGGGAGTTGAGATTATAGAATTTCAATTTCTGAAAGACTTTATGATATTGAATTTGACCAAAGAAATTGTGTTACCTTTGGAGGTTTTTTTTTTTAATGTTTTTGTTTTTTTGAATTGAATGTGACCAAAGGGTTTGATTTCATTGGAGCTTTTTGAATTTGATTATTTGAAATGTTAATTTTTAATGTGATTTTTGGGGTAGGTGTGAGACCTTGAATCCCCCCAAGTTGTTTGTGTTTGATGTGATTGATGGGGAAGGTGTGAGACCTTGAACTCCCCCAAGTTGTTTTGTGATTGTTTATGTATATGTGTAATGATTGATTGTTCAGATTGTTTTTTTTTTTGTGTACATGTTATGAAATGAATATGTTATGAATGAATGCAAATGAATTAAGGATGTTTCTTTATTAATCATTGTTCAAATATATTTTGAACCATTTGAATGAATGGTGTTGTTTTTTTTTTTGAAAAATTTGAAAAAACTTGTATTAAAACAAAGATCAATTACAATATGGGAAGAGACTCTTCCCAGCCGAATTCAGAGAGAACACAAGCTTACAATAGTAGAAGAAGATTTGCAATGGAGCCAAATCTCCTGAACCATTAACTAGCTAGCAGGGGGTCGGCATGGACAGTTGATGCAGCTTGTCACGAAATCGCGACACTATTCTTCTCCTTAGGCCGCGAACATGCAACATGTCGCGATATCGCGACACCTTTCCCCTTTGGCCGCGGAAAAGCAACATGTCGCGATATCGCGACATTTTCCTCCTTTGGCCGCGAAAATTCAACAAGTCGCGATATCGCGACACTTTTCTCCTTTGGGCACGAAAGTGCAACATGTCGCGATATCGCGACACTTTTTCTCTCTCGGCCGCGATGAAGCAACATGTCGCGATATCGCGACACCTTTTCTCCTTTGGCCGCGAAAATGCAACATGTCGCGATATCGCGACACCATTTCTCCTTTGGTCGCGAAAATGCAACATGTCGCGATATCGCGACACCTTTTCTCCTTTGGCCGCGAAAATGCAACATGTCGCGATATCGCGACACCTTTTCTCCTTTGGCCGCGAAAATGCAACATGTCGCGATATCGCGACACCTTTTCTCCTTTGGCCGCGAAAATGCAACATGTCGCGATATCGCGACACCTTTTCTCCCTTGGCCGCGAAAATGCAACATGTCGCGATATCGCGACACCTTTTCTCCCTTGGCCGCGAAAATGCAACATGTCGCGATATCGCGACACCTTTCCTCCCTTGGCCGCGATGAAGCAACATGTCGCGATATCGCGACAACTTTCCTCCCTTGGCCGCGATGAAGCAACATGTCGCGATATCGCGACAACTTTCCACCCTTGGCCGTGATGAAGCAACATGTCATGATATCGCGACAACTTTCCACCCTGGCCTGATGACGCAACATGTCGCGATATCGTGACAACTTTCCACCCTTGGCCGCGACGAAGCAACATGTCACGATATCACGACAACTTTCCTCCCTTGGCCGCGACGAAGCGACATGTCATGATATCGTGACAACTTTCCCTTGACCGTGATGACGCAACATGTCACGATATCATGACAACTTTCCTCCCTTGACCGCGATGACGCAACATGTCACGATATCATGACAACTTTCCTCCAGTGACCGCGACGACGCAACATGTCACGATATCGTGACAACTTTCCTCCAACGATCGCGACAGCGCAACATGTCACGATATCGCGACAACTTTCCTCCAGTGACCATGACGGTGCAACATGTCGCGATATCATGACAACTTTCCTCCAGTGACCGCGACGACGCAACATGTCGCGATATCGCGACAACTTTCCTCCAGTGACCGCGATGACGCAACATGTCGCGATATCGCGACAACTTTCCTCCAATGACCGCGACGGCGCAACATGTCACGATATCGCGACAACTTTCCTCCCTTTGCTTTTTCTTTGATCATTGGCTCAAGGACCTTTCCAGACCTTGTCTAATCACCTCATCCTCAATATCCATGTCACTGTGCAACTGAACTCCAACCTCCTTTTTCGCACCCATCTTAGCCGGAAAGTCAGCCGCTTTGTTCAAATCTCTACTCGCATAAACTGGGATCACGTCCTCCAATTCCTTCCATAATTCTTTAATTTGGGTAACAAGAGCCCTCAACCTCCAAGCTTTCAGATCAAAGTTCCTCATGCAGTCTAGAGCTCCAACCATTATTTGCGAGTCCGATTCAAGAATAATCCCCGTGGCCATGTTTCACTGCCCAAATAGAAGCAGACTTGATGGCAATGGCTTCGGCTTCATTGTTAGTGGATCTTCCTAGGCCTTGCAATTCCCAATAGAGCACAGTCCCAACATGGTTTCGGCACACCACTCCAATTTGGCTCTACCCGGATTGCCTTTTGCAGCTCCATCAGTATTGATTTTAATCCAACCTTCAGGGGAGGTTTCCAACAATTTTTGTCCTGTCCCTCTTGCAGCTCAATGCATTCTTCCATAGCTCCAATGTCAATTTGAGCTTCCTCCTAAGCATGAACAACCACAGTTTTGGTAACCTTTCTCCAAATGGTCCGCCAAACCCCGTCTAGAGCAAAGAAAAGTTTCTCTAAAAATTTTGGCATTTCTTTCCAGCCATACTTGCCACCAGATAAAGCTTAAACCGAGCTCCCACCCAAAACGAAGAGCTTTAGATTTGAATCTACCTTTCTACCATTTTTCCCAGATATTCATCCGGTTCAGGTCACCACTTACTTGAATTTTAAAGTATGCAAACCAACGCAGCCAAATCTGTCGGGTGAAAGGGCAACCAAACAACAAATGGTCAGCAGTTTCCTCGCTCTTGTAGCATAGTACACATTGAGAAGGGCCGATGATACCTTTTGATCCGAGATTATCAAAAGTGAGGATTCCATTGTGCATGCACTGAAAAAAGTTAACTTTCGGCCAGCCTTTAGAGTGCCATATTTTCCTCCAGTCCTCAACCTGAAAAGTATGAGGGGGGGCTCTAGGAGAATGTTGTCATATCCGTCCTTTACTGTATAGACGCCAAGACTCCCAAAGCCCCAGGCTAATTCATCCTCCACGTCTCCCCCTATAAGAAATATTTCTGTCAAAATTTTAGTCATGATGGGAGTCAAATCCGGAGGGATTGAAATGGGCCACTCATCCAACTTCTTGAACTGCTTAAACTTACACTCCCCCAGCTGAGTAGTTGTGAAATAACTTTCAATACGGATCCATCCCTTGGCTTCAATGGCTGCTTTTATTGGCTATAATTCTAGAAATTCAGCAATGATGGGTGGGAACTGATCCCAAGAATCTATCCAAAAATGAGCCTTCTCCCCTCTTCCCACTTTCCAAAATAAGCGGTCTTTAACAACCTGAGACCCTAACTTGAGAGCCTGCCAAACTAGGGACCCAGTACCATCCAAGGGGATGCGAGCTACATCGATTGGGTTGGCCTGTCCTATGTATTTGCTAGTTAGGATTCTACTGAAAAGGGAGGTGGGTTGGGAGATCCATCTCCAAGACAGCTTTCCACCCAAAGCTTTATTATTCAGCTTAGATTTTCTCAAACCCACACCTCCTTTAACCTTGGGCTGGGTAACTTTGTCCCAGCCCACTAAGGCCCACTTTCTCTCTCCCTTTGCTCCTTCCCATAAAAACTTTCTAGCCATCCCGTCCAACTCTTTCCATATTGTAATCGGGGCAGCCAGGATAGAGAATTTGTAAATTGGCATGGCTTGAATGATCGACTCGTAAGAACGTTAATCTGCCACCATAACTTAACCACTTGTGAGACAAGTGATTAATTCTGTCCTTGATACACTCCAAAAGATTCCTCCATGTGTCTAATTTTAGCTTCTTAAAGTGCAAGGGGACCCCCAAGTAAACCACTGGGAGAGAAGTCCTTGTGAATCCCAGGATTTCTAAAATTCTGTTCTGAAGCCTTTGCTCCAGATTAAAAAAACCACTTTGGATTTCTTGTCATTAATGACCTGTTGAGTAGCCCTGAGATAGACATTAAGAGTATCCCTAATCATTCTTGCTTCCCTGAAGCTGGCCACTCCCACCAAACCAGTGTCATCCACAAACTGTAGGTGCGTTAAAACTTCGTCACCCACCCTGATACCCAATAATCTACCTTGCTGTCTTCTCCTCAAGAAAAGTCTGCCAAGACCTTCAGCCAAAATGAGAAAAATATAAGGAGAACATGGATCCCCCTGGCGCAGTCCCCGAGTAGCTCCAAATGGTTGCGAAGGAAGGCCCTTGATTAGCACAGAGTAAGTCGGGGTAGAGACACAACTCATGACCCACTCTATCCAGTCCTGAGAGAAACCAAAGGCTGCCATCATTTTAGCCAGGAAACTCCATTCAACCCTGTCATAAGCCTTTGACATGTCCAGTTTTATGAACATCCCTTTATTACCAGAAGTGTGCATTGAATGGATTGCTTCCTGGGCCACAACCACCCCATCCAGAATCTGCCGTCCCTCAACAAAACCCCCTTGCTCAGAGGAGACAATGTTGTGAAGAAGAGGTTTTAGGCGCTCACCCATTACCTTTGTGATTATTTTGTACAACACATTACATAAGGCAATAGGCCTATAATCTGAAATATGAACCCCCTCCTCCCCTTTTGGAATTAAGGTAATGAAAGTGTGGTTTATAGCTTTAAGCATTCTCTTATTTTCTCTGGACTCTTCTACAACAACCCTTACATCTTCCTCTAAGTAGTCCCAGAAAGCCCGAAAAACTCAATTGGGAAGCCGTCTGGACTCGGAGTTTTACCAGTGCTCATTCCAAAGACCACAGTTTTCAATTCATCTCTATCAATGGGTTTGAGGAGGGCCTCGATTTTCATCCTCGGAAATAACAACAGGTATGACAGAAATAACTTCATTTTGGGCCTCTACATCTTGTACCACACTTTCCTTAAAAAGCTTAGAAAAATAATCCATAGCATGGGAATGTATACCTGGAAGTGTATCAAAGGAATGACCGTTCTCATCTTGAAGGGCCTCCATCTTATTCATCCGTCTTCGAGCACAAGCAGTCCGATGAAAGAATTTTGTATTTCTGTCCCCTTCTAATAACCAGGTGGTTCTTGCTCTCCGCTTCCAATAGGTCTCCTCCCGGTTGTCAATGTCCTCAACCGCCGTACGCAAGGCATCATCCTCAGCTTTGAGCTGGTCTCGTAATTACTCCTTCTCTCGAACTATTTTTGGACCTCATCCCATCCGGCCACCAATGGAGCTCTTTGGGCCTGGAAGTCTGTTTTATTAGCACGCCTCCAATACTTCAACCGAGTTTTGACATATTGTAGTTGTTTGTGGATTTTGAACATTGCTCTCCCATAAGCCGGGCGGCCTTCTTCCCACCACTGTGGAATTTTCTCCCGAAGTTCTTCTTTCTGAAGCCAAAAATTCTCAAATCTGAAAGGTTTGTGATGCTGCCCCATCCTAGTCCCGCCTTCCAACAGAATGGGACAGTGATCTGAAACTGGGCCTTCTAAAATCTAAAAATTTATATTCCATTTTACAAACGCCTCCTCCCGAAACCAGAAAATGATCTAGCTTAACCTTCCCGCTATGTGGCTCCCGCATTTTATTAGTCCAAGTGTAGTTAATGCCAGGACATTTAATGTCCACTAAGTGCAAAGCCTGGACTTGGGCAATCATGAAATGGTCCCCCGGGTCCAAAAATGGTGTTCCCCCTTCCCGGTCTCTAGAAGATAATTTAGCGTTAAAGTCCCCCGCTATAATCCAGTCTAGATCTTCCCTTGAGGTTCGCATGTTATGCACAACCTTCCACTGCCGCCTCCCGACCATCTAGGTTTTGAGACCCATAAAAGTTTGTGATTAGAACGTGTTCCGCAGTGACATTATTCCTAAAAAGAGAAGTGAGAACACCCCTCCAGGAAAGATGTTCTATTGCAGACCATTCAAGAGAGTTCCACAAAGTAACAATCCCCCCTGAGGCACCTTGGGCAGCCACATCCATATGACCAACACCCTCCAAATTCTGTTGACTATTTTGGACATAAGATCTAATGACATCTTAGTCTCCTGTAAAAGCAAAAAATCAGTATTACGATTCTCTAAAAGTCTTCGAACAACAGATTGATGGGTTCTGTTGTTTAAACCCCTCACATTCCATGATTGTATAATCATTGGTTACCCTGGGAGCAATAAGAGTCTATTGTCCTCACCGATCCTCCCGTGATCAATTTGTCTCCTTGGGCTGCTAGCAACTCCTTATTGGATCTTCTACCTACTCCCCGAGAATTGCTATTTTTTTATCTTTTTTCTACCCGGGTTATCCCCAAAGTTGGCCTTTCCCTGTTCTTCTCTCGCTATTCCCATGCCGACATCCCGAGATACCGTCTCGCTCCTCGGTTATGCACTACTAAAGCCCCCGAACACACTCGGTCGTGATACCTCACGTAGTTCAACTACTCGTTGTATGACGGGAGGAGATGAGAGAGGGAGTTGCCCGGGAATATTAGAATTTTCCTTATTACCCTCCATGCCCTCCATAAATTGTTCCTCTTCGTCAACCAATGGACTTAAATATCTCATACCTATTGGCAGGTCTGAGATGGGATTGCTCCTTTCCCTCTTTTTTCCTTGTCCGTCTTTTTCTTCTGGGCTGTTCAAAACCCTCTCTGAGCTTCCTGGCCCTGAACGGTGCTATTAGAATCTTTATTAAGTGTTGCCTTATCCTCTTTAGGCAGGTTTGGCATTCCTAAAGGGGCCTCCATTTTAGCATTCATATTATTAGGGCAAAAATGGGCCAAATGTCCATGTTTGTGACAAACCCTACATCTAAAGGGTAGGGCCTCATAGTCCAGTTGTTGAATCCAGGAGAGTCCTGCCAATTCAATTTCCATCTCTGTCGACAAAGGCTGGCTGAGATCCATCTCCACACATATTCTTGCATACACCGCCATGCTCCCTTTAATTGTGTCTCTCGGCAACACCCGGATGTCTTCCAATAGAATTGCCAATCCTTGCCAACACCCGCTCACCCCGGAATTCCATTGGAAGAGCATATAGTCGGATCCATACTGGGACAGAAGTAGGTTCAACTCGGGGATCGAATCCCACTCTCCATGGTTGAACAAATAGCCCCGTCGGGCCATGATTTTTCTTCTCTCGACTCGAAAGCCTTATTTCTATCGGCCAAAGACGAAAAGCTAACAATAAAATATCCATTGCTAATAAACCACAATGAATACTCACCGTGAGGCTCCCGGCTTTGGCGGATCCAAGAGTGAAAAAATTCAGGGAAGGACGTATACCCATGAACTTGCAGATTAAATCGTGATTAGCTCTGTAAATGACTGATTCTTCAACCATACTTGGCTCGATGACAATTTTTGGCCTGGTTTCGGCCTACGGCAAACATCCATTCACACGATGTGCTGTCGACCTATTCCCAACAGCCGTGAAGAGCATTTTATATGCCATTTTTTGAGCTTCGTCGTTCTTTGGAGGAGAATTTTCTTTAAACAAATCTGCGTATGAGCTGCTACTCCCTGGAAAAGGAGCCGGAGAAGTCCCCATTGGACCCTCCTAGGGCACCAATCTAGCCTTCAGATCCACCGTACCCCGAAGGCACTTCTGCAATCCAACTGATGCCCTAGATTTTTCGAAGTTCCAAAAACCCTAGTTCAGAGGAAAAAATCGCCAGAGAATGGTGTTGTTTATTGATTGTTGTTTAAAGAGATTTTAAATTGTTTGAATGAATGGTGTTGCTTTATTGATCATTGTTCAAAGAGATTTTGAATCATTTGAATGAATGGTGTTGCTTTATTGATTGTTGTTCAAAGATATTTGAAACTATTTGAATGAATGGTATTGCTTTATTGATCATTGTTCAAAGAGATTTTGAACTGTTTGAATGAATGGTGTTGCTTTATTGATTATTGTTCAAAGAGGTTATGAACCATTGTTTTAGCAAACTTTACCTTTATTGCTTAATCAGGGGCACCAATATGATACTATTGGTATGACCACATGGATGAAATGGTTATGATATTTGTGACTATGCGATGGTGGTATGGAAATGAGGCTTGCTTATGACTTTCTTGTCCTTAGGGATAAAGGATATAGAGTTGTTTTGCAAAGACTCAAACATCCTAGTATATCGAATAAACTCTCTCAAACTGCCTAATTCTTCTAGGATCAAATATATGTGTAGTGAATTCATTTATCAAATCAAGATCATAACCAGTGTGTGTGCAATTGAGTTCATTAACTCATCTTGAGTAAATTGGGTAAACCTATTATGGTTTGAACCTAGAAGCTAGCTTGTCCGTATGAGCGGTCAGAGGTCTCTTTTTAAAAGAGACATGTCATCACACATGAGCATACTCCACTGCCAGTCGAGCGTCTATAGCTTCGGTTGAGGCTAACTCCATAGTCCATGATTTTTGTTTTTGATTTCTTGAATTTTTGGGATGAATACTTAATTGTCTGACTGGAAATGTAGTACAATCCTTACAACCCATTTAATTAGTGGTGTGTGATGTAAAAGTTTTAGAGCTTTGGGAAATCAGATTCTCAACCTAAGTGTGATGAGAATTGTACCCTATCCTTACTACTCTACCTTTTGAATTTATAAGCAATTGTGATAGTAGTGAAAACCATTGTTGTCATGGACTATGTTGCATAATGGAACAAGCAAGGATGCCCCTTTTTACCTCAAGATTCCTAACAAGTATGGTGTTATCCCTATTTGACACAAGATGTTTTTAAGATGTGAATTTGTGTTTGGTTCAAGAATGTTTTTGAAATCAATTTCCAATACTCAAGATTTGCTTAGTGTATATATGTGCAATGGTCCTAAAAGAATTTGACATATTTTTTAGAGGTTTCTTAAAACACTAGGAGTTGCGGAGTGATTGAAAACACCTAGAATTTGACTTAGGAAGCAATGTATTATTATGACTGATGGTTTTGGTGGTGTTTGATCTGAGGTGCCCCTAATTAAGGCAACAAGACATAGTGCACTATCAAATTCTTGACTTTAATAAATATGAATGGTATGAATGTGCAAATACTATGAAAGTTGTAATGAGTGAATGCAATGGAAGATGGATTGTGAAAGTGACTTATTAAAAATACAATGTGTATGAAAATATTTTTTGTTTTACATTTATTATTGTTTTTTTTTGTCTTTTGATGTTTTTGAGATGAAATGTGACCAAAGGGGTTTGGTTCCTTTGGAGCTTTTTGAATTTCATGTGACCAAAGGAGTGTTGGTTCCCTTGGAGCCTTTTGAAAGGAAATTGATCAAAGAGTGCCTTCTTGGAGCATTTTGAAATGATATTTGACCAAAGGGGTTAGGTTATTTTGGGGCCTTTTGAATTGATTTGACCAAAGGGGTGTCCCCTTTGGAGTCTTTTTGATTAAATTGACCAAAGGGGTTCCCCTTTGGAGCCTTTTTTAATTTATTTTATCAAAGGGGTGTCCCCTTTGGAGCCTTTTTGATTTATTTGACCAAAGGGGTGTCCCCTTTGGAGCGTTTTGAATTGAATTGACCAAAGGGGTGTCCCCCCTTGGAGCATTTTGAAATAAAATTTGACCAAAGGGGTTAAGTTCCTTTGGGGCTTGTATGATTGATTTGACCAAAGGGGTGTCCCATTTGGAGAATTTTGAATTGAATTGACCAAAGGGGTGTCCTCCCTTGGAGCATTTTGAAATAAAATTTGACCAAAGGGGTTAAGTTCCTTTGGGGCTTGTATGATTGATTTGACCAAAGGGGTGTCCCATTTGGAGCATTTTGAATTGAATTGACCAAAGGGGTGTCCCCCTTGGAGCATTTTGAAATGAAATTTGACCAAAGGGATTAGGTTCCTTTGGGGTGTTTTTGATTGATTTGACCAAAGGGTGGTCCTATTTGGAGTTTTTTTATTGATTTAACCAAAGGGATGTCCCCTTTGGAGATTTTTGTTCGAATTGACCAAAAGAGTTTGATTCCTTTGGAGAATTTTGATTTGAATTGACCAAAGGGATTTGATTCCTTTGGAGCCTTTTGATTTGATTTGATTTTTTTTTTTTTTTTTGCATTTTGAATTTTGATATGCATGTGGAAGGTGGTTCAGGTGAAATGAGGTGGCGAATGTGAAAGTATGTGTGTGAAAATGTGATGGAAATATACATGAATAACATATAAGTCAAATAAACAAACAATGTTTTCTAAGTTTTTTTCAAATTTTGTTTTCGATGTTGGATTTTTTTGATTGTTTTTGGATTTTTGAAGTTTTTGTTTTTTTTATTTTGTAATTTTGAGGTTTTTGATATTTTTTGTTTTGAGTTTCAGTGTGTTTTGATGTTGTTCGAACTTGGAAGAAGTTTTTTTTTTGGATTAGAATGAAGAAACTCAATTAATATGGTGATTAGGAACACTAGTGCCAAGCATGATTTCTCAAAAGAGTCTAGGGTACACCGCTTAAATCGTAGTGGGGGGTTCACCTAGCTCTTCCACTCTGATTCAGCAATCGTTCCAACAGTGGGAGACAACTTGAACATAATTGACCTATACCAACTTAAGGAGTTCCATATTATGTCTAAGGATATCTAGGGGGCAAGCTGGTGGAAGGAGATGAATTCCAACATCATCGATCTGAATTGGAGGTTGGTGATTAAATCCTACCTACTAATGTTATTATGAAACGTGCTAGTGTGTGAAGATTTTTGTTTTGTATTATTTATAAAGTAAGATAAATTTTTCTAATATGCAATTCAATTTTGGATGCCTAAAAATACAATAAATAAACACACCAAACACAGGAAAATACCCAAAAATGCCAAGTTGACTTAGTTTTAGATAATTTTGTTTTGATCTTTTTTTTTTAACATGTTTTTGTATTTTTTTGTTTTGTTTGTATTTTGTGTGTTTTGATTTTTTGTTTTATATGCCTATGTATAATGCAAATGCAAAATGGAAGCTAAGATGCAAAATGCGATGCAAATAAATAGTTTACCTAAAATGCTTTTATTATGAAAATGCAATGAACTTGAAGTTGATTTTTTTTTTTTCGTGCTTGAAATGTGTTTCTAATGTTTTTTTTTTTTTGAATTTGTAAATTTTTTTCTAAGTTGAAATTTTTGAACTTTGTTTATTTTGAATATTTTCTAAGTTGATTTTTTTTTTTGTTTGTTGAATTTTTGAATTTTCATTTCTAAATTGAAATTTTGTTTTTGTTGAATTTTTTTAATTTTGTAATTTTTTTTAATGTTTTTGTTTTTTAAGTTTTCGAATTATTTTCATAGTTTTTGTTTTATTTTTTTAAGTTTGATTTTTTTTTTTTTGTTTTGTTTTTTTTTTTAAGTTTTGTGGGCCTGCTTTTTTATTTTATTTTATTTGGATGTATATATATATATATATATATATATATATATATATATATATATATATATATATATATATATATATATATATTTTTTTGAAACTATGTTGGGGGGCGCTCTTTCAAGCACGCTCCCCTTTTTTATTTTTATTTTTTATTTTGATTATATTTTTTTAAAGTTTTTTTTTTTATTGTCCTGAGGGCCTACGAGATTGGCAAGGCAGGCCCTGTGCAAGCCTACGTGCAGGCCTGTGTAGGCCCTGCGCAAGGTGTACGTAGACCTACATAGAGCCCGCACGGGGCTCGTGTGTGTCTCTGCAGGCTTACGTGCAGGCCTGCGCAGATGTGCATAGGGCCTGCGAGGCCTACACATAGGCCTATGCAGGGCCTGTGCAGGCCTGCATAGATGTGCTCAGGCCCTGCACAAGGTCTACGTAGGCATACACATAGGCCTGCACAGGGTTTGTGCAGGTCTGCGTAGGCCTTGTGCAAGGTCTACGCAGGGCCTGCGTAGGCCTACACATAGGTCTACGCAAACCTGCGCAGGCCTAATGTAGGCCTGCGTAGGGCCTGCGCAGACCTAACATAGGCCTGATGTAGGGTCTACGTAGGTCCTAACATAGGCCTACACAACTCCTAATGTAGGGCCTGTGTAGGGCAAAATATAATGATTGATTTTTTTTGTTAAATCTAAAAAGATTTTTTTATTTTTTGATATATATTAAAAATAAATTATTTTTTTAATATATATAAAAAAATGTATTTTTTTTTTTAATTTAAATAGAATTTTTGTTTATAAAAAAAAATGTTAATTTTTTTTAATTTCAAAAAATAAAAAGAAAAAAAGGAGAACGATTTGAGTGAAAGCATCTACTTGGATTTCTTGCTTTTGAGGAGGTTGTCACTATGAAATTCAAACTTTGTATTTCTCCTTATGAATGTGTTATGGATTAGAAAACCCTGCAATTACATAAAGAGATACAAAGTTAATATTTTAAAAATAAAAAATAATAAACAAAATGGAAAAGGGGTAAGAAGACCGTGATCGCCAATTTGTATGCATAAAAAGTAACACCATTGCAATAAAGATGAAACATTGTATTATATTCAAGAAAGTGGTCCCTTGGGATACAAATTGACCCTTTGAGGGTGCATTTTACAATAAGATGTCCAAAGGGGAAATCCCTTTTACAAATCAAACATATGGTGTCTTTATCTCTTCATGCTACAACAATGTGGGAGGTGGGTTTATCGTGACCACCGTGATGACCTTGAGCTTGTTGAATCTATAACCTGCAATCTGCACACATGCAAACAAACAAGGGTTTAGTAGCACCTATCACAATGAATATGATAAATATAAATACAATGAAAATGACTAATGTAAAATGAATATAGAAGAAGATGAATAATGAATATGGCTTACATAGCATAATCCAACCAACATAACATTAGCATTTTCCTCCCTCCTAATTTTCTCTCCATGTGATGGTGCCTTTATAGGCCTTTAAGAATTTTGGAGGGAAGGATAGGTAGCAAGCCAGGGCTTCCAAGTGGCAAGGACTAGGTAGCCACCTATCTTGGGTAGTTGCAGTGAGTCACTAGAAGTGTCTCACTTAACTAGAGAGATATAGCAAGTGGGTAGTTGGAAGTAGAGTGATGTGTAGAGTGAGGTGTGAGATGTGGCAAGTGGGTAGGTGCAAGTGGAGTGAAATGTGGAGGGTTACCCCATGTGAAGGGACAAAGGGTACAAGGGTGTATGAGAGGTGGAAAAGGAGTGATGGTGATGTGGCCAGGACACATGTCAAGTGAGGAGAGAGGGTATCCTAGGAGGATATTTTCCATATTTAATAAAATCTAGAAAATATAATTATGTGTAGGATTTTATGCCTAAGTCAAACTTAGGCACATAATGTTATGCAGAACTAAAATGTGCAATGTGAATGAATGATGTGTAGGAATTATAAGCCTAAGTTTAGACTTAGGCATATATTATTATGCAGAATTATGATGTGCAATGTGGGTGAAATATGCAGTAATTTATATGCCTAAGTTTAGACCTAGGCATATAATTTAATATGCAAAATAATGTGATGAAATGCAAATGCCTAGATTTTAGTGTCTACAAAATGTGCAATACAAGTGCTTCTTATAACTTGCTATGTGGTTTATTTGGATCTTCAGGTTTCATTTCTGCAAGGTAATAGCTTGTGCATCATACAAATTTTGGAAAAGGGATGAATATGGTTTGGGCAATGGGGTGTAATTGCGGGGTGGCCAATTGAATTGGTGTTGATGACTATTTGCAGGTTGAGCTTGATTTTGCAATTGTTGTGGAGGTGGAACCACCTGATAATTCTATGGTGGTGATTTTTGTTGTTGTTGTTGTGGGAATTGTTGTACTTATGTTTGATCTTGTTGTGTTTGTGATGGTGGTTGGCTCAAGACTACTTGGTTAATCTGACTAGCTTTGGACTGGCCCCAGTTATTTCATCTTTGGCCCTTGTTTTGCTATTATTTCTTTTTCAAATTTATCTCACCCTCTTAGATTTTGATTTCCTCTATCACTATAGCTTGGGTAAGTGATTCCTCAAATTTTCTATATTGTTGTAATTGTAGTAACAAAGAGATTGGTTTAGAGCAACTCCTTGTGAATATTCATGTCAATTTTACCATGGAGAGGAAGAATGACAATTTGGCAATGACTACCCTCCAGAAGTTTTCAAAGTTATAAACTGACTCATATTCAAATTTGCATAAGTTGAAAAAGTCAATCAATGTTGTTTTCTTTCTAACATTTAGATAGAAACATTCCAATAATTGGTTCGCTAATTGCTCAAAAGTATAAATAATTTGGTGTGAGAGATGATTATACCAATATCATCCCCTAAAAATGTTTGAGGAAAGGTACGTAGCATTAGAGCATCATTTTATTGTCTTCTAAAATATGTATTGATAAATATGCTCACACACTCCCAAGGATCCTCATCCCTCTTGAATTTACCAAACTTCAATAATTGAGAATTTGCTGGGTAAGGTAGTGATGGTACCAAAGGATGAATGGGGTGATTGATTAGCTACCTTAAAGTGGGATTCCAATATAGCATACCCGATTTTTGTATATCCAAGCTATCAATCTGGTTTTGCAAAAAGTGAAACTTAGGATCTTCTAGCAAAAATTTAACACCCTGATTTACTTGTTGTTGCTAAAAATGATGCGCATTGTTAGTTGGAATTTTATGATAATGGATGTTAGTGTGGAATGGATTATAGAATGATTACTATTGATGAATTTTATGATGATGAGGATATGGGGTATGATGGTATGCTAGTCTAAATAGCTAGTATACATGTGATGAAGTGGATTAGTGAGTATTGTTGGGGGTTGCGACACCCAAGATGCATCCTAAGTGAAGAAGGTATGCAAATGGAATGCAAATGGTTGGTTAGGATCTACCTCCTGTGACTACTATTGCATATCAGGATTAATGTTTTGGTTAGAATTATCCATAAGCAATTGTTGCAAATGCAGAAAATATTACTGTAAAACAATTGCGAATGAAGATGGTATGGCCAAGTTGGAGGTAGATGATTGAGATAGTTGGGTGGAAACAATGTGAGTGGATGTAGATGGAGGATAGGTGAAAAAATGTATTGCCACTAAATGAGAGATGACATGATGTATGGGATATACGCATGCAATGTATGGGATGGATACAAGAATCTATGGAGCAACATTGACTTGTGCTTCGTAGAGGGGGTTAGTACAAATGATGTTTTGATGCAATGAGATGGAGGTGTTTTTATGAGATGATGATGGATGTATGTTATTCATGGTTGTAGTATTTGGTTTAAAAAGTGGTTTTGTGAGGATTTGATTGACATGCTACGAGTGTGAAAATGTGGTTTCCTATTGTGATGTAGGAATGGTGTGATGTGGGATGGTGAGTGGAGGTAATGATGGAAAGACTAGGCTAGATGCATTCAAATAAAGTCTAATGACATCCATGTCCACATACGTGACATAACCATCAGATGGCATGAATGGCTCACTCCTAAGAGTTTAAGAATGGTGTCATGAGTACTTCTCTATATCAGAATTATGTTTGAAGTGGGGGCATCACTAGATGATTCAACATTGAAATTCAAACCTATAGTATAGGCTACATTGACTTGCCCTACCATTGAAGTGGTGGGGGCTTGAGAATACTGAGAAGGAAACTCCATGGATGAAGGTAACTGACTCTGGGCTTGGGCTTGCTTTCTAGCTTGACTACGAGTTGTTACCATAAGCTAAGGGTGGGATGAGGTGGTAAATGTGCAAGTATGTGTGTGAAGGTGTGATGAAGATGCAAAGCAAACAACACACAAAGCAAACAAACAAACAAATATTTTTTAAAGTTTTCGCACGTTTTTTTTTTTATTTGAATCAATTTTTTCAATGATTTTTTTTTTTAAGTTTGAAAATTTTAGTTTTTTTTTGAAGTTTTAAAATTTTTGATTTTTTTTGAATTTTGAAATTTTTTTATTTGATGTTTTTTTTTGAAGTTTAATTTTTTTTTTTTGTTTTTGAATTTTGAATTTTTTTTGGCTTCTCAAGTCTTGAAGCTTAAAATAAGAAAACTCAACTAAGGTGGTGACTAGGAGCACTAGTGCCAAGCATGAAGTTCTCAAAAGAGGCTAGGGTACACCACTTAAGATCCACTTTGAATCAACAAGTATTTCCAATAGTGGAGGGTTCACCTAGCTCTTCCACCCTGAATCGACAAATTATTTCCAATAGTGGGAGGCAACTTGAAAAAAAGTGCCCTATTTTCAACTTAGAAGAATTACCTATTCCATCTTGGGAAGGGTGAAGTTTTATGAAATATTTAATGTTTTTTGAAGTTCTATGTGTTTTGATGGGGGTATCTCTCTGGGTACCTAAAGGGGTTGAGTCGGTGGAAAGAGGTGAATTCTAATATCATTGGTCTCGATTGGGATTTGGTGATGAAATCCAACCTTACCAACATTATGATGGAGCATGCAGGTGTGTGAAGTTTTGGTTTACTATGGTGTTATGCAAATCTAAGATGCAATTCTATTTTCATGCCTAAATGCAAAAATGGAAAACATACAAAGGCAAACATGTTTTCAGATCAAGGGCTAAAAAGCTAATTTCAGAAAGACCCTGTAAGGGTTTTGAAACATAAAGCCAAATACCTTTTTGAATTTGGGTTAGGTCAAACATCATTGGGTTTTTAACCCAAATCAGGTGCGCGGTTGGAACAATCCAACCGTGGATACACATTTTCAACTGTGCCTTAGAAATCCTGGTAGAGCAGATTTGAAACCCCAAAAATGCCTTGAATAAATCTACTCAAGAAAATATAGATGATCTAGGTCCTAAGATGTAGATTCCTTCTCTTTTTTTAGTGTATTTAGCCTAAGACCTATATGAAATCAACAAACAAAAACAAAGGCCCTTACTTTTTTTAACTTTGTGATTTGTAAACACAAGAAAGAAAGGGGGTTTAAATGTTACAGAACTGTGATCCTTTCAATGCTCCCTTATTATTCTTAAAACATTGATCTATGGTTGTTTAGATTTGTAAACGCCACTGTGCGGTTGATCAGGTCCGCAAATATCGTTGCATTATTGAGTAAGTCTGTAATCATTGTTGCACAATTGATTAGGTCTATAATCACCTTTTTATGGTTTCTCAAGTGCAAGACCAACCCAAAAGCAAGCTCTAGAGCTCTCAAGTTCAATATTTTATTTCCACGCAACCAAACTCCAAAAAATTGTAATGATAGATAGAAGAGGATTAGTACAAAAAATAACAAGGTAAATCAGATATGGAACCCCTTGGGGATCACACCATGATCGCCATTTTGTAAGAAAAGAAAGAGTGCTCTATATTAAACTTTTTGCTTCCCTTTTACAATGCTTTACCCCATCTATGTGGGGGAATATGATTACAATAAGCACTTGGCTTGTTTTTCAAAGTACAATGAAGGCAAAAGGGGATGAGAAACCCCTTTTTGCAAGGTCACAATGATGGTGGGTGTTGAGTCTTCTTTGCTACAATCCAAAGGTTGGATGGGCTTGAGTATCCATCTGGACCATCCTAGCTATAATAACCTTCAAGAAACCTACAACCTACATACACCTGAAGTGCAAATAGAAGGGTTAGTAGTACCTATTGATATGAATAAAAGCAAATACTATAAAACCCTAAAATTAGTGCTTACAAAGATTGTAAATAATGTTCAGGAAATATAGAATAACAAAAAAAAAATACCTTGTTGATTGCCTAACTTGATATATCTGTTAATGGCCAAAATTCTCTTCTGAATAATCATGGGTGTGCAGGTGGAGCTGGCCAACCGTAGGTGGGTGTTTGGCTCTCTATTGCTCCAAATGACCTAAAAATTAGTGGGAATTATTGAGTGATATTTTCACCCGATTACAAAAATACACTCACAGTTAGGATCCCATTAAGTAATCCTCTCTTGCAAAGAAAACTATTAGTTTCTCCAAGGTTCTATATTAAAGTGTGCTTGAAAAGTGTGAAAATAATGCTGAAATAACTTCAAGGTGCACATAACCATTAACAAGGGGCCTATGATTTCGATATTTGGTTTATAGAATTTAATATGATGTTCATAAAATTCATTCTCCAAACGTAATATTAATAATTAAATTTTGCCAAAAATCAACTTTATAAAGTGCAAAAATTTAATTATAACCTTAGAAAATAATTTTAATTAAATTTTGTTCAAATACTTTCGGTTAAAAATTTAATAAACATTATTTGAACAATTTAATTAAAATTCTAATGTCTATTTTCAATTATGAAATGCTATGAGTTTAAAAGCATGAAATAAATATTTATCCCTAATGATAATATTAAAAAATTATGTTATAAAATTAGGGTTTTGATTTATGTGAATTTGAAATTAAAAATAAAATAAAAAGTTTAGAGTAAAAGGAAAATAAAAATGAAATATGAATCTTAAATATAGGTTATAGAACATTTAATGCTTTATCATGAACATAGTAAACATAAAATATTCTGGAATAAAACCTAACTTAGATCAACCAATATTAACTCAATTCAATCTATAAGTGCGATCCTTTAGAAAAATGATTTAATATATCAAATCAATACAATGTGAAAAAATCATCCACATGCATATTCTCACTGTAATGAAATAAATATATTATAATAAAAATTTTACAATAAATTCTTCTCCAGCATATTTATGTTCATCCAAAACGAAACCTTCTCTCTACGCAACTTGGGAGGAAACCTTTGGCAAACCTTCTTCAATTATTCAGTCCCCTTCTCCAAAAATATTTTGACCTCCTTTTTGGTTTTCAATCCCATATTTATCCTTGGAAAAATTCTATTCTTGCCATTTTATAATTCGTTCCATTCAGTTTTCATAACTATCTTTCCAATGAAATTCATTTTCCCAAATCCATTATGAGAATGTTATGGATATCTGTATTTATCATTTTAATACTTATTTCCTTTAAAACATCGCATTTCTTTCTTTTCGCTATATCCTTGTATAAATAGTTAATCATGCTTTTGGATATAATACTTTGATGAATACATTTTCTTAAATAGATGTTTCCTTTCAATATGTATTCTACTTTTAAACTTGTGAAATAATGAAACATAGGAACATCTATCTTCATCCATATCTTTTATTGTTCCTTTACATAGCTTTTATAATCCACTCTATACCCCTTATACCTCCCAATCATTCTTGGGCACAATTTGCAGATAACAAATGATTTCTTTCGATGGCACTATGTAAATGAACCTAAATATTAATTCTATTTGCCAAAATTAATGACTTAATGAACGACCATATCCCGCTTGTTGATGTTTGAAATTTCCACACAGACCTCGCCTATGCTTGGAATGAACAAAAAATTCATTTCTTGATGGTGACAATTTGATTCTTCTTTATGTAAGCTAGTAGCATGAACAATTATCTAAAATTATACATGAACAAAGAAATATTTGATTGCATCATTGTTTTAATTATATTGTTCTTCCAAACTCATTCACATCTATTCTAATAGTGCACATATGACATCATTTTTTCCATCATCAAAACTAATTTGATTGCCCATCATCTAGCCCTATCTTACCCAATTGTCCAAACTGAATGAAAAATTATCCTTGCTTTCAATTTTAATATTTACCAATAGTGAGGTAGCGAACTTTGTGATGGCGATGAAAATGAAGAAACTGCATAAATAGGCTTTAAATAAAATAAAACATCTTGAGAAGAACCAACATGATGATGAATACACCCACCACATCTAAATTTGAACATGAAAATGAAGCCAAATCATCCCATACATAAATCAACATGAGCATGTTTCCTAGATTTTCTATAAATTTTCTAGTTTTCAGGAATCCATAGATGCTATTCCAAATCACCCATAATTTCCTCTACTATAGTGTGCTGATAGCTCACAATCTCTTTCACTGTAGTGTTCAGATAAATCATGGTGACCTCCACACCTGCATTCAAAATCATTCATGGAAGCCTCCACTGTAGCATTCAGATATCTCACAATGACCTCCATGATCAATGACATAGCAACAAACCTTCACTTCATATTGTGTTGCTAATGATTATAAACAAAAATATTCTGGGATGCACGTCCCACTGCACAAAAACAACAACATGCGTTATAAAAAAAATCTAACATTTTATTGTTCACACCTTTGAATTGTGCAAAATAAAAATGTGCAATGCTAGTTTCCTTTGTTTGTATCTCCACTTCAGATACATGATCATTTAACAATAAATGACAATGTCATCTAGGAGCTCAATGGGTACACTGGTCGAGGTTTGCTTTTTGTGTGCTGCTACATCAAAGCTTGTATTCCCTATTTTCCATCATAGCATTCTATCTGTTTCTTTTGGGCTAACAATACCTATAATCTCACATGCATTGAGTGGTATGCAAAAATCATTTTATAATCACAAATACTCCTATATTTATTTGATTAAACCAAGCCACTAGGTGGCTCTTTGATTCACATGTCTCTTGATCATCTTGAAAACTGCACCGAGCATTGACCACATTGCGTTGAGTCCACTGGTCCGCTTCAAAACCATGTCGCTTGCCTTGAAAACCTGCAAAACCAAAAAAACAAAATATTTTTTATTAAATATTTTCAAAATATATATTAAATATTTTTTTATTAAACTTTTCAATTAAATTAAAATGTTTTAAATTACCCCTTTTAAAATTAAAGATAATATAATTTAAAACATTTCAAAATAATAATAATAACATTTTAAAACTTTTAGAATTACAATTTGAAGACAAAAAGAAAAACAACTTCAACATAACACCAAGAAGACAAACAAACTAACATAACCAAAATTAAACCTCATACACCATAATACTACAAACTAACCTACAAACAAACTTTCTAAAAAACAACAAGATTACAAAATTTTCCAATTTTCATGTGGGTCCCTAATTTTTGGGATAAGTTGTGCAATGGAAAAAAAATGAATGTTCTAGGGAATGTTAGGAACTTACCCTAAAAAATTTAGCTCAATCCGAGTTTGGATGAGTGAGATATGACCAAAATAAGTTGGGCAATTTTTGTGTAAATATGGAGCCACATTTGTGACTGTATAAATGCCCACTGGCATTTGAGCAAACACCCTATGGTATTTGAGACTATGTAAAATTTCATTGGTATTTGTGGTTGAGTTGCAGAAATGCTAGGATTCGATCTAAAGTCTTGATGAATCGATATCCAAGTACATGGGTGACCTCCTGTGGCAATTTTGGTAATGTTACGATATATTTTTCTAGCCTCCTTTTGGATGGTGGAATGAGGATGAATTTATAGGCCCCTTGGAATTTTTGGAGGGAAAGAGAGGTGGCAAGTACGCATTTCCAAATAGTAATCTAGGGTTACCACATATCTAGGGAAGTTAGAGTGAGTTACCAAGGGTGTCTCATCCAAGTGGAGGGATGTCCCATTGATGGCAAGCCGGGATTCACACAAACAGTTTTACAGTAAATTCACAGTAATTTTCATTAAAATGTCCAGTGCAACTATACAGCAGTAATTCCCAGGCATACAACTTCTTCCCCAATCCCGAACTTCACCATCCCCCTACAAATATTTTCCCCGAGTTTTTAACGAGGCCTCGATCCTCCAGGCATTCAATGCCTCCACCTAACAAAAATTTCAAATTCAAATTTCCCCCTTCCTGGATTTTTGAAATTTCAGTCTTAAATGTCGATCTGCCCGCTCTATCATGGTACCGGCATTGATGGCCTCCCTGCACCGGCCGCATTATTCTGACCGTCCTTTGCACTGTGGTCTCTTCCATTAAACCATCGCCTGTAAATGCTTCAATGCCAGAAATGTCGAGAAGGAAAAGGAACGCGGTCGACACCTTCCTTAACAGTTTACGTGACCCTCAGATTAGTTTGCGTACACGTGGTCGGCTGCGTGTACAACCATCCAAGCTTCCCCCTTGTTGCAACACACTTGACCCACGTGTCCTTCACAACTGCCACGTGTTCGGCTTGGCCTTGCCCGGCCGATCGCTATTCACCCTTGGTCTGGTTCTCTATCTCCCTTCAACTTTCGTAGCCGTCGGAAGACCGGCCACGTGTCGGTCCTTAACTGGCCACGATATCGTGACAGAACTCTAACTTCTCTACCTTTCTTCATAGGCCACCGCGATAACGCGACGTCACGATATCGCGACATCGCGATAACGCGACGTCGCGATATCGCGACGTCCGAAGCTCCTTCCCTTTGCTTTGTAAAACGGTCACGATATCGCGACGTCGCGATATCGCGACGACTTACGCTCCCTTCCTCTGCTTCTCAAAATGGTCGCGATATCGCGACGTCGCGATATCGCGACGAAACCCGCCAAAGGTACAAAGCAGCTTCTGGGGTCGCGATTTCGCGACCCCTCTCCCTTTTGCCTTAAAACTTCCTCAAACCGAAAACTTCTCCACAAAAACCTTCCTCAATACTGAAATAAATCGAACAAAGTGCAAATGACTTAGAAAAGAAATTTGTAAGATGCAAGATTGCTTTACTGTCTCCGGATGCTCCTGCATCAGACACCCGGGGTAGATTAGAAGTGATCCTCACTTCCGTTTTGTTGGGGAAAGACCCAGGCGGTCAACCTCCACTTTCGATAGCCAAGTTGCATCTTCAACAGGCCTGCCCTTCCACTTGACCAAGTATTCAGAATACTGTCTATTTCTGGTGCTCCTGCCTTCACGGGTATCTAATACTTCCTCGGCCTCATCTCGGCTTGGAGTAGATGCTGGAATTTGCCATAGTTCTGGACTTTGCATTTCTGTGCCTTCTCCCTCATGATATTCCACTAAATCTGAAAATATTAAAAATAGGTGAAATATCAAGCCAACTCGGCAATTCCACTTCATACGCATTTCCTGACTCCCGCTTTCCCGGTATTTTGCATGGCCCAAACTTTTTCATCTTCAATTTATTATAAGTCTTGGCAGGAAATCTCTCCTTCCTGAGATGCACCATAACCTCATCTCCTACTTTGAACTCCTTGAACCGCCGCTTTTGGTCTGCCCTTGCCTTATATTGACTATTCATTTTTATAATTTGTTTTCTCACTTCCTCATGCAGACTTTTCATATGTTCTACGAATTCTTCTGCCTCGGCACTACACTTTTCTCTTCTGTCCAACTTCCTCAGTTCAGACACATTCCTCGGGCTGTTCCCGTAGATTATCTGGAATGGGGATTTGTTGGTGCTCTTATTAACTGAACTGTTATAAGCAAATTCAGCCTGTGGTAAGACTAAATCCCATCCCTTGGGCTGATCTGCTATCAAACATCTCAATAAATTACCTAGGCTTCTGTTCACCACCTCTGTCTGTCCGTCAGTCTGTGGGTGGTATGTTGAACTGAATTTCAGGTCTGTCTTCAACTTCTTCCACAGAGTCCTCCAGAAATACCCAACAAACTTGGTATCTCTGTCAGAAATTATGCTTCTTGGTAGACCGTGAAGTCGTACCACTTCCTTGAAGAACAACCCAGCAATGTGAACTGCATCACTTGTCTTCTGGCAGGGAATAAAATGTGCCATTTTGGAGAATCGGTCAACCACCACAAATACTGAGTCATTTCCCCTCTGTGTTCTCGGCAAGCCAAGAATAAAATCCATGCTTATGTCCTCCCATGGCCTCTCAGGTACAGGTAATGGCTGGTATAATCCTGTGTTTTGCCTTATCCCCTTTGCCATCTGACATATTCTGCATCCTTGCACAAACTTCCTCACATCCTGCTGAAGTTGTGGCCGGTAATAATTTTCATCCACTAGGGCAATAGTCTTATCCCTACCAAAGTGTCCAGCCAATCCTCCGCTGTGCTTTTCCTTGATCAAGTTCTCCCGCATAGAGCTCCTTGGAATGCATAATTTGCTTCCCTTGAACAACATTCCATCTTGGATCAGGAAATCCAACCACTTCGTTCGGTCCACCGTAACAGGTGTTAAGCAAGCCTTCCAAGCTTCTGCAAAATCCGGATCTGCAGGGTACAAACCCTTTAGTTCTTCAAAACCCACTACTTCCACTGTCAGTTTAATCAGTAAAGTCTGCCTTCTGCTCAAGGCATCTGCAACTCTGTTTGACTTCCCACTTCTGTGCTTCAACACAAAGGTATAACTTTGGAGGAACTCCACCCATTTCATGTGCCTTTGATTCAGTTTTGTCTGACTGTTAATGTATTGCAAAGCCTGATGGTCAGTAAATAGAACAAACTCCTTTGGCAATAAATAGTGTCTCTACTTTTCAGAGCCTGAACTATAGCATAAAATTCTTGGTCATAAATCGAATACTTTTTTCGAGCGTCATTTAGCTTCTCACTGAAATAAGCAACTGGTTTGCCCCCTTGACTCAGTATAGCCCCTATTGCACTGCCATCGGCATCACAGTCCACCTGAAATACCTTGTTAAAGTCTGGAAGTGCCAAAACAGGCTGTTCTGTAACTTTTCTCTTTAATGCATCAAAGCTCCTTTCAGCCCCTGATGTCCACTTGAACTCCTTTTTATCCCCCCTCATTGTTTCCGTGAGAGGTGCACAGATGTCGTCGAAGTTCTTTATGAACTTCCCGTAAAAGCCGGCCAAACCATGAAAGGATCTTACTTCTGTTGTGCTTCTTGGGGTAGGCCATTCAATGATGGCTCTTACCTTCTCTGGGTCCATTTTTAGGCCTTCTACTGAGATTACAAACCCCAGGTATACTAACTCCCTTTTGACAAAATTACACTTTTTTAGATTTATTAACAACTGCTCTTCCCGCAGCTTCTCAAAAACTTTCCTGATGTGCATCAGGTGTTCCTCCAGGGTCCTGCTGAATATCAAGATATCATCTAAATAAACAATTACAAACTTTCCCAGGAATTCCTTCAGTACTTCATTCATCAGCCGCATGAAAGTACTTGGTGCATTGGACAGCCCAAATGGCATGACCAACCACTCATACAAGCCTTCTCTTGTTTTGAAGGTTGTCTTCCATTCATCTCCCTCTCGGATACGGATCTGATGATAGCCACTTTTCAGGTCAATCTTTGTGAAGTATTCAGCCCCACTTAAACAGTCCATGATATCATCCATTCTTGGCAACGGGAACCTGTACTTAATAGTGATTTTGTTGATGGCCCGTGAATCTGTACACATCCTCCATTCCCCATCCTTCTTTGGTGCCAGTACTGCAGGTACTGCGCATGGACTCAAACTTTCCCGAATCAATCCCTTTTCTAACAATTCCTGGACCTGTCTATTTAACTCCTCAGTCTCTACAGGCGTCATCCTGTGTGCAGCTTTATTTGGCAAGCTTGATCCCGGTACTAAGTCTATATGATGGCTAATTTTTCTTACTGGGGGTAAACCCTCAGGCACATTGTCTGACACAATATCTGGAAATTCCTCCAACAGATTTTGGACTTCTGCTGGGGTATCCTGGCATTCCTTCCCCCTAACTCTAGGGATTATTGCATAACATAAATGTTCATGCTTCAACCCGTTCAGGAACTTTCTCCCCTCAACTAAACAGACTCTGGAATGGTTACATACCTTTTCATCCGCATCCTTCAAGGGCTTTAGTTTATGGCGTACACCATTCTTTGTCAATGAGTAGGTGTTGGCACGGCCATCATGCACTGCACTCCGGTCAAACTGCCAGGGCCTCCCCAGCAACATGTGGCAAGCATCCATGGGCAGGATGTCACACAGGACCTCATCACAATAATTTCCAATGTTGAATTTAACGGAACACTGCTCATTGACCAAAGCTCGTGGTCTTTCCGTAACCATGCGACCCGGTATGGGTGTGGGTGCTTCTTCCTTTCTAACCGTAGCTTTGTAACCATTTCCTCAGAAACCAGGTTATCCGTGCTACCATTGTCAATAATGATATTGCAAACCTTGCCTGCACATTTGCATCTGGTGCGGAATAAACTTTTTCTCTGGTCTGTGTCCTTCTCCTCATTCAACAGGACTCTTCTTACAATCATTGTTTCTCCTCTCTCCGCTTCTTCGGAATGCTCAGACTCAGCATCTTCCTCTGCCATAGCAGCTCTGGCCGGACCCTCAGGCCTCTTGTTCGTTCTTTCCCGGTGTTGTGGACACTCGAATGCACGATGCCCTTCTTCACCACAGTGGAAACATGTTCCACGGAATACTCCCCTTCCAAATCCCCGTCCAGATCCACCCCGTCCCCTTGGGTAGCTGTTCTGGTCTCGGGGCTGATGAGCATCCTCCTCCCTTCGATCTGGGCTACCACTGGCTTCACCAGTCTTCTTTGGGTCCTTATACTTTTCTCCACTGGTCCTCCCACCAGTTCTTCCACCACGGCCCCTTCCTCTTTGCTTGCCTTCAAACCGCCTATTCAGTTTTTCTTCTACCTTTAAGGCAAACTGGTAAGCATCCTCAATGGTGCTTACCCGAACTAGGCTCAGCTCTTCCTGGATGCCGAGTCTCAACCCATTGATATAACGGGCTACCTTCTCTTTGTTCGCCTCTAAATGCCCAGTTCTAATGGAAATTTTGTAAAATTCTTCGGTGTACTCTTGGACAGTTCTGTTCGCCTGTCTCAAACTCTGCATCTTTCTTAATAGATCCAACTCGTAGTCTGTCGGGATGAACTGTCTTTTCAGCTTCTCCACCATTCTGTCCCACCTGGTTATTCTCTCTTTCCCTCGTCTGTTTCTCTCCAACTGTATCCCCCTCCACCAAATGCTGGCATGACCCTTCAACTTGGTCTTAGCAAATCTGACCCGATTAGGGTCCTCAACCTCCTCGTACTCGAAATACTCCTCTAAATCATTTATCCAGTCAATTACTTCTTCTGGATTCAAGTTACCCGAGTACGTGGAAACCTCCATTTTTGGTTGCTTTCCAATCCGAGAGATGGCCTTGTATAACCGAGCTTGCGCAGGGTCCATAGCCTCTTCCTCCTCCTCGGATTGGTCTTCCTCTTCAACTTCGTCCTCACCTGTCCTCATCCCTTCCGGGTTCGTGCCTTCTGCGTAATCGCTTGCAGGGGCTTGAACTTGTCTCTGCAAGGCCCGGAAGTCTTCGGCCGGCACCACATTTCCTACCCCGCCACGGTTCCTTCGTGGAGGCATTATAATTTTTTTTTTTTTTTTAAATTCCTCCCACAGATCCTGGTGTAACTGCCTCTTTTCGGCGATCTGTTACACGCTCAGGAGCTCCCGCTCTGATACCACTTGATGGCAAGCCGGGATTCACACAAACAGTTTTACAGTAAATTCACAGTAATTTTCATTAAAATGTCCAGTGCAACTATACAACAGTAATTCCCAGGCATACAACTTCTTCCCCAATCCCGAACTTCACCATCCCCCTACAAAGATTTTCCCCGAGTTTTTAACGAGGCCTCGATCCTCCAGGCATTCAATGCCTCCACCTAACAAAAATTTCAAATTCAAATTTCCCCCTTCCTGGATTTTTGAAATTTCAGTCTTAAATGTCGATCTGCCTGCTCTATCATGGTACCGGCATTGATGGCCTCCCTACACCGGCCGCATTATTCTGACCGTCCTTTGCACTGTGGTCTCTTCCATTAAACCATCGCTTGTAAATGCTTCAATGCCAAAAATGTCGAGAAGGAAAAGGAACGCGGTCGACACCTCCCTTAACGGTTTACGTGACCCTCACTTTAGCTTGCATACATGTGGCTGGCTGCGTGTACATCTATCCAAGCCTCCTCCTTGTTGCAACACACTTGACCCACGTGCCCTTCACAACTGCCACGTGTTCGGCTTGGCCTTGCCCGACCGATCGCTATTCACCCTTGGTCTGGTTCTCTATCTCCCTTCAACTTTCGCAGCCGTCGGAAGACCGGCCACGTGTCGGTCCTTAACTGGCCGCGATATCGCGACAGAACTCTAACTTCTCTGCCTTTCTTCATAGGCCGCCGCGATAACGCGACGTCGCGATATCGCGACGTCCGAAGCTCCTTCCCTTTGCTTTGTAAAACGGTCGCGATATCGCGACGTCGCGATATCGCGACGACTTACGCTCCCTTCCTCTGCTTCTCAAAACGGTCGCGATATCGCGACGTCGCGATATCGCGACGGAACCCGCCAAAGGTACAAAGCAGCTTCTGGGGTCGCGATTTCGCGACCCCTCTCCCTTTTGCCTTAAAACTTCCTCAAACCGAAAACTTCTCCACAAAAACCTTCCTCAATACTGAAATAAATCGAACAAAGTGCAAATGACTTAGAAAAGAAATTTGTAAGATGCAAGATTTCTTTACTGCATCACCCATGTGAAGGGACATGGGTGAAATGGGTGTGTGAGAGATGGCAATAGATTGTGGTGATGTGGTTAGAACACATGTCTAGTGGGTAGGTAGGGTATACTAGGCAGATTTTCTAGATTTAGAAAAATATGGAAAATACTTTTAATGTGCAGGATTTATATGCCTAAGTTTAGACTTAGGCATATACTTTATTATGCAGATTTGGAATGTGCTATGTGAATGAAAAATATGCAATAATTATATGCCTAAGTTTAGGCTTAGGCATATATATTATTATGCAGAATTATAATGTGCAATGTGGGTGAAATGTACAAGAATTAATATGCCTAAGTTTAGACCTAGACATATATTTTATTATGTAAAATTATGCGATGAAATACAAATGCCTAGATTTTGGTGTCTACAATATATTTTTTAGTTCACTCAAATCCTTCCAAGAGAGGACTCCAGTTTTCCCATATCACCAATCAGTTTCTTCATGTGGTTATAGAGTTCTTCCAAGCATGTATCAATTTTTAGGGGAGGTCAATTGACATTCCAATGTGGGGGTTGGCATATTTGGTGCGTTTTTAACACATAAAATTTTTGACAGGTCAACATAAATTTCAAACAAAATAAAATATGATTTCAACAATGCCCACTCAAACAATGAGGCTGTTATTTCCACATGCAATTTTCTTCTTGGTTTTTTTTATGAATCATACTATAATGTACATAATTCCTCAATGCCCAACTCGCTCCACACAAGACTGAGGATAATTGGATTGATAGAAGAAGAGGTGCGGGTAAAATTTTAATTTTAATTAGCATAATTCTTGTTAGTTTAAAATATTTTTTATTTGATACTTATTTAATCTTTCCTTAAATACAAAAAAGGGCAACCTCCTCTTCTTCAAAGAGAGACTACAATGTGATGAATTCTAATAGAGGTCATAAGATATTATAACTCTTAATCAAAGCAAGAACAACCACTAGCAAGAAATCACAAATGGTTAAGGTCTTCTGGATCCCCTCTTCTTCATCCTAGTGCTTCATTAGTTGCACATAAAGTACACATCGATGTCGATGAAATTAGCCAACACTCTAGAGATAATATGATACTTACAAATGTTTCAATCTAGTCATTAGGTTAATTTTTTATAGCTTCATTTATTTTTTTGTTATAGTTTTAGGGCAACATGAAACACACCCTTCAAAATATACATCCAGTATAATCAACTAAACTACATTGGTTGCAAATAGAAAATTTCTTTTAGTTCTTCATTTTTAACAAAATTTCTTAATAATTTTGATATTTCTTTAGGACCTCCAGTTAGATCAACTTCTCACACATAAAGAATGATGCCGCCACCACCTCCACTGTGGCCAACACCAATGAGGGGTTAGCAATGTATGCATGGGAAACAATTATTGTTTGCTAGGAGTTTGGGCATAATGCATATATAAAATTTTTTAGATCTTCCAAATCTTTTGATTGGAATGTCTAGTTTGTGTGGTTTATCAGAATTGGATAATCCTCATATTGAGCAGGATTATCTTTATCAAGGTAGCAAATCTAAGATTTTTTAAGCAGTTGATGTACTTCATCATACAAATAAGTAGACGGTAGCACAAGATCCTGACCTGGAAGTGGTAGCTGCTGGGATCTCTTTCCCTCCACATAACACAGGCGATGTTGGTCCATATTTTGATGATCAAAAATTAAAATTTCCATCAAATATTCTATTGGCCGATAATTTTGAGGTCAACATTAAAGACATTCTCAACAGTGGTTTCCAAAGTCTTGAGTGCCCCCGAGATAGGCCATGGACTTGGATCTATTGGATGACATCTCTAGGTTGAGAGATTGGGAGTATAGGGTAAAAATTTTAATTTAGGAGCTAAATGCTCGATACAAAATTTTTTCTCAAAGAGACCATATTTTTTCATTGGTTGAACAAGAACTAGAAAAACTTGGTGCTTTGTTAGATCAAACTCAGTATAGAACTATTACGATTCTAGGTGTTCATAATGATAAAATTTTAAATATTCTTTTAAATAGGTTGGAGAATCTAAATGCCAAAGCCCAAGCAAATTAAAATCAATGGGCTATTGATAAGAAGAAGGTTAAAGTTGCAAAGGTAGGCAAAGTAGTTAGTGATGTAAGTTTTTCTAATTTTGAGTTTATTAATTTATTTCTTTTTATAACAATTTGTAACTAAGATATTACAAATTATTTATTTTGTAGGCCAATTTTAAAAAATTGAAGAAATAGGTTGAAATCCTGAATGTTTGTTTCAACACTACCAAGGAAAATCTATATAAAGGGATGTAATTGTAGAAACACTTAGCTTACACCATTAGAGAGAACAATACATTCAGGAAGATAATAATTTTGCATAATTTAAATTCTGATATATTGCTGAAGGAAAGGGAAAAAGAAGTATCTTCAACAACTAAGAAAGATCCTACCAAAGAGGAAAGAGCATTAATTTCAAGTTTGCAAACAATGCAAAAGAGCCTTATTAGAGCTGGTACACTACCACAAGATATTACTGATCAGAGTAATGTGTAAACTAAGCCTGACCTAGTGATAGTCATAGCATCTGATACTCATTTGGAGATAGGATCTACTTCAGGCCATGTTGGCACGTAGTTTAGTATTATGATTGTGTTGAAAGTTCACAATTTTGTATAATGTGACATTGCAATGTAATATAATATTATTCAAATTAAAAAAAAACCTTTTTTAACAAATATTTATCATCCAATTTTAGATAATTGTTTTGTTTTATATCTTTTAGTAAGAGCTATGAAACCATTTAGCAAGAGCATATATGATTTTGGTTAAAAGTACACTATTTTGCAAAATTATGAAGTAATGAAATCTTAATCGAATTAATAAAAATTTTAGCAAATATCTGTGATCCAAAGTTACATAATTATTTTTCTTTATATATTTTAGTAAGAGCTATGAAACCATTCACCAAGAGCACATATGATTTTGGTAAAAATGACACTATTTAGCATAATTGCAATGTGCTCAAATAATAATCTAAGTAATGAATACACATTTTGTAGATATGTCATACCATATTTGAAAATTAAATGTTTGCAACAAAAAAGAATAATATTAACAAAACAATGTATTTTCATAGCTGATATTTGAAAAACTATAATGGAGGAAGCTGAAACAAACACTTACCAGTTTGACCAAAATCAATTATTTGCTTTGATGTTGCTTGTATTTCTAAAAGCTAATCAATGCAAGTATCCTTAATATTGTGGGGAATTCCTACTTACTCTTTCACATCATAGGAACCCATGGATTCACAACCAGTTTGTAGACTCTAGTGGATCTACCTCTTTGACCTAGAAATAAATTATCTCTCAAGACTCTAGACAGACCGGGCCAGGTAAGAAAATACTAAATGATGGGTGAGAATATTTAATATTATGATATTACAACCCATGTACTACCATATTAAATGTTATTATGTTAATTATTTTTCTTCTTGACCAAACCATGTAGCATTTTAGCTCTTAAGACCAAACCAGTGCCTTGTCCATTGGGACATCATAGCAAATTTATAACACTTCATGAATACAAAAAGAAAAGAGAAGGAAATAACTAGTTCGTTCAAATTTATTCAAATAATGTAATAAATAAGAACGATTAAACTAGTGAAGGAAAACTTTATTTACACATTCATATGCTGTAATATACAAATAAGCAAGACACGTAAGCCATATACACCAAAATACTAGAAACAAATTTGGAATTATATTTATGGAAATATTACAACAAACAAAGCCTAGTAGAGTGCTCGGGTCTATATAGAAATGATTACAATGACACCTCTATAAGTGCTCGGGTCTATATAGCAATTATTACAATGGTGCCTCTATTCGAATGTTGCAATAGAGGGTTGTTTCTCCACATACTGGTTGTAGTGATGTGAGAGTTTCCAACTCCTTGCGCATACACTGGAAATAATATCAACTGGTCAAGCTTCTTGGGTAGTTCCTAGGCAATAATAGAAGAAAGGCAATAATGAGAAACAAAGAAAAGATACACAAAGGAAAAATACGACTAACTTTGGGACCCTACTGTACCTGGACCAGATTTTTGCTATCTAAGGCTTGATGAAAAATCTTTCGTTGTAATGCTTTTCTATGTATAGCGTTGGGGGAGATCGGGCTGCACTGTAACTGTTTTCCTATCAGCCTTCCATATGGCCTGATATCCTATCCTGTTCAAAATCATGGTAGGGGTAAAAAGGGATAGGTGGCCCACACTGTTCTTTCTATTATTGTACTTCTTGCATGCCAACATTTGCACCACCTTGAGAAGGTGGTTCTATCGTGCCTAAGTCTGCTTCATTTTTTGCTGAAGGGATGCCCTTTCAATCAACTCAGTTGGATCCCTACACCAAAAATCTAAGCCATCCACATGTCTTTTCCATATTTGCTCTGGTGCGATGTTCTTGCATGCTATAAATTTGAGGTATACTTTGAGAGGAGGTGCTCGAATCCAAGAGGAGGTGCATGAAATTCATGTGCCTTTAATAAATTTAAGTGGGTGGGAGCATGACCTTTAAGAAGAGCATGTGAGTTTCATATGCCTTTTGGGCCTTGGTGCACTCCAAAGAGAGGGAGTGCACAATTTTAGCAAGGGGCACATGAATTGTATGCCCCCTTTGCTTTTTTGTGCACCCCACTTGAAATAAGTGTATGATGCAACAAGGGGGGGTGCACGGACTTTAGAATATGGTACACTCCCATTAAAAAAAAAAATAGAGAACATGATATATTTTGTGCCCTCTAACAAAGCGAGCATTGCATTTAAGATTAGGTGCATGACTTTTGCACACCCTTTACCTTTTCATGTACCTCGTTTAAGATTGGTGCACGTAAAACAAAATGGGAGCACACAACCTTTAAACTGAGGTTCACCCTCTTTAAGACTTGAGCGCATGGCACATTAGATATATCATGCACTCTAAGCAAGGTAAGCACTCCATTTAAAAGTGAGCACATGACTTAAAGGGAGGGTACACGAGTTTTGCACACTCTATACCTTTTTGTGCGCTCAAAACAAAAGACTAGTGCGTGAACTTTAAACATTGAACATTAAACATCAAAAGAGGGGTACGCGAAACACAAGGGGGCACATGACCTCAAAAAATTTGGGTGCCTCTTAAAATTTCATGCACTCAACAAAATTTTAAGTGCCCAAGAGACAAAAGGGATGTTAACCTAGCAAAGAAATATTTTAAAAATAATGGTTAAACATTGGGTTGCTCACAAGGCCAACACCGGATCTGACTAGGATAGGAGAATGAGTGATGCTATGAAAATACATGAATTAGCTTGAGAACATTAGAATATTTGATTTGACTGGACACTACCTAATCAAAGAAAACAAAAAAAAAGAAAAAGAAAAATACAAAGGACTTGATGACAACTTTGTATACACAGAGACATAAAACACTATAGACACACACATATTTTTTTTTGTTTTTGTTTTTGTTTTTTTTTTTTAACTTGTTATTACCCTTGAGGAGAGGTCCAAATAACTTAATATGCTAGCCATTGACATGTATGGGCATTTATTCTTCTTCCAAGTCCTACAACCTGTAAGTATGCTAACCAACCACCTTAGCAACTTGGTATGGGCCTAACCATTTTGGCTCAAACTTGCCTTTCTCACCTGGTTTTTCATTTTTGGATCCCATCAGAGTACTACCTCATTTTCTAAAAAGGACTTCCTTTTTTTATTTCTTATTGATGAATCAACTATCTTTTTAATCTGGAAAATCATATTTGTAACTGCCTCTCTTCTGTCTTCTTTCAATTCAACAATCTAATCCATCCTCCTTTGTAGGGCGTCAGACTTTTTGTGATCCTGAAGGAGCAAAGAGAAAGTTGTTCACTCCAGTTGAGGTGCCAAAAGTGCACTTTTCCCATAGACCAATTCATATGGTGATCTACTTGTGGCCATTTTTACTGATAGTTTGTCTTCCCATATGGCATACTTTAGCTCATTATCCCTTATTTTGTTCTTCTCTAGTGACCTCTTGATTTGGGTAATGAGATTTTTATTAGAGGATTCTGCTAGCCCATTTCCCTGGGGGTAATAGTTTGCATAATGATCCAACCCTATACTATATTTAGCATAAAATTCTACCATCTCAAATGAGGTGAAATACTTGGCATTGTCCTGTAACAAGCTTTCTAGGCACCCCAAACCTAGTCAAGATGTTTTCCTCTAAGAAGCTGATGATAACCATAGTTGTTAATCTCCTAAGAGGAGCTGCATCGACCCACTTGGTAAGGTAATCTATAATTTTAATAATCTATTTATGGCCTCTTGAGGAGTTTGGTTTGACTTCTCCTATCAGGTCTATTCCCTAATAAGTGAATGGGGCTTCAACAATGATTGGTTGTAGTGGCTTTGCATGCAAAATTTTCTTGCCTATAAAAATATAGGAACTATAACATCCCCTAAGAAATTGGTAGACATATTTAAACATTGAAGACCAATAGTACCCCACCCTCATTATAGTATTAGCCATTGCTTTTGGAGTGAAATGGCCACCACATAAACCTGCATGTAACTCTTCAATGACCTTGGGGACTTCTTCCTTTGATAGACATAATAACAATACCCCACTAGGGTGTCTCCAATAAATTTGGTCTTCCTAGAGATAATACTTTTGGGCTTGCTACTTGATGCTTCTTATCCAACTTTACATTTTTCTTGGTAGGAATGATAGGGTTTGTAAGTATAACATGATATCTATGTACCAATCACATTCATTATCACCCACTGGTCTATCATGTTGCAAATTTCCTGCTATGATGGTATTGTTCATGTCTTCTCCTCCTTTACTGTCTATGTGTTTTGCTAGTCCTTGTACTTTTATCACTTTGATTACTCTGAATTAAATATTGTACTGCAATATTTTGACCATCCATCTTGTTGAGCTTCCCATAGGCTCTGGTTGTGTGAGGTATATTTCAAAGCCATATAAGGGATGCAAGCACTTACTTTGCTAGAACAAAAAATTCTCTTAAAATTTTCTTGAGCTTGTATCAAAGTGAATGATTGTTCCTCCATGAGCTTATACCTCATTTGATCTCCTTTCATCCTTGAGCTCATGAATGATAAGAGTCTTTCATTTCCTTCTTCATCCTTATGTGATAAGACTACAACTATGGTGTGTTCTAAAGTAAATGAGTAGATGCTAAAGTCCTTTGAATGGTTTGGACATGTCAGGACGGGTGCAATGGTGATGGTATCCCTGATACATTGGAAAGCCTTTGTGTTTTATTCATTCTACCTTATGCTTGCATATTTTTTAATCATATCATTAATAGGTTTAGCAATCTTAAAATTTTTTGGAATAAATCTTCTGACGAAGTTTATCTTGCTGAAGAAGGACCTAACCCCCTTTATACTCTTTGGGGGTGTAATTTTCACAATGTCCTCTGTACTTTGAGGATCAATACTTATTACCTCTTTAGATACCATGTGTCCTAACAGCTTAGCATGGGTGACTCCAAATAAGCATTTCTTTCGATTCCGTGATATCCCATACTCCTTGCATATTTTAAAAACTTGGGACAAATGAGAGAAATGGTCACTGGTATTTATTTAAAAATACTATAATGTCATCCAAGTATACCACTATGATCTTGAACATCAACCCTTTGAAGGTGAATTCAATGGCCCTCTGGAAAGTGGCACTAGCATTCATCAACTCGAAAGGAATTCTCTGATATTCGAACATACCCCATGGTGTGGTAAAAGCAGTTTTATATCGATCCTCTAGGTTGACTAAGATTTAATTATAACTTGAGAAATCATCTAGTAAGGACATCCTGGCTGATCCTACTATTGCTTGTAGAAGACGTTCCATATTAGGGAGGGGGAAATTATCCTTGAGGAAATTTTTATTTAGGTTCCTGAAGTCAACGCATAACCTGATTTCTCCATTTTTCTCTCTGATAGGGACTAAATTGGCTATCCAGGACGAGAATCTCACTTTCTTGATTACCTTTGTACTCAATAATTTTGGTACCTCTTTCTGCATGATAGGATAAAATCTATGGGATTAAATTTCCTTTGTTTTTACCTAAACGGTTTAGTGCCTTCTTGCAGGAAAATGATGTGGGTCATGACATTAGTATTAAAAGTCCTCAAATATTCATAGCTCCAAGCAAAACTCTCCATGTTCTTCTTTAAAAAATCCACGTACTATTGTTTTTATTTCCAAGAGAGTTCCCTGTTTATTTTGACTAATTTGGATTCTTCAACTATTCCAATGTTAACCTCCTTGGCTTTAGATTCATGAAATACAAGCTTATGTGCTTTGTCGAAATCATCAAACAAAGTTTTTAAATGCACTAACCCCTTGGGGATTTTGTTGCTTTTCAATTGTATGAATTTTATGGGTTCCCTTATGACATGTTTCAGTTTATTCTCATCTTCTTCATCATAGATCTTACCAGCAAAATGATTCCGCATAGCCATAAAATCTCTGATACCAATGTCATATTGGAAAACTTATAAGTACACTATATTATTTGAGAAAAATGGATGATACACAGATATGGTGGGAAACATATCCATATACTCAACTCCCTAGACCCATTTAAAACCAATAAATTAATAATATGGTTTTTCTCCCTGGGAATGTAGGACAGGTTAAAGGCCAGAAATATATCTATTTTGTCTTGCACTGCTTGCCTATATTGCTTCAACCTAGGGTGTTTGATCTAGTATTTCCCTTTTACCTGTTGTATGATGAGTTCAGCATCTCCACTAATGGTGAGGTAATTTATACCAAGTTCCTTAGATTTTCTCAACCCAAGCAACAATACCTCGTATTCGACCACATTGTTTGTGTAGGGGAACTCTAGGTGATAAGGCATGCCCAAATAGTTACCTTTTATGTCAATAAAGTTTATCCTAGTACTAGCCCTAGTTTGTAACTTAGCCCCATCAAAGATCATTGTCCACATTTTGGTACTCAAAATCCTATTTGATTCTACATCCACTTCTGCCTTTACTTTGGGATCAATATTTTTTGCATTGGGAACGTATTTTAGAAAAGGTTTGTGCCATATGGAATAAATACCCAGTTATTTTTCTTTCACTGAATTGACTAGACTAATTATCGTATTATCAGACCTCCTTAACTCAATATAATTCTTATTAAAAGGTTCCCTTCTTAGAGGGCCTATTCTTTAGCTGAGAGGGGTATGGTGGCATAAGACCAATCCAACTGGATCGAACCGCCTAGCTATTCCGCCCAGTGCTTGGACAATAACAAGGAAAAGAAGGGATACACATCTACCACATCCACATCCATTACGATGCCTTTCTTAGAATATTGGTCTAGGAAAACCAAAAGACCTGTGATTATTCCCACACAAGGTAATTTCTTGCTATCCATAACCTTGATGGGGGGAATATTTAGTGCACATTAATCCCAATTGGTCAGCTACTTATTTAGGCATGATGTTATGGGATGCCTTGTTGTTGAGCATACAATTGTGAATTACATATTGATTTCCATAGCCTAAAGTATAGTAGAGGGATATATAGAAAGACCTGATCGAGGAAGGATTAGAAGATGAAGCACTGAGAACATGATTTTCACATGTTTCAATTAATCCAAAGGCCTTACACACCTACTCTATATTTGGGCACTATCATTAATTCCCCAAAGGTTATGTTTATTTTTTGCTTGGATAACTCGAGGCCAACATCGAACTTAGTCTTCTTGTTTTCTATGACCTTACTGGAATCCTATTGTTTTTGATCGTCACTCACTAGTTTTGTTAATTTGGGGGGTGTAGGGGATGCAGGTTGGTGAATGATGTTCTATTTATTTGAATTATGTTGTACCCTACCCTCTACTACATTATTTCTATCAATTTTATCTAGCATGGTTCTGTTTTGAAGGTTGGTAGCATGAACCCTCTTTGAGGCTTGTATTTATTCTGCTATGGGTGCCAAATTATCGTGTTTCATTCATTTAAGGTGGCTATCTTGTGGCCTCATTAAAAATTTTAAACTATCAAGGGTAAAGGCTATGGATTTACCCTCATAAATAGGGGACTCGTTCACCTCTTCTTTGATTCTTGATCCCTTAACTGTTTCATCCCAAGTCTAGCATGCATTCACCATTATCTCTTCGTCTAATTATTTTGTGAGGTTAACGTTCAAATGCAGGTTGAGGTATACCCCAAAATTAGCTAAATTATAGAGGGTGTCACATGCAAGATAGAATAAAGGGAAATTAGAGGCCACATTGATTGAAGCCATGGGGTTGGGGATAACATCTTGATATTTTTGGATTTCCTTCTTTTTACAATTATTATTTGCATTTCTTTCCCCTTCATTATTCCAGTTTGTATTTAAATTTATCCTGAAAGGAGATCTATTGTCATTCTGGTTCTGAGAAGATTACCTATTATTTGTCGTATATCTTTCAATTCTGGACAACCTATTACTCATTGAATGGAACATTTTTGTTAGTTGGGTTGACAATTTCTCAATGGTATCAGGCTCTAATTTTTTTAATATACTAAAACCCACTTTCTTGGGCTCCTTATCGGTTTGGCTTGGACTGGGATCTACTAAGGATGGTGGAATTTTCACACTGTTTATCATATTTCTTTTGATTACGATAGCTCTCTTCATACAAGCATCAATGGTAAGTGTGGGTTCCTATATGAGTTCGTAGTTAAAGTCCCCAGGGAATACATATTTATAAAAACAAATGTACTGGTGGTTGTTCAGTCTCAAAGTTGTGGGGATTTTGTTTCTCAACTTAGTGAACCACCTATTAAAATAATTCACATTTTCATTATCCTTATTTTTCATTGTGGCCAACTTAGTTAAAAGTGATTGTTCATTTTTATTTTCCCCATATTTTCTAAGGAAAGTAGTTTCTAACTCTTGGAAGGTGCCTATAGTATCTGTGGTGAGACCATTGAACCACTCTCTAGCATATTTCTCCAAGGTTTGTAGGAATAACCTAAGAACAACATCCTCCTCTTCTACTTCCAAACTATCCATGGCGTACAAAAAATCCTTGATGTGGTCTTCCCCAGTTACAGTGTTGTCCCCTAAGAATTTGGGTAGATATTTATGGGCTTTAGGTGGTAGTGGGTTCAGGACAAGTGGTAATGGAAAAGGCCTATACCTATTAGTGCATCGATTGTTTAGAGGGTTGGCCATTTGTGTAACTGGGATCCCTAGTATAAGAGGTATAATATATAGAACAATACTTGCTAAATGAGAAATTTTAGAAAAAGGACTAGCACTACTATAGTTCTGATTATATGGAGGAACTGAAAATGAAGGTTCCTTTCTCTTTTTATGTGATCAAAAAAGTACCTATTGGGTCTAAAATTTTAGGGTAGAGTTCTTTTCTGCTTCTTCTTTTTGCTACCAGATCAGCTCTTGCTTCTTGGTTGTGGGTTCTCTAGAGTCGCTAGAACAATGTGCAAAATAAGAAATATAGGGGGTGCTCTCTAGCCAATATTTCCCAACCCACTAATCCTAAATCTTATAGGGAACAATCGAGAAAATATTGAAAATGTTAAACAAAAGGTTCTTCCTCAACAACGATTCCAAAAACTATTATGGGGAATTCCTACTTACCCTTTCAAATCGTGTCACCTCACAGGAACCCCTATATTCACAACTAGTTTGTAGACTCTGGTGGATCTACCTCTTTGACATAGGAATAGATTATCTCTCAAGAATCTAGATAAACCAGGTCGGGTAAGTAAACCCTAGATGATGGGTGAGAATATCTAATATTATGATATTACAGCAAATGTACTTCCAAATTAAATGTTATTGCATTAATTATTTTTCTTCTTGAACAAACCATGTAGCATTTTATATTTTAAGACTAGATCGGTGTCTTGTCCATTGGGTAATTGTAGCAAATTTATAACACTTCACGAATCAAGAAAGAAAAGAGAAGGAAAGAACTAGTTCGTTCAGATTTATTCAAATAATGTAATAAATAAGAATGATTAAACTAGTGAAGGAAAATATTATTTACACATTTAGATGTTGTAATGTGCAAATAAGAAATATACATAATCCATATACACCAAAATACAAAAAACAGAGTTGAAAATTAAATTTATGGAAATGTTACAACAAATAGAGCTTGGCAGAGTTCTTGGGTCTATATATCAATTATTACAATGGTGCCTCCGTTCGAATGTCGTAATAGAGGGCTATTTCTCCACATCCTGATTACAGTGATATGAGAGTTTCCAACTCCTTGCACATTCGTTGGAAATAATCCTAGCTAGAAAATCTTCCTGGGCAGTTCTTGGGCAATAATAGAGGAAAGATGATAATGAGAAATAAAGGAAAGATACACAAAGGAAAAATATGACTAATTTTGTGACCTGACTGTACCAAATTTTTGCTATCTAATGCTTGATGAAAAATATTTCACTGCAATGCTCTTCTATGTATAGCACTAGGGGGGATCAGACTGCACTGTAACCATTTTTCTATCGGCCTTCCATCTGGCCTGATCTCCTATCCTATATAAAATTATGGTAGGGGAAAAAAGGGACAGGTGGCCTACAACGTTCTTTCTATAACTATACTTATTGTAGGTAGATAAATCCACATCCTGAAAGAAAGAAGCAATAATAAAGATGGATTTGCGTAATTGACAATAAAAATGCACAATCTAGTGAGATAGTACAATTGGAAAGAAGAATGTACTATCTAGTGAGATAGTACAATTGGAAAATAAATTATTAAAATAAAAGTAAAGTGCATGTAAAATGAAATGAAATGTGAAGACATGCAAATGAAATGTAATTTGATGAAAATCAAATTAAACCTTAGTAAATATTAATTAAAATTATTAATGTATGGGTCGTTGTAAATAATGAACTGTCTCAAGAACCGCTTTGGAATGGCCTGGACAGCCATTATAAGCTCCCATTTGAATTTTTGGGAGTTGGTTGTTGGATTGGTTTATGGTGGATTGTAGATCAGTCATTGTGGCTAGAGTTGGATTCCATTGTCATGGTTATCCATAGAATGAGTCAGATTTATTGTTGTCATTTATATTGTAATGTACACTCCTTGTGTACAACTTCAGAATAATATAAATATTTGTTTTAGTCAAATTTGGTTATGCATGTGTGTGGATCTAAGAGCAATCTCAATAAATGTATTGTTGGGGAATTTTTATTGATATTGTAGGTATTGTGGAGTCCAGATCTGTTGTGGAGTTGCATACCCAAAAACCATACAACCATCCAATGTACTATTATGAGAAATAGAGAAATAAAGAGAAATTGATATTAATGGCTGTTACCCATTATGGGAATTGATGTTTTTGGAAATAAAAGGCAAATGGGTATTTTTCTAAGTCAAGATATATGGCAGAATAAGAGTTTTTACCAAACCGTACAACAACGTGACCAAACCGTACAAGGGTTTGTAATTCCATACATTTGATGAGTTTTTGGCCTAAAATTGTACTTTGAAGCATTCTGAAGCTAAATCAAGTGATTTCCAAGTGAATCCTGGCAAAGTGAATTGGATTTGATCAATTTCAATATTCTTGGAGAAATACTACAATCATCAGTTATGATCGTACAACTATATGTTTTGGGACTAGACGGTCTCCAATTGTACATTTTAGGTATTTTATAGTTTTGAACTGTATAGAATTGGACAGATTAAGCACAATTTATTGAAGGTTATATTAAATATCTCTCATCACATCCCTCTCGAGAATACTGCACTCCACTCATGCTACACTTCTTGTGTGCCAACCTCTACACCACCTTGAGAAGGTATCGCTACCATACCTCAATCTACTTCATTTTGTGCTATAAGGAGGCCCTTTCTATTTTCTCGATCGGATCCTTGCATTGAAAATCCAAGCTATCCATATGTCTTTTCCTTATTGGCTTGGGTGCAGCGTGCTCATGTGCTTTAAATTTGAGGTGCATGAATTTAATAGGAGGCACTCAAAGCCAAGAGGAGGTGCACAAAATTTATGTGCCTTTAATAGCTTTAAGTGGTTGGGCACATGACCTTTAAGAAGGGCAAGCAAGTTTTGTTCACCTTTTGGGTCTTGGTGTGCTCTAAAGAGAGGGAGTGCATGATTTTAGCAAGGGGCATATGAATTCCATGTACCCTTTGCTTTTTCATGTGCCCCACTTGAAATAAGTGCATGCTATGACAAGGGAGGAGTGCAAAAACTTTAGAATATGGTGTGCTTGCCATTAAAAGTAAACTGGAGTGCATGATATATTTTTGTGTGCTCTAACAAAGCGAGTATTGCATTTAATATTGGGTGCATGAATCTAAAGGTAGGATGCACAAGTTTTGTGCACTCTTTACCTTTTCATGTGCCTCGTTTAATATTGGCGTGTGAAACAAAATGGGAGTGCACAACCTTTAAACTAAGGTGCACCCTCATTAAGACTTGAGCACACAACACATTAGACCCCTCATGCACTCTAAGCAAGGTGAACACTCCATTTAAAAGTGAGCACATGACTTAAAGGGAGGGTGCACGAGTTTTGTATGCTCTATACCTTTTCATGCGCTCAAAAAAAATACTAGTGCATGAACTTTAAATATTGAACATTAAACATTAAAGAAGGGGTGCACGGAATGCAAGGGGGTGCATGACCTCAACAATTTTGTGTACCCCTTAAAATTTCATGTGCCTGATAGAATTTTGAGTGCCCAAGAGACAAAAGGGGCATTAACATGGTGGAGAAAAATTTAAAACTCATGGTTAAACATTGGGTTTCTTAGAAGGCCAACAATGCCAATCTTACCCATATGCCAAACCTTGTCCATATCATTCATATCCCCCTTCATACCCACCTCAGAAACCTCAATACCCACCACAATAACCTTCATATCAATCCTAGTAGCCAACATTCCAAGCTATTCCACCCTTTGCTCAATTGCAAAACCAACCCACTTACCACCCTAGATGCATTCCTACTCAAATACCTCATAACTTCATGCCTATCTCAAATCCCTTTTCGTCCATCTTCCAAATTTTTTTGAAGATGTAGGTGATATCCTTACCCAAAATAAGGGTAGGCAATCCACATAAACCCACATCTAGAGGGTGTAGAGATGACCACTATTGTGTATTCCATCACCAAAAAGCTCATGACCTCAATGATTATCCATAATTTCAAAACTTGGTATAAGATATAATTGATCAATGGGTCATTATCATTGATAACCCTTTAGCCCCTCCTAGCCAAAACCTTGAAAATTATCAAAATCCTTTACCACAACATGGGACCATACAACAGCACAATGGTGTGTCAACTTCTACAACCGATCTAAACCAAGTTAATCATGTCAATACTATCTCATATTACCAATATTTTATGGAACAATAAGTCATGATCACTTTACTCTTGCTTCTACCATCCCCTTTGCCACTCCTCATGAGCATAAATCTTGGGAGCAATGTATTATCAAGTCTGAATTTCAACTAGTCAATTCCTCTCCATCTACTTTTGCATCTACCCAATCATAGGTTATCAAATCTACTTCCTCCTTAGCTTCATCTTCTACATCATCTGCTTCAACTGCTTCTTCTCTTCCTACTATTGCATCATCTTTTCAAATGCTTCCATCCAATTTCCCTTCCAATTTGTCATCCTATCAATTTACACCACTATCCTCTTCCTCCACTATATCTAAGCTCTCATACTCTACTATTATTCCCTCCACTTCTTCCCAACTACCTCACTCAAATTCTCCTCTCTAATCATTCAACCAATAGAGTCCCCTCCTATATTTATCTAGATGTCCAAACTTGGCTCAAGGGAGTTCTTTGTTACCCTATATCTCCTTGCTATTAAGTCAATTAAGGATTTAGGTTTTCCTTATGACATTCAATTAATTGTTGGCACTGCTATCCCCATTGGTTCTTCCACCAATTATACCAACTTTATCTATGGGGATCTTGATGCTTCATATAAATCACCTATTATTATCGTGTCTACAATGCCATTTTGTGGTAACATTAATCATCTATCCAAGTGGCCCTTTGCTATAAAATATTTTCAAGATTTAAATTGGTGTGGATTGGGCCTTGAGTGATATTAATAGGGTTTGTGCTCTATTAATTACCCTTCCTACCAGCTATCTAAGTTCAAATCTGGTTTAGAGTATCATAAAAACTCATTGGTACTCCTCCTTGGAAATCATATTCAATGCCTTACTCTTGATCCTAAGTATGATGATTCTAATAAATATGTTGATCCTGAATACAATAATTTGCTTCCTCCAAAATTTCTCCAAGTCACAACCATTCATGCCATTTCCCATGACACCTTAGATGACAAGTAATTTTTTTCTCAATATGAGATCACTCTAACTTGTTCAAAGGAAACTCCCCCTACCTCACCACATAGCCCACCTATGCCTTTCCATTCTCTCTCTCATGCCATGGACTGTTTAGGGCTCTCATATTTAAGTCTAATGCATCAAGCCCCTACAACTATATCACCCATGCATTTTTATAAGAATACCATAAAAAATCCTTGCATCAATCCCCACTATCTCTACCACCTCTTCTTCCAATCCCATCCCTTCCACCTCTTCTTCCAATGCCATATCTACCACCTCTTCTTCCAACATTCTATCCTGTATCCCATGCCCCTCACGTGGCCCAATACCCATAGCTCTATCACTCATCCTATATCCTTCTTCCACATACTCAATATTCATGTCCTCATCCTTATCACCTTGCTTCTAACCAAATCCCCAATGAAGTTAATCCTATCTCAACCACTCCACCTCCAACTGACCTACAATGAATTTTGGATTGACTTACAAACATTGAGCTATAGGTGAGTCACCAAGACATCTCTCCAACACCCCTCCATGATATATTCCTCCACTTCCCTTTCATGTCAACCTTCTGATCAACCTTGTCAAACTCATCCACCTCGATCATCTCATATTCAGACACCCCTATCAGATCTATTATCGATAATATTTCAAAATTCATAAGATGCAAAAATAATTTCTTTACCCACAAGGGTCATGACATCAGGGAATATAAAAAATTCTAGTACCTAGTGTAAGATCTACTTGATCTAGGGGAATTAACCATCTCATCAACATGACCCCCTTCCACTGACTCCATTCTTCTTCATTACCTTCTTCTTCATCAATTTACCTCTTCCTCACATTTGCATATTGTACATAACCAATACTAAATTTGTACACCTACATCATACCCTCATCGCAAATTACCTTATCACTTGAGTAGGATGGCATTACCTACTCACTGCTATCACAAATATGATCAAATATCCAATTCTCATTTTTTGAAAGATGTGTCTGTCCAAGAACCTTGCTTGAGACTATCATAAAACCTACTCTACTAGGTCTAAATGTAAACTTTCTCTTCTCAATCAAACTCTAATCAAAATTAAGTTTTCTTTATCATAGGTGTTTTAATTTCATAGCTCAATCATTTACATTAGCCATCCTTCTCTACTAGGACAAAAGCAAAATTATCCAATCATCATTAGCATAGTTTTAGAATAGGATTTAACTCAATCAAATATGCTCAACAAGTTATCAATGACAAGGTTCAAAGATATTCATCACTTCCATCATTGGGGCATCCTACATTGATCATGATTCAAGATATTCTTACATCTCCTTTTCAAGTGTCACTTTGATTCCATTGCATCCAGAATTAACCACTATCATCACCCCATAACTCATCGATTTTACTCTAACTCCTCCATATTTTTCTATTCAACCTCCTTCCCATATTCTTCTTAGATAGACTCCATTCCACGGTTGTGCGATCACACTTTGAGCGGCTACGTACCCATGGTTGATTTCTTTATTATCTTATTTTTTCTACCCTTTCTTTTCTTCATCATTCTTAATTTTCATCCAACCATTCCTAAACATCCTTTCATCTACCTTTTTCATACCCATTCCTTCTTGACTGGGGGGAGTCACCCCTTCTCCCATCCAATTTTTTGCCTAAGGGATCTTACTCCCCCCATGACATCACCTATTAGGACCTCATCCTAACATTTTTTTTGCAATTCTCATTTGAGTATGTAATGACCCACTTCCAATGTGGTACCCACTTATAATATTATTTTGTAATACTTTTGTAATGGGATGTGTCAAGTAAGGCACCTAGATAAGTGAGGCCATTTCATGTAACCGTTATCAAGAATGTAATCGTTGTTTGGTAGAATATTCTATCTCAAGTGGCATTTTGCATGTAAGCCAATTCTTGAGCTTATGGCTAGCGTTGCATGAAGGTTTTCTTTAAAAGATATGGAGCCACGTACAAATGTATCTATTTACAAGTTAATGAAAAATTGAATGAGGTTGCCCCCTCAAAGAGGCCTGTGATACTAAGTTATTTTATGAGATTATTTCAATTATGCAATTACTTTATACATAATTTTATTATGTTTATTTATAGTAACTAATAGTAGGTTCCTAACAAGTGGTATCAAAGAACTTTTTAGGGTTGAGTGTTGTTGTGACTATGATAATTCTTACCCATCCATTCTGACTGTTAGGTATACTTTTCTTATGTTTTTGTTTTATGTTATATTTCTTAAAAAACTAGCAAAAACCAACAAAAAATACAGTCTTTCTTTTTATATAGTTGTTGAGTAGGTTAGAAACCCTGTGTTGGGAGTTTTAAAATATCGTAGAGGATCTATCATTATTTGCTAAGCTAGATAGCCCATAAAACATCTAGTGAAGTGAGGGGTAATTAGGCTCCAATACCTAGGCCTTATATAACACCCACACATGGAATCAATCTCCCACGTATCTTTGAGTATTTAGGGATACCATCTATGGTTAAACAAACTTTTATCCATTACGAAGGTTTTTAGCCTTGTATTATCCATGGTACATGGGACACAACATATTGGAAGATTACCTTCTCATACTTTCAAAGAGACAAATAGTCTGCTCAAGGGTATATGTGGAATCCTCCTTGGTTAGTGGCTTGAAATATTGGTTTGAGCACTATTTTTCATCATTGTATTATAACAGAGGTTCTATGGGTATTACATACTCCTTTTCCTAGCGTACCCTAGTTCTATTAAAAATTTCAACCTACAAAAACAAAGCCTCCTTGTTTTTCAAAACTTGCATTTTTTCCCACAAAATTGAGCATATAGAGGAGACTTCCCTATCACAAAAAAACTACATGCAACAAATAGTTAGGGTAAATTCTACAAGTGTCTATGATAGTCAAGAATTTTTTTAGTAACATTCAGGTTAGTGACAGTAATAGTCAAGTCAATAGTGGTAGTAACAGTTATTTATAATAGTCAATAATTATAGGATGGTCAGTGATAAAAACAAAAAAAATAGTGTTAGTAACTGTAGAGTACAGAGAAGACTAAACGGTGTTAGTGGCCACAATAAAGGTAATAGGAAAATTGTAACACAATGGGGGAAGAAATTGAATATCAAAATTTTTCTACACAACACAAATCAAAATTTTGTTGCAAAAATTATTGTAATAAGGTGCATTTTTGATAGCATTCGACACCTTTTGTTAAAAATTGGCATTATTAAATTTAGGTACATTTTCGGTGGAAATATGACACCTAAAGTGTTAAAAATTGGTGGGCACTTTTGATGATTTATTGCACTTAATTCATATTTTTTTGCAATTACATCTTAAGTTAAAAACCAAGAGAACTTAAGACCCCAAATTTTACACCCATTTGTGCAAATTCATTGCATAGGTAGAGCCAATTTTACTTTTTGATATTCACTCCATAAAAACCCAAATTCACTCTTCTTGTTTGGCTCAATTTCCTCAAACTAATCATCCTTCATCAGGAGGGTTTTTAGGCAGGTGCCATTAAATATCAATTAGAGTGAATTCTCTTTCAATACTTCTTGTTTGGCTTAAATTTTCTCAAACTGATCATCCTTCTTCAGGAGGTTTTTCAGGAAGGTGCCATTAAATATCAATTAGAGTGAAAGAGAGACCATTTTGGTGCAATAGGAAACCTTTATAATGGCTACTATAAACAAGTATCTAAATGATACCCAATTGCTTAAAGGTTCTAATTATTCTACATGGAAAACCAAAATGAAGGTCATTCTTACTATAGAGGAATTGTGGGATATAGTGACAAACACTATAAAAAGACCCACTACACCAGGAGCAGATCAGAAGGTATGGGATAAAAAGGATAACAGACTTCTCATGCTGATTTTGCTAGCTACTAATGATGAAATTCAGCATCACATTTGTGATGCTCAACATGGTAAATAAGTGTGGGATGCTTTATCTACCATTTTTGAAGGGAAGAATGAAGCAACAATTCTTAACCTTCAATCACAAATTCATACTCTCCATATGAATTCAGGTGAAATAGTAGAGTTATTCCTCTATAGAGTGGCAAAAATAAAATCAAAACTGAATGCTTTGGGAGAAAAAATTGAAGATAAGGTCTTAACTTCGATAATTTTAAGGGCTCTTCCAGAATCCTACAAAATGTTAATAAAATCCCTTCAAGTGTCTCAAAGAAAAGTGACATTTTTTGAGTTAGTCAATTTACTTCAAACTTAAGAACAAAATCAGCTACAAAGAGATGAAGTGTTTGACAGTGCACTTTACATCAACAAATAGGGTGAAAATAAGATGGGGTCATCTTCCAAAGATAAGGGCAAGCAACCTCAATCACAAAAGAAGTTTTGCACAACTTGTCAAAAGGATGGCCATTATGCCAATCGGTGTTGGTTTAAGAATAAGCCAAACAAAAAGGGCAATGGCACACCATAGAGGTAAAATAGACAACAACAAGGACATGTTGCTATTGAGGTTTCTAATTTTGATTCAAAAAGAGCACACAAGGTGCTCATGACCCATACAATCCACCTAAGGGAGACATATTTGTAAACCTAGGCAACACCATTTCAAACCTCTTTTTAGGCTTCATAAATAGCAAATATTTTTGTTTGAAGTACTTGCAATAAAGGGGGGATTGTACCTCTTTTAGGCTTCATAAATAGCAACTCTTTTTGTTTGAAGTACTTGTAATAAAAGGGGGGATTTTTCTGGTGAAATTTTTGAAATTTACCTAGGATACAATCTTTGAAAAAGCCTTAAAAAGATTCATAAGTTGCAAATATTTTGCAATTAGGTAAGGATAAAATATATTTCCTACCTCATAGAATATTCTGCTAAAAATGGAGGATGACTTATAAGGGTGCACTTTCGGCCAAGACTGACACCTTAGTCAAAATTCTTGCAAAATTTCCATTACAACATGTTTTGTAAAAAAAGGGAAACTTATAAGGGTGCATTTTCAGTAGCAACCAACACCTTAGCTACCTTATCAAAACTTTTGTAAAATTATATTGTAACAAAGTTAACCTCGTATGTAGTGATCTACTCTAGTAGACCTAGCAATTCCAATGGTTGGTTACCCATGCAATCTAGTAGGATGATAAGATTATAATAAGGACATTTGTTGTTGTTAAAGCAAAGTGAGGGATGACCCACTTTTGCTTAAAGTAATTTGAAAGTACTTATTTTGCTTAAACCCAAAGGCAAAAAACCTAGAGGTGTACCTAAGCAAGAGCAGCTAGAGCCACAAGCTAGAGCCACGAGCTAGAGCAACTCAACCAAAATAAAAGAAATATTGTATGGCTTCTATAAGAAAGGTAAATCCTATGGTAGATCCAGTGACAAATCGAGTGGCAGACCTAGAGGCAATGATCCAGTGGCAAATTAGTAGGTAGATCTAGATATAGTCCTAAAGGTACACTTAGAGTGAGAGCTAGAGCAAGAGACAATATTTTGGCCTCACTCCGTTCCACCTGCTAAACTCCATGGGTTCCACCATTCAGTGGACAAGATCTACGATACAGGTTCCACCATTTGGTGGACAAGACCTAGAGTCAGCAGACCAACATCTTTCATTTTCTCTCCTTCACATTAAGGGGGGATGTTAAAGTAATTATCCCATTACTTGGATAATATCTAGATTCCTATCTTGGATAATATCTAGATTCTAATCTTGGGTAATTACCATTTTCTATTAGGATAGAATATAAGTTACTACATTCCTACCGACGAACAGGTTGCAGATATCTTCACAAAGGCACTTGCACGTGTCAAATTTGAGTTGTTTTGCAACACTATTTGTATCTCAAAATAATGTAATAAAGGGGGGATGTTAGGGTAGATTTTATTTACCGCATGGTAGATTTAGGTTATTACATCATTTTATTTTACCATGAAGATATTCATTGTTAGAATATCTTATGGTTGTTATTTTACGCGTTGTTGTTAGGCTTGTTATTTGGTTAGTGCCAAATTATGTTTGTTAGTGACAACATCGCAACAGATGCAATTCACACGTTATTTATGTGTATTTAACCTTAGAGCATGAAAATAATTTTTCTAATGTTGGCTTGAGATTATTAATAGTAACTCATGATTTTGTCTTTCCTAAGCACCAAAATTTGATTTAATGTGTGATTTGTGTGTATGATCAAAGAGAAATCCTAAGGTCACCAAGAAGACCTATAGCACTAAAGGACTAATTACATTCAACGGAGGCTAAAGGAGACACTAGGTATGGTTGTACGATTGAAATAACCTAAATATTCTCAAAACCAAAGTCTTAAAAAGATAAGATATCATATGGGTATTATGAATGGGTGAATGAAGGGGGTGTGCGATGGATGTAGCAAAATTACATATAATGGGAGATAATGCAAGACAGATACCATAAGGAAGATGCCCTTAATTAATGTGATAGAATAAATCCTAGAAAATAGTTTAAAGCATAGATTGAATTATAACCAAATTATTATTGGTGATGATAGAATAATGTTGTGTGTGAATGCAATGCGTTTTGTAGCAGTGTGAAAATTTTATTGCTTATTGTGTTTTGGTGATTTTTTTATGATCATCCTACTACTGGATGATATGTGATTATGGAAATTTTATGATCCAATGATTGATTTTTTTTCTAATGACCATATTTATTCAAATAGTCGATTGATTATGATCGTCTGATGGTTGAACGATCGATTGATTTTTTTTATGATGGCGATGTGATATTTTTTATGTTTTCTTGATTTTTTTTCTTTTTTTTGTGATTTTGTTTTATGTATGTATAATTCTAGCTAGGAGCTAGGTATATAAGGCACACAAATGAAGGATATTAATGGGTTTGGATTCCTCAATTCCCTCAAGATTGACAATTTTATACACATCTATTTCAAATGTTTGCATTATGATGAATAGACCAAGCTAGTTGGTAGTAAATTTATCATGCAAGTGATGCAAAAGATTTGAATTTTATTGATTCTTCTTGAGAACTAAATTTCATGTCTTTATAAACATGAAGGTGCTCTAATGCATTGATTCATAATTCAGCAAGCAAGTTCAATTTATCAAAGCATGTTTACTATGTGGTATCATCATCGATAAAGTCTTGTAATGATATGTGCAATAATGGGATTTCTATCTCAAGGGGTATGATGGCCTCAACACCATATACTAGTGATAAAGGTGTTACCCCAGTTGGATTGCATATACTTTTTCGGTAATACCATAATACTTATGGTTTTATTTGATTGTTTTATTTAGAATGGCTATGAGAGTCTTATTGGTGGTCTCAGTTTATCCATTACCTTGTGGATAGTAAGGTATCGAGAAGTTGTGTTGAATGTTGTATTTAGTGCAAAGTGCTTGAAAATATTTATTTTTGAAAGGTATACCATTATAAAATATGATCTTGGAGGGTATGCCAAAGCAACAAATGAATGATGGAGTATGAACTCCATAATTCGAGGTTCAATCTTGCTAGTAAGAGAAATCACCTTAATCCACTTGGTGAAATATTCAGTAGCTATGATGATGAATGTATGGTACCTTGAGGAAAGAGGAGATATTTTTCTTACGAGATCAAGACCCCATTGTGAGAATGTCCAAAGGGCTTGAATTGGTTGCAATGATTGTGATGATACATGGGTTAAATTGGCATGATGTTGACATTTTGGAGTCTTGGACATTTCATGGCATATGTACAACAATCACGTTCCATGGTGGGTCAATAGTAACTCATCTACAAAATACACTTTGTGATGGCCATCCCACTAAATCACAAGTTCCATCATGGACTTGAAAGATGACCCAATTTGCCTCGTGTGGTTCAAGACAACATAGGAGAACACCATCAAAGTTATGATTATAAAGTATGTCTCCCAAGAAAGTGTAACATACCACTTTTTATTTGAATGTATGTTTAGCGATTGAGGATAAATCTGGACATAGAGTACATATTTTTATGAAATCCTTTATTTATGAAGCCATCATTGTATGGCTTGGTTTGAATAAAATTAACATTTTCTTTAGTCTGGAAAGATTCTCGTTCAATAGCTAATTGTGATAGTGTGAGGATCTTGATGCATGTAATTCTATCGATGAGATTTTATGGTATGATTGAACTAAGGGATTCCATAGTGTCTAAAAAATTATTGGTCAACCTAGGTGTGTTATCAATTTCACACCATTCAAAGTGCTTAAGCAACTTATCAACAATTTGTTTTTATTACCTCAAAACTAGGTATTTACATTGGTAGATCTCCTTAACTTGATAAACAATGAGTTGGGAGTCCCCAAATATGTTGATTCATTTGATGCCTAAGGAAATAGGAGTCTGGAGGCCTAGGGTTAGGGATTCATATTCTACATTATTCTTGGTGCAAGGGAAGTTGAGTTTGAATGATAAGGGCATAGGAGCTCCTTGAGGTGTGAAGAAAACAACTCCAACACCTCCTTCTTGTTTGTATTTGGACCCATAAAAGAAAAGGATAATATCAACTTCATCCTCAGGTTTGACATTCTCTTCTTTCTCTACGATGTTGAATATAAAATCATCAAGCAACTCAATAATAAGCGGGTGATAATTTTGTAATGGAGCTTCAATGAGTTGGTTTGTGATTACTTGGTCTTTGATGGATTTTTGGCCAATGAATTCGAGATCGAATTTTGTTAAAAGTATTATCCATTTGGATGTTATATTTTTTGTGTAGGTGTGACTCATTACATACCGCAACAAGTTTGTTTTCTTTGGACACAACATAGGTGGTATGACCGATTATGTAGTGTTGAAGCTTCTTAGTTGTAAAAACAATAGCTAAGCATAGCTTCTCAACATATGCATACTTGGTCTCATAGCTCACTAAATTTTAACTAATGTAATAAATATCTTGTTCTTGGTTAGATTCATTCTTTTGCACTAGTATTGTTCCAAGGGCAAAGTCGGTGCTAGATATATACAGATTAAATGGTATACCTGATTGAGGTGGTGTCAACATATGTGGGGATGCTAGATATTATTTTATGGTGTCAAAAGTATCTTGACACTCTTGAATCCATGTAAATATAACTTTTTTTTTCAACATATGGTTGAAAGGCTTACATTTATCTATAAACTGAGCAATAAAGAGATAAATCACTTGGATTTTTCCTTGTAGGTTATGTAGCTCTTTGAGATTTATTGGGGGTGGTATCTCAATGATTGTTTTGACTTTTTTTGGTTCAACTTTGATGACTTGTTTGGAGACTATAAAACCTAAGATTTTTCCTGATGTGCCACCAAAAATCTATTTCTTAGGGTTGAGTCTCACCTTGTGTTCGAGTAGTCGATCAAAAATTTTGTGCAAAACGCTAATGTGCTTATGACGTATTTTCAATTTGGCCAAGAAGTTATCTACATAATATTCCACTACTTTATGCATGTAATCATGGAAGATATAATTCATGGTGCATTGATATATAGAGCCTATATTTTTAGGTCGAATGGCATGAATTTGTAGCAAAATGTACCCCAGGGTGTTGTGAAATCCATTTTATATTGGTCATCGGGATTAACTCAGATTTGGTTATATCCTTGAAAACCATCCATTAGGGATAGCATTGGTAGAATCCTTGAGTGTATCCATATTTGAAAGTGGGAAGTTATCCTTAGGGTACACTTTTTTGAGATCACAAAAATCTATGCAAATGTGTATCCCCCTATTAGGCTTGCTAATAGGTACCATATTAGAAACCCATTCTAGGTAGTCGATGTGTTGAATAAAATCCACATCTAACAATTTTTGTAATTCTTCTTTAACCATGAGGACTATGGTAGGATGAAGCTTCCATAGTTTTTGCTTTATTGGTTTTGCATTAGGGCTCAAGATGAGATTGTGGACCACTAAATTAGGGTCGACGCTCGGCATGTCTTTGTAAGACCATGTGAAAACTTGTTTATATTTAGTGAGAAGAGTGACAAATTGTTCCCATTCTTTAGAAGAAAGGATTTTTCTAAGTTTGATGATTTAGGGATGTTCTGGATTGGTGCTATGGTCTAAATCTATGGTATCCTCAATGAGAATGTGAGAACCCTCCTCTAATTGGTGAGGAGTGGGAATGAGGTGGACGTTGTTCATTGTATTTTAAAAAATGGATGACTTAGTATCACTCGCATCAACATGATAAATGACAAAAAAAGAGGGTGATGAGGTAGGTAAGATGTAGACATTGGCTTGATGGAGTAATTGGTTAGATAGAAGAAAATTGATGGGGTATGGTGAGAGGGATATTTTATCAAAGTCAATGAGACTTGGATCGGTGTGGATGGGATTTGATGTGTTGAATGGATTATAGAGAGGTGTGAATAGGTCAATGGAGACCATGTTGATTTATGGGATGGTAGGGTTTGGTGGATTAGAGGGAGGATTCCTAGGGGTATGCTCACGGGGTAAGAGTTGTTCCAACATGGATGGATGTAGGTTTGGTTGGATTGGTGGTAATGGAGGTGGCAGATGCATTGGTGCGTTTGGATACTCCCAAGGAAGGAGCATGGGAAAAATGGGTAGTGGAATAGGGAATATTTGTTGGTAAGTATCATCATCATATAGGAACTTTGTTAGGGGGACTATAGGGGAAATATTCTTCTTTGGAGCTATTAGAAGCAATTGAAAGTGCCTCTTGTAGCTCATCTCATTCATATTCCAAGGTATCATATGGTATGGTGTGGATGGTAGCAACTTGAAAAAATACTTATGATGGGCAATGAACATACTCAGGGTCGATGTATTCATCATCTCTATCTTCTTCGGGATTGAGGGTAATATGTTGAAAATATTCCTTGAGGATATCATTTGAAGAATGGTTGTCATACGTTAATCCAAATTGTTGTTCATGCAGCTGGTAGTGTGGTTCAATGATGTGATGATATCCTTGCTCATAGCGACCAAGGCCAAATCCTCTCCAATGGGAATGTTGAAAATATCTTAGAGCAAAGGAGGGATTTGACAACAAATTGGTGTCACCAAAACATAGTTTTTTGGATCCTTTATCAAGGGGTACATCAGAGGAGGTATCAACATCGACGTATATAAAATTTATTAAATTGGATGTAGGACCCATGGAAATAGTGGTGCTTATGCATGGGCATCCAAAATATCAAAGTTATTGGACTCACCTATTCCTAGATTCATTATGTGGACTATGACTTGTGCAGGTTGGGAAGTGGATGTAGGAGCTGGTCCAACATCCTCTTTCAAATGGGAAAATGTTGTGGATGAAGGTGGGGTGGTTCCTAGAATGGATGGAGCTATCGTGGATGAATTTATAAATGGTGGTGGTTCAGGTTGCATGGAGAAGGAAGTAACTTGGATAACTATGATGGGATAGGGGTTGGCAGAGGTGAAGGTGGATGTTTTGGTAACTTATCCAGTGGTGGTTTGAGATAGTGGTTCAGGTTGTGTGGTGTGGGGAATGTTTTGGGCTTTCAAGGTGGAGTAAGAGGTGGTGGTGGTTATTTAGACAACCATGGATAAATAAGGTGGGTGAGTGTGAGTGGTTGGTTAGGTTTAGTGGACAAATGTATCAACTAAGTGAAGTGGGGGATGTGTAAGTGTATTCAAAGGCAAGGGGGTTGTTTGAAAGTGATTGGGTGTTTGTGAAAGGTGTGGGATGGATGTGCAAGTGAAAAGCGGTTCTTTGTGAAGACAAAGGCTAGCTAGGATGGGGTTGGTTTTACCCAATGTGATGGTTTTGGGTGGAACTAGAGGTAGGTGGATGGTAAGATTATGGTGGAGGTTGGGGATTGTATGAAGCAACTAGGATAATATAGTGATCCAGGTGTGATGGAATGGGAGGTAAATGTGAATTGGGTGGTGTAAGATAGGTAGGTGGATGGGTAATTAGTGGTGGAAAGGTATGGATCAAGGTAAGATGATGCTGGATGAGGGGTTGGTTCAGGCAAGGCTAAGGTAAGGTATATATGTGTGGAAGGTATGGGAGGCTCGTACAAGTTGAAGATCATGTTACAGTACTTGAAAGGTTCCTCACAACGTGAATGCAGTCTACATGACCCTAATGAACATATTTAAGATAATGATGTAATTTTTATGGGATGCATTGTATATCTTAAATCCATGGTGTTCCAAGCAAGACATTGTATTTATATCTCCTTCGAGGATGTGATATAAGGTATGAATGGTCTTCCCACCTACTTGAATAGGTAGAATGACCATCCCTAGTGTTGAGCACAATGCATCATTGAAGGCTTGTAGAGTGAAGTTAGATGAGGCTATGTGTGAAGGTGGTAGGTAGAGGTGTTAGGGTGCAACAAAGGTTATGATTTTGATTGAGAAGTTGATATCAACCCAAACTCGTTTGAACAACTTGTGGTATATATGAGATATAATATACAGTGGAGGATCTGGTGCTTCTATTGGTAAATTTTTAATCTCATAATCATAGAAGGTGATTGTAGGATCCATGAAAGTTCTAATGCTACCTATAAAGTTTGCAAAGGTATTTGGATCTTGAGTGTGGAGGTCAATGAACTTCAAAATTTCCATAAATGCCTTGCAATGTGGGGGTGATTGCTAAATGAGCTTATAAATTGAGAGTTTGATTGATGCCATCCTGAGGCTTTGTGTAAGGTGGTTTGTGAGGGATATGAATAGTCATAGAGGGTTTATGACCTACACTAATGGAGGTGGCAAAGTAGAGGATGAGGGCATGTTGGAGGTAGTACTCGATTGGATCTATTGATCAAGATAAAATTGATTTCAAGTAACAATGTGGATCATCCCTACAAATTTATGCTGTTGTGGGACTGTGTTGAAATGGTTAACTTGGTTGGTGGGTGTTAGTCATAAATGGTGCATGAAGTTGTTGATTTGTCCCATGCTGTGGTAAGGGTCCTAATAAATACTAAGATTCTTATTGTGAGGCATGAGCTGATTATCTACAACAATGATCCACTTCTTGATAAGGTCTTGGATTATATGCTTAAATGTTATGCAATTGTTGATGTCATTGTTGGGAAAAACATTGGTTAGTTTTTCTATGGTTCAATTAATTGCCTCCATTTAATTGTCAACCTGGGGTAGCTCGTAGTCTTGTGAGCAACCATGCAAAATATATGCTTATAATTTCTCCTTCGGAGATGAGTCCCTTGGATTATGGTTTGGGGGGTATTTGGTATTCATTGAAGTTTGTATTTAAACCAATAATCTCATGCTAAGTCTAAGAAAATAGGACTAAAAACATTTAAAATCTAAATTACTACCTTGCTAGAAATCATATAAAATAGGGGAAATAATTAGAAAGCAAATTAATCTATTAAAATAAATATAAAAAATAGGGGAAATAGGGAAGAAATCTATTGTAAGTGGGCCCACGCTTCTAGTAGGTTCTACCCATGGTAAAATTATCATCGGATGCTTTAGAAGATTTTTACAGGAAAATACTTAAAGATTTTATTAATAGTTGCAATAGAAGAAAATTACAAGAAAAGTTTGGGGGGTCTTCTTCAGGGGTGGCCTGCATATTTATAAGATATGTGGCCAACCCTATTACAATTCTTAGGATGAATCAAAAAATGATTCATTGTTACAACTATTTGCTTAATTGAAGGAATCGGGTAAAATATCATGATATTTTAGCGTATTCTATTTCTAGAATATGTTTGATATTTATTTTCCTGATTTACATAAATCATTTATGTATTAGTTGGAATATGGGTGATGAGTCATCTTTGACATTGTCCCATGTCCGGTTTCAATGCTGGAATTCCTTTCATGTTGGTTGTTGAAGTTTCACTCTGTTCTACTGACCATAGAGTCGTGCTGAAGTTTGGCGTTAGTGGAAATCAGGCATCATGTTTGAAGAAGTCAGGAAGTAGGTACCTTGTATGCAGAAGTCAAGAAGTAGGTGCCTTCTATCATATAATGAGAAGTAGGCACCTTTCACCGTACAATGGGAAGTAGGCGCCTTAAATGGGAAGCAGGCACCTAATGGGAAGCAGGCACCTAACAGTTAAGTGTCGAATGGAAAGTCAGGTGCTTCAAAGGAATTTGGGCACCTGACTTCGTACCTCTTCATCGATATTTTGTAGATGTTTTTCCTTCATTAAATTGCAAGTGCTAGGTCTGAGTGGGACCTCGATGAAAACATGCCAAAATGCAACAATTTCCACTAAATCTACACAAATTACACTTAAAGACAAATATTAGAGAACATGCAAAATAAACTGTTAATTATATATATAATTTCCATAAAATATTTATATCTACAAGAATATATGTCACACATTATGGGGAAAAGAGTACAAAAAATGAGCAATTTTGTGGCTCATCATCCCCCCATGCTTAAGGGGTGGCACGTCCCTATGCCACTTTGAACTGGTAATTACTAGTTCTATTTACTTCATCCCAATAAGCCCTATTGGTCTGTGTCCTCTTCTTCTTAGTGGCCTTGGATTTTTCTTTGTCTCGAGGCTTTCACCCCTTTGGTGCCTTGGGAGTGGTTGTCTCCTGACCTTGCTATTTTTGGTGTTTGCTACATCGAACTGGTTCACTTGGCCCTGCTCTCTTCTTGGGTGGTTCTCTAGTCTAGGCCACCTTGCCTTTTTCAATGTTCATATAATAACTAGAGAAACTGGTGGCATCCTTCTGGAATGCAAGCTCAACCATTTTCTAGTACTCATGGTGAAGTGGTAACTTTTCACCCATAGGCACTGATTCTTTATCTCCAAATGGGATGCTAGATTCCTTAGCAACCCTAGTTATGGGTAAATCTACCCCTGTTGGGTCAAGCTCAGGTTCAGCTTTGACCTCTATTTTTGCCACTAAGGGAGAGTTTTACTACTTGATGCTAGATCTTCCTATTGCACAGGGCCTAGAAATCCCATCCTTTTAAAATATGCCTGCATCCTTGAAGGCTTTCCATCCTCCGACCCATACAAGTACCAGAACTGCTCAGGTTGGGCAACTAGAATTTTCCTGTGAGGCCTACCAGATTGCTCCCTGGCCTCTTTTTCTGATTCCTTGAGGGCTTTCTTGGAGGCCTTCTTCTAATTCTTCTTGTCTGCCTTAATTTCCTCCTTAAGCTCCTCAAATTTCTATTTTTGGGTAGCAAATATATTCTTTGTTGCCTCCCATTCCTCATCAGAATCTAGCTCTGATTCCTTATCATATTCAATGCCCAATGCCTTCAACTCGGCAACTCTCGCTCTGGTTCTGGGTCATCATTGAGATGGCCTTATGGCTTTTTTTTGATCTCAGCTTGATTTGTTGTACCCTAGGGTATGTTGGTGCAACTATTATTTCTTGGTGTATAGGGGATTCAGGCTGTTGAGCCTCTTTTTCCTCTATAGCAAATTGCTACTCAATAGGGACTACTTCTTCCTCTTGAGGCTGTCCAGCCCTTGCATCAACTGGAGAGTGCTCTGTCTCTCCCTCCTTGCCTAAAATTTGAGGCTCTTCGACCTCCATCTCCTTTTCCTCCTCATCTCCTTCCTTTGTAGGTTGTTCTACATTTTGAGGTTCCTCAACCTCAACTTCATCCTCTTGAAGTATCTGCTCTATAGAGGGAGATGTAGAATAAGGTTGCTCTACTTCCATTGCAGTAACATCTCCCTATTCTATTTCTGTATCAGTAGGGGGTACTTCTGTTGCCCCATCGGTCTACACTATTACATCAACTTTGGTCGGCTTCTCGGCTCCTCTTGGTCTACCCTACAACTACAATTGTCTCTGTAGTTGCTGAATTGTTTGATATAATTCATGCATTTTTAATGCAACCTCCTTTCGGGACTCCTCAAATAGAGCCTCGTTCTTCTTTAAATTTGGCTTCCCAAGTGGAAGCCTATTCTCTTAAAACCTATAGTTGTTGCTACAAATCCTCTACCTAGCCTTCTAGTGGTACATCTTCCATGGCCACCTCTTATTGAGGAGTTGGCCCATAGGAAATATCTTGTAAAATGTGGGCCAAGTACTCCTCCTTGTTGAGCTCATCGATTGGTGTCTCCTCGTCGGATGAGCTCGAAACCACCCTTGATGCTTTTGTTCTTCTACTTCGCATCCTGGTGGAAATGGGCATGAAATCTTGCTCTACCTCATCTTCGAATTGAGGTGTAGAAGGAGATAGAGCCTATCCTGCTTCCTCCTCAAATTGGGGAAAATAAGGGATGAGGCCTGTCCTGCTTCCCCTGTATTTCCTGTAGGTTGGGATGCAAGCACCATCTCTACTTGTTCTGTCACCCCTTGGGCTGACTGTTCATTTTGAATTGGCACCTCCTCCTCTACTTGTGCCCCTACCACTGCACTAGTGCCCATAACTTCCTCAATTGTCACATTTCTATGTGACTCTACATATCACACCAAGGCCAAAATCAGGCCATGGTGAGCCAGGGCAGAGGTGGTGCCTGCCTGGTATCGCCTGGCCTCATCTTTCAGGGTGCATGCAAGGTAATGGGGGATATTGATTTTATCCCCATGCAGGATGTGATTGAGAAAATGGAAGTGGTTGGCATTCATATGAGAGTACCTACCAGAGCATGTGAAGAAACGGGTGATCTGCTCAAAAACTACCCTCCAGAGCTTGGGAATGTGCCATTTTGGCAAGCCAGTGCGCGTCAGGTACTCGGTTGGTGCTCCAAAAAATCTCTATGCATAGAGGGTAAGGTTATCCTCCTTGTACATGTGCTCCCCTATCAGAGGGAGGCCCATAACTCTAGTGATATAGTCCTTAGTGATTGGGATCTCTAGCCCCCGCATGTGCACGACCCCATCTCTCATTGATATCACAAATTCATTTGCCACCACCGCATCCTGGCCTTGACTGACCAGTCGATAGTAGTCCATCCATTCTATAGCATCCAACTATGTTTGGACATCTACAAAAATGCTTGAGTAATCGATCGACTCACTCTTCTTGAGGTCATGATTCTTCGATTTCCCCCCATGCTTTTCCTTTAGTTCACAATTCACTCAGTGATGCTTCCAATTCCTCTTCGAATTGCTACTGTGTTTCACTTCTCTATTTTTCTTTCTTTTCTCTGAAGGTGGCTTCATAGTAGCTGGTAAACAACTTTTTAAAACAACTGTGTTCATGCACGTAGGTGGTTAATTACCATAATCAATAGTGATTATGGTTATCCATAGTAAATTTCCTTCGAGCATGTGCCCGATTGTGCGGAGATGATAACCATAAACTATCGACCAATCAAGGTATGCCACGCAGCACCATGCCAAGTGGATTTGTTCAAGTGGTTAAGGTAATAATGGGGGGTTGTGTCGACACATTTCCATAGACACACATGTTCATGAAAATAATATAGACAAAAAATAGAAAATTTAAACATGCACCTAAATTCGTTTCGTGGGTGCATATGCGTAGATATCCATGGTGCATCGCTATTGGCTGGCATTTGATGATTGGGTAAACTATAATGGACAATGATGGCCATGGTTCCCATGCAATGAATTTTCTTCGATGTGATTGGTTCTTGGTAGCTACAATGTGATTTATTCAAGAAATCCTACAAAATTCAAAATAAAAATTAGAAAAAATGTATCTCCTTGGGATGACAAACATCCCCTCCTCGAAAGTTGGTTGATGTCAAATTTTAATTTTATTTATGATAGATTTGACTTTGCACGTGCATGGGGTGCTGACGTGGCTCGGGCCACATCCCAATGTTGACGTGTTATTCTATCAAGGCAAAAAATGGTCGTAGTAAATGGAAATTAGGTACCTTTTTCGTATGGAAATCAGGCACCTTCTTTTCGAATTATGGCATGTAGGTGCCTTGGAAATTAAAAATAGGCACCTTAGGAATTGGGTACTTTGCTTAACATGGGAAGTAGGTGCCTTAGAAATTAGGTGCTCTACTTAACATGGGAAGCAGGTACCTTAGCAATCAGGTGCTTATGCCTAACATGGGAAGCAAGACACCTTTTTGCTAATTGTCGGGTGTCATACTTATAAAAAAAACTTTATACAAACTCAATTTTTTTTACATATGCTAAGAAGATTTGGTGTCAGTTTCCTAAAAATTGGAAGTCGGGTTCTCTCCTGGAGAAACATGGAGTCAGGCATTGATCTACTATAAAATGGGATGTAAGTACCATCTTCGTAACATACTAGGAGTCAGGCGCCATAAAGCGTATAACGGGAAGTAGATGCCTTCTACCGTACAATGGGAAGAAGGTTACAATGGGAAGTAGGTACCTTCTATCGTACAATGGGAAGTAGGTACCTTCCATCGTACAATAGGAAGCAAGTGCCTTCTCATAAAGACTTAAATGGGAAGCAGGCACCTTCCCATAAAATATAAAAAATTGGTACTTTTATTTTATTCAACGGGTGCTGACTTGTCCTTGTATATGCATTGTCAGGTTGATCAGGCCCTTTAGTGCTTCTGATTGAAAAATAGGAATAGAATCAGCATCCACCCTTGAACCAATAGTTGAGTGTTTTATTGTCCAAAGAGACCAATCCAAACACTCTTGTGCAGGTTCAGGTTTAGTATTCCCCTCTCTGAATGGGGACTAGCTACTCCTACTACAAGAAAATTCTCCTAGAAATCTTGGAAGGTGCAGGTTCATGGATCTTGTGCTTGTTAGGCCTAGGTTTCCCAAGCTGCCTAACAACTGCACAAAGGGCATTGTTCCTACAAAACAAAAACACAACTAAAAAAAGAAAACTTTGAAAGAATAATTGTCTTTGGGACTATGTGGACTAGGTCCACATCTCACTGACTCAAGATAAAATCAGAATCAACTAGGGTCTCCCCATGCCTAATCTAGACTCAATCATGTATGCTTCAGACACATGGTATGGGCATGTAGGTGGTGGCCATTGACTGTTAAGGTAATGTTGTTGTCATCTATTGTTCTAACTCTTACAACCCCATTATTGATGACTTCAGTCACTTCATATGGCCCCATCCAACATTGCATGAGCTTGCCCTTCCTTTCCTAGAATCGAGAATCATAGAGTAATGCCCATTCTCCCACTTTAAGCTACTTTGGCCTGGTGTGGCGGTCATGCCACTTGGCCCTTTGTTTCTGAATGATCTCTATTTTTTATAGAGCCTCAAGGTGGTATTCATCCAACTGATTAAGTTGTTGAATTATTTCTTTTTGTGCATCATCCAAGTTTATATTCAATTCTATAGTAGTCCTAAGTGTTTTGACTTCAAACTCTATAGGCATCATGGCACTTTTCCCATAGACTAACTAAAATGGTGTGAAACTAGTAGTAGTCTTCCAGGTGGTCCTGTAGGCCCACACTACTTCTGGTAATCTAGTAGCCCAGTCCTTCCTATGTTGTTGCACTGTCTTTGTCAAGATATTTTCCAACTCTCTGTTGGTCACCTCAACTTGCCCATTCACCTGTGGATGGTAGGGAGTGGTTTTGTTATGCCTGATTTTGTATTGTTGCATGAGTTCTTGGATCATCCTTGAAGTAAACTGAGGTCCTTGATCTATTGTGATCTCCCTTGGGACCCCAAATCTTGTAAAAATTGATGAATACAAGAAATCTGCTATAGTTTTCTCCTTTGAATCATGCAAAGCCTGTACTTCAACCCACTTTGTCACATAGTCAATACAAACTAGGATATACCTCTTACCTCCTGACTATGGATTAATAGGTCCTATGAAGTCCATCCCCCATTTATCAAATGGTTCAATGTGAACATGTGGTTGGAGTGGCATCTCATCTCTAAGAGTAGGTTTGCCCATCCTCTGACATTGATCACACTGGCTCACATGCTTGGTTGCATCCTTGAATAGTGAAGGCTAGTAATAACTAGCCTGCAACACTTTATATGCAGTCCTTTTTCCTACAAAATGGCCACCACAAGGTTCATCATGGCAAGCCTTCAGTATTTCAATTATTTCATCTCTAACAACACATCTTCTCATGATTTTATCAGGTCCTATTTTGAATAGGCACCCATCAATCCATGAGAAATCTACACTTTTCTCAATTAAAGTCTATTTTTCATGAGGTAAAAGTGTAGGGGATACTTTACTAGTGGCTAAATAATTAGCCATATCTATGTACCAAGGTATCTGATCATTTAGAGCAAATAAATGCTCATCTAGAAATTGGTCTTCTATAGTTGCATAGTCTGGAGGTGTCAATCTGGATAAGAAATCAGCTACCACATTGTCCTTTCCTGGCTTATCCACTATTGTCACATCAAATTCCTGCAAGAGCAATAACCATATGATAATTCTACCACTAATCCTAGGTTTGTTTGTCAAGTATCTGATTGTTGAGTGGTCAGTGTGTACAAATACCTGATAACCTGTAATGTAATGATGAAATTTGTTAAGAGCATGTATTACTACAAGAAACTCTTTCTCTGTGATAGTATAATTTAGTTCAACACCTATGAGGTTTTTACTAACATAATAGATGGCATAAAAATCATCACCATATTTCTATCCCAGTACTGAGCCTATTGCATTGTTAGATGCATCAACATATATGTGAAAAGGTATGGTCCAATTTGGACCTCTCAGCACTGGAGTAGTAATTAGTTTTTCCTTTAAGGTGTTGAATGCTTGTTCACATTCTTCAGTCCAGATAAACTCTGCATCTTTAGTTAACAATGTGGTAAGAGGTTTAGCAGTTTTTCTAAAGTCTGATATAAACCTCCTATAGTAACCGATTGATCCTAGGAAACTATGGATATCCTTTTGTGTTTTGGGAGTAGGCAGGGTTTGGATGACTTCTATTTTCTTTCTGTCTACTTTGATCCCATCTGTAGAAAGGTGATGTCCTAAAACTATCCCTTCCTACATCAACATATAGCATTTCTCATTGCTTAAGGATAGGTTAGTTTCCTCACAATGTTTAAGTGTCTTTTCTAGATTTTCTGTGGTAGTTTCAAAAGTTTCACCATATACAGTGAAATCATCCATGTATACCTCCACAGTCTCTCCAATCATATCTAAAAAAATGCTAAGAACTACCCTCTGAAAGGTGGTAGGTGCATTGCATAGGCCAAATGGTAAAACTCGGTAAGCAAATGTCCCCCATGGACAAGTGAAGGTGGTTTTATCTTGATCTTCCTCCCCTATTTGGATCTGATTGTATCCATTCGAACCCATCCAGGAAAGAAAAGTACTTCTTGCCTGCTAAGGTGTCAAGGACCTGATCTATAAATGGTAAAGGGAAGTGGTCCTTCTTAGTTGCTTTATTCAGAAACCTGTAATCAACACAAATTCTCCACTTTCCATTCTTCTTGGGCACCACCACTAATGGTGATACCCACTCACTATCTGAAATGGGGTAGATGAATCCAACTGTGAGGAGTTTTTGTAATTCTATTTTGACAATTTCTTTCATAGTTGGGTTCATTCTCCTCTATGGTTGTCTTACTGGTCTAACCTGGTCTTCCAGATATATCCTATGAGTACAGGTCTCAGGAGCTATTCCTCTCATGTCAGAATACTCCCAAGCAAAGGCATATTGATGTTTTTCCAATGTTTGTTTCAGTTTGGTTTGTTGTTCAACTATCAACTTGTTATCCATATTCAACATTCTACCAGGTGCAACTTCTATTTGCTGAATATGGTGGTATTTTCCTCCTACTAATGGCAACTCAGGAGGAGGATAGGAGGGTTCTCCTTGAAAAAAGTGAGATATCATCTTATCCTCATCACTTTCATCTTCCAACTCCTCAAGTGTCATCACAGGTTGGATCATTGATAGACCACCAATATTTTGATTCTCATCCTCAGGTTCTCCCAACAAATCTGCAGACTATGCAGGTGGATGTATGATCAGTTTCTTTATATTCTGACCATCTAAAATGGTCATTTTCCCATCTCTACAACTTATGTAAGCATCAACTATTGCCAGCCAAGGTCTACCTAAGATTAATGGGTATCCACCTAGTCCAGATTTAGATTGCAACACTAAGAAATCTATTGGATACTCCCATGCATCTACTGTAATAGTGATATCTTCCAGTATTCCATCAGGGAGTACTATAGATCTATCTACCAACTACAGCATAGTTTTAGTGGGCTTCAGATTAGTCAATTTTAGTTTTTGCATGGTCTCCTAGGGCATGACATTGATGGCAACCCCCAAATCTACTAGTGTGTTGGGTAAAACACAACCTTCTATTTTTATAGTCAACATAGGGCTTCCTGGATCTGAGTACTTCTAGCTGTAGGTATTCCCTAACATAAGGTCAGCTAACTGACCTACCAAACTGATTGATTTAGCTGGTTTCCTCCCTGGTTTCTTGAGGCACAACTCTCTTATGGCCTTCCCATAAATAGGTATGTCTCTGATGGCCTGAAAGAGAGGGATTGTGATTGTTAAGTTCTTTAAACTAGAGAGGATATCAAACTCTATTTGTATTGGTTTCTTGGGTTCCTGCAACCTTTGTGGAAAATGTGGAACCTCCTCTTTGTTATGTACAAGTGTTGATTCTTCTTCTACCTCTTCTATAAGGGGTGATTCCCCTTTCTCTATTTCTATTGGTTCCTCTTCTTCTACAAGAGGAGTGACTTCTACACCTACTTGCTTTCCTGACCTTAACTGGATAGGATCACAATCTACCTTAATATTATACATAGGGTACATCTCATTTTCCATCTGATAGGTTGGTTGTTGCTTGTTGTTTGGGTTTGTTGTTGGTTGTGTTGGTAACTGAGGAGTCCTTGGAGCAGGAAGAGTAGGTAGACTTGGTTGTAGTGGAGCTGGAGCAGTATGTTGTGGATACTGATTCCAAGCATTCTAATTTCTCCACTGCTACCCAGGCTACTGGTATTGGTTCCAAGGGTAAGGGTTGTAAGGATTTACTCCTTGGGGAAATGGATTCCAAGGTTGTTGACCATACCAACCCATGTTGGGTGGTTGGGCTTGACCTTGGTTTTGGTAATTGTTGCCCCCATAGGATGACATTCCTGATTGCATATTGTTACCCATAGGAGACTATTGCCAGTTCCTCCTATTACCCATGAAGTATACCTCTGCTACTTCAGGTTCCTCTTTAGATTTCATTAATTATGGACACAACTTCATTTTATGATCCTTCTTACAAACAACACATACACGAACTTTGTTTTCTGGGCACTCATTTCTGGGGTGTTTGCCTCTGCATTTAGGATAGAAGTAGGCCAATGCTACCTCATTCTCCTACTTCTTTCTCTGAAGTAGAAGAGTATCCATTTGAAGAGCCAGATATGATAACATCTCGCTCTTAAGGTCCTCTAGCATGTTGCCTATTTCTATTTTAGTGATAGTGGTTGATTGCTTAACATTTCTAGGGGTTAACTTACCCTTTCTTCTTGAAAATTTTTGACACAACTACCGAATATCATCCATTTGGTGTTGGTAAATGTCTCCCCCAGAGATCATGTTTAAAGCTTCCAAGGATTCATTTGTCAATCCTTTCAGAAAAATGCTTCTTAGGGACCTATCTCCTAGTTTTGAATGGGGTGATCTTTGCAAATTGAAGCTAAACCTATCCCAGTATTCTTCCATAGATTCCCCTTCCTTTTGGGTCATGTCTAGGACTTCCTCTCTTGCATCTCTTGCTCTACCAAAATCTTGATACTGATCTAGGAAAATTTTCTTCAACTATTCCCAGGTAGTTATCCATTTATCCCCCAAGCTGATGAACCAACGCAAAGTTGAATCATCAAGGGTGGAAGGGAATAATTTTAGTTTCTGAGCATCTATGGTGTAATCCACAGATCTACATAAAACATCAAATTTAAATAGAAATAGGTCTGGATATTCTGTTGGTAGTCCTCTAAAGGTTGGAAGGTGGGTAGGAGAGATATGTGTTTCATCTTGTGATCTCCCCCTACCTCTCCTATTGGAAAACTAAAACTAGTGGATGTTTCCTCTGGATTTTTTGCCATTCTATCTACTACTGGAGTTTCTACCCCTGCTTCATTCAAAGTAGTTGTCAATGCTTCTAGTTCATTTATTTTATCCTTTAGAAGGATGGATAAGTCAACATTTGAGATAGTTCCATCTAATACTACTTGCCAACATTCAACATTCAGTAGATCTTCCTCAGATTGAACTCTACTTATCTTTGATCCTGCTCTAAGATTCTGCTGGATTGTTTTAGAAGGATCCTATGCAAATAGTGGGTGTTCCCACCAATGCATAGGTGGAGATTGTGATGGTGAGAGTTCAGTATTAGGTTTAGGTTCTACTAAAGCAGAAGGATTTTGAGAAACAACTTCTTTGTTTTTGACAAAATGATCATCTGGTCCCTTGTTCTTAGGTGGACTCATACAAAGTTTTAGATGAAGGTTTCTGAAGAAAACACTCTAAACTACTATAACTATGCTTCCTTCAGAATAAGAAATTATAATGGCTACTCCTCGACAATGGTGCCAAAATGTTGGGCAAAATATTGGTTAGTTTTTCTATGGTTCAATTAATTGCCTCCATTTAATTGTCAACTCGGGGTAGCTCGTAGTCTTGTGAGCAATCGTGCAAAATTTATGCTTATAATTTCTCCTTCAGATATGAGTCCCTTGGATTATGGTTTGGGGGTATTTGGTATTCATTGAAGTTTGTATTTAAACCAATAATCTCATGCTAAGTCTAAGAAAATAGGACTGAAAACGTTTAAAATCTAAATTACTACCTTGTTGGAAATCATAGAAAATAGGGGAAATAACATGGAAAGTAAATTAATCTATGAAAATAAATACATAAAATAGGGGAAATAGGGAAGAACTCTATTGTAAGTGGGCCCATGCTTCTAGTAGGTTCTGCCCATGGTAAAATTATCATTGGATGCTTTAGAAGAGTTTTATAGGAAAATACTTAGAGATTTTATTAATAGTTGTAGTAGAAGAAAATTACAAGAAAAGTTTGGGGGTCTTCTTCAGGGGTGGCCTACATATTTATAGGATATGTGGTCAACCCTGTTACAATTCTTAGGATGAATCAGAAAATGATTCATTGTTACAACTATTTGCTTAATTGAAGGAATCGGGTAAAATATCATGATATTTCAGTGTATTCTATTTCTAGAATATGTCTGATATTTATTTGCCTAATTTATAGAAATCATTTGCGTATCAGTTGGAATATGGGTGATGAGTTATCTTTGATATTGTCCCATATTCGGTTTCAATGCTAGAATTCCTTTCATGCTGGTTACTGAAGTTTCGCTCTGTTTTATCGACCATAGAGTCGTGCTGAAGTTTGGCGTTAGTGGAAATCAGGCATCGCGTTTGAAGAAGTCGGGAAGTAGGTGCCTTGTATGCAGAAGTCGAGAAGCAGATGCCTTCCATTGTATAATGGGAAGTAGATGCCTTTCATCGTACAATGGGAAGTAGGTGCCTAACAGTTAAGTGTCGAATGAAAGTCAGGCGCTTCAAAGGAATTTGGGTGCCTGACTTCGTACCTCTTCATCGATATTTTGTAGATGTTTTTCCTTCATTAAATTGCAAGTGCTAGGTCCGAGTGGGACCTCGATGAAAACATGCCAAAATGCAACAATTTCCACTAAATCTACACAAATTACACTTAAAGACAAATATTAGAGAACATGCAAAATAAACTGTTAATTATATATATAATTTCCATAAAACATTTATATCTACAAGAATATATGCCGCACATTATGGGGAAAAGAGTACAAAAAATGAGCAATTTTGTGGCTCATTAGTCATGACCCCTTTACCTATAATAAACACAATAGTGATATTATTTGTATGATTTAGGTTTAGGCTTTTAGGAGTCATCTAGTATTATATTTGGCAATGACATTGCTTGCACTTCATAAAGTCATTGAAATATGGCTAAGTAAGGCTTAGAAAGTGGAGTGAAATTGCATGAGGGCCTAGAAGGGCACCTAGGACAGTTCTTTGGTTGTGGAGAATTTTGTAGTTGGGTGGGATGTGGTGTGGCATTGTTAGGATCTCATCCTAACCCTTAATGTAATAACTTCCTTAATGTAATAATTCCTAGTGAACGTGGGTAGTACCCATGATTAATATTTTGTAATGTTCTAAGTTTTAGCTTAGGTAGTGCCTATGACAAATGGCACCCTTTTTTATGTAACACATGGTAGATAGGTGGCATTGTGCATGTAATTCGTGTGGCATTGTGCATGTAATTCGAGTGGCATTGTGCATGTAATTCGAGTGGCATTGTGCATGTAATTCGGGTGGCATTGTGCATGTAATTCAAAGTGGCACTATGCATGTAATTTGGGTGGCATTATGCATGTAATCCAGGTGGCATTTTGCATGTAAGCCAATCTTGGAAGGAAACTCCTTAAATACCCGAAAGGGCACCAATGTAACCATCTTTTGCAGAATTAATGAAGTATTGAAGGAGGTTGCCCCCTCGAAGAGGCCTGCGATTTAGTTCTATTGTGAGATTGTTCTTTATGCAAATTTCTGTTATATTAATGTGATGTTTATGTGAGTTATTTCCAAGCAATTGTGTGAGTGTGTTATTTGAGTTTATTTTATAGCAGGATCTTAACAAGTGGTATCGGAGCGCTTTCCGGGGCCAAGTTCTGCTGCAACTGCAACAATTCTTGCCATCAAATCCGCCTGTTAGGTATAAATTCCATGTGTTTTTTCCATTCTGTTTTTCCTTATTAAAAAAATCCAAAAAAAAATACAGTGTTTTTTTTCCAGACCAAAAACAAAAAAAAAATATATTATTAGTTGAGTAGGTAGAAACCCTGTACCGGGGGTTTTAAAATATCGCGAAGGATCTGTCGTTATTGGCTAAGCTAGATAGCCCATAAAGTGTCTAGTGAAGTGAGGGGCGATCAGGCTCCAATACCCAGGCCTCAGATAGAACTCGCGCACGGACTTGAGCTCCCACGTATCTTCGGGTATATCGGGAGACCATCTAGGATTAAACAAACTTTTAGCCATTAGGAAGCTCTTCGGCCTTGTATTACTCATAGTCTACGGGACACAGCATCCTAGACGATTACCCTCCCGTATTGTCCGAGAGGCAGGTAGTGTGCTCAAGGGTATGTGTGGAATCCTCCTTGAGTAGTGGCATCGAAATATTGGTCCGAGCACTATTGTTCGTCACTTTGTCGGTATATTAGAGGGCCTATGGGTGGTACATACTCCTATACTTAGCATTCCCTGGTTTTGTTAAAACTGCAACCTGTAAAAAAATGCAAAAATAAAAAAATCAAAATAAGAATCCAAACACCCCCGTTCGTAAACCTGCATTTCAAAAGTGAGCATATGAGAAAGGAGTCCTCTACCAAAAAAATAACGAAGGGACATGCATTCGGGATAAGCCATGAGGGTGACACTTAAGTTGAAATTCGGAGAGTAATGATCAAATTCTGATGCGCGATCCACGATCGAGTCGATCGGAGTCGGAGAGGTCGAGCACGGTCGGAGCGGAATTCACGGTCTTGAGTCGAACGAAGCTCGTCATATCAGTAACCTGCAAAATACAGAGAATCTTGAGTGTGAAACACGACCAGTTTTAGATAGTGCTCCAGTACCCAACTTTTGCTCAGTAGCTCAGAATCAGAATCTGTAAACACCGTTAGACTCAGCAAAATAGGAGATAAAAAAAAAAAAAAAAAGTCTGGGGTGCCAAAAAGTAGTGTTAAGAGATATATCTCATTGTGACCACCTCCTCCTGCTGATCATTTTGATATATAGCACCCAAGCAATTTTTTGGGCACTTACTAAAAATAGTAAGTCAAAAAAATTCAATTCTATTTTTAGTAACTGGTCACAAAAGGTCAAAAAATGGCCCAGGGTACTCGTGGACACCAGAAAGAACTAGAACACTTGGATTCCCTAACAAAAGCCATTGAGAACTTGAACTCGGCTTTTCACTCCATAAGGGAAGAAGTCCAAGGTCTTCGCTTAGAGCATGAGGCCACTAGCAATCGCTTAGAAGAAGCATTGACTGAAGTGGACAGCAAACTGAGAAGAGAACCACCCAAATCAGAATACCAAGCGAGAGTTCTACAAGGAATCGTGACCATGATACACCCTTCAGAATGCCCAAGTTGGACTTTCCCAAATTTAGTGGGAAGGATGTTGATGGGTGGCTATGTCGGGTTGACCAATTCTTTCGACTTCATAATGTACCAGTATTTCATCGAGTCCAGATGGCTTCCTTTAACTTGGAATCTGAGGCTCTACACTGGTTTCAATGGTTGCGTCTTACCTACCCAAATCTCTCTTGGGAGGATTTTGAATCCCAAATACTCACTCGATTTGGTCCTAGTGAGTTTGAGGACTTCACAGGAGCCTTATCCAAACTACAACAAACAAGGTCAGTTCGAGAGTACCAAGATCAATTTGAAAAATTGGCCAATCGAACAAGAGGATTGGGTGAAGGGTTCTTCCAGAGTTTTTATATCAGTGGGTTGAAGATGGAACTCCAAGCAGAAGTCAAAATGTTGAAACCACGAACTATGATGGAAGCTATCAGTTTGGCCCGTCTGGCCGAATCTAAACTCTCTGCCCAAAGATGCCCATCAAAGTTTTCTCAAGATAGACCTTCATTTCCCCCGAGAGCCCAACACCCAGATGATAATAAACCTGCTGCACCCAAGCGCCTCACCACCGAAGAGATGGATGTACGTCGTGCCAAAGGATTATGTTACAATTGTGATGAAAAGTTTTTCAAGGGGCATAAGTGTGCACACAAAAAATTGTTCTTGATAGATGTTAGAGATCCTGATATCGTTGACGAGAGTGATGAGGATGAGGACCCTACAGAAACACCTCCCCCACAAGAAGAAGGGAAACAAGAACCTGAGACATCAATTACAATCCATACCCTTGCAGGCATTACTACTCCTCAAACCATGAAGGTTACAGGATTTTTCAAGGGCCAACGTCTTTCCATCCTTTTGGATTCGGGAAGCACGCACAACTTCATTGACCCTAGAGTTGCTCAACGGGCAAACTGCTATATCCATAATTGTGATTACTTTGAGGTCATGGTATCCAATGGGGGAACCTTATCTTGTAAAGGAAAGTGTCACAATGTTAAAATCAAGATAGGGGATTATGAACTCAAGCAGGACATGTTTGCCCTCCATTTGGGTGGATGTGATATTGTTTTGGGATGCCAATGGTTGAGTACGTTGGGAACTATTAGTTGGAACTTTGCTAAACTTTGGATGCAGTTCTTCCAGAACGGACAAACACACATCATCAAGGGCTCCTCGACAGGAACACCTCAAATTATCAGTTCAAACGGCATGGAGAAATTGCTAAAGAAATCATCACGTGGGGTCATTGCACAACTATTCTCCATCCAACCATCCACATCTCCAATGGGTGAAATCCCACAAGACATGCAACAGATTCTCCACAAACATGAGGCCATATTTTCAGAACCCATCACACGACCACTGCATCGCTCTCACGACCATGCCATTCCATTATTGTCGGATAGTACACCTCCCAATATCAGACCACCTTATGAGCGACTCAAGCGCACCTTATTTTGGAAAGGTAGGAAACAGGACATTCGCTCTTTTGTGGCAGACTGCGACACAGGTCAAAGGATGAAAAGAGAAATAGTGCACTCTTCGGGCACTCTTCCACCCTTGCCGATACCGGATCAGGTGTGGACTGACATCTCTATGGATTTCATAGAAGGGCTACCTAAATCTGGAGACAAGTCTATTATTTTTGTGGTAGTGGACCGCCTTTCAAAGTATGCTCACTTTTGTGCCCTAACCCATCCTTACACAGCATTCACTATTGCCCAAATTTTCCTTGACTCCATATTTAGCCTTCATGGCATGCCAACCTCCATTGTATCTGATCGTGATCCCAGCCTTACTAGCAATTTTTGTAACCCTAACCCTTAATGTAATAACTTCCTTGATGTAATAATTCCTAGTGAACGTGGGTAGTACCCATGATTAATATTTTGTAATGTTCTAAGTTTTAGCTTAGGTAGTTCCTATGACAAATGGCACCCTTTTTTATGTAACACATGGTAGATAGGTGGCATTGTGCATGTAATTCGTGTGGCATTGTGCATGTAATTCGAGTGGCATTGTGCATGTAATTCGGGTGGCATTGTGCATGTAATTCAAAGTGTCACTATGCATGTAATTCGGGTGGCATTATGCATGTAATCCAGGTGGCATTTTGCATGTAAGCCAATCTTGGAAGGAAACTCCTTAAATACCCGAAAGGGCACCAATGTAACCATCTTTTGTAAAATTAATGAAGTATTGAAGGAGGTTGCCCCCTCGAAGAGGCCTGTGATTCAGTTCTATTATGAGATTGTTCTTTATGCAAATTTCTGTTATATTAATGTGATGTTTATGTGAGTTATTTCCAAGCAATTGTGTGAGAGTGTGTTATTTGAGTTTATTTTATAGCAGGATCTTAACAGGCATGGTATTTTGATTACTATGGTGGATGTTGAAATTTATACAGTTGCAACCACTGTGGTTGTTGAGGTTGTTGATTAGGAATGCTTGGGCTGCTCAATACCACCTGATTAACTTGATTGGGCTTGGATTGATTGTTGGAAGTGCCCTTAGAATTATTGTTTTACCATTCTTTATTCTTAAGCTTTATTTATCCCTCTTGAATTTTGATATCTTCAATAGTCTTGGCTTGCATTAAAGCTTCCTCGAGTGTATGATATTGTTGGAGTTGTAGTAGTAATGATATTGGTTTTGAACAACTCCTCGTGAATAATCGAGTTAGCTCTATGATGGGGAGAGAAAAGGGGAGTTCTATTATTACAGCTCTCCATCGAGCACCATAATCCAAGATAGACTCATCATAAAATTGATAAAGATTGTAAATATTAGTAAGTGTCATCTTCTTTTTAATAATAAGGGTGAAATGTTCCAAAAATAGGTTGGCCAAATTTTCAAATTTATAAAGTTTGTGTCTAGGTAAGTGATTGAACCAATCTAAATATCCTCCCCTAAGGGGTGGTAGAAAATTGCAAAGCATGAGGGGATCAATTTCATTGATAAGATAGCATACATTGATAAATGCACTTATGTATTCTTGGGGGTCCTCCTTCCCCTTGAATTTTTTAAATTTTGGAATCACATATAGGGGAGGATATGGCAGTTATGGTACCAAAGGGTGAATGGGTTAGTTCTAAAGTTGATTGAGTGTCAGTTTTTGGAATTCAGCATCCACAACTTGTAATTCTAAATTATCAGTCTTGTTAGATAATATTTGAAAATTTTCCAGAGTGATCGGGACGGTTATGTGGTATGCATCAACTTGGAAACTCAAATATGGATATTGGTGGTGTTTGGTGATGGATGTATGTGAGGTTGGATGATGGATGCTGGTTGAAATATTGCTAATGTTTGGTATGTGATTGTTGGTATTGTTATTGGTGTTGCATGGATGGTTGTTGGTATTGGTGTTGGGTGACCTACTGGTGTTGAATGGGTGGTTGTTGTTTATGATGCAGAGTGGGAAAAAGTTGTTGATGGTATTGTTGATACTGGATGGGTAGCTATTATTGGTACTAGATGGGTGTCTATTATTGGTATTGGATGGGTAGTTGTTATTGATATTGTGATGTGGGTGGAGGTTTTTGATGTTAGTACTATGGTATAGGTGGTGGTTATTGATGTTGGATGGGTGGTAGTTGTTGGTATTGTGGCATGGATGGAGGTTGTTGCTAATGGTACTATGGTGTGGGTGGAGGTTGTTGCTATAGTGATAATTATTGGAATGGGTGGTTACTATAGATGTTGTGGCATGGGTGGAGGTTGTTATTGATGGTATTGTGGTGTAGGTGGAGGTTTTTGGTGGTACTACTAGAGTGGCGACAATTTTTGGTACTATTACGATGGAATTTGTTGGTATTATTCAACAAAAGTTGTTGGTATTATTGTGGCAGAAGCTACTAGTATTGTTGTGGTAGAAGATGTTGGTATTGTTGTAGTAAAAGCTTCTAGTATTGTTGTGGTTGAAGCTATTGGTATAATTGCAGCAGAGGATGTTGGTATTGTTAGGGTGAAAGTTGCTAGTATTGCTACAACAATGTCTATTGGTATTATTATGGAAATGGAGGTTGACCATAGGCCTTGTAATATAGTGGTTGGGTGTATGGTTGCTAGTATTATTGTAGAAGCATAAAGTCCCGTATGGTATTCAATCGAGTGGTCCATGATGGGGGTTGTACAAAAAACAATTTTTGGGCCACTATGGAAGGTGGGAGGTTCGACACCTGGGGTGGTGGTTGTGGTGGATGAGATGAAGTGAGCAGAGTGGATGTAGGTAAATGATATATAGCATTAACATAGACCTAGTGGTATTGGTTTGGATATATAGATACAAATGTATGGTTTTTTATGATTTTCTTAGTCATTTTAATGTGAAGTGGGCTCAGTATTTTAGCAATACTTCGATGCATATACCATCCTCATTCTAATGAGGACAAAGGGGGTGCATTTATAGAAATTCTAGGGAGGAATGGATGAGGTGGTGGCTCAACCAATTAAGTGGTGTAATTGGAAGTCTTGTCTTTGCCTTGATGTTATCACAGAGAGTGCATGCTTGCACAAGAAGATAAAATTACCTCATGATTATCACTAGATGTGCACACCTCATGGTTATCATCAAAATATGCATGCAATTAAAAACAAACATGTTCCTTGGAATCTTCACCAAACTTGTATTTAGAGTTAACTAAATGTGCATGGTGAACTAAGTGTGCAAACTGAACTGAAAGTGCATGGTGAACTAAATGTGTAAACTAAACTAAATGTCAATCTAAACTGGATGTCTAATCTGAATTGGATGTGCAAAATTGAACTGGGTAATCCTTTTCTCACATGTAATCAGAATGAGGGATGTGAGGTGGAGGTGACATGGAGGGAGAGCCTAGGTAATAATTAACCAACTTAATTAATTAATTATTTAATTAATGAGTATTTAATTTAATTAATATTAAACATACTAATTAATTGTGATTAATTAATTAGCCTTGAAGATGCTTGATTTTGATGTCTATGGAGGGTATGTCCACTTTATTTTCTTTACCAACATCGACTTCCTTTTTATATTTTCACTTTAGTCTCATGCTTGGGACCTTATCTTTTCCTTTCTTTGTCGATCCATTATCTCGATCCCTAAGCTCCTCCCCATTATCCATAAAAAAATTTGGGAACTTCAACTTCCTCCACCTTGCTATCATTGGTGCTACTCCCTTTATTTTCCTTTCAAATATAGCCCTCTGAACTAGCTTCCAGGGTCATTGTTTCCATTTGGTTCAACTTCTCCCCCTATAATAAAATAAAGTCTTCTCCACATCCTAAAGTAAGCCTCATTTCCACCTTAGCTCTTTTTTATAGAATTGCTTCCTTTATGATATTATGTAGCTCTTCTTGATCGATCATCTTCAAACTAGTGTCATTCATCTAGAGTAGATAAAACATCTCTTTATCTCCTTTTTTCACCTCAAAACCTTCCCTTTTTGGGTTTGCATTTTCCATAATCTCTCCTTTTGCGGGCTCTGAATAACACTTGGAAGTTATTCTTTCTCACCACTGATATTTGAGTCGATGGTTCTCCCTTCTCAAAAAATGATGAGATAAGAGTTTGGCCCTCTATTCCCTTGTTCTTCTAAAGAGGATCTAGCTTTTCCCACACCTTCATGATTTTCGGTTGCTTAATCGAATAACTACTCTAGAGATGACCCACCCGGTTATAATTTCTACACAAGGCTAGAGAGTTCTCGTATTCAATCTTCTAATTCCAAGTCCTCACCTTGGATTTTAATAGGATAGATAAAGAAAGAGGCTTCTCCAAATTTACTTTACACAAAATCTTCCATAGATCATTCTTCTCCAAGATTTTGTAGTCAAATCAAAACTAATCAACTGGACCATAGATTTGGATATACCCTTTATTATATCCTCATCCTAGTACTTGATAGGTAAGCCCAGAAGGTGCACCCAAATAGGGGTAATATTGATATTTTTAGATTTTGGATTAAACCTTGGGTACCATTTCCTAAAAAATAAACCCTTCTTCCCAAAAAACTAGGGACCTTTCAATAGAACATCTACCATATCCTCCTGAGAGAAAAAGGAAAAGAGAATAATTACTTTGGGAATATCCACAGCTTCTATATGGCCCCTCAGCTTCCATTTCCCAGATTCCCACTTATTATGTCTATGTCTGGCCTGAATCCAATGAACTTCCCCATCAGGTTGAAGCACCCATGATTAATCAATCTATCCATTAATCTATCTAATATTATCAGGCATAGAATTATCTCTTCAATATTTGGGGCAATATCAAAGGTCTCTCTTCTTTCCTCAATAACTATACCCTTCAACACCTCTACCCAAGAAGGTTTAGAAGCTCCAAGATAAAAAATCATGGGATCCCCACCAAATTTTTTGGTAGAAAAATCATTATCCCTTGGATATTCCTCTGCCAGTTGTTCCATCATTATCCCAGATCTACCATCATCAAAGCCAAAGCCCAAATATTTCGCTATCAAAGTCAAATCCTAGATCTACCACCATCAAAGCTAAAGTCCATATCTATTGCTACCACCAAATCCAAAGCCTAGATCTACCTCCATTAAAGCCAACGCCTAGATCTACCACTATTAAAGCCAAATCCTAGATCTAACTCCATTGAACCTAAAACCTAAATTTGATGTCGTTGAAGCCAAATTCCAAATCCACCATTATTGTCAAAGTCAAAGCCTAGATCTATCTTCATCGAAGCCAAAGCCTAGATCTACCATTGTCATTGACAAACCCTAGATTTTCTACCATCAAATCCAAAGCTTAAATCTAACAAGTCAATTTTATTTGATAGTAAATTATGGTTATTAGTAGATATGGCAGATGAATACCCAAATAAAATATATGGTAAGAGGAATATCTATAATTAGATAACTATCCTAGCTACAAATATCATAATCATGAGTAATAAAAATGATTTTAAAATTCTAGACAACCCAAGATATCTATCCCTTGAGAGAATGAATTGGGATATGATAAGTTTGACTTGCAAACTTGAGATCTTGGAAGACATGCATGGAATACTATACATATTATAGCATATCAACAACTTGACAAATGAAAGAGTATATGCATGAAATAGAAGCTTGGTCCTCAATTTTAGTGAATATCAAAACTAGAGAAATTATCGAATCATGGATAGTAATTATTGTAGCACAACTAAGTGCCTTATTGTTGATCTATTTTGGTTAAGATGATGATAATGGGTGCTTATAATGTGATAAAAGAAATCAAAGCTTTTGGGATAGTCACATATCCCAATGGAGATCTAAGGAGTGATGAAATTTTAATAGTATGTGTATGGATAATAATCTAAAAGACATGAACAAGCAACTTAATTTGTTACTTGAAGAGTGGTAAAGTTATAATGGTGGAATTATGCTAGTTATTTTCAATGGTAGACTAAAGAAGTATAATACTAAATTTTTCCATCGATTGAGAATAAGAAGATGGAGGAATTAATGCCTCAATTGATATTAGAGATATCATACTCAATAACTTGATAAGGTACTTGGGCAACAATTCGAGGATGGAAACCTGAGGTTTTTCAAAATATGGCCAATACAGATGACAAATTATGAGAAAATGCTCACACCAAAGCATACACATGGGTGATGGATGTAATATAGGACATACCTAGACTAGGGATTAATGGATTTGGGATGAAATATGAAGAGAAAGTATCTATGAAAGAAAGTAAGTTCATTTAGTGTGCAAGAGACTAAAAGTTCTTTCGAAAGCTACTGATGGTCAACAATAATTCTTGTATAAGATATTGAAAGTATACCAAATAATGTAATACAAGGGGTGTTGAAGTTTATTAAAATATTTGGTACTTGCAAATATATTGTAAATATATGGTGTGAAAAGGATTTTGTAAATATGAGTCATTTAGAGTTTTTCATTTAGTAATCATTAGAGGTTTGTCATTATTAGGAGTCAATAAAATATATTTCTCTTATGAGAAATATAAAGAGTTATATTTCCCTAGAGTTTGAAGAGTCTAAGGATATGAATAGTTAGATGAAGTTAAAATCTCAAGAGTATTTGCAAAAGCTATATGTAGAGAAAACATGGGAGATGTCTGTAATGGAAATTTCAGTACTTCATTGGTATTGGAATACTAAGTTTGAGATCCATAGAAATATAGTAAGTGTGTTTGAATACTTGTGTATGTCATTGTGTGAGAATTTAATCTTGATATATTGTGATAATATAGCCTATATGCTAACAAATGTTATATCCCTATGATTAAATTATTAAGTTACTTCTATATGTGCTATATTTTTGCATTCATTATTTACGTTCATTGTTGTTATTCATGTTGTTGATGTAATTAGATAGTTTTCAAGGCTGAAATTGTTTTTCTACTTCTTATTCCATAATATTAAAGTTCCATGGTACTTCTTAATTATTTTATTTTATCGCAATTGAATTTATTTTCTTTTACTTTAGATGATTATAATCATGAAACATATTTTGCAATCACAAAATGCATACACCATGACTTAAGTTGTTGAAAATCCTTTATTATCATTATTACTTGTTTCTACTTTAACTAATTTTCTCTCTATTGATATAATTAATATAGTTGGAACCTCAACTTCATTCATCACTATGGTTAAAATTCCTACAATGGTTCTCAATCCCATCTTATTATGATACTTAAATTTTGGATGTATTTTTTAATCTTAATTCTTTCTCAAATTTCCACCAGTATGTATGTGGTTGTGATTCCAATCTCAATTTATTATTTGATACATGTATTTATCACTAACAACTTACAGTTATTTATGTCACCTTTGATAGAAGCTAATTTATCATAATTCAAGTTGTAGTGTGATCCTTTGTCCTATTCAATTATCTCTTCACTCAAACCAATATGATTATTTTCATACTCTCTAATATAAGTTTTATATTCATCATTTGATCTTACCTAATCATGATTCAATATGTTAGAACATTTTGTAGTCTTATTCTTTTGAAGAATATAGGTAGTATGTTCATCAATCTTACTCTACCTTATAATTCACATTGTGTATTCTTTTATCATAGTGCATAGTCATAGGATTAATGCTTGAGCTTCATAATCAAAGTTTATATTTTTCTTCACTAGCATAATCAATCAAGACTATTCAAGAAAATTTAAGTTATTTTAATTTTTAAAGCTTGTTAACCTGGAAATGTTACAATTTTCATCAATACCATCACTTTCAATTTGTTATAGTTCTAATAAATTTTACTATGGTAAGTTAATATTAATGCTTTAATTGTAGCTTATGCTCACAAGATTACATTCTATTTCACCATTGATCCATATAAGATAATGTTGGACCATAGGTTATATACAACATGAGGATGGGATTGGATCTATAATATGGTTATAATCAACCCAAATTATATGGCCATCTGGTATTAGGTCCGTGCAATGCCATGAGTTTAATATTTACCTTTGAATAGCCTCGTGGATATACAAGGTTTTTAATTTTAGAGTTAAAACCTTTACTTGTGGTGTGAATTTCTCACTTATTCCTTAAAATATATTTGTATACTATACATTTAATCTTAATTATCATAATTTTATTTATAAATAAGAATATGTATGCATATACAAAGAGAGAGAGAGATATTACACTTACTCTTTTGTATAACCAACTAAAAAATAGATGCAACAATTTTTTGTATATGTCTGGTGGTCAAGAATGTTGATTATTTATATCTTTTGATGGAAGATAACCTCATAGTATAAGTGAAAAATAACTTTTTTTATATTTTATTTTTTATATCAATTTAAATTAGGTATATTGGGTATTTGAAGATAATCCTAAGGAGAGAGAGAAGGTGAAACTTGGTTGGATCTGTCACCACCTTAGTAGTGTGGTTGATATGTTGCCACTACCACCTCTGTAGCTTGTGATTGATTGGTTGTGGTTGCTACCATAGAAGGTTGTGGTCATCATCATTTTTTAGTGACAACTAAAGACCCATCTACAATTTTTATGAAAGCCTAAACTATGAAGGAGATAAAAATTCCTCTTTCTTACATTTAAAATTTATTTAGAAGTAGTTTGTCGGCTAGAATCATGAAGCGCATGAAATGAAGCTAGGGTTTACAAAGTGAAGCATAAAGGATTTAAATCAAAAGGGTGAAATAAATTACTTTGCCAGGGAGGAATATTTATGTGTATGTGAACAACAATTTAAAGAATTTTTTTGGCTAGAATTACGGAATGCACTTAGCAAAGCTAGGGTTTACAAAGTGAAACACAACGAAAAGTAAAAAGAAACCACAAGAAGTGATAGTATTTTATTTTCTTGAAACTCGAATGTCCTCAGATCTATTATTGTGAATAAAATGAAGGTGGGTCTAGTTATTGACTAATATCTTTAAAAAATGACATAATAATAAGCATAAGTTTTTTTTCAATGCTCATATTTGTTCATGTGAAGAAAATAAAGGTTGGAGAACTTTCTTTCTAGAATTGGAGCATGCAAAAGGTTTGGAAATTGATTTCTTGTTTTTATGGAGAATGAAGAGGAACGTTTGGACTTCTCAGAGGACAACTTTAAGGGGTAGAACATCTTTTCAACTCCAAGGGTCCCATTTTTCGACAAGACTTAGAAGTTAAGAACTGGGGGTCCTTGGGTTTTTTGAGTGGATAGAATAATACTACAGGTTATCAAAATTTAGTGGATAGAGGGGAGTCTATGTCAATAGGTTAAGATCATGTTAGTTTTCCTATTGACTTCTCACTCTTAGGTGTATCAAAACACTCTTCTTAAGTTATGGGTCTAATGAATGAGCAAGCATTTCATTATGGGGAAGAAAAACTTGAGCAAATTCTAAACAACTCAAATTCATTTTTTCTGATAGAGTTTGCTTTATTTAGTTCTATTTTTATTGGTAAAAGTCTTGATTTAGAGGCCCTAGGTGGAGTGGGTCCAAAATTTCAATCAGCACAGACTACAAATCTAGTTACTAAAGTACGTAAGGCACACAAATTGGTTAAAAGGAGAAGATCAAAGATCATAATGGTACTTGGGGAAGACCTGACGATGGAACAAGTTTTGGAGTTTTAGGGAAAGACCCTTATTGGTAAGTTTCATGGATATCAAATAGCTAATAATGCACTAAATGAGTGGTTGCAGAAGGTATGGGTCCCAATTTTAGGATATTGATCAATTTTTCACTTATTTGTCAAAGGATGGATAGGTTTCCTTTTTTGATATAAGGAATATGCATAGAAAATTTTGGGAAGTCATTGGTATTGGGGGTATTCTTTTTTTGCTTTGAAGGCTTGGACGACTTTCTTTGATCCTAGGACTAAAGTTGCTAGGAGAATATTTATTTAGGTGAAACTTTCAAATATTCCAATGGAATTATGGTCAGAAAGAGTTATTGTTGCCATCGCACAATATACCCCACTTTGGGAACCCACTTGAGATTTTGAGGTTAAATTCACATTGAGTGTTTTTTAGATACATTGTCAACGGTTAAATTTTTGATAAAATAAGTTCACGAAGTCCTAAAAGTTATTATTGTCAGGGGTCATGGTTTTAGTACCTGATGTTTTGGGTTATTTATTTCATGGTAATGCCTTATTTAAATAGAGATAATTTTATAGAAGTTGTCCAAGTTTTATGTCTAACTGGATTAAAAATTTGAAAGTGTAAATTTTACCCTTATTTGAAATAATGAATTTGGATCATGAATCAAAGCCATCATGTTTCTCACGAGGTCCATGTGGGACATGTGTGAATGGAATTGGCCCACAAAAATTTTGTGAAACATTGCCCTACCTTGTTTAGTTGCACATACAATACATTAATAGAGGAAAGGCAAAGTTCAAGTTCATTTTATTTAAATTTATGTTAGGCAAAGGTGGCGGCTCAAGGATAACACAATCTACATGAAACCTTCAATTATTTTTGAATGAGTTTAGTGGCATGAAATTTTTGTACTTTGAAGATAGTCAAATGTATTTTGAACATTGCATATTGAACCTAAAGAAATTTATTTATATAGTTCCCTCTCGTATTTTGTTTCTTGATTTCTTGCTTTTGTTACAACAATTTTATCATTTTAGATTGTGGGTTATCATCCTTGCTTTGGTTGTTTGGTTACAAAATTTTAATATATATATGCGTGTGAAGCTATCTAACTTTTGTGTGTTTTGATGTGGCAGTTGCAAAAATAGCACGATATTGATGGAACAAATAGGGATAGCAAGAGGACAATCGGATAAAGACTTCATGAGGACAGCCACCAAATAGCCTGGACGCTCAGCTTTTTGGAGTTAAAATAATAATAACAATGCTGCAAATATGTCAACATGTTAAGGATCACACTAGACACTACATGATTTATAATATGGAATATTCTCCTGACACTTCTCCCGACACTAAGCAGAAGATATATTTGCTGGAAAAATGACATTTGACAGTATGTTTTATGAATTAAATAAATTTATGATTATTCATTCAAAATATGTAGAAAAATAGATGTTCTATTGTGGTGCACATGTTATACCAATATTTGAAGTATATATTAATATGGAAAATTAATATGTAGTTAGTGCATAAGATGAGAACACGATGTTGCACTTGGCCTTGCTCTCCTTTCCTATACCAGTGGATCATTCCTTCGTCGTCACAAGGATTCCATGATCATTGGTTGGAGACATTTTTTAATATATGATGGTTCTTTGGCTAAATTCATATATTGTAGTTATCATTTGCTGTAGAAGTTGATTATGCTCAAACCAAGACAATTTTTCTATATCGTGACTTGATCTAGTTGTACAAATATATATAATATGGATGTCATGATTGGTAAATGATCTCATCAGATCATGTTGTTTATAAAGTGAATGCAATAAGGTGTATCACGATGTGTTCACATTTTACAAGTAGGTTTGGTGAGATCACATAGAGATTGAGGATAATAGCTCACTTGCAATTTAGATGGCAATTTGGTGTTAATGACTTTAGAAACCTTATTGGATTAGTTATGTGATCAAAGTTGTAATGTTAAATATGAAAACAAATATACGAAAGGAAAACTAAGTAATATTGAATATGAGAGATGTTAATTATAAATACGTCATAATGCTGATAACACAAGGGTTGAAGAATTGTTATAAAAATTATTCAAAATGGCTATGAAATTCATTTTAGAGAACAATTATGCTACCAAACAATTGAAAACAAAAATTATAATGTTATAAATAGCCATTGATATTCAAGAAGAAGGGAGGGAAGATTTTGGAAGCAGAAATATTTTGGGAGCAAAAAGATAATTTAGATGTTTGTTCTTCCAATTTTCTGCATTGAGAGACCTCATCTATTGTACTACAGAGTGCAGGTTTTCTGAAATCAAATGTTTCAATTGAATATTTTCCAAGTTTAATATATTGATTTATTTTGATAAATTTTATGCATGCGGATGGTAGCTTTATTGAATAATTTAATATATTATTTATTACCTTAGAATATTGCACTTAATTTACTTTCGATTGTGTGAATTTAGATCAAAGTAAATTAGGTTAATATTTTCAGAAGATTTTGTTTTGTAGATTCAAAGTTGATAATTTTCATTTCAGTAATCTATCTTTCTATCTGTTCCATTCTGTTCTGCACATTTCTATTTTAGTTTATTTCATTTTATTTTTCTAACCCTAAGCCTTTTTATTTTTATTTAATTTCATCGCACAAGAAAAAAATCAAAACCCTAAATTTGATGCAAAGTTTTAATTTTTCACATTAGGGTAAATGTTTATTTCATTTCAATAAAATTCCGATATTATACATTTGAAATAGACATTAAGGTTCTAATTAATTAAATTTTCCAAATAATAATTATTAAAGTTAAAACATTAATTCATTTGGATAAATTTAATTAAAATCATTTTCTAAGGTTAAAATTCAAATATTTGCACTCCAAAGGTTTTATTATTTGCAATATTTGATTATTAATTGGACACATTTTTCAAATTTAAAGCATTACAAATCAAACCACTTTCACAGGCCCCTTGTTAACAGTTACTTGCACCTCTGAGGTATTCAACACATTTTTACATTTCACAAGCATACAAGCACATTTAAGAAATTAAGCAAACAAAACCTTGGAGAAGTTTTAAATTTCTTTGCAAGAGAGGATTTTCTAACAATATCCTGACTATGAGTATAGTTTTGCAATTGGGCAAAAATATCACTCAACAAGAGCTTTGAAAGAGATTTGAGATTCATTAGGTAAAACCTTGGATATAGATGTTTCTTTCAAATCTAGTATTTTCTGGTCTATAGCTCGGGTTTTGGTTGATATGGATAACAGTGAAGGCTTATTGAAATGTATGGAGATAGTTGTGGGGAATATAGTTCATAATCAAATCCTAGACTATTTGAAGATTCCTTTTAGATGTGTTCATTGTCATACTTGAGGACATATTACTAAGGAATGCTCTCAATATTTTGCATAGAAAAAATGGAGGAGAAAACAAATTATTAGTGGGGATTTCAAGTCAAGTAACAACAATCAAGAGATACCTATTTTTTATAACTTAGTAGTACTCCCTGATTCAACACAAACAAGCAAATATTGTTGAACCTGGAACTAGAAATCTAGAGGAGGAAGAAATTTTGATCCTAGCTTTGTCTCCATTTCGTTTTTTGCAGGTAGTTAGAGAAGGAGATTGAGTCATGAAGAAAATTATGAAATAATTATAACCCAATACTATTAAGTATGTAGGTCCGAGGTGTAGACCAATTGGTTCATCCAAACTCCATAAGGGGGCGAGAGGTCCAAGGTTCAAATCTCGGGCCTCACCGGACTGAACGCTTGTCCCTTTCCTGGTGCTTTCAACGACGTAAAAGGTTTAAAATGATTGTGGCATGGTGGTTATAGGGGCGGACTGTACGAAGATCTGTGTGGCGACTTCTGGGGCGGACAGCGCAGAATACTGTGGCAGCCATAAAAGCTGGATAGCCTGCCCGGATTCATGGCGGCTATCGATTACACCATGTAAATTCAAAAAAAAAAAATACTATTAAGTATGTTAGTTAGTCATCTAAGCCTTATGAAAATTACTATCCAATACATGTAGGGAATAATCAAGATTTAGGTAGTAAATAAGTTTGTACACTTCCTTATGAATTTTTGGAGAGAAGTCCTAGGGATAAAGATGTCTCTAGGGATTTGGACAATGGATTGGCAACCTCAAACACATTGAATAAGGATTGTGATCCAAATATTTTTTCTATTGGCAAAAGTCTTTCTAACCTATCAGGTGAATCTTCTAGGGATGTATATATTTCATGGGATGGTTTGGAGACATGATCCTCTTGTAGATATTTGTTACATTCTAGGAGAAGGGAATATGAGTCAAGAACTTGTGTAGTTGTTGGAAGGTTAGGGTTAGGTCTAGACCTTATAAAGGACTCTTTTACTTCTTTAGAAAGTAGAAAATATTTTTTGTTTCGTGCACATGAGAAGGCTTTGAGGAAAATTCAATAGGGTAAACAAAAATCTATCAAAGGGGTCCTTAGAGCAAGATAAAACCCCTCTAAGATATTTTAATGATCTTCTTATCCTTTAATATCCAAGGTCTTAGAAGTCCCTCTAAAAGAATTACCTTACCCAAGATGGTAGAAATTCATATTTTGAATGTTATCCTTCTACAAGAAACCATGGGGGCAAGTAAAAAAGTCATTGAAGGATTAAGTAAATTGCTTAGGTACTAGGAGTTCTTGGCTCAAGGTGCTATTGAAAATTAAAAAGATGTTTTGAATGGCTAGAAGAACTCAATATCCTTGATTAATTCTTCCTTTACGATTTCAAGCTTGTGGACACAATTCTTTTTTAAAGACTTGGATTTGAGGTTATCAGTTATTAATTGTTATGGTCAGTTATATCCTTGATTAATTCTATGATGATTTTTTCTTCCAGAGGTATGTTAGATATGAAAGAGTTATCATTGGTGGGGACTTAAATTTTACTATGAATAGAAGTGAGGTATGGGGAGAATCTACAAGACTTGATAGACTTGTAGATTACTTCAAACATAAGATTGAAGAAGCTAGTTTAATTGATTTAGAACCAATAAAGTTATTACCTATGTGGAGAAATAATAGATTTGGGAAAGTTGGGATATTAAATAGGTTGGAAAATTTTTGATCTTGGAGTCATTATAAAATGAAATAGACATAGAATAATCATGGGTTGATACTAGAGGTGGCTTGGATCATTCTCCTATACTTCAATTAGAAAGTTAGGAGGCAAAACCTACCAGTCCTTTTAAGCTCAATCCAATTTGGTTGGAGGAAGAATATTTTTAGCAACTAATTAAAACAAAATTAATTGGTTATGACCAAAGTACTAGATTATCGACAAGTTTTCAATTTGTTGTTGCTTTAAAAAATTAAAATAAGTTGTGATATTTTTTATTGCAATTAAAAATGAGAGTGTGGATAAAGATCTGAAGTTTATGGAGAAGGAAATTTTTAAAATTTATAAAAATAATGAGGTAGGTTTGTTTAAAGAGGAGGAGAAAACAAGATTGGTTGAACTAGAAATTAAGAACAAATTCTTGGAGTGGAGGGAAGCTAAATGGAGAATGAAAAGTAGAGTTGTATGGTTAAAAAAAAAGGATGAAAATACTAAGTTTTTTCATAATTTTTCTAATCATAGGAAGAAGGTTAACACTATCTGGGAGGTACATAATGAAAAAGGGGCCATCGTTAGGAGTTTCTCCGAGTTAGCAGATTTGGGAGTAAAATATTTTCAATCTATCTATAAAGAACCTGATAGAGTCAATATTGGAGAAATTTTAAAGTTAAATACTTTCTTCCCTAATTTTGTGATAGAGTAGGATAATCAGTTACTTATGAAGGAGGTCACAAAGGAAGAACTGGAAGTTGTCCAAAATTCTTTCAAAAAGGATAAAAGTGTAGGGCCTGATGGATGGCCTGTGGAATTTTTCCTAGTTTTCTATGATCTCGTTGAGGAGGATCTTCTTAGAGTAATGGAGAAAGTTAGGTTGAGTGGTCAAGTTCTAGGGGTTTTTAACTCCACTTTTTTAGTTTTTATTCCAAAAAAGGAGAAGCTTGAAATATTTGATGAATTTAGACCTATTTTGTTGTGTAACTGCATCTATAAAGTCGTTATAAATATTTTGGTTGTTAGACTGAAGAAAATATTCTTTGAAGTTATTTTACAAGAGCAGTTTGGGTTTATAGTAGGTAGAAAATTTTTTGAAACCATAGGAGTTGCACAAGAGGCCTTCACTCTATTAAAACTAAAAAGCTTCCCGTAATGGTCCTTAAACTAGATCTATCTAAAGTTTATGATAGAACTAGCTAGTTGTATCTTAGATTGATGTTCTTACATGTGGGGTTTAGCTATCCAATAGTAAAGTAGATTATGGGAAGCATATCTTCTATATATTTTATTTTTATTATCAATGGATCTCTTCCAAATAATTTAGACCCTCAATAGGACTGAGACAAGAATGTCCTTTATCTCCTTTACTTTTTTTGTTGGTTGTTGAAGGATTGAGTAGAGTTATTTTGGATGCAAAGAGGGCAGGATCTATATTTAGGATCAAAGTGGGGGTCATTTATTCATCTCATTTATTATTTTCTAATTATGTATTATTCTTCATAAATGATAGTTTAAGGGAAACTAGAAATTTGAAGAAAATATTGGACACTTATAGTATTAATACTGGCATGGAGATAAATTTTCAAAAATCCTCTATTTGCTTTAATGGTCTAGAGAAGAAGACTAAACAGGGCCTAACAAAACTTTTTCCTTTTAATTTCTTATATTTCTAGGAAGGCTTTAAGTATTTGGGTTTTTTACTGAAGCCAAATAGTTATAGGAAGAGAGATTGGGGATGGCTTTTAGAGAAGATTGAAGTTAGGATTAACCATTGGTGTAATAGATGGTTATCTATTGGTGGGATATTAAAACTTGTAAAGTCTATTATTGAGGTAATTCCTATGTTTTGGCACTCCTTGGCATTCATTCCCAAAGGAGTTCTAGAGAAAATAAGAAAACATTGCTTCAGATTTTTTGGATTGGATGCAAGGAATATGAAGGTATTCCTTGAGTTAAGTGGTAGAGTATTTATAGTCCAAAGGAGGAAGGTGGTTGGGGACTTTAAAATATCCATATTTTTTGTTCTTCTTTGGCAGCAAATAGCTTGTGGAGGATTTGACCTGATAGGGATTATGGAAGAATATTTTTTAACAGAAATATATTCATATTGGGACCTTTATGGATTGGATCAAAATTCCATTTAAAAGCATAAAAAATGTTTCTATTCAATGGAAGGTACTAGTACAGGCATTTCCTATGATTGGAAAATATTTGGCTTGGAAAGTGGAAAATAGTGAAAAAAATTAGAATAGTAGTTGATTCTATTTTGGGTTGAGGATAAAACATTTTTTTGTTAGAAGCTATGATAGTTTCTTTACAAGATAAGGGTTTTTACTTTCTTCATCAAGTGGGCGAATTAGATTCTTATAGAAATTTGGACCTAAGGTTGGAAGTAGACTTAGGTCTTGGGTCTTTCTGATGAGCAAACTATTTTGTGGAAGGCTTACACTGATAGTCTTGATAAGATTCATATCAAGCTAAGAGCTAAACTAAATACTATTGCTTGGGTGTACAAAAAATCTAGGGATCGGTATATGGCCAGACTTGGATACAAAGCAATTTTTGGTCTTGATCCTCAAGGACCTACTGGTGGTGGAAGTAGATTTGGAAATTATCTACCCTAAACAATATAATTATTTTCATGTGGTTAGCTTTGAGAATTAAGGCTTTGAATTGGGAAGTTTTACAAAGGAGAAGTAGACAAGGTCCAAGTATTTGTATGTTGTGTTAGTAAGAGGAGGAAAACATCACACATTTTTTAATCAAATGCCCTTTTTCTCAATAGGTTTGGTTAGAAGTTGAACAAATAACTAGAGTTCAAAATATTTGGGAAGGAGAAATAGTGGAGGTATGCTTAAGATAGTGGTTTTTAAAAAAAGAGCTAAAATAATTTCTTTCTTTACCATGTCTTATATGTTGGGGTATATGGTTAGCACAAAATGTAGCTATTTTTGAAGGGAAGTTAATACCTCCGTTCAAGTCATATTTTGGATGAGGAATTCAGTATCAATCAATAAAGGGCCTTGCAAATGTAAGAAACCTCAACAAGTAGACAATTTTGTTCATTGAAAAGTCTCAACCATGGGGTTTTTTTGATGGGGGTAGTCAGAGATAGTCAAATTTTAGTAATGCAAAAGTCATTCTATACTTCTTGGATACCCATTATATCAAATTTAAAGCAAGTCTTGGGATAGGTTCCAATAATATTTCTGAGTTTCAAGCATTGAGATTGCTAATGAAGTGTGCTTTAGAGAGAAATATGAAAAAATTATATATTTTTCAGAGATTCTACTTAGGTCATCAACTGGATGAACATCTATTCAATTACAAGATAACATGCTTAGACCAGTGGAAGATAAACTGCTAAAGGTAATTTTTCCTTTTGAAAATATCTTTTTTACTCATGTTTATAGGAAATTAAATTAGGAAGTAGATAGGTTATCAAAATAAGGTCAACGAGTTCCAAAAGGTTTCTTGCAAATGGAAGAGATCAAGGATGAAGTTTCTTCTTTCACCCACAAATCATACCCCTAGTTTCTATGGTAGCTCTGGATTTTTACTATGGATCTATTTCATTTTATTAGAGCTTTAAGGAAGATTTTAACTGTTTCTTTTCTTTTTGTTGTTTTCTTCTTCCCGTTAGTTTCTTTTTTGCTAGTTTCTATCCAGGTTTTGAACATTGAGGAAGGATTTTTATCCTTATCCCAATGTTATTTTGAATATGGGTTTTCCTCTCTGATTTGCCCAAATGTAATTATATTTTGACTCCTAGTAATATGTTTTTATTGGGTTTTTGTTTGTGCCAAGGTATATAAATAGTATAACTTTCTTTCATTCTTGAAATTATTTTACGAATTTTTTCTTGTAAAAAAATTATTGGGTATTAACATTGATTATAAATTTTGTTGACCAAAAATGTATAGGAACAAGTACCAAAAAAAATTGATCAAGATAATTTTGGCAGAGGAAGCTTGAAAATGCTATGAATTCATAATATCAATTCATAATGATCTAAAAATTAATAAAATATTACTCACACAATAATTAATCTACATTATAAAATACAAACCAAAAATCCAATATTTTATCCTTCAAGCAATAAATGGAATAGAAAATACTTTTATCAAATAAATAATCATGTTTTAGCTATCACTTTGTCATATAATAAATTTATGATGATTTAAATAAGATTTGGAATAAGATTTTTAAAAGGAATATATATGTTTAAAGTTTATCACAATGAAGGTTATGCGTCCAAAACATTGTTTTAAATGGTCAAATTAAATCAAAATGAGCTAATATTTTAATTGTAGCATCATGTATCCATAAAATCAAAATTCATCCATTTGATCCCACTATTTTGGGTATATACAAATCAATTCTAAAATAAAAATGCATACTATAAATTAAGAAAAACAAATAAAAATTAGCCTCATACAAGTGATAGAAACAATAAATTTAATTTTTAGGACAATAATAACTCAATGCATTCATTTAATTATCTAGATTATGGGTTTTAAATTTAATCTTCCACAAAAACAAAGATTTACATTTTATTTCCTAGCATACTAGCATAAAATAATAATTTAGATTTAAAACAAATTAGCATGTTGAAATATAAAATTTTATTTCTAAGATGCTAAATTAAAGCATGATAGATCCAAGTTCAAAAAATTGTAATGAAACTTCTAGAAATAGCAATCTGCAACCATAAATATTATAAGTACAAAAGCAAAAAAGCAATCTTTAGAATAAAATTTAGATTCCATGATAGTAAATCACAATAGCAAGTTACAAACCTACATTCCAAGTTCTAGAACAATCCTATCCACTAAGAGAGGGCTAAGTCTCATAATTGCTTAGAGGTTAAAGTCTCCTCCATGCACCAAAGGTGACAGAAGATTACAAGTACGAGTGATGAAACAACCAACACATGACATCTATTTATAGTCTAAAATTATAAAAAAACCCTAACCCTAATGCTCTAAGGACTGACTATCCTAACCTAGGACCTGAGCTAATAATAATAAAGATAACATTGGCTATGTTGAAGTCATTACATGGCTCTTCCATTGGAAATATTTGACCTAAAAGTTACAAAAATTTGTAAAATGCTCACTGATTCCTATGTTGCATCTTCATCTAAAAGATCTTAACACTTGATAAAGAACTCATGCACTTGGGGAGACTATTGATTATGGATTTGAGCCTACAAGACTATTTTTGGTTGTTGGTCTATCTCCCCTTCTTCATCTAGAACTGGAAAATTTGTCTAGGATTGTGCCTTCTAACCAATCACCTACTTAAGAAAGAAACATGAAAAATAATATGGATTTTGAAAGTGGGAGGAAGTTCCAACTAATATGCCACCTCCGTAATACAACAAACCACCTTGTAAGGACCATAGAACTAAGGTACCAACTTCTAACTAGACTTAGTCTTCAAGGACAACTACTTATAAGGATCAAGCCACAAAATGACTATATGTACTTCAAATTATTACTCCAAGTAGTGCAAATCATGTTACTACTTCAAATTATTTTGTGCCTAGCAAATATTTTCCCTAAAAATCTAGAAAATAATTTAATGTTTCCATAATAAATCATCTACCTATTCCAAATTTGTAGAGCCTAAAACATAGTCTACCATAGATGGTGGTTTCTATCTATACAATGCTTCAAATGGAAATATTTTTAAGGAAATATGATAAGTGTAATGCTTCAAATGAAAATATATTGAAGGAAATATTTTAGGTATTATACCATCATTCAACTAAAGGAAGTCATTTAATCCATTGATATTGTTTGCCTTGGGTAAAACATCTGAGGTAGTACCTAGATATTTATTCATAGTCACCATTTGAACATCTAGATGAGGGTGATAAGAAGAGGTCATATTTAGCAGAGAATCATTAAGAGTCAACAATTATTTTTAAAAGTTATAAATAAAAATTGATCATTATTATTAAGAATAGACTTGGGTATGCCATGTAGTTTGAAAACAAAATCAAGGAATACCTTGCTACCTTGCTAGCTATGAAATGGTGTTATAGGGTACAAATATAAACATACTTCAAAAGATAATACACCATGAAAAAAGCCATTATTTTGCTCTTCAATTTGGGGAGGACCCTCAATGAAATCCATGGAGATATGATGTCATTGGTGATTTGAAATAGGTAGAGGTTGCAACAAGCCTAAGACTTAATTGTTCCCCCCTTAATTATCTAGCGCACCTCACATTCAACTACAACTTTCTTAAAAATTTATTTTAATCCTTTCCAAAAAAAATATTGATTCACCCATTAATAAGTTACAAAAACCCCAAATCCATTGCCAATGGTGAAACATGTAATTCCTAAAGATAACTATTATTTTTTTGGAAGACTAAGGTGAGATATATACAAGCCTTCTTCCTTAGGACATAGCCAATATAAGAGAATAATAAAATGGGTGGGTTATTAGCCTTCACACAATGAATCACATAAACAATTTGAGGATCTAACTATCATTCCTCATAAAGTTAGGAAAGCCACTAAGGAAGGGGATTGGAGATAACATTGACAATAACCACATCATTATATTTATGAGAAAGAGAATCCACCACCACATTCTCCTTTTCTTTATTTTATTCAATACTAAATTCATAACATAATAGCTTGGTCAAGCATTCATTTTATTCTAGACAAGAAAGATGTTCCACAAAATGCTTGGGGCTACTATAGTTTATTTTGATAATAAAATGAAAAACTAGCAAATAAGGATTCTACTTCTCTACTGCATGTAATATGGATAACATCTACTTTTCATAAGTGGAATAACTTAGATTCTTTTTGAAGAGTTGCTTACTTTCAAAAACCATAGGGTGGTCATTCTACATCAAAATAACTCTAATACATATCCCTTAAGCATCACACTCGATGAAAAATAACTTGGTAAAGTTGAGTGTAGCTGAAATAAGAGTGGTGTACATAACCTCCTTTGAGGCACTAAGGGCCTTAGTAGTACCAAAAAAAGGCATCCTTCTTGTTGATATCTATTAAGGGAGCTACAATTTTCTAATAATTCCTAATAAATTTCTTGTAATGCTCTATATGACCTAAAAATATTCAATGATGCTTGAGATATTTAAATAGAGGCCAGTATTACATGGCCTTGATCTTATTGGGATCCACCTTGTCTCCTTAATAAGAGATAATATGATCCAAGTATCCACTTAAAATACCCCAAAAGAACATTTGGACCTCTTAACATATAATTGTTCTTTCTAAAAAAAATGGATTTATTCAACATGAACTAAATGGGTTGTCCAAGACTTACTATGAATTAGGATATCATAAAAAAAAAAACAACACACACCTATGAAGAAGAGGATGAAAGGCATTATCCATTAGGCTTTAGAATGTGGTAGGGGTATTATTAAGACTAAATGGCATGATCAAGAACTCATAGTGACCCTCTTGTGTATGGAAAACAATCTTTGGAATATCCTCTTTTATAACCCTAATTTGATAAAACCTAGAACCCAAGTCATGCTTGATAAAAAATTTAGCACCATGCAATTCATCCAATAAATCATTAATAACTAGAATAAAAAAATTGTCTTTGAATATAATCTTTTTTAGGATGGAAAAATTATAACAAATGTGCCAAGAATTATCCTTGCATCAAACCATAACAACTAGATATGAATAAGGATTGGTTCTAGGATGGATAACACCCTACTCCAACATCTCTTGAACCAACTTCTCTATTTAAAACTTCTAGAGTTGGGGATAACCATAATGCTAGGTTTATGACTTCTTGGAACAAGATAGATGGCATGATCATGAGTCTTATATAGGTTCATTGAAGACTAGAGCATATCTATAAATAAGAGATTATATGTCAAAAGGAAGATCTAAAGAGGACTGCTCAACAACCTATACTTTCGTATAATTAATTTAGACAAAAAAGCCTCTACTACCTTTCTTTAGTAATTTTCCATTTGGTGGGATATGATGACTTTGGAAGGCATAGGTTGGATACCCTAGAGATGAATGATCTTGTTTTCTATAAATTTTACTTACAACTATCATAGATTAGGAGTAGAATCCCCTAATTAAGACAACCATGAACCTCCAAGATAACATCTACACTACCTAATTCCATTGCATAAAGATGACTAGACCAAGTATATGGACCCATCTATATTAGACATTTACAATATAGCCTAGAGATTGAGCATTACCCATTGGAAACCAAAACCTAGAATTTTTCTTGAATAAACTTAGTGATATACAACCCTATACCTTTCTCTATCTTGTTATGAAATTGTGAGTACTGCTTGAATCAATAAACATGATAACTCATTAGCATTTTATGAAGTTGTACATATTGATGGTGTGATAATATTGAAACCCATAAACACAAATTTTGGAAGGGTTACAGTATTTATATCTTGCTCCTAATCCTTTATTTTTATTGGTAACTCTTATTGAGGTGGGATAAACTCTTCTTACTTTTTATATTGCTTCATCCTTCACTTCCAGTTAGAAATTATGTCATTCCTCATAATCTTGATCCTATTGATGGCAAGGTAAAAATTGCTTCTAAAAAATATTGGTAAACACTCTTCATTGTATTAATTGAAATATGTTCAATAGGGATTTGAATCTACACAATGATTGGGGTTGAGGCAATTAAAGATTATTTTCTATTGCATGATCCATACACTCAATATCATGAAGGGTATACAGATCATGCATATCTACATCCCACTTGATATTGTCCTTAAGGCCATGAAAAAATGCTATTACCACCACAACCAAATCTAAATGATAGATATATGTGAAAAGGCCCATGATATTAGTGCAATATTCCTCTACCATACCTAGTGTTTGGTCTATACTAAATGGATCACATAATAGGTAAAGGGATCCTTATCAAACTTGAGCAAGAATTTTTTTTTAACTCTAGCCACAAAAGATGATGATCATGATGCTTTAGTTTCAAAGAAGCCATTAATGAGCACATGTACCTAGATTAGATTCAATTGAGGTAATTCAATCATTCTCAAGAATATAATGCAAGTGTATGAGAAAATTTAGCTTGACTATCCAACTATGAGGATCATTATCCTCAAAAGTTAGGATATCGACTCAAGAAACCAAAACATCACGAGGTCATTCAAGCATAAATATAACACCTCTTGAAGAGGAATCAATACTAGTATCAATTTTTAAATTAAGCTCACCATACTGGAAAGAGCTTCCATAGTAAAATGGGTATGCATATGAAGTGAGTGGAAGCAACTAGACTCTATCCCAAAAGGTAACTATTATAAGAATCTTGGTTTTGTCCCCAAGGTTGTGCACTGGTAATACTAGGGATCTTGATGTAGAAAAGACCTTTGGTTCCTTCTTGGAAAGTGATTGTTGGATCCTAATTATAGAAATTACCAATAGGTAGAGGGATATTTGATTGAATCTTAGGACCCTTCTACTTATCTTTCTATTATGCCCTAGAAACCTATTGGAAATCATTTTTTGGTGAATGCTCAATGCGAGAAAGGTGATTATGATATTCAAGTAATTGTTTTGACATGAGTAAGAATTGACATGAAAATTCACACACTTAATATTATTGATATATAGTCTTTATAAAGGAGTACAATGATGCTTATTTTAGAAGGCATGCTTTTAAAATAAGACATGCTTCTTAAAATAAGACATGCTCTTTATTTTAGAAGATACTAAACATAATAATTAACTAAATAAAATATAAGCCTTATATAGAGACTAAGTCTTATCAATTCCTCCCCGTTTTAGTTGAAAGTGTCCCCACTTTCTCTTGAATATGGGAAAAACTACTAAAAAAAAGACTCAAAGACCCACTTTGCTTGGGTTGAAAGTATATCCTTACGACCCACCAAGTATGTAGTGGTAGTGCCTCTCCTGGTAATGCATGTCTGTTAGGTACCCAAGATACATACTTAATAATAAAATATTGTATTATATAATGGTATGAGCCATAAATTAATTATTAAGGAAGGCCACATGTCAAATTAGAAATAAGTATGTCATAGAATCATATATGTAATTGTTAGGGAATATTGTCATATTATTATGCACTTTGTAACTCATGGAAGGTGAACCACCACATGGGTGATCTTGTAATTCATGGAAGGTGATCACACTCTTGTATAAAGAGAGATGTACCCCAATTGTAAAAGGTTGTATGAAGTATTCTTGTAGAAGTATTGGCTCATGGAGCTGGAGATCTTGTGGAGTGGCTTCCTTCCCAAAGGAGCATTGTACGATGTTGCCCTACCTTAAGGGTATAATCAATCTCTATTTTATTGTGTGCAATTTATCTGTGGATGTATATTAGATATTTATGCAGATTGTTGAATGGTTTATGTAACTGCACAAACCTTATTGCTTAGTGTACGAGATCCCTATTCTTGTATTCAACCAAGATGATAGGGATGAGGATGATCATATGTGGGGAGTTGTAGAGTAGTGACCAAGCGTTCACTGACCAGATTCTTTTTGCTTCCATTGTTGATGATCAAGAGAGCCATCTTATTCTTGATTTGGCAATTATGTGTAAAGATAGACTCTCAAGTGGCCTTAGAGTAGTTCTTAGTCATGAGAACAAGGGTAGGATCAAGCTTTGTAGGATTTTCAATTTCTACAATAGGTAAGTCCTCTGCCTCAAATGCTTGTTCTTGTTGCTCTTCTACAAGGAGAGATTTTCCATCTTTCTTACTTTGGAGTACCCTACACTCCTCAATTGAATGGCCCTAGCACTTGTGATAGCTACAATAATTTTGCTTGCTACTAGTAGCGAGGGAGGATTATTCATTAGAAAATTTTGATTGTCCACTATTATTAGTGGAGGGCTTAGAGATACCCTACAAAATGCCCTTCTTAAGTCCTAAATTATTTTTAGTAGTTATTGCCCTTCTTAAGGCCTAACTTATTTTTAGTATATTTTCAATTTCTACAATAGGTAAGTCCTATGCCTCAAATGCTTGTTCTTGTTACTCTTCTACAAGGAGATATTTTCCATCTTTCTTGCTTTGGAGTACCCTGCACTCCTCAATTGAATGGCCCTAGTGCTTGTGATAGCTACAATATTTTTTCTTGCTACTAGTAGCAAGGGAGGAGTATTGATTAGAAAATTTTGATTGTCCACTATTATTAGTGGAGGATTTAGAGGTACCCTGTTGAATACCCTTTTTAAGGCCTAACTTATTTTTAGTAGCTATTGCAAGCTTAAAAGCCTTATCTAAAAATTCAACTTCAAACATAGCCAACTCTTTACGAAGGACAAGGGAAAGACCTGAAATAAATTTAACAATTAGTAGATCTTCATCTGAAACTTTGAGCTTCACCTAAAGCTTGCTGAAGGTATTGATATATTGCTAAATTGTCTACCCTTGAGCTTTTCTGAGTTGCAACCAATGAGCTAACATGTTACAAAGGCAGCTAAGGGGATACAACATTCCCTTGGGTGTTGCTTGGAGTTCGTCCCATCGAGTGATCACTTCTGTTTTTTCTACAAGCATGGTTTGATGGTTTTGCCACCAATCTAGGGATAGATTTGACATGTGGACTTTGGCTATTTGGAAATTTTGAGTGTGAATCATATCAAACCTAGTTTTAAAATATGCCTAAAGGCTACACAACCAAGAGTCCAACTTCTCGCCATCAAAGTTATCGTCAAAAATTGGAATTAAGACCTTCATTTCTAGTTGGAAACCTTGGGTCTGAGCCACATGCATGTTGGTTGGAGGAAGCTAGAGCGTGGCTTGAATAGTTGCCACAATGTCTTGCATGTCACAAGATTGGCTCTCAGCTTGAATGTGCGGCATTTGTTGGAGTGCACCCATATTGAATGATGATTCAAAAGTTTCCTCATGATGGGTATTACACTTAGGAGCTATTGCAAAAGGGATGATCAAGTTTTTTTTTGTCTTTGAAGTAGGGAACCTTCTAGTGGGAGAAACTTTTGATTCAGAGCTCCAATTTTTTTTTTTAACTATATAGCTTGATAAAATCTACACTTTTAATAGATCTATGGTAAGTTTGGTGCTTGTTACATTCCCCAAAAAAACATTAGAAGACCTCGAAAATGAGCTTCGAAGTTGCTAAAGTGCGATACTAGGGAAAAACAAGTAAATATCTAGTAAGGGTAATATGTAAAAACTCTTCAAGGAGGCAAAATATTGGTAACTTGAAATGAGGGATTTGGGTGAAGATTGTATCACAATATTTTAAAAGATCGGATCCAAGGCCGCAATCGCTTGGCTTTGATACCGTTGATATGAACAAGAATTGACATGAAAATTCACACATTTAATATTATTGATATTCAATCTTTATAATGATAAGATTTACAAGTAGACCTCTTTAAATCCTATAAGTGAACTTCAAAAAAAAAAAAAAAAAAAATATATATATATATAAGAGTAAGATTTACAAGTAAACCTCTCTAAAAATAAAATGTATTAAACCACATAAAATCATTGTTAAAATTTATTTAATTAAGATACTAAGATTTATTTATAAATTATTGAAACTCTTCTCTTACCACTACCGAAAACCCCTTTAACTAAAGAACCTTAAAAATTAAATTTAAAAAATAATCAATACATATATTTTAATTGATATATTCTACTACTTTAAATTGTTTTTTTTACAAACTTTGAATAAAACGAAGTTAACAAAACTCAATCCTCCAAAAATTAAACCAAAGCAATTCATGACAAGCACTTGAATGGACCTATTTTTTGGGCACAAATTTAAACTATAATTAAAGCTAGCATTTAAATAGAGTTCTAGTAGCGGGTTAGGGAGGAAGCCGTGCGTGGAAAACAATCATCTTCCTTTTTTTTAACATGAAAGAAGAGGAGGCTTGGGCATTGAGGTTAGGAGTTTGATTTTCATGGGGTAATCTGTTTGTAAAGGTAGTAATCTGATTTGAATATTTTGACTGTACACTAGATCAATGACAACGATACGAACTCCGAACTTCAAGGTTGGTACTCCTCACACTGGATCAACAATAACGAGGTGGAATAAGTTTGATAAAAACAACCCATGCGATTTGAACGTTACGCATGACACTTTATTAAAAATAATGTGATTGTAACTAACTCTCCTATATAATAATAAAATATATATTTTAAATTTAAAAATAGTAATTTTAACCATTACAATTGATTTTTATTATTGAGTTTAATAATAAGTGACTTTTGTTATATCATTTTTTTTTATTTTTTTTTATTTATAGAAAAATTGGTAATTCCATGAAAAATTGTTTAGGGTAAACCTGAACCCTATCAACAGAATGGGTATAGGAGAAATGGAGCCTGTTGGTCTCTCTACCAGGACATTCTCACATTCCTAGGATGAAAAGAAAATGAAATATAAATCGACCTCTACCAACAAGACATTTCGGCCTCTACCAACACCCAAGACATTTACCACTGCACCATAACAAGTGCGACTTGTGTATCTACCCCTCCAATGAACGACGTTCTCTCACCGGAGTTCTAATTCTATGTTGCTCTGAACGATAAAGTTGTAATTATTTGGCAATGGCAATGGCGTCGCCTCTGTCGCTACAATTTCCTGTCCACTTCCATTCCCATAATCACCATGACAAGCACACTATGAGGAGCCACATTTCTCCTAAATCGAACTCTCAAATCAAGTTCAGAACACCCAAAGCATTGTTCGTTATAAGTAGTGCCTCTCAGCTACAAAACGATGGAGTATCAGAAAGAAGAAGCAGCTTCCACTATCAGCTGGTGGATAGTATGGAGCAACAAGCTATCTCACTTCCATTGGACTCGAAAACATGTGCTTCACTTTTGCAGGTATTTATCCACGCAAAAGCTTTGGAACAAGGTAAGAAGCTTCATGTCCACATGCTCATAACTGGACTTGATCGCAATCCCTACCTAAAAACCAAGTTGTTGGCTCTCTATGCCAAGTGCGAAAGCGTGGAAGCAGCCCATCTGGTTTTTGACAGTATTGAAAATTATAGTATCTTCTCTTGGACTACCATGATTGGAGCGTATACTCGCTGTGGATTCTTTAAGGAATCCATTGATTTCTGCAATAGAATGAGATGTGACGGTTTTGAGCCAGATATCTTTGTTTTGGTAAATGTTCTCAAGGCTTGCGCAGCTTTAGGAGAGCTGCAACAGGGTAGGTTACTTCATAACTATGCAGTTAGAACTGGAATTGAATCTGACGTTTTTGTACAGGATGCCCTCGTGGACATGTATACGAAATGTGGGAAAATAGAGGATGCGCGCCAAGTGTTTGACAAAACGCCCCAACGAGATGTGGGTTCTTGGAACGCCATGATTGCAGGGTATGCTTATAATGGGCTCAGTGACGAAGCTCTGAAAGTCTTTACTGAAAGGAGGCAGAGGAAGGTGGGGCCGAATTTGATGTCGTGGAATGGTTTGATAGAGGCGTATTCGAATGAAGGCAATTGCGACGAGGCCTTCAATATTTTGAGGCAAATGCAATTGCTGTCTGGTTCATTGCCAAATGTCATCACTTGGAATATTGTCATAGGAGGTTATGCTCGGAATGGCCACGCTCAGGAGGCGTTGAGGCTTTTTCGCCAAATGATCATGTCAGGGGAACAGCCAAATGAGGATACAATTCTAATTGTTCTTTCTCTGTTCTTAGATTTGGAAGATCCCCCACATGGCAAGGATATGCATGGCTACATAATCAAAAATGGATTTTTCTCAGACGATTCTGTAAGAAATGCTCTTGTTGATATGTATGTTAAAGTTGGGAATATGGACAAGTGTTTGATGAAATGTTCCACTGTAATGTGAGGATTGCAAGGTATATTCAAAATAAGCATACTTATCAGGCCGTGAGGGTTTCCCAGAAATGCAACAGCTAGGAGCTGATTTGAACTAGATTATTATTATTATTTTAAATAATAAACTGTTAAACCCATGCATGTAACTATTATGTGGGAATAAAAATAAAAAAACCAAAAGAAGGTAAATAAAAATAAAAAGGCATTTGAAGAATGAAAACAGAGAGGATGAATTACATCTTAGTCACATGTGAAGAGATCCTATGTAGACTAGGAATTAAGTTTTAGACCTCACATGTTACTAATTTTTTCATTGTATGCAATAAATTATCTAAACTTCATCTTAGTCACATGTGAAGAGATGCTATGTAGACTAGGAATTAAGTTTTAGACCTCACATGTTACTAATTTTTTCATTGTATGCAATAAATTATCTAAACAAGAAGTTTAGGGTGGAGTTCTTGATGACAGATAAAATGATTATCCCAAGCTCTCATATATATATATATATATATATTTAAAAAAAAAATTAAAGTTTTGTGATTGGATTTGGAAAATATATTTTTTAGAGTAGTAATATGATAAATAGAAAAATATGTTTTGTTATTGGTATTTCATTTTGTTATCTCTATTCGAATATTGAGGAGAAAGGCTTCATGTTGCTATACTCATGGGGAGTGTGGCCTTCAATTGTGCCACATGTTGTACTTTGCATTACTTTAACAAAAAAATAAATTAAATATTAACTACTAAAGCGAATATATATATTTTTAAATTGGTACTAGAACCCTTCATAAAAACATGTGTAAACTCATTGAAAAAAAAAAATATATATATATATATATATATTTTGATGAGGAGCCTTTTATATATAACATATCCGCAACATGTGAGGGTGTTGCGGAGAGAGATTTGAACCTGGGCCTCTCGATAACCGGAGAGTTTTAACTACCCACTTGCTCTCCAACTCCATTTAAAGTTTTTTCTTACCTTTACTTATATAAACGGTGTTTACAATAATTAAAATAATTTTTATTATGAATTTTATGTATTAATTTGAGATGTATTATTACTAACAAAAGAAAGTGGATTAAGGGTCATAAGAAGAAGTGTGATGTTAGAACAAATAATTACAAAATTGTACAAGGCCACAGGAACATGTGTAAACTCATTGAAAAAAATATATAATTTTTAAAAATAGTTAACAACATACTTTATTTAAAGTTTTTTCTTACCTTTACTTATATAAACGGTGCTTTATAATAATTAAAATATTTTTTTTTATGAATTTTATGTATTAAGTTGAGATGTATTATTACTAACAAAAGAAAGTGAATTAAGGGTCATAAGAAAAAGTGTGATGTTAGAACAAATAATTACAAAATTGTACAAGGCGACAGGAACAAGTCACTTATGTGCATTACTTCACCTCATGTTAATTTGATTACAAGGAGATTACATATTTATTATTTTAGGATAATGGTCACATATGTTTATTACTCCACCTTATATTAACTTTTTTCAATAAGTTTACATAGGTTTTTATAAGGGGTATTGGTTCCTTCATATTGACCTTTCGGCCAAAGCCTTTACCACTGTAGTAAGCTTGCAACTTTATTAACTTGATTTCAACGAGATTGCATGATTATTATTTTAAGATAATGTGCAAGGAAGGTACATCAATTAGAGGACCTAATAATATATTAAGATCTCTATTAAGATCCAAAAATAGTCTTATTGATGCCAATGGACAAAGAAGAGAAGCATTTGCAGCTTTTTCTCATATATATATATATATATATATATATATATATATATATATATATATATATATATATATATATATATATAATCCAAGAAGGGCTTATTCCATTATGGCATCCAATAATAAAAAAAAATAAGAGAGAGATGGTTTTATTTTTAAATCATCGGGGAAGCTTAACGTCATGAGCATACTGATGTCAAGTAAGAAGTATTGTTATTTTTTTTTATTGGATGCCATTTTTAATCTAATGGAATAAGCCCTTACTGGAGATAGAGGGGTTAAATCAATCTAATAGAACAATTTTAAATTTATAGTTGAATGGATTCTAAGCAATAAATTTAGTGAAGAGTTACTTAGCTTAGAGGATATGGAGTTTATGTAAATTCATCTATGAAGATGAAGATGGACACAAACTATATGACAAAGAAATACACCCTTTCATGAAATGAAATGCAATATGATGTGATATTATTAAGCACTTTTGAGTTACATAAAAACCCTCTTGGGGTTATTACAAATGGAGTCTCCAAGGTGGAGAACTCTCCTTTTTGGCAAATAATGATTTAGGGTGTCTTCAAGAGTCTTCCTTTGGTCACACAATCAATTTTGTAGGAGGGTTTTGAAGCCTTGTTGCTTGAACTCTCAAGCCTTTGTGTTAGTCCAAACACCTACACACAAGCCCACAATAAACAAGTCAGTAGCATCTATTGGGCCTTTTCATATGAGGCCCCATGTTCATAAAATATTGTTTACAAAACTCTATTAAAATCTTACAAAACTCTATTAAAAGCATGTAAACTATTATAAAAGCATGTAAACCATTACAAAAGCATGAAATAAAAGTTATTTTACCATTTTACCTGTTTAATGTTGATTCTTTATCTTTGTTTGTCTGATTTTGGTGTCTCTATGTGGTCCTTTAGGATGGTTGGCTTTGTGTGACCATCCTGGACGGTTGGCTCTGGATTGTTGAAGGGGCTGCAAAATTTTATTATGAGCCTTCTGTGGTCATCTTGTGTTTCTAGTCAGAGTCTAGAGTAGTTTGGTTTCTCGAGTTGAGCATAGTTTCCAAATGAAGATATGCAAATTCTTCAATATGACTCCATTGTTGTAGTGGCCTTGAGCTCTCTAATGGGGTGGTCACACTCACAAAATTAAGCAATCACAAGAGGGCACAAAGAGGGCCAACAAAATTTTGGTAGAGTTTTGTTAAGGTTTTCTTGTGCTCATGCAAATGGAGGGAAATGAGGGGGTATTTATAGGATTTTGGGCAAGGTGAGGGGAGGTGACATGAGAGTGAGGTGGAAGGGATGTGGTAGTCATGTGGTACGTGAAGAACCCAAGGAAAATCTGGGGAGGCCACATGGAGGAATGTGCACCCTTTACATTTATTAGCTTTGGGTGGGGTGAATCCTCACCCACCCAAATACCATAAAGTGGCCTAGGGGATGTGAGATGTGCATGGGGACAAGTGTGCATTGGGTGATGTGGGCATAATTTAAAATTACTAAAATGCAAGGGTGGAATATGGAGTGTACAAGTGGCTTAATGAGGGAGGTTGACTTTGGAATTAAAGGGCAATTTTAAATTCATCCATTTTGGAGGGAAAAGGGTGAGGGGACCAAGCCAATTAAATGGAAGGAATTTAGGTGAGGATTTGGGAAGGGATTAGACTTCCTAGGGATTTTCTTGGGATTTTCAAATTAATGGTGCAATCAAGGAACCTCCACATCACCCTTAAAATATTCCTCAATCCAATCTTCCTCCACTCCCCCTTATTCATATCAACCCTCCAATCAACCTTAACATCCTCATTGTCCACCTCATACCTGAACACCCTTGTTGAAGCCACTATCGACCATCTTCCAAAAATTATATGACACAATATTTATCTCTTTTTTTGACATTTACCCAATGCAAAACAACAAACCTAAACCTAAATGGTACAAAGAATACCACTATTGCATATACCATTGTCAAAAGTGTCATGACATTAAGGACTCAATATTTCAATAATCTAGTACAAGATCTACTAGATCATGCGGAATTAACCATCTTATCAACATGACCCCCCTCCCAATAGTTCCATTCTTCTTTTATCTCCTCCTCTTTGTCAATTAGCTTCTTTTTCCCATCTACATAGTGCACATAACCACCACTTGAATTCACACAATCCAAATACACCCCATCACAAATCACCTTATAATTTGAGTTGGATGACACTACATTATCAATATTATTATGAATTTCATCAAATATCCAACACCCATTTTTAGAATATGCATTTATCCCAAAACCTTACTTGAGACTATCATTAGCCCCCCCTCTACTAGGGCAAAATAAAAACTTATATTCTTAAACCAAAACTCTAATCCACTAACTTTTTGGTATGCTCCATACATATGTTTGTACGGTTACTCACCAATCACACTTTGAAAAATTGATCAAATTGCCATGAGGATACCTATCATATGGTTGGACTACCTATTGAATCAAAGTGCACTCAACAATTTGTCAATGACAAGGTTTAAAAATATGTATCCCTTTCATCATTGGGACATCTTATATTGATTATGATTCGAGACAATATTAAGTCTTCTTAAAGAGTTACTTTCATCCCCTTTGCATCCCTCACCAACCACCATCACCATCCTATCACCCACCAATTCCACTCTAGCTTCTCCTTCTTCCTCACCTTTTTTAGACTCCTTGGCCTTTTCTTCTTTGATAAATCCCATATCATGGTTGTACAATCATGCTTCAAGAAGCTACGTACCCATGGTTGGTTTCTTTCCCTTCTCCCATTTTCTCCTTCCTTCACCTTTTTTCTATTTCTTACCCCCTTCCTCTTCCATTTCTTTCCTCATCCTTGTCACCTCCTCCAACCTTCCTCGTTTTGTAATTCTTCTTCCACACTGTCTTATAGTCTAGGGGTGTCCATTTTTTTCTTAATCCATCATCTCCCCTTAGGTATCTCATACTCCTCTTACCTTCCCCTTGGTCTTGGGGGAGTTACTACCCCTATTGCCTCTAATTTTCTCACATCATATAACTCCCAACTACTCATATCCTTTCTTCGTAATTCTTCATTTTCATCCAATAAGTCTTCAACATCCTTTGAGCTTCTTAATTTTCATCCAACCATTCTACCTCATTTCTTCATCATTATCTATCCCTTGACATCCTTTAGTATCTTCATCACACATTTTTCATCACCTCTTTCTTCATCATTCTTCATTTTCATCCAACCATTCCTCAACATCCTTTCATCTACCCTCATTCATTCCTACTACCCTATTCATAACCATTCCTTCTTGACTAGGGGGAGTCACCCTTTATTCCATCCCATTTTGTGCCCAAAGGATTTCACTCTCTCCATGGCATCAATATAATTATATCACACCGATTCATTACATGTATCCACCCCATTCATCTATTACAATCTTGCATTAGAATTATATCATGCCAATGTGATCTCATTTTGTATTTGTGAATATGTGTTCTTTCATCTAAATTGGTGTAATTAATAAATGACATCAAATAGTTGTACATATTGTCTATATTTTGTGTCTTGTATGTTGTTTGTTTCATCCTTTCCCATTATATCTTGTTCTTTCACATGTCATATCATTTTATCCATTTTTTGGTACACCTATTATGTCTCTTTTATTTGTTCATCACACACCCTACTTGTTTCCATTGTACCAATATCTTAGGTTGCTCAACCATAGCAATTTTTTTAGTTATTCAACCATACCTAGTGTTCCACTCAACCTTTATCAGATACCATCATATTCTAAAGAGATTTTGGCCTCCCCTAGATAACTTGAGTCCCTTCTTGGACCAAACACATATCATACATATTAATCATATTTTGAGTCTAGGGTGTAGCTCTCACCATAAATCGAATTACTTCCCCTACTCATCCTTAGGTATTTTAGACACCTCCATCGGGGCTATAGACACCTAGATGGCAGTGAAGTTACATCGAAGGATTATGGGACTATCTATTGGGGCTATAGATGATTACATGGAAGTGGAGCATACCCTCTACTTGATGACATATTTGTTACATTAGCGACCTTATTTTGTACAGACCTCTAACCGCTTGTAGATGAGCTAGCTTATAATGGCTTGAACTACAATTGGTCAATCCAACCTCACTAAAAATTAGAAATGAACCTCATTGCACACACATTGGTCCATGAGTGGCTTGACCTTTTCTAGGATGGTCTAGATCTCTAAGGGATATTTATTGGCTAGTAGATGAGTTTTATTGGTGCAACTAGGGTGTTTGAGTTTCCTGAAACACTTCTAGGATTTGAAAACTCTAGGGTATTTTGGCAACAAAGAATTTTAGTTCCACACCATTAATTACACATATATTCATCTCTCCATTTATCTCGTGTATTATACATATGTTTTCATCATTTATACATGTCTTACATCTTATCCCCATTGTAATTATCATATCTCATATCCTCTTATGTGTCATTGTGATGACTACTTTGTCATTGATTAATTAAACTAATTTTGATTATGAAATGCATATACAAACATCCAAAAATGTAATCAAACAAACACATCTATGTCTAAACCATGTAAATAAGTAGACACATCATCATACCACACATCTGCATATAAAACCCATGTCATCTAACATGTCATATCTATCCAACCATAAGCATCTCTCAATTGTACACATCAAAAGTACCCTAAACACATGCATAACACCATCCATACATAACATCATATCATATCAACCATAAAATCATCATCATACCTCTATCATTAATGAATAAATATAGTCCATCACATATCCATATACACACATGATCCTCATCTCTTAAAAAAACTACAAAATTGTGGCCCCTCGACCACACCCACTAACATCCATCACTGTCATTACCCAACTATCATCCCTCCACTCCCATTTTATTCACTATATTTATAAATAATACTAACTAATCCACTCTTCATCAATATTCATCAATTTACCCTCATACATCACCCTCTAAACCAACCAAACCAAATTTACCTTGCAAAGACCTAAAAATTGAGCATTTATCCCTTTAAAAAGTAAGGTAATATTTGAGAACATTTTTTCCTTATCAAACCTTCTATAAATTTCCAAAAACCACCCCCATTGTATTAGGCTTGAAAATAACTTTCTGACGAGTCTGTTTTTATCCAATTTTGACATCATTTTAAACCTTTTACGCCACCGAAAGCACCAAGAAAGGGACAAGCATTCAGTCCAGCGAAAGCAAATGGGATTTAAAGGGTATATATATATATATATATATATATATATATGTATGTATATATATGTATATGTATGTATATATATGTATATGTATGTATATATATGTATATGTATGTATATATATGTATATGTATGTATATATATGTATATACATATATATATATATGTATGTATATATATGTATATACATATATATATATATATATATGTATATATATATATATATATATATATATATATATATGTATATATATACATATATATATACATATAGATATATGTATATGTATATGTATATGTATATACATATACATATACATATACATATACATATACATATACATATATCTATGTATATGTATATATATATGTATATACATATATACATACATATATGTATATATATATGTATATATATACATATATATATGTATATATATATATATATATATATATATGTATATATGTATATATATATATTGTATATATATATACAATATGTATATATACATACATATGAGATGAAAAAAAGAATCAAAAGGAGAGTTAGATTATTTCAAGAAATTGATAGGAGGAACAAATAAGCAAAATAGTGTTCAAAAATATTTGTTTGAATATAGCAAATTTATTTTGTAAGTTAATAGTTGCATTCAAAAGAAAAAAATTATTGTCTCCATAAACCCTAGCAACAAGCATAACTTCATCAATAAAAACTTGGCTAACAGTTTGTAGGTTCCAACAACAAAAATTAAAAACATAAAACTTGAGGGTGAGGATGTTCAAATTTTTGAAGATTTGAAGATCACCATGGATAAATATGTTTTACATTCAGATTTTTATGTTATTGAGATGGGTGATATGGATATTATCCTTAGTTATCTGTTGACCCGCATTTTTTTATGCTTACCAATAGGTGGAACACACACACACACACACACACACACACACACTATGGATGTTATCTCTTGAAAAGGAAAGATATTTCCTCCAACGTTTAGGTAGGTTGGGTCTCAACTATGCAGGTTTCACTCAAAGGGGGATATGTTGGTGATCCACAAATTTTTTGGGGGGGGCTTTGTAGCAACATTCAATACAAATTAGATTCGGGTTCATAAAGCATCCACATATATGTACAAACTCAGAAATATCTAGTAGCAAACTAATTATAACATAAATATGAAACCTAATCTAACACTAGTCTAACCAAGAGAAGCAAAGAAAATTAAAAAATATAAGGTTAGGAAGAAAGAACCCGATTCCTCTAAGATTATTACAACATGTAATAGAGAAAACTAAGCACAAAAATACCTCCAAGTAACCAATATTCACACAGTTGCAGAGAGGGATGATTGTAGAAAAAGGTAATTACAATAATAGTATACACGCATAAACTGTTATTACCCCAAGATAATCAACAACTATCTTTATTCATGAAAAAATATTTCAAATATTTGTAGCAAAGCTTCAAAGGAACTAAAAAAAATGCTAGAAAATAAATCTAGTCTAATGTTCCAATTAAGTTTCTAAAATTGTAGAGAATTTTTGTAACCCATTTACAAATGAGTGGAAGTTTATTTTATAAGCTCAGGAAAACAATTTTCCCTCCATTTTCAAAGTTCAAACTTCGATCAAAATAATAATTTAAAATTGAAGTATTTTTTCAAGTCTTCACATGATTTTTTTTTTTTTAAAGCAAAAACCCCCTTGTGGGGCCGCCTTGGTCTAAGAGACCACGAACAGGGGGTTCTACACCGTTACAGTCACCCGAGGGTCGCACTCGGCCCTGCTCGCACCAACATTATCAATTGGATTTTAGTTACCCAATTCAACTTTTTGGTAGGGTGGAGATTCGAACCTAGGACCTCCCTTGGAGGATTGCCCTCTCCTCTCCAATTCACCTACAACACCTGGGTAAGTCTTCACATGATTACAATGACATAAATTATTCTAATTCATTAAATCATGCATTCCACATGGAAAGGGAAAATTCGAATATTTTTTCAAATGTTGGGTCCTCGCACGATGGAAGATAAAAGTCATACCCAGTTAAACAATTTTGCAAAAAATTCTATGCATCTTTGATTTTAAATCTAGTTGGGGTTGAGTATATATCATCATAAGATTTCCAATGCATCCATTTTGAGCTTAATCGGAGTTTTGGATGAAAAGTTATGGTCTCCAGAGGATTACTTGTCAAAAAGCAAAATAAAAAAAGAAGAAGTCAATTTGTGTGGGAAAATATCATTTAATAAATTACTTCTATTTTCAAATAGTCTTTTAATGGGATTTTGGAATTTTGAGATTTTGAGGTTTTTTAGGATTTCAAAAATATCATTTAATAAATTATTGTGGGGTTCAAATAATCTTTGAACGGGACTTTGGAATTTCAGGATTTTGAGGTTTCAGGATTTGGTAAAAATGCATCTTGCCAAAAACTTCAAAACTTCGAAATTTCAAAGAAGAAAATTGTCCAAGACTAAAGAAGACTTGAAACACGCCCAACCATTAGAAATTGTTTTTTTCTCTGAAATTTTTTTAGTATGAACATTAAATTGAAACCCAAAAATCTGCAAAATCCAAATCCCATTGAAAACACCGAAAACAAAAAAAAAAAACTTAAAATTTTATAAATATGAGCTCACTAATTTTCACAACCTTAAAGGTCCATGAAAAAATTATATAAAATTAACTCCAACACACAAGAAAATGGGGGCCCTATTTAGAGTGCAAGACGAGGATGTGTTGTTCGAGGATAACAAATTGCCCAAACAAACAAAAAAATAACAAACCAAAATTTGTTAAAATTTGTTTTTAAGAGATCAAAACTTGAATTGATTGGTACCTCATTACTATTGTTCTATCATTTAACAACAAACTTAAACTATTTTATGAAAATATTGAGTACACACATATGCAGTATCACACCTAGTACAATGGAGTTAACCCAATATAGATCTACAATATGTGTGTTTGTGAAATGAATTTCTTTCCGCATCATAATACACAACATGATGCAAAGAAACAAGCCATAAACCTCCTCATCACCTAGTTGGGATTTATTATCAATATATATATATATATATATATATATATATATATATATATATATTACATTTTTTCGAAGAGAAGGGCAGAGGGCATAGAATGGCATGGATATTCCTCCATTTCCAATCGGGCATCCATAGCCCCGATGGAGTTGTCTCTAGTCCCACCCAAGGCCTTGCTCTACTGCAAATCGAGCATCCATAGCCCCAATAGAGATTACTCAGATCACCTTCTTGAAGAAAAGGTTTTTTATAATTTTGCTTTTGATATTCTATTCTCTCATTTTTTATTTTTTATTTTTTATATGCAATTTCTTCTTGGACAACGAAGTGCAATCAAAGGTTGGAAACCAATCCATAGTGAAGATTTGATGAGGTGGAATTACAAAACAAGAGAAATCAGACCAGTTCTTATCATACCTATGTACTTTTGAGGAAGACCTTTAAATGTAAGTGTGCAATAATGAATCCATACCAAGTTAAACACTCATATTTTCAGCTAATAATTAAGAAACATTAATCCAGTCTAATCAAGAAATCTTGTCAAGCAAGAATAAAACTAATTTTTAATTGTTATAAGAAAAAGAAAAAAAAGATGGTTCAAGCTTTGATCAGTTAGCTATCAATTTCAACAAAATGGATCCATTGGATTGTCAGTTCAAAATTGCAGATGATTCACCCCACAACACCCAATTAAGGACAAAAAATAGTAGCTACAAGACTCGAACAAGACCAAAAAATAAAACAAAGGAAGGTAAAAACAACAACTAGAGTACTAGGTCCAAAACATGACACCTTTTTTGAAAGCAATACAAATAGGAAAGGAAACTAAACTACAAAAACCACAAGTAAAGTCAGGCCTGAAAATAATTTTTGAGGAGTTATCCATTCACTAGAAGTGGGACATCCTCACCAGTTAGGGTTTGCAATCTGAATGTATTTTTGCCAAAAAATTTAGATATTTGGTATGCACCTAACCATAGGATACTAAAATTAGGGCGTTCACCCTTCTTTTCATCAGCCTTTCCCTATAGTAAGACCAAATCAGAAACTTTAAAGGATCTTGCCTTGGATTTGTTATCAAACCAATGCTTAACAACTACTTGATATTTGGTAAACTTATGCAAGGCTTCATCTATTTTTTCTTCCAAATGGATCAAATTTGCTAATTTGATTTTAACTTTGTTACCATCATCTAGGAACTCATAAATAAATTGTAAGGTAGGAATATTAAGGTTCACAAGAAAAATAGGTTTTGCCCATAAACTAGGTAAGAGGGAGAGGTTCCTAGAGCTTCCTTGACTCTTGTTCTATCAACCTACAATGCATATTTTAACTTATTATGTTAGTCCCTAGGATTATCTAATAATTTCCCAACAACAATGCATAAGTTTTTACTAGTGGACTCAGCCACTTCATTCCCCTAAGGATAGTAATTATATGAGAATTTTAACACTACCTTGTTTTCATAGGCCCATGCAGTGAATTGAATTTAAGTAAAAGCAAAACCATTATCACATACCAAAATGTATAGCATACCAAACCTGGGTAGAATTTTCTCCTCAAGGAAATCAATCACCACTTTCGTTGTATAATTCTTCAAGGCTTGAGCTTCGGACCACCAAGTGCAATAATCAGCTGTTGTGAGGATATATCAATGTTTGGATGAAGAGTGTGGGTTGACCATTCCAATGAAATCTAAACCCAATTGCATGAATATATGTCTTTGAATCATGGGTTGCAAAGGCATTACTGCATTTATTTCTCTTTTCACAACAAGTTGGTACATGTAACAATTTTTGATGTGCAGTTGGGCATCTTTAAACACATGAGGCCAGTAATAATTGGCTCTCATAATTTGAAGGGCTATTGGCATTCCCGAACCATGACTAATACCATAATTTCCATAAAAATTAGATAAAAATTCAACAACCCCTTGCTTGCTCAGACATCTCAAATAAATTCCTTCATGGTTCTTTCTGATCAAAACTCTAGATTTTATCATGTATTTTGTGCATTTATAATGAAGAGTAGCTCTTTGACTTGAATTCATACTATCAGGGTAGTTGTTATTCAACAATAATAAGCCACATCAAAACACCACTTATCATTATCTATCTCTTCAACCATGTATTTTTGACAAGAAATCAAAGGGTCAATTCTAGCAAGAGTTTCAGTCAACCCTTGGGCTTTAACAATCTTCATGGGCCAAATTTCTAAATAAAATTCTTATGATATCGAGGCCTACTTTCCTCTACGTTCACCAAGTTCATTTTGAGTTTATATATATATATATATATATATATATATATTTCTACATAAAATTCTTATGATATCGAGGCCTACTTTCCTCTACGTTCACCAAGTTCATTTTGAGTTTATATATATATATATATATATATATATATATATATATATATGGCTAGGCTCTGAGATGAAAAAAAGAATCAAAAGGAGAGTTAGATAATATCAAGAAATTGATAGGAGGAACAAATAAGCAAAATAGTGTTCAAAAATATTTGTTTGAATATAAAAAATTTATTTTGTAATTTAATGGTTGCATTCAAAAGAAAAAAATTATTGTCTCCATAAACCCTAGCAACAAGCATACTTCATCAGTAAAAATTTGGCTAACAGTTTGTAGGTTCCAACAACAAAAATGAAAAACATAAAACTTGAGGGTGAGGATGTTCAGATTTTTAAAGATTTGAGGATCACCATGGATAAATATATTTTCAAATTTTTATGTTATTGAGATGGGTGATATGGATATTATCCTTAGTTATATGTTGACCCGCATTTTTATATGCTTGCCAATAGGTGGAACACACACACACACACACACACACACACACTATGGATGTTCCCTCTTGAAAAGGAAAGATATTTCCTCCAAGGTTTAGGTAGGTTGGGTCTCAACCATGCAGGTTTCACTCAGAGGGGGCTATGTTGGTGATCCACAAGTTTTTTTTTTGGGGGGCTTTGTAGCAACATTCAATACAAATTAGATCTGGGTTCATAAAGCATCCACAAATCTGCACAAACTCAAAAATTTCCAGCAGCAAACTAACTATAACATAAAGATAAATCCTACTCTAACACTAGTCTAACCAGGAGGAGCAAAGAAAATTAAAAAAGGATAAGGTTAGGAAGAAAGAACCTGATTCCCCTGAGATCACTACAACATGTAATAGAGAAAACTGAGCACAAAAATACCTCCAAGCAACCAATATTCACACAGTTGCAGAGAGGGACGATTGCAGAAAAAGGTAATTACAATAACAATATACACGCATAAACTGTTATTACCCCAAGATATTCAACAACTATCTTTATTCATGAAAATATATTTCAGATATTTGCAGCAGAGCTTCAAGGGAACTAAAAAAAATGCCAAAAAATAAAGCTAATCTAATGTTGCTATTAAGTTTCTGAAATTTTACAGAATTTTTGGAACCCCTTTACAAATGAGTGGAAGTTTATTTTATAAGTTGAGGAAAACAATTTTCCCTCCATTTTCAAAGTTCAAACTTCCATCAAAATAATAATTTAAAATTGAAGTCTTTTTTCAAGTCTTCGCATGATTACAATGACATAAATGATTCTGGCTCATTAAATCATGCATTCCATGTGGAAAGGGAATATCCGGATATTTTTTCAGTTGTTGGGTCCTCGCATGGTGGAAGATAAAAGTCATGCCCAATCAAACAATTTTGCAAAAAAATCTGTGCATCTTTAATTTTAAATCTAGTTGGGGTTGAGTAGAGCTCATCGTAAGCTTTCCAACGCATCCAGTTTGAGCTCAATCGGAGTTCTGGATGAAAAGTTATGGTCTCCGGAGGATTACCTGTCAAAAAGCAAATAAAAAAAAGTCAATTTGTGTGGGAAAATATCATTTAATAAATTACTTCTATTTTCAAATAGTCTTTGAACGAGATTTTGGGATTTCAGTATTTCGAGGTTTTTTAGGATTTCAAAAATATCATTTAGTAAATTATTGTGGGTTTCAAATAGTCTTTGAACGAGATTTTGGAATTTCAGGATTTTGAGGTTTCGGGATTTGGTAAAAATGCATCTCGCCAAAAACTTCAAAATTTTGAAATTTCGAAGAAGGAACTTGTCCAAGACTAAAGAAGACTCGAAACACGCCCAACCGTTAGAAATTATTTTTTTCTCTAGTTTTTTTAGGATGAACATAAAATTGAAACCCAAAAATCTACAAAATCTAGATCCCACTGAAAACACCGAAAACAAAAAAAAAACTTGAAATTTTATAAACATGAGCTCACTAATTTTCATAGCCTTAAAGGTCCACGAAAAAATTATATAAAATTAACTCCAACACGCAAGAAAAGGGGGGCCCTATTTAGAGTGCAATATGGGGACGTGTTGTCCGAGGACAACAAATGCCCAAACAAACAAACAACAAACCAACATTTGTTAAAATTTGTTGTTAAGAGGTCAGAACTTGAATCGATTGGTACCTCATTAAGATTGTTCCATCACTTAACAACAACAAACTTAAACTATTTCATGAAAAGACTGAGTACACACATCTGCATTATCACACCTAGTACAATGGAGTTAACCCAATATAGATCCACAATGTGTGTGTTTGTGAAATGAATTACTTTCCTCATCAGAATACACAACATGATGCAAAGAAACAAGCCATAAACCTCCTCATCACCTAGTTGGGATGTATTATTATCATTATTTATTTATTTACTTATTTTTTGGAAGATAGGGGCGGAGGGCATGGAATGGCATGGACATTGCTCCATTGCCAGTCGAGCATCCATAGCCCCGATGGAGTTGTCTCTGGTCCCACCCAAGGCCTTGCTCTACTGCTAGTCGAGCATCCATAGCCCCGGTAGAGATTACCCGGATCACCTTCTTGAAGAAAAGTTTTTTTTTGATAATTTTGCTTTTGATATTCTATTCTCTCATTTTCTAATTTTTTATATGCAATTTCTTCTTGGACAATGAAGTGCAGTCAAAGGTTGGGAACCAATCCATAGTGAAGATTTGATGAGGTGGAATTAGGAAATAAGAGAAATCAGACCAATTCTTATCATGCTTATGTACTTTTGAGGAAGACCTTTAAATGTAAGCGTGCAATAGTGAATCCATACCAAGTTAAGCACTCATCTTTTCAGCTGATAATTAAGAAACATTAACCCAGTCTAATCAAGAAATCTTGTCAAGCAAGACTAAAACTAATTCTGAATAGTTATAAGGAAAAGAAAAAAAATGGTTCAAGCTTTGATCAGTTAGCTATCAATTTCAACAAAATGGATCTATTGTTAGTTCAAATTAATTTTCCAAGATGATTCACCCCACAACACCCAACAAAGGACCAAAAACAATAGCTACAAGACTCGAACAAGACCAAAAAATAAAACAAAGCAAGGGAAAACAACAACTAGACTACTGGGTCCAAAAAAGGACACCTTTATTGAAAGCAAGACAAATAGGAAAGGAAACTAAACTACAAAAACCACAAGCAAAGTCAGGCCTGAAAATAATGTTTGAGGAGTTGTCCATTCACTAGAAGTGGGACATCCTCGCCAGTCAGGGTTTGCAGTCTGAATGCATTTTTACCAAGAACTTCAGATATTTGGTATGGGCCTAACCATAGGACACTAAACTTAGGGTGTTCACCCTTCTTTTCATGAGCCTTGTCCCATAGCAAGACCAAATCAAAAACTTTAAAGGATCTTGCCTTGGCTTTGTTGTCAAACCAATGCTTAACAATTGCTTGATGTTTGATAAACTTATGCAAGGCTTCATCTCTCTTTTCTTCCAAATGGATCAAATTTGCTAATCTGATTTTAACTTTGTTATCATCATCTAGGAACTCATCAATAAATTGTAAGGTAGGAATCTTAAGGTTCATAGGAAAAACAAGGTTTTGCCCATAAACTAGGTGATAGGGAGAGGTTCCTAGAGCTTCCTTGACTCTTGTTCTATCAGCCCACAATGCATATTTTAACTTATTATGCTAGTCCCTAGGATTCTTCTCTAATAATTTCCCAACAATAGTGCACAAGTTTTTATTAGTGGACTCAACCACTCCATTCCCTTGAGGATAGTAATTAGAGGAGAATTTTAACACTACCTTGTTTTCATAGGCCCATTCAATGAATTGAATTGAAGTAAAAGTAGAACCATTATCACATACCAGAATGTACGACATACCAAACCTAGGTAGAATTTGCTCCTCAAGGAAATCAATCACCACCTCCGTTGTGCAATTCTTCAAGGCTTGAGCTTTGGACCACCACATGCAATAATCAGTTATTGTGAGGATATATCGATGTCTAGATGAAGAGTGTGGGTTGATCATTCCAATGAAATCTAAACCCCATTGCATGAATGGACATCTCTGAATCATGGGTTGCAAAGGCATTGTTGCATTTCTTTCTCTTTTCATAACAAGTTGGTAGATGTGATAATTTTTGACATGCAATTGGGCATCTTTAAACACATGAGGCTAGTAATAATTGACTCTCATAATATGATGGGCTATTGACATTCCTGAACCATGACCAATACCATACTTTCCATGAAAATTAGATAAAACTTCAACAACCTCTTGCTTGCCCAGACATCTCAAATAAATTCCTTCATGGTTCTTTCTGAACAAAACTCTAGATTTTATCATGTAGTTTGTGCACTTAGAATGAAGAGCAGCTCTTTGACTCGAATTCATACTATCAGGGTAATTGTTATTCAATAGATAATAAACCACATCAACATACCACTCATCATTACTTATCTCTTCAACCATGTATTGTTGACAAGAAATCAAAGGGTCAATTCTAGCAAGAGTTTTAGTCAATCCTTGGGCTTTAACAATCTTCATGGGCTAGATTTCTAAATCAAATTCTTGTAGTATCGAGGCCCACTTTCCTCTACATTCACCAAGTTCATTTTGAGTTAACATAACCTTCATAGTAGGATCTGAAACTATGGCATAGACTTTGCTATGGAGAATGTAGTGTCTGAATTTCTTGACAACCCATGTTAAGGCAAACACATGCTTGTCAAGTATCAAATATTTTAATTCAGCTCCCCTCAATGGAGAACTCACAAAAGCAATAGGTCTTTCATCTCTGTCTCCCTTTCTCTGAGTTAGTACCTCGATAAATGAGTGTTCTGATGCAAAAGAGTAAATGTAGAAGGGTTGGTTGTAATCAAGGCTGATCAAAATAGGGGCAGTAGCAATAGCAGATTTTATTTTACTAAAAGCATCCTTCGCTTCTGCATTCCACACTACCTTTGCATCCTTTTTTAATAAAGCATTAAGAGGTTGCACAATCTCAACAAAGCCAACAATAAACCTCCTTACAAAATTAATCTTTCCAAAGAAATATTTTAATTCCTTATGGCTTCTAGGTAGAGGTATTTTGGAGATGGCCTCAAATCTGTCAGGGTCCATAGATATACCATTTTTAGAAATAATGTGCCCCAAAATTTTACCTTCAATCACACAGAAGACACATTTCTTGGTATTGAGAGAAATTCCATGGTCTCTACACCTTTGCAACACACTTCTAAGGTCCTTGACATGGTCAGATCTGTTCTTTGAAAACACTGTGAGATCATCCATATAAATGATAATGCATTTTCCAATCAGCCCTCTGAATGCATTGTCCATGGCATGCTGGAAAGTTGCACCAACATTAATCAATCTGAATGGCATTCTCCTATATGCAAAGGTTCCCCACTTGGTGGTGAACATTGTTTTCATGCGGTCTAGATGGTGAACCATGACCTGATTGTAACTTGAATAACCATCTAAAAATGACATCATTTGAGAGCCATTGATGATCTGAAGTATTTCATCCAGATATGGCAATGGATAGTTATCCTTTTCAGAAGCCTTATTCAAATTTCAAAAATCTACACATAAACGAATCTCTCCATTCTTCTTATGAATCGAGACCAAATTTTCCAACCACATGGAGTGCTTGATTAGAAATATGATCTTTATGGATAACAACTTTTGTACTTCCTTTAAAATAAGTGGCTCTAACAATGCATTTATAGTCCTTAGCTTCTGTCGAAAAGGTTTTGTACTAGGTCGGAGTGGTATGGTATGTGTGATGATATTAGGGTCGTAAGTTTTCAAATCCTCATACCCCCAAGCTATAACATCCCTATACTCTTTAAGAGTTGCAATCACCTCTTTCTTCTCTTTTTTAGTGCATACTTTTCCAATGAACACATTCTTTGGATTGGCTTCATCAACAAGATTAAATGTGTCATACTCTCCACCTTTAGAGGAAGTAGGTTTAGTCTTGTGGGCATCCATGTCAAACAATCTCTCTAAAGTAACCATGCCTTTCGGGATAGTATTGGTCTTCAAACTCATAACTCCTTCCTCATCCAACTCCCCTTCATCTCTACTTTCTTCATCAATAATTTGTGCCTCAAAGACACTAGTGTTGGCAATGAAATCCAAGATATGTTGATCATCTTCAAAAACTTGCAAAAACCTGATATTATCAGGAATATATGGAGTAGGCACCAACTCTACTAAAATTTTTAAACTTGGAATCAACTATGGGTTCAAGAGCACCAACCACAACTGCTAAAGAATCAACCACATGATTTTCTTCTCTCGGGATGCACTGAATGTTGAAAGCATCAAAGCTATTAATTAAGTCCCACACTCTAATTTTATACTTATACAAACATCTATCCTTACACAAATATTGGCTCTTGACCTATTTAACTACCAACTCAGAATCTCCAAAAACTTGGATCTTCTTTATCTTCTTTCATAAGGCAAATTGTAAACCATGGATTAAGGCTTCATATTCCATAGTATTGTTAGTGCAAGCAAACTAAAATCTATAAGCGATAAGAAAATACTTTCCTTTAGGACTAACCAACTGAACACTAGCTCCATTTCCCTACTTAGATTTGGACCCATCAAACTTAAGCACCCATATGTCATCATGCTTCTCATTCTTGCTTTTAGGGGAAGGACTTACAACTGCATTGGACTCTTCAACATGAGCATTAGAAACTTCTTCTTTTACTTCCAAGGTATATACTCCCAAATCAACTTCTGCATACAATATTTCATTTGTGTTGTTATACTCCATGATCATTTCTTTCAACCTTGGTTCCCTTTCAATTTTGATTTGATTGGCCACACCTCTCCATGGCAGCCACATATGTGAGAAGTCAGTTACCATATAACCATTCAATATTCTAGACCAATCTCTATTGAGCAACATACCATAAGCCTCTGGTATGTCCACCACCTGAATATCGATACATTGTTGGATCCTCGGGTCTGAAGCTAGCTGAATATGCATCTGAGTTAGCTCTCCAACAACATTCACCTCTATTTTATCTAGTTGTACCACCTTTCTACTAGACTTGGCAGGATTCAATCCTAATTTTTGACATATAGAATAAGGCATGACATTCCCAGATGCACCTGAATCAACCAAACAATTATGCAAGTTTTTTCCAGCAATACGAATAGTTAGCAAAAATGGAGGAGAACTAATTTTGTCCTTGTGAACCACAACATGTGCATCAGTTCTAAAGTGTTGTTGGATTTTCCTTTTGGATTCAGAGCTTCTATTAACAAGTCCCTTTGTTTCTCCATTTGGGTCAGCTCAAATAGAGAGATATTAGCCTTGGTTTTCTTGAGATCCTCTATGATATTATAACCTATTTTTGGAACTCCCAAGGTTTGATTATTTTGACTTGGGGTTGCCCCTTTGTCTTGAGAACTTGCAGCAGGATTTCCTTTAGGAGGTGGAGGGTTATTATCTGCTTTGACATCAGGAGGAACATATGAATAGTTAGGTGGGGTAGAAGTGGTAAAAGGTTCTTTGTTTTTGCTTCTTAACATGTAGTTATTGCCTCTTTGGAATTGTTGATAAGCTTGAACCTCATCTTCTAACTCAATATCAATATTATCATTTTCATCTAGCAAAGGATCAAAAGTGTCTGAGAACATGGCCGATTCAGTGTTGTTCCTATTAAAGTCTCCAAGATTATCATTTGTGGGCACAAGCTCCAAGTTTTCCATTTCTTTCTGAACAATGTCTAAGGTTGATTTAAATTCAGGGTAGTTTGTCTCACCATGTTGGGTTGTTGCATGCATTCTACACCAGTTAGGTAAGGCTAAATCTGCTAAGTTTATAGTTGAGCATGAGGATATACTTGCTTGGTCAATAGGATTTGGTACACCTCCATTGTTGGGATGAGAGTTCCATTGGTGATTTTACCTCTAAAAATTAAAATTTCTATTCTGACCAACATTATTGTTGTTCATGTTGGCATGTTGGTTGTGTCTTTGCATGGCTAATACATCATTACTAAGTTTTTGAACCATCCTTTGCAAGCTTCCCAACTCTTGATTCAAAGTGTTTGTGGGTTGATTCTGCATTGGTGGAGTTTGTTGATTTGACACTTGGTTGGTGTTCGCTCCTTGGGGTGTCAAGTATGCAGGCATCACTTGTTGGGCATATGATTGGGGAACTTGACTTGATGACTAATTTTCTAGATATGTAGGCATGTTATGAGCAGTTGGACCAGTATTTAAGTATACCGATAAACTTTGGTTGCTAGTTTGGTTCACTTGGGGTAACATGAGTGGCATCATGGAATGATTATACATGTGATTTTGATTTGTTTGGAGAAGCACTTGAGATGGGGGTGTTGGATTGAACACTTGATTTTGGTATGGGTACATCACATTAGGAATAGGATTGATCATTGGGGTATTATGCATTATAGCTTGGTTCATCAAGGGAATCTGATTATAGGTGCCTGGCTATCCTAATGTCATGTTAGTTTTGATCCCAAAACCTTGAGGTATCAATTGTTGTTCAATGGTGAGAGCTTCATTATAGGTTGCAGGTAAAGTGGTGATTCTAGTAGCTCTTCGAATGAACATGGATGTCATAGGATCAAGAGCATTCAAATACATTTGTAGGGCAGTGGCTCTAAAAGCTCAAATGGGGAAACCAATCTCGTGTAAAGCTTATGGAAGCATGTGTTGAAGTTCCTAATGGGTTCACTAGGCTCTCTTTTGGTAGTGGTAAATTGATGGTACAAGACAATAGGATCAATGATTAATCTAAAGTGCTTCACAAAAGCTTCTTCCAACTCCAACCAAGAATGAATAGAATGGGTGGGCAGATTAATATACTAGTAGTATGAATCCTCATCTAAAGTATCAGGAAACATGTGATAAGCCACATCCTCATGTTGAATCTGAAGCCTCATTAAGGCATCCTTATACGCTTGGATGTGCTCTTCTATAGATCGAGTACCATCATGCTTATACTTTGGCAAGTGTTTTTCAACATTCTTTGGAATATCATGCGCTACTCCAACAATGTCTAATGGGTCATGGACCATGAGCCAATTTGGTTGGTGAGCCATTGCTTGCTTTCATAAAGGGGTAGGTAAGATGAGATCTAAGGAATTTCTTGGTGAACAAGTTATAGATTGAGAAGGTCTAATTTTCTATTTTCCCTTATCAGATCTAGTTTTTCTATGATGGGTGAGGGATAACAACTCAAAATATCCTTCTACTAACCTTGATCGATCAAGAATCCTTCTTGGTTCTAGTTTGGATGTAGTCTAAAGAGTTAGATCTAATGTGAAAGAATGTGGTCAGGCCCTCCTTCTAGCACTAGTTCTGTTGACCCATATTTTTATATGCTTGCCAATAGGTGGAACACACACACACTATGGATGTTCCCTCTTGAAAAGGAAAGATATTTCCTCCAAGGTTTAGGTAGGTTGGGTCTCAACCGCATAGGTTTCACTCAGAGGGGGCTATGTTGGTGATCCACAAGTTTTTTTGGGGGGCTTTGTAACAAAATTCAATACAAATTAGATCTAGGTTCATAAAGCATCCACAAATCTACACAAACTCAAAAATTTCTAGTAACAAACTAACTATAACATAAAGATAAATCCTACTCTAACACTAGTCTAACTAGGAGGAGCAAAGAAAATTAAAAAAGGATAAGGTTAGGAAGAAAGAACCTGATTCCCCTGAGATCACTACAACATGTAACAGAGAAAATTGAGCATGAAAATACCTCCAAGCAGCCAGTATTCACACAGTTGCAAAGAGGGATGATTGTAGAAAAAAGGTAATTACAACAACAATATACACGCATAAACTATTATTACCCCAAGATATTCAACAACTATCTTTATTCATGAAAATATCTTTCAGATATTTGCAGTAGAGCTTCAAGGGAACTCAGAAAAAAATGCCAAAAAATAAAGCTAATCTAATGCTGCTATTAAGTTTCTGAAATTTTACAGAATTTTTGGAACCCTTTACAAATGAGTGGAAGTTTATTTTATAAGCTGAGGAAAACAATTTTCCCTCCATTTTCAAAGTTCAAACTTCCATCAAAATAATAATTTAAAATTGAAGTCTTTTTTCAAGTCTTCGCATGATTACAATGACATAAATGATTCCAGCTCATTAAATCATGCATTCCATGTGGAAAGGGAATATCCAGATATTTTTTTAGTTGTTGGGTCCTCGCATGGTGGAAGATAAAAGTCATGCCCAATCAAACAATTTTGCAAAAAAATTTGTGCATCTTTAATTTTAAATCCAATTGGGGTTGAGTAGAGCTCATCGTAAGCTTTCCAACATGTCCAGTTTGAGCTCAATCGGAGTTCTGGATGAAAAGTTATGGTCTCCGGAGGATTACCTGTCAAAAAGCAAATTAAAAAAAGTCAATTTGTGTGGGAAAATATCATTTAATAAATTACTTCTGTTTTCAAATAGTCTTTGAATGGGATTTTGGAATTTTGGGATTTCGAGGTTTTTTAGGATTTCAAAAATATCATTTAATAAATTACTGTGGGTTTCAAATAGTCTTTGAATTGCATTCTTTAGGCATTGATAACATAAATGTGCAAAAGAAATTTATGAAATTATAGTATAGAAAAAGAAGATAACTTTACAAGATATTTCTTAGCTTAGAGAGCAAGGATTAAGGGAAAACCATGAAATAATTGTAGGAGAACAAATTGAAGAACAAGCAAAAGAACCTGAATTAGAGTCTAATGAGGAGGCCATAGTGGAAATCAAGGAAGAAGCAACCACAAAGTCCAAGAAAGCTCTAGAAGAACAACATGCAAAGGAAGCTAAAATAGAGGAGCAAAAAGTTGATGAGTCAAAGAAAGTAGAACAACAAGTTAAGGTTGTAGCATATCACCACCCACACCATCATGAGAGGCTACAATCATGGAAACAGGGCATAGAGCAACCAAAGAACTATAATGGACATACATGGAGCCATAGGAGCAAAAACTATGGGTATTCAAATGACACAAGGGTAGCTTGGAATCATTGTAGACTGCCACCAATCAAGATTTCACTTGGATGAAGGGATAATCAATATTGGCACAAAATATTATATTATTTAGTTTCTTCCTATATTTTGAGGAAAAAAAACTTTTGTAAGGGGATGGAATGTTAGGTACCTAGGGGTAGGAATGTGAAGTAATAATATTGTAAATGGGTATTATGGCATGGGTTACACATAAAATTATAATAATATATAGCATAGTGTCATGTTATAATATTATGCACTTTGTAACTCATGGAAGGTGAATCATCATAAGGGTGGCCTTCTAACTCATGGAAGGTGAACCATCACATTATTATATAAAGAGAGATGTAACCCCAATTGTAAAAGTAAGTCATATAAAGTATTTTTTTGTAGGAGTCTTAGCTCATGTAGAGGAGATCTTGTGGAGTGATTCCTTCTTTAAGGGGTATTTTTAGTGTTGTCCTACCTCAAGGGTATTATCTATCTCTATTTTATTGTGTGAGTTGTGACCATAAAATATTATTTGTGGATGCATGTTTGATATTTTTGCATATTTGAGAATAAATTACTGTTAATGATAATTGAGATTCATAACATTTTTTCCTCGCATCCTTTCCAAATACAGTCACTTCCAATTTTATTAATTTTTGATGCTCTACCTATTGGCAATCTCGAAAGTGACATCATATAAATAGGGATAGATTGCAATGTAGTCTTCATAAGTTGTAGCCTTTCTACCATGGTTAAGAACTTACCTTTCCAACTTGCCAAACAAGAGACTCAAAGCTCCTTTTTATTTATTTTATAAGACAAAGGAACAACCAAGTAGGTTGATGGAAATTTTTAAATATAAACCCTAAAATATCCACAATAATTCATTGTAAATCTAGGGCAGTGTTAATGAAAAACCTAGATTTTTACAGTATTAACCAACTATTCAATATCCTTCTTGTAGCATGATAATATTGATTTAAACTCCATGACCTCACTTACTGTAGGATGATCCAAAAGAAACTTATCATCAACAAACTAGAGATGAAATTCAAAGGGACCATATTTTACATCTTGAATACCTTTAATGCCTCTGCAAGAATAATGAATAGATAAGAATATAATGGATCAACTTAGTGGAGTCCACAAGATGACTTAAATTAAGCATCATGAGAACCATTGATCGAAATAGAATATTTCAAAATGCTATAACAATATTTAATCCATTCACACTAATTGCGATTAAAATCAAACTTTTTGAGAATATTATGTAGAAACTCAAAAAAAACCTATCACATGCTTTGTTCATATTAGTTTCATAAGCATACGAGGTTTTTTCATGGAATTAAGAAAATGTATGGCCTCACGTGTAATGATTACACCATCAAGAATTTGTTTACCATGAACAAAACCACCTTGCTCCTCCAAGATAATACAATCTAGAATGCCTTTAGACTTGTTTGCCATAATTTTTGAAATGATCTTATAAATCATATTACAAAGGCTTATTGGAAGAAAATTATCAAAATATTTTGTCTCACCTTTCTTGGAAACCAATGTAATAAAAGTGACATTAATATCACTTATTATAGCCTTCATTTTCCGGGCCTCTTCAACCACAACCAACATACCACTCTTCAATAAGTTCCAAAATGTTTGAAAGAAAATTGCAAGATATCTATTGAGGCCAAGTGCCTTGATAAGATGGAAAGATCAAATTGCTTCATTTAGCTCTTTCATAACTATCTTCTTCATCAAGCTTTTATTTTGTCTCATCTAATAATTGATTGAATATCTTACAAAACTTATCTTGTGCCTCCTTGTATCTAACAAAACATTTTTGAAATAATTAATTACTTATTTATTGATATCTTCTTCTTGCTCAATATTTCTTTTATATGTAATTAAAAAATTTTGATGTAACAAAATAAAAAATCATTTTTATGCTTTTTTTTTTTTTATATATCTATCTCCTTCTTTGAACCATTCTTCAAAAATTTTGAAACCAATAAACTCCTCATTCTTTAATAAATTATAATTATTAAAAATATTATTTTTCTTCTTATTATAAAAAAGTAATTGTTTTCTTTTTTTTTCACTTGGGGTGCAGCGCAACGGTTTGGACTTTGGCTCTTCTTCGAGAGGTCCAAGGTTCAAACTGTGGCATGGGTGAGTGTGTGAGGGGGTGGGTGTGTGTCTCCGTGATGGAGTTGTTGTAACAAGTTGGAGGATTCCTTGTCAAAACCCCAAATCTTAATATTACCAAAAATAAAAATAATAATAATAATTATGTTTTTCTTTCACAAAATTAATAACATACTGTCTAATAATTTGTTTCAATCAATAAAAAACGTTGTGATTTGGCAGAACCAGGATAGGCATTAGGATTGCATCAAACTTTTGGTCACACTTTGCCGCGACTCGAGAGCGAGAGCAATGGCAGTGGTAGTGACCATGGCACAACCATCTCCTGCTTTCATTACTTGTGAATTCAAACCCAAATACAGCAAAGGCAAACGTATTTGTTCGAAGAATCCCAACTCAAATTTGGCTTCTATGGGCCGTGCAACGCTTCGATCTCATTCGGGGAATACGAATTGTTGGAACATCGCCAACATTTGCTCTTTGAAAGAGCTCCTTCACAATCTGGACTCAATAGAGTATCGTTTAGACTGTCAGGCATATGCCACTCTTCTCAAATATTGCATTAAGGAGCAAGCATGGACAGAGGGAAAACGTGTACATGCCCACATGAACGACAGAGGAATTGTGCCCAACACATATCTGTCCAACACGCTTCTCAACTTGTACGCCAAGTGTGGCAGTTTGCTTGACGCCCGCAAAGTGTTTGACGAAATGCCCACACGAGATGTCTGCTCATGGACTGCCATGATTGTTGCCTACTCCAGGCACGGCCTTGCTAAAGAGGCATTGACACTCTTCCACCAAATGCAAATGCAAACCCAGTCAGCAGAGGTCCAACCGAATCACTTTACCTTTTCTGCAGTTCTGTCTGCTTGTGCTAAATTGGCAGATCTGCAAGAGGGAATGAATGTCCATACAGAAGTAATAAAAAATGGGTATGAGTCTCAGGTTTTTGTGGGGAACACTCTTATAGACATGTATTCGAAATGTGGAAACTTAAGGAATGCACGCAAGGTGTTTGACCAAATGCCTCAAAGAGACGTGGTTTCATGGAATGCCATGCTTGGAGGGTATGCGCACAGTGGGCATGTTGAGGAGGCTTTTAAGCTCTTTGAAAGGATGCCCAAGCGAAACGTCGTGTCATGGAATTCAATGATTACGGCATACATACAAGATGGAGATCTGGGAAGAGCGCTTGAACTGTTTGAAAATATGCCTGAACGGGACGTGGTCTCATGGAGTGCATTGATTTCAGGATATGCACAAAAAGGGCAGGTTGATGAGGCCCTTCAACTTTTTCAGAAAATGCCCAATCCGAACTTTGTGTCATGGACGGTAATGATTGCAGGATTAGCCCAGAATGGGCGAAGCCTGGAAGCCTTGGAATTCTTCCGACAAATGCAGGAGACAGGTGTTGTGCCAGACACCAATGCCTTTGCCAGTGTTCTCAGAGCATGCGCTAACTTGGGAGCTCTGGAACAGGGTATGGAGATCCATCAACAAATTCTCACGAGTGGATTTCAATCTGATGTATTTGTGGCAACTGCTCTTGTAGACATGTATGCAAAATGTGGAAACTTAAACAAGGCACGCAATGTGTTTGACGAAATGACTGAAAGAAATATCACCTCCTGGACAGTGATGATTGGAGGATATGCGAGGCATGGCAATGGCAAAGAGGCCCTTCAACTTTTTGAAGAAATGCAATGTGTCGGTCCCACTCCAAACCATGTCACCTTTCTCTGTGTTTTGTATTCATGCTGTCATGCAGGTTTGGTGGATGAAGGCAGACACTACTTCCAGCACATGAGTAATTACTATGGCATCATTCCTGCAATGGAGCACTATGTCTCCATGGTTGATCTTTTTGGTCGTGCTGGGCTTTTCGACGAGGCAGAAGACTTCATTAACAAGATGCCACTAAAACCTGATGTAGATGTGTGGGTGTGTTTGCTCGGGGCTTGTAGAATACACAATAATATTGAGTTAGCAGAACGAACAGCAAAACGTCTTTTGGAGTTGGAACCTAAAAGCGCTGGTCCTTATGTGCTTTTGTCAAACATTTATGCAGCAGCCGGCAGGTGGGATGATGGAGAAAATGTTAGAAGGATAATGAAAGACAAGGGACTAAAAAAGACAGCTGGGTGTAGTTGGATTGAGGTCAATAAACAGGTACATTCTTTCTTTGTTGGTGACAGATTACATCCAGAAATAGAAAAAATCTACGCAAAATTGGAGAGTTTGTCCTGGGGAATTAAGAGAGCAGGGTATGTCCCTGACACAAGATTTGTGCTCTATGACATTGAAGAGGATCAAAAGGAGCACGTTCTTTGTTACCATAGTGAAAAGCTGGCAATTGCATTTGGCCTTATCAAGACAGCTCCTGGTGAAACTATTCGTATTATCAAGAACCTCAGAATCTGTGGTGACTGCCACACTGCCACCAAGTTCATTAGCAAGATTGTTGAAAGAGAAATCATAGTGAGGGATGCTAATCGATACCATCATTTCAAGAATGGATGCTGTTCCTGTGGAGATTATTGGTGAAATGGCTTTATATGTTAGTTCATGAGACATGGCGGGATTGCCCCAGGCAAAGATCCAAGTTTCAAGCATTTGAGTTTTAAAGCCATGGCTTGTAAATGCAAGGTAACACAATCACCAACACCGTTTATTATGTCATAATATTTGATTGTTTGATGGCTTATAGGAGCTTGGTGGACCATGGAAGGATACGGGTTGTGGAGAATGGTTCTAATGATTGCATCTCTGGACTGAGAGAAAATAAAGAATAATGAATGCAGTGTGTGTCTCTGCCCTATGTCTATTGGACCTTCAGTTATGAATATTCATGGTTTTTATGGATACTGAAGCATCAGTTATGAATATGTATTATTTGTTTATTCTTAAGGAGATGGAGAGAGGTCTTTCAAGCAAGACTAACAGAGATTCACCATATCAAAGTAGCATGTCTTTTTGCCAAGGGAAGAAATATAATTATCTTATCTGTGCTAGTATAGAACAACAACATTCAAGTGTGTTCAGCCCATGATGTATGGGGAAATACTTTTGGTTGGGAAGATAGTATGCTTGTGGCTTATGTTAGAAAGTTTTTTTTTTTTTGGTAAACAAGCTTACTTATATACACGGGTTTTTACAGTGGTTTGAATTTAGAGATTTGGGTCTCCCGAAAGAAAGCTTAAAACCCTAATCACTAGGGTGTCTTACGAGGACGGTAGAAAAGTTTTAGGTTTGAAAAAGACAGATTCAATGAAGGGTAATACTCTATTTGGCAATATTTTTATAAATTTATGTATAGTGAGAGTCCAAAAGAAGTTTGGCTTTTAGGTTTGAAAGAGGCAGATTCAATGAAGGGTAATACGGCACACGTTTCACCATGGTTTGAATTTGGATTTCCTGAAAGAAAGCTTAAAGCTCTAATCACTAGGGTGTCTCACGTTTCACCATGGTTTGAATTTGGATTTCCTGAAAGAAAGCTTAAAGCTCTAATCACTAGGGTGTCTCAAGAGAACGTTAGAAAAATTTTAGATTTGAAAGAGACAGATTCAATAAAGGGTAATACTCTATTTGGCAATATTTTTATAAATTTATGTATAGTGAGAGTTCAAAAGAAGTTTGGCTTTTAGGTTTGAAAGAGGCAGATTCAATGAAGGGTAATACTCTATTTGGCAATATTTTTATAGATTTATGTATAGTGAGAGTTCAAAAGAAGTATGGCAATATTTTTATAAATTTATGTATAGTGAGAGTTCAAAAGAAGTTTGTATATTATGAGTGTGAGAGTTGAAAATAAGTTGTATATCATGAGTGTTGAAAAGAAGTTGTATATTATGAGTGTTGAATTGAAATTGTATTATAGATTGTTGAACTTGCTATAGTAAGAGTTGAAAAGAAGTTGTATATTATGAGTGTGAGAGTTGAAAAGAAGTTGTATATTGTGAGTGTTGAACTAAAATTGTATTATAGATTGTTGAACTTGCTTTACATAATGTTTGACAAGATGATATACCATTAATTGTTTTTGATAAATATAAAAGTGCTAAAGCTTCTATCGGGATATTCCTTTGTCATAATTTAGCGGCTGAAGGTTGACGAGTAATGCATGGCTTTCAATCTAACACACTAAATATTCTCTTCAACAATGGAGGAGAGTTGGCTCGTGTTTTGACTAGCATTGCATAACTCAAGTTGATCCTCAAGCTAAAGGCAAAGAGTCTTGAGCTTTAAGTGATCTAATTTGTGACTTTCAATGTGGCATGGTCTAAACGGGCTTAATAGTGAAGAGTTAGGTATTTTAGATAAGAGGTCTAAGATTTGAGTCGAAGGGGAATGGGGTTTTTGTACATTTTATAGGCGGATAACATAATGCAAGTTCCTCTTTCCATGCATAGTGGATCTAGAAATTATAAGGTGATCCTTCAAATTTACTTAAGGATCACAAAATTCCAATACAAATTCTAGTAGATAATATTTCTTTCAAAAATCTGGTGATGTCATCCATGAAACTAAATATAAAAGTTTTCTAGAAAATTTTGGATTCTTGAATTTATTAAAAAAAAACACATAAAACTAAACTCTATATGCTATACAAAAATGTCCAAACCTTTCAAAGGGGAAACCTCTTATAAAGGGCATCACATCCCATGCCTTTGCAAGACTTGGGGAGCATCTAGCCATGTTAGTTGGCTTAGGGTGCTCCCTAGTGTAAGGTTGTGTGTTTGACTCTCCTAGCCTCCATTTTGGGACGTGTTGCTTCAACGCATATGGATTGTTGGGAGTGATTTTCACTCATTGAAACCTTATCGTGCTTGAAGTGGTACCTTCATTATGTGAACAAATTAGCCAAGTGGAGGTGCTAATGCCTAAGCGGTTAGAAGTTCAAATCTCCCTTCCCACTAGATCTACTTATTGGTGGGTTTCATTTGAGAGTGTAACCCTATATATATATATATATAGATTGTGTTCAAGTATATTACATTATTTGGTACATGCTAATGTACCACCTTGGGTACATCATTAGATTAGGAGTGTGTTCTAGATTAGAGTATGAGTAAATATTTTATGTAATGTAATAATGTGCAGGAAATGCACAAGTGTCATGTAATTGAGTGTGCAAGTGTGGTGTGTGTAAATGTGCACGTGCCCTTAGAATAGGAAAGTGAAGAGTCTTATAGAAGAGCGAAGGCCAAGAGTACTCCATATGAAGAGTCACAATCTATCATATATATGTGACCGAGCATTGTAAGAAGAGAGGATGTATGTGACCTTTATTCTATATTAGTTTACTATTTTTGAGAGCATTTATTAGGGTCCATTTTATGAGTTATTTATGAAGTTATTTGTGAGTTATATTTGAATAAATAATTGTTGTTATTGAGTATTTTATATTGCAACTTTATATTTGATTATGTGGTTATTTACATTAAGAGTTAAGCATCAAAAGCTAATAGTGGTATCAAAGCTACAACAAGGTTTTCTTGCACAAGTTTTGAAAAGTTGCAAATAGTCTAAGGACATTTCTACTGGTCAAGGAGAAACCAATGAAGTTGAAGATATTACCTCTGGAGAAGGAAAAACTAGAGAAGATAGTATTTCCACTGTGTTGAAGAAAAACTAGTGAAGATTAAAGATAGATTGAGTTTACCTATTCCAAGAATAAATTCAAAATAGAAGGTAATCTACAACATAGTTTCAGGTCTTGAAGATAGATCTTGATATTGACAAGATTAAGAGACCCAAGAAGGAGGTCCTATTAAAATGTTTGATAGTAAAAGCAAACTTGAAGGTAGAAGAAGACCTCAAGTTGCATTTGGCTAGAGTCTTTCCATAGGGTTGCAAAAAAACTCGTGAAGACTAGGACTCAACATAGAAAAATGCTATTTGGCTAGAGTCTTTCCTAAGGTTGCAGAAAAAAAACTCATGAATACTAGGACTCAATATAGATTTTACCACTAGGAAAACTAGTGAAGTTTATTGATTTCAAAATTTTGAAGATTCAAATGAATTTGATTGCTATTTTCTAATATTTTGTTGCAGAAAATAAGTTCTTAGAAGTTGAGAAGCTTTCTACAACAAATAGAGAAGAATTTCACCTTTAAGTGCCTAAAGGTCTATGTGCTTTTATCACACATGAATTATTTTTGAGATTACAACAAAAGAGTAGACATTGAAGATTAAGGAGGCCCAAGAGAAAGGCCCCATTGAAGCTTGAAGATTGAAGGTTAAGGAGGCCCAAGAGAAGAGGTCCCATAGCATATTGAAGAGAGAAGAGAGAAAGAGGCTAGAGAAGCCCTATTGAAGATTGAGAAAAATGAGACCCAAGAAAAGAGGTCCCATTGAAGATTTGAGAAAGGAGATAGGATATTTGAGAGAGAAGATTGAGGAGGCCTAGGAAAAGATCCCATTAAAATTTGGAAGGAGAAAGAAGGAGAATAAAGAAGCCCTATTGGAAAAATTGAAGAAGTGGCCATTGGAGAAGATTTGAAGAAAGTTCAAGGCAGAATATTGCAAGAAGAAGAAACTCCTAAAAAGAGGTAATCACACCAAATTTGGGACAATCGTTGCCATCTGATGACAAACCCAAAAGGATTTGTGAAACCGATTCAAGGAGGAAATATTTGGCAAAGTGTTTATCAAATTTTGAGAAAGTATTTTTGAAGACTTCAAGACTTTGAGAATCTTGAAGAATAGGCCAAAAAAGAGGTCAAATTTGAAGACAAAAATTAGCAAGAGATTGGAGGAGAAATTTGGGATAGAAGAGGCCACCATTTGATATTTTTTGAAGGCAGCCATTAAAGATTTGAAGGCTGAAATCTGAAGAAGAAATTTCAGAAATTTTGGGGCAGAATTTGAAGGTTGTTTGGACAACAAATTTGGGCAGCATCAGGAGGAGATAGAAGAGTTGCAAATTGGAGAAGTTTTGGGTAGATTTGGAAGCATTTTTGGATAGCTAATTGAAGAAAGAATTGACAACATTTTGGATAACAATTGGAGGAGAATTAAAGCTGCAAATTTTAGAAAGTTTTGATAGCAAGTTGAAGAGAAAGGCAAATTTCGAGCAGCATTTGAAGAATTAGAAGAGCTGAAAATTTTAGTGTTTTGAGATAGCTATTTCGAAGGAGAAAGAGAAGTTATTGGACAATATTTTGAGGAGGAGAATAGCTACGAATTTCAGGTTTTTGGGCAGCATTTTCAAGAAGAGGAGTTGCGTTTTTATAGGTTTGGGAAGCAATTTTGGATAGTGAAAATGTGAGACAAATAGAAAGAAAGCAAGGGAGGAAGAAGATAAAAAAAGAGGTTTGCAAAGTGGTGCTTAAAAGTACATTTTGTCTATGTGAAAATAGTGAATTTATCTCTAGTATTGAAAGCACCATATTCAAGTCTTTAAAATAGAAAAAGGAAAGCTTTAAGTTTTATGTTTCCAAGTTGAAGGAGCAAGCATCTTCATTATCTTTGAACCTGCATATTATAACAACAAAAAGGCAATTTAAAGATGGAATAGAGGAGTAATAAGGGAGAGAAGTATTGATTTAAAAGCATAGTGTAAATGCTATTTGATAAACATCAAATATATCCAATGAAGTGCAAATTTTACAAGCACTATTGAAGCCAAGTAAGAGATGGGATTTCATAGCAAAAATTAAATGAACATATTATCCAAGAAGCAAGGGAGATAATCTTGATTTTTGACATCAAAGTAGTTAGAATATCAAGTTAGAGAGTTGCATTTGCAGAATATCATTCAAAGAAAGGGCTGCAAAATAAAGGAGGAATCACAATATCTAAAGCCACCTCAAGAGGATGTCGATCTTGGAGTGTCTCGGGCATCAAATTAGACATAGTATCGAACCTCAAAATCAAAAGCACAATTAGAGTATTCAATTGCCAAGAGGAGGTCATACAAATCCCATACATTGTAGCAGTTGAGGAGCTTCATTTCTGGATAAGACCAAATGATGGGCAAGTGAAAGTGAAACATCAAGCGTTGCAAGTTTGAGGAGAACACAACAAGAAAAGTAGGTTGAATTTTCAAGCTCTCCAAAAAGCGCACGATAAATTTGAAATGTCTTAGAAAGAAGAGTCATCATTAAAAAATGTTTGCAATATTCCACACATGGCATTTTCTTGTTGAAGAGAATCTTGTAAAATTTAGGAGGTAGAAGCGCCATTTGAAGTTGAAAAGCCCAAGTGCCACATGTCTTGATGGAAGGAGGAGCACCAACCACCATTATGGGAGAATGAAATATCTCTTACATGCCAATAAATGCATGGGACAAAGTTCCATATGACATGCAATTGAAGAAGCCTAATTAGGATCACTCAGTACGTTCTCCAAGTATCAAGCAAGAAGTCTGAGTGCAACAAAAAGGAGATTCACCAAGGAGCACCTTCTTAGGAGAAGGTCAAATGACTTTGACTAGAAAATTGTGCACCACTTTGGGAGGTAAAAGTAATTTGAATTGCTTATTAATTTATTGTTGAAGATAGGAGTTATAAGGTTGAGAGATATTATTTTGTTTAAGGTTTTACAAAATTAATTGAATGATTGGAGAGATAAGTTTTCAAATCAGAATATTGAAACCCTAGAAACCTTATAAAGGTATTTTGAAAAGTTTTTGAAGATTATTGAAAAGTCAATTTGAAGTTTTTGGGAATTAAATTACAAGTGTTGTAATTAATTTATTCAATTGGAAAGTCAATTTTATTATTTGCAAATAATTTGAGATTGGGAGAAATAAGGTTTTCTACATCAAATTAGAAATATTAAATTTGCAAATATTATTTTACAAATTTGATAAATTTATAATTTGGGAGTTAAAAGGTATTTAACTTACAAAATTTGAAAATTGAAATCTTCATCAAAAACTATTGTTTGATAATTAGGGAGATATAAGGTATTCAACATTAAATTAGTTTTGTAAATTTTAGAGTTTAGTAATTATATATTCAAACCTAGGGAGACAAGGAATTCAACTCAAGAGCTTAGAAAAGTTGAAAAATTGTCTTCAAGTTTCTTGTTCAAAAACTAAGAAGGCATAGAGAAGTCTTTAATTTTTTTTGAAAATTAAGGTAGACATAGAAGTTTTTGAGAGTTTTCATCCAAACACTAGGGAGACATAAGGTAGTCAACCTCAAAGGTTTAGAAATTTGAAAGGTTTACAATTCAAAGTTAAGAGAATTATGGATGAAATAGTGAAAAATGTAGTTAATGAAAATGGTGAAGAACTATTTCATGAACTTTAGTTTTATTCACAAAACTGAATAGATACCTTTGATTGATACAAATATTTGTCTGCCAATATAAAATAAAGATTTTCTTTATTTTTAAGGGAAGCAAAAGAAGAGAATTTTATTACATTGATTGATTATCTTCATGAAGCACTTTTCAAGACTTGGTGGAGTTCTCATAACATTGTTGTACTTTCCTTAGGAAAAATGTTTTTTGATTTATCTAACATTAAATACTTTTGAATTATTTCAAGGAATGAAACAAACGAAAGAAGAACATACTAGAAATGAACCATTGAATCCAAGACATACCATAAATGAAAGTACAAAAACAAAGAAGAAGAAGACACAAGAAACGAAATCATATCAAGAGAGGCAAGATGAAGGTTGAATCGAAAGTCAAAGAAGATAGTTACATGATGAATCTAGATATTAATCTACAAGAGGTAGAGTGAAGACTAAAGATGAAGATTATATTAAAGAATAAAATCTTCAATAACCTAATAATGTAATATAGGGGGGAGTTGGAGTATATTACATTATTTGGTACATGCTAAAGCATCACCTTGGTACCCAAATCAGATTTGGAGTGTGTTATATATTAGAGTATGAGAAAATATTTTATGTAATGTAATAATGTGCAGGAAATGCACAAGTGTCATGTAATTGAGTGTGCAAGTGTGGTGAGTGTAAATGTGCACAAGTGTCCATTATGTAAGAGTGCACGTGTCCTTAGAATAGGAAAGTGAAGAGTCTTATAGAAGAGTGAAGGCCAAGAGTACTCCATATGAAGAGTCACAATCTATTATATATATGTGATTGAGCATTGTAAGAAGAGAGGATGTATGTGACCTTTATTCTATATCAGTTTACTATTTTTGAGAGCATTTATTAGGGTCCATTTTATGAGTTATTTATGAAGTTATTTGTGAGTTATATTTGAATAAATAATTGTTGTTATTGAGTATTTTATATTGCAACTTTATATTTGATTATGTGGTTATTTACATTAAGAGTTAAGCATCAAAAGCTAACAATGGTATCATAGCTACAACAAGGTTTTCTTGCACAGGTTTAAAATTGTTGCATATAGTCTAAGGATATTTCTACTGGTCAAGGAGAAATCAGTAAAGTTGAAGATATTACCTCTGGAGAAGGAAAAACTAGAGAAGATAGTAATTCCACTATATTGAAGAAAAACTAGTGAAGATTAAAGATAGATTGAGTTTACTTATTCCAAGAATAAATTCAAAATAGAAGGGAATCTACAACATAGTTTTAGGTCTTGAAGATAGATCTTGATATTGACAAGATTAAGAGACCCAAGAAAGAGGTCCTATAAAAATATTTGATAGTAAAACCAAACTTGAAGGTAGAAGAAGACCTCAAGTTGCATTTGGCTAGAGTCTTTCCATAAGGTTGCAAAACAAATCGTGAAGAATAGGGCTCAATATAGAAATTTGCTATTTGGCTAGAGTCTTTCCATAGGGTTGCAAAAAAACTCGTGAAGACTAGGACTCAACATAGATTTTACCACTAGGAAAACTAGTGAAGTTTATTGATTTTAGAATTTTGAAGATTTGAATGAATTTGATTGCTATTGTCTAAGATTTTGTTGTAGAGAATTAGTTCTTAGAAGTTGAGAAGCTTCCTACAACATATAGATAAGAATTTCATCTTTGAGTGCCTAAAGATCTATATGCTTGTTTTACGCAAGAATTATTTTTGGGATTACAACAAAAGAGTAGACATTGAAGATTAAGAAGACCCAAGAGAAAGGCCCCATTGAAGCTTGAAAATTTAAGGTTAAAGAGGCCAAAGAGAAAAGGTCCCATAACAAATTGGAGAGGGAAGAGATAAATAGGCTAGAGAAGCCCTATTGAAGATTGAGAAAAATAAGACCCAAGAAAAGAGGTCCCATTGAATATTTGATAAAGGAGATAGGAGATTTGAGAGAGAAGATTGAGGAGGCCTAGGAAAAGGTCCCATAAAAATTTGGAAGGAGAAAAAGGAGAATAAATAAGCCCTATTGGAAAAATTGAATAAGTGGCCATTGAAAAATATTTGAAGAAAGTTCAAGGTAGAAGAAACTCCTGAAAAGAGGTAATCACACCAAATTTAGGACAATCATTGCCATCTTACGACAAACCCAAAAGGTTTTGTGAAACCAATTCAAGGAGGAAAGATTTGGTAAAGTGTTTGTCAAATTTTGCCAAACAAAGAGGTCAAATTTGAAGATAAAAATAAGCAAGAGATTGGAGGAGAAATTTGGGATAGAATAGGCCACCATTTGATATTTTTTGAATGTAGCCATTAAAGATTTGAAGGCTGAAATCTTAAGAAAAATTTTCAAAAATTTTGGGGCAGAATTTGAAGTCTGTTTGGACAACAAATTTGGGTAGCATTAGGAGGAGATAGAAGACCTATGAATTGAAGAAGTTTTGCGAAGATTTGGAAGAATTTTTGGATAGCTAATTGAAGGAGGAATTGACAACATTTTGGGCAACATTTGGAAGAAAATTAAAGTTACAAATTTTAGAAAGTTTTGATAGCAAGTTGAAGAAGAGGAAGGTAGATTTCAGGCAGCATTTGAAGAATTAGAAGAGCTATAAATTTTAGTGTTTTGTGATAGCTATTTGGAAGGATAAATAGAATTTCTTGTACAACATTTGATGAGGATAATAGCTACGGATTTTAGATTTTTGGGCAGCATTTTCGAGAAGATAAGGAGCTGCACTTTTACAGGTTTTGGAAGCAAGTTTGGACAGTGAAAAGGTGAGCCAAATCAGCAAGAAATCAGGGGAGGAAGAAGATAAAAAAAGAGGTTTGCAAAGTGGTTCTTAAAAGTACATTTTATCTATGTGAAAATAGTGAATTTATCTCTAGTAATGAAGGCACCATATTCAAGTATTTAAAATAGAAAAGGAAAGCTTTAAGTTTTATGTTTTCAAATTGAAGAAGCAAGTATCTTTATTATGTTTGAACCAACATATTATAACAACAAAAAGGTAAGTTAGAGATGGCATAGAGAAGGAGTAATAAGGGAGAGAAATTTTAGATTTAAAAGCATAATGTAAATGGTATTTTATAAACATCAAATATATCCAATGAAGTGCATATTTTACAAGCACTATTGAAGCCAAGAAAGAGATGGGATTTCATAGCAAAAATTAAAAGAACATATTATCCAAGAAGCAAGGGAGATAATATTGATTTTTGATGTCAAAAGAAGTCCAAATATTTAAAGAGCTGCATTATTTGGCCATATATCATTCAAAGAAAGGGCTGGAAATTAAAGAAGGAATCACAATGTCTAAAGCCACCTCAAAATAACGTCGATCTTGGAGTGTCTTGGGCATCAAATCAAGCACAGTCTCAAATGTTAAAATCAACAACATAGTTAGGTATTTAGTCACTAAGAGGTCATACAATTCCATATGTTGTAGCAATTGAGGAGGTTCATTTATGGATAAGACCAAACAATGGGCAAGTGAATGTGAATCATCAAGCGTTGGAGGTTGAGGAGAATGCAAAAATAAAAGGTAGGTTGAACGTTCAATCTCTCCAATAGGTGTACAACAAGTTTGAAATATCTTGAAAAAAAGAGCCATTATTCAAAAATATTTGCAATAGTCCGTCCACATGTGGCATTTCTTGCTAAAGAGAATCTTGTAATGTTCAAGAGGAAGAAGCACCATTTGAAGTTGAAAAGCCCAAGTGCCACATGTCTTGATGGGAGGAGGAGTTCTAACCACCATTATGGGAGAATGAAATGTCTCTTACATGCCAATAAAAGCATGGGATAAATTTCTATATGTCATGCAATTGAAGAAGCCTAATTAGAATCACTCAATACGTTCACCAAGCATCGAGCAAGAAGTCTGAGAGTGGAAAAAATGAGATTCACCAAGGAGTGTCTTCTTAGGAGAAGTTAAAAGGACTAACTAAAAATTCATGCACCACTTTGGGAGGTAAAAGTAATTTTATTTGCTTATTGATTTATTAAAGACAGGAGTTATAAGGTTGAGATATATTATTTTGTTTAAGATTTGGCAAAATTAATTGAATGTTTGGACATATAGGTTTTCAAGTTAGAATATTGAAACCCTAGAAATCTTATAAAGGTATTTTGAAAAGTTTTTAAAAATTATTGAAAAGTCAATTTGAAGTTTTTAGGAATTAAATTACAAGTGTTGTAATTAAAATTTTCAATTGGAAAGTCAAATTTATTATTTACAAATAATTTGAGATTGGGAGAAATAAGGTTTTCTACATCAAATTAGAAATATTAAATTTGAAAATATTATTTTACAAAATTTATAAATTTATAATTTTGGAGTTAACAGGTATTCAACTTGGAAATTTGAGAATTGAAATCTTCATAAAAAACTATTGTTTGATTATTAGGGAGATATAATATATTCAACATCAACATAGTTTTCTAAAATTTGAAGTTTAGTAATTATATATTCAAACCTAGGGAGACAAGGAATTCAACTCAAGAGCTTATAAAAGTTGAAAAAGTATCTTCATGTTTCTTGTTCAAAAACTAGGAAGGCATAGAGAAGTCGGCTATAAAGATTTTTGAAAATTAATGTAGACATAAAAGTTTTTGAGAGTTTTCATCCAAACACTAGGGAGACAAAAGGTAGTCAACCTCAAAGGTTTAGAAATTTGAAAGTTTCACTATTCAAAGTTAAGATAATTATGGATGAAATAGTTAAAAATGCATTTAATGAAAATGGTGAAGAACTATTTCATGAACTTAAGTTTTATTCACAAAAATTAATAGATACCTTTGATGGATACAAATATTTGCCTACCAATATACAAGAAATATTTTATTTTTTTGTAAGGAAGCAAAATAAGGGAATTTTATGACATTAATTGGTTATATTCATGAAGCACTTTTCAAGACTTGATGGAGTTCTCAAAACATAGTTGTACTTTCATTTGAAGAATGTTTAATGATTTATCTATCATTAATTACTTTTGAATTCTTTCAAGGAATGAAACAAAAGAAAGAAGAACATACTAGTAATGAACCATTGAATCCAAGTTAACATTATTGTGATGATTTACTAACTCATTGCATTGAAGACATACCATTAGTGAAAGTACATAAATTAAGAAGAAGAAGACACAAGAAAAGAAATCAGATCAAGAGAGGCAAAATGAAGGATGAATTCAAAGTCAAAGAAGACAATTAAATGATGAATATAGATATTAATCTGTAGGAGGTAGAGTGAAGACTAAAGATGAAGATTGTATTAAATAATAAAGTCTTCAATAACCAAAGAATATAATACAAGAAGGTGTTGAAATATATTACATTATTTGGTACATGCTAATGTACCACCTTGGGTACATCATTAGATTAGGAGTGTGTTCTAGATTAGAGTATGAGTAAATATTTTATGTAATGTAATAATGTGCAGGAAATGCACAAGTGTCATGTAATTGAGTGTGCAAGTGTAGTGAGTGTAAATGTGCACATGTGTCCTTAGAATAGAAAAGTGAAGAGTCTTATAGAAGAGTGAAGGTCAAGAGTATTCCATATGAAGAGTCACAATCTATTATATATGTGACTAAGCATTGTAAGAAGAGAGGATGTATGTGACCTTTATTCTATATTAGTTTACTATTTTTGAGAGCATTTATTAAGGTCCATTTTATGAGTTATTTATGAAGTTATTTGTGAGTTATATTTGAACAAATAATTTTTGTTATTGAGTATTTTATATTGTAACTTTATATTTTATTTTGTGGTTATTTACATTAAGAGTTAAGCATCAAAAGCTAATAGTGGTATCAGAGCTACAACAAGGTTTTCTTGCATAGGTTTTGAAAATTTGCAAATAGTCTAAGGATATTTCTACTGGTCAAGGAGAAACCAGTGAAGTTGAAGATATTACCTCTAGAAAAGGAAAAACTAGAGAAGATAGTATTTCCACTGTGTTGAAGAAAACCCAATGAATATTAAATATAGATTACCTATTCCAAGAACAAACTCGGAATAAAAGGTAATCTACAACATAGTTTCAAGTCTTTGAAGATAGATCTTGATATTGAAAATATTAAGAGACCCAAGAAGGAGGTCCTATTAAAGGGTTTGATAGTAAAAGAGAAATTAAGGACTTAACATAGAAAATTTCTAGTTAGCTAGAGTCTTTCCACAGGGTTGCAAAATTTTTTCATGAAGACTATGACTCAATATAAATTTTACCACTAGGAAAACTAGTGAAGTTTATTGATTTTAGAATTTTGAAGATTCGGCTGAATTTGATTGCTATTGTCTAATATTTTGTTGCAAAAAATAAGTTCTTAGAAGTTGAGAAGCTTCCTAAAAAAAATAGAGAATAATTTCACCTTTGAGTTCCTAAAGGTCTATATGCTTTTCTCAAGCAAGAATTATTTTTGGAATTACATTTGAAGAAGCAGTTTAGTATTTTGTGATAGCTATTTGGAAGGAGAAAGAGAAGTTATTGGACAAAATTTTGAGGATGATTTCAGAATTTTGGGCAGCATTTTCGAGAAGAGAAGGAGCTACATTTTTACAGGTTTGGGAAGCAAGTTTGGACAATGAAAAGGTGAGCCAAATCAGCAAGAAAGCAAGGGAGGAAGAAGATAAAAAAAGATGTTTGCAAAGTGGTGCTTAAAAGTAATTTTTGTTTATGTGAAAATAGTGGATTTATTTTTAGTATTGAAAGAACCATATTAAAGTCTTTAAAATAAAAAAAGAAAGCTTTAAGTTTTATGTTTCCAAGTTCAAAAAGCAAGCATCTTCATTATCTTTGAACCTGCATATTATAACAAAAAAAGGGTAAGTTAGATATGGCATAGAGAAGGAGTAATAAGAAAGAGAAGTAATGATTTAAAAGTATAGTGTAAATACTATTTGATAAACATCAAATATATCCAACGAAGTGTAGATTTTACAAGCACTATTGAAGCCAAGTAAGATTTCATAGCAAAAATTAAATGAAAATATTATGCAAGAAGCAAGGGAGATATTCTTGATTTTTGAAGTAAAAATTAGTTAGAATATTAAGTTAAAGAGTTGCATTATCTGGTCGAATATCATTCAAAGAAAGGATTGGAAAATAAATGAGGAATCACAGTGTCTAAATCCACCTCAAGAGGACGTTGATCTTGGAGTATATTGGGCATCAAATTAGGCATAGTATTGGACATCAAAATCAACAACATATTTAGAGTATTCAGTTTCCAAGAGGAGGTCATACGAATCCTATACATTGCAGTAGTTGAGGAGGTTCATTTTTGGGTAAGACCAAACAATGAGCAAGTGAAAGTGAAACATAAAGCATTGGAAATTTGAGGAGAACGCAAGAGAAGGTAGGCTGAGTGTTCAAGATATTGAATAGGTGGACAACAAGTTTGAAATGTATTGGAAAGAAGAGCCATCATTCAAAAATATTTGCAATAGTCCACATGTGGTATTTTATTATTGAAGAGAATCTTGTAACGTTCAGAAGGAATAAGCAAAACTCAAAGTTGAAAATACAAAGTGCCACATGTCTTGATTGAAGGAGGAGTGACAACCACCATTATGGAAGAATGAAATATATCTTACATACCAATAAATGCATGGGATAAAGTTCCATATGATATGTAATTGAAGAAGCCTAATTAGGACCACTCAATATATTTTCCAAGCATCAAGCAAGAAGTCTGAGTGTGGCAAAAAGGATATTCCCCAACGAGTGCCTTCTTAGGAGAAGGTCAAAATACTGATTAAAAATTTATGCACCACTTTGGGAGGTAAAAGTAATTTGAATTACTTATTGATTTATTGATAATGATAAGAGTTATAAGGTTGAGATATGATGAGGACATCCACAAAAGGCATATATTATTTTTTGTTGTTAAACTAAATTGGAAGCTAGCTATAGTTAGCTTCTTTAGTTAGCATTTGGTTATGTACTAATTATGTATTTCTATGTGCTATTTAAGCACCCACAAAATGAGTGGCATCAATGTCAATCCTTCCCAAGATTCTATTTTTGATGACCTACTTTACTTTAGACCCTTCAAATAGAAAAATAGCTCTTGTGGTTACAATGCCTACCTCACCCAGTGAGAGTGATTTCGATCATATTTTACAATGGATTGATGAGATTCATGATGAAAAAAACCTAGAGCTATCTCATTTGAAAAAAAATGTAGTTGGCCATGGATTTAACTAGCGGTAACACCTAGCACGATGTCAACATCATTACCATGCTAGTTTTGATTATCGTGTTCCTAGATCTGGACCCTAAGTTATCCACTTTGTGTTTTCTTTAACCTTCAGTTCACAACCACTTGAAAATTACCCTCCTTCATGGCTGATTCATGTTTACAATTGTTTGCACATATTTTGATAGATTGTTGTGCTCCATCAACGTTGATATTTGATCCCTGATCACTTTACGGTAAGTCATTCACTTTGGCCCCAACATGGTCCTTTCCAATGCCTTCCAAACCTAGATGTGGAAATATTGTTGTTCCATGATCACCTAATTTTGAGTTATGAAACCACCTATGGTGATCTAAGAGTGCAAGCTTCCTCCATGTTGAGAGCTAGATTCAACAACACATAAATCAAGCTCTTATTGATATGATTTATGAACTCACAGTTCAGAGAAGTGCATCTTTGGGTTGTAGATGAGCTTGAAGTTGTTAAATATTTCAATAGCACAACTGCATTGCACATCATTGATGCATTTGAAAACCCTAGGGAAAAACTAACCTTCACATGGCTTTGCGATTTTAGCCACATGTGTCCTTGCTTTGCTCTCCCCAATAAATGTGAAGATGAGCTTTGAAATGCTCTCCGTGAGCATCACTTGGATGATCGAATCTCTAGCATGTGGTTGTTGCTAGTTCCAAAAATCTTGACATTGAGGAAGCTTCTCAATGCCAATGCATTGACACTTGCTCATAATAGTGGCACATGCTAGACTTACACAATTTTATTTGGTGTTGAGTTAACATCCATATTGATGAATGAATTATGACATATGACATCACTTTATTTTGGTAAATCTACCCTGTGGAAATATTGTTGCCCAAGGAGCAATGCCACCTGAGCTAAATTTCATCAAAAACCACACTCACTTGAATGTATGCATGGCTCGAAAGTCATATTACCATTGACCAGTTCTAGATGCTCATATTTTTATCAACTTGACACTTGGAAGAATGGGAAGTTTCCTATTGTGACCATTGCAAGTTTAGTGCTATTGACCATTGGCATAATATTTTAAAATGTCTTCATTCACATTGATTAATTTCATTAATCAATTAAAATTATTAAATTAATTAATTAAAATCAAATTAAGTAATTTAATTTTATAGCACATTTTTAATTAATTTTTTTATTTTGAAATAATTAATTAAAACCTTTGTAATAAGGTGCATTAAGTCCTATTTTGGACTTTATTTTGGCTTAAGCCAATTGTATGCCTTGTAAGCTTTTATCTTCATGGATTTTTAATATGGAGTGCATGATCGATGGTACCCGACACTCCTCAATACAAGTGAACCTTGTAAGTAGTAATCTCCTCTATAACACTTGGTAGTTGCAACAACTAGTTATCCATGCAATCCGATAATATGAGAATATTACCATAAGGATACTTGGAGGATTTGTGCCTTTGTTATTTTATTCTCTTGTTGCAATTTGCCCCACAATAACTCAACCGCAATACTCAGGCGCCTGTTTGATAGGAGGGTAGAGGCTACTAGTTGAGGAGCATGCTTCAGGTCATAGGGGGGTTAGCAAGAAGGTGTGGCAAAAATTGACCAACTTTGTTTGTTGCCTAGTGCTTAGTTTTGGGTTATTGCCAACTAAAGCACAAATTTTGTGGCTAGGTGATATGTTGGATTTTGTTTCAAGCCAACTTGTATCACCATGTTTTTGGAAGCATGATTGATGTGAGGAGCAGGCAACATTTTGAGAAAGAAGAAAATAGCCCCTGGAGCATAGTTTCCTTGGGTACTCCCTTTGTAGGAGTGGTATTGATTCCTTGGCAACGATGGTTGCTCTTTGTGATAGAGTAGAACCTTCCAAAGGATATTTATTTTCTTCAACAGTTCGAGGACTATATTTTGGAAACTTGTACACTCCCATGTTTGCTCCCACCTTATTGTAAAAGCATTGGAATCCAATGCTTCTATGGTTGGGATGAATGATGAGGATATCCACGAAAGGCATATATTATTGTTTGTTGTTAAACTGAATTGGAAGCTAGCTATAGTTATATTCTTTAGTTAGCATTTGGTTATGTACTAATTATGTATTTTTGTGTGCTATTTAAGCACCCACTAAATAATGCAAAATAAATTCGATGTGATTCCAAATGAAGAGATATTATTTTGTTTAAGGTTTTATAAAATTAATTGAATGATTGGAGAGATAAGTTTTCAAATCAGAATATTGAAACCCTAGAAACCTTAAAAAGGCATTTTGATTTTTTTTTTAAGATTATTGAAAAGTCAATTTGAAGTTTCTGGGAATTAAATTACAAGTGTTGTAATTAATTTATTCAATTAGAAAGTCAAATTTATTATTTGCAAATAATTTGAGATTGGGAGAAATAAGGTTTTCTACATCAAATTAGAAATATTAATTTTGCAAATATTATTTTACAAAATTGATAAATTTATAATTTGGGAGTTAAAAGGTATTCAACTTAGAAATTTAAGAATTGAAATCTTCATCAAAAAATATTGTTTTATTTTTAGGGAGATATAAAGTATTCAACATCAAAATAGTTTTGTGAAATTTAGGGTTTAGTAATTATATATTCAAACCTAGGGAGGCATAAGGAATTCAACTGAAGAGCTTAGAAAAGTTAAAAAATTATCTTCAAGTTTCTTAAGCAAAAAATGAAACATGGCATAGTAGTACTCAAAAAAATGCAAACTAGTTTCTGATTCACCAGATCGCTTACACGCAAGTGAAGAGCATACTACTAGTGTTGTGGAGTGAAGAGCATAATACCAACAACAAAAGTGTGGCAGAAAATAAAAGGAAAAATATTAAACTTTATAAAAAACATGAGTTAGGAAAGGAACAAAAGACATGAGATTGAATTTTATTCCGATAAAAAGAAGTAATACAACATCAAAACTCCGAATGCATTTCGACCTACATGTCTCATCAACAGAGTATGAGCTTTGAAGAGGTACAACCCCTCATTATAAATCCTAACTCTAGGGGGGAGCCAAAGAGTAATGCATGTGGGATAAAATAATACCCAAGCATTTAATACAAGTCATAGGTTTATAGACCAAGATGGTAAAAAAAATTGAAGCCCAAGCTCAACCCCCAATAAAAAGACCCACCCCAAGAAAAGTAAAAACACATTAAAAAATGTGAAAGTACAAGGTGGGAAAGAGAGTCCCTTAAACAATTTTATTTTTACACAGATAAGATTTGAGAGGTTTCTGATTCCTCCAACAAATGATGCCATGAGCAATGTGTTTGAGCTCCCTATATTTTCTCCATATTTCGAACATTGGAGAGATAATATTTGTGCTAATGTGGAGGTCTCTAGCAAAGCTACAATTGTCCAATTTCAAAAGAAGTGGAACTATTTTTATTTTGGAACCATGTTTGCATGTTGCTCGCTCCAAAACTCTAGCCAACAATGAGGGCCTACCATCAAATTTGACTTTCTCAAATAGAGGAAGGAGAAAGTTAATCTGATATCCCCTTGCTCTGAGTCTATTAAAAAATTTTATTTTTAACAGATATAAATCCTTCCCTAGAACTTTCTCTAACCAAGAACCTATTGAGTTCACTTAAGATGAAGGCCTTCTTTTGGTGAACAGGATGATGGGAGGAAGCAGGGATATACTGGTAAGCATTCATCGGTTTTTGGAATAATTTAGTGCAGAGAACTCTAGTCTGAGCAAAATTAGGCCCCTTGAAAAAAATCGTGTCCAAGAGAGTCACCTAAGAGTCAAAAACAGAGGTAGTAATTTTGATGCTTGAATGGAAGGAACCATAAGTAGTAAGAAAAACATCAAGATATTTTTTGGGGCCATGCCAAACTCCAATGGCATCATCGATATATCTTTTATAAAATAAAAGATAATCCACAACAACCTTATCAAATACCTATTTTTCCAAATGATAGAGGAATAAGCAAGCGTACACCACAACAAAATTACTTCCCATGGTTGTCCCCCTTATCTTCCTGTATGTTTTATCCCTGAATTCCAAATAGTGTTGGGTTAACACCATTTCTGCAAGTCTCACCACAAAATTGGTTTTAGCTGAGTCAAATTCATATTCCAAAAAATGATGAAGAGTGGCCAATCCTTGAGAAGTGGGGATACTAGGATAGAGGCTTTCCACATCGAAGGAAAAAAGGATAATATCCTGAGGAAAAGAGTGGCCATGCAAATATTTGATAAGGGAGATAGAATCCAGAAGATGGTTTTCCTGCTTAAGCAAAATGGGCAGGAGTAAATGGTGGAGCCATTTGGAGGCTGGTTCAAGCATAAACCCACAATAAGAGCAGATGGGTCGACCAAAAAGCTTAGGCTTATGGATTTTGGGAAGCAAGTAAAAAACATAGACTTTGGCAAGGGAAGGAGTAATTTGAAGCATGAACTTTCTGTGGTTTTCTGAAAGCAAACCCCACCTAACAACATGGCCAAGTAGGTTCTGGAGTTGAGAAAAAATATCCAGCCAAGGGACCTTGTCAACTTTCATGTAAACATTATGATCTAAAAGCTGGGAGAGGCCTTCAAACACATACCAATCCATAGGCAAAACATAGACACCCAAATTTTTATCTGCAGGTCTAATGACAATTGATTTGTCATTAGCAAGGGAGCGAATGGCAGACCAGATATGGGGTGAGAAAGCATTATGGCGAAAAGGGTTGGAAGCAGGTAATTTCTTATTGAGAAATCTTTCTCCCATACCAATAATATCTTCCAAAGGCCTGTAAAACTATGGAGGATTGTAACCAGGGTTGGGAACACGAAAAGGGTCAATGGGCTTTGGAGGGTTAGGAAGGCCACCTTTAGGTCCAAAAAACCACTCGAGATGAAGTCATCTGCAAAAGGTAAAAAATTATTGTTTAATAGCTTCCTTGGCCATGGGAGGTGGAAGAGGGAGGAACTTTAAACCTAGGTTGAGGGCCTCAATCTCATTCTAGGTAAGTTCTCTAGAAGATAAATTGTGGATGACAAGATTTGTAATTTTACCGTCAACAGCCCAAACAGGACTCTTGTATAAAAATCGATGACCATAGTCTTGAGGGCTGAAAATTGTGGCCCAAGAGGTTATTTTTGGTTTCCACCACCATTTTGGTGATGGAAGTACCCCTGTCCTTGCTGCTTCTACACAAATGGGACAAAATCCTATCTTTGATTCTCGAAACCAAATTTTTAGAAATTTCCTCCATTGCTCTATCATGATTGTTGCTGCGTAGAGAAAGTGTGGTTCTAAAAGTTTCTCCTTTTCTTTCATCTTTGTGGAGAAGGGCCTTGGTAGTTTAAATTATGATGTTTTTGTTGTTGTGGTTGCTTTTGTTTATTTCTTTGTTGCGATTGTCGTGGTGGTTGTCTGTTTGTGCATGGTTGAGGTTGGTGTTGTGTACGCTGCTTTTGCATTGATGAAGTCATGTGGTTAGGCCCTCTGCTATGACTTCTATTCTTATTACACTATGCAGGGGTATTTTGTTTCATACCCATGATAAGTTTCTCCAAATGGTCCATCTGTTGCTTGATTTCTTTTTTGACCAAGTCAGCCACACTTTCTGTAGCCTCTACCATGTTGACTTTTGGGACTTCTCGGGCAGCATTTTCATGAGTTGCTTGATATTTCAACTGCACATATTTTTGGATCTATAATTTGACTCTCCAAGCTTGGAGCTTTCCTTCAAAGAGCTCCTTGATCTGAGATTCCCAAGCTATGGCAATTTCTTGAGAAATTATTTTGTGCTTGTTCACTGAATCAAAGAGAAGTTCTTGGATTGCAGGTAGTAAGACATTGGGAATGTACTCATTAGCTTGAGTAGTCAATTTTTTATGTATTTTTGAAAATTACAGATATAAATTTTGGCCATATCCAAGCAAAATCTTTCAGTGAGTGCCTCTAACTCATCAAAAAATTGCTTGTTAATTTCTTCATCTAGAAGTTGTAAGCGTGGTTTCTCCATTCGTAAACTATGAGGGACTATTCCATTGCCAAGGTTCTCTTCAAACCTAGCTAGCCTGGATTGGCACTTATCCACTTTTTTACTCAATACCTTAAACTCTTCGAACCTTGTATCCAATAGTTTATCCAAAGAGTCAGGTCATGGAGGGATGTCATGCATCGCACCAATTCCATCAATGAAAGTCCTTTGATCTTGTGAGGATGGAATTCTCCTATTCTGAGAATAGACTTCTATTTCTGCTAGACCTCTGCTCATTTTATCTAAACCAAAAATTGTTTCCACGAGCTCCCAAACTTGTTGTCGTGAATCTGCTTGTCGTTGACACTTGCAAGAAAGTCGAATGGGGGAATTGGAGGGGCTATCAGGAACTATGGGAGAGGATTCAAAATTTGAGAGGTCAATAAGAGGATGAGCAATGTGCACCATTAAAGGGTTTAGATCTTAAGCAAAAATGAAACATGGCATAGCAGTACTCAAAAAAATGCAAACTAGTTTCTGATTCACCAGATCACTTACATGCAAGTGAAGAGCATACTACTAGTGTTGGAGGCTTTCTGGTTCACCAGATCACGTTACGTGCAAGTGAAGAGCATAATACCAACAACAAAAGCATGGCAGAAAACAAAAGGAAAAATATTAAATTTTATAAAAAAACATGAGTTAGGAAAGGAACAAAAGACATGAGATTGAATTTTATTCCGATAAAAAGAAGTAATACAACATCAAAACTTCGAACGTGTTTCGACCTACAGGTCTCATCAACGGAGTATGAGCTTTGAAGAGGTACAACCCCTCATTATAAATCCTAACTCTAGGGGGGAGCTGAAGAGTAATGCATGTGGGATAAAATAATACCCAAGCATTTAATACAAGTCATAGGTTTATAGACCAAGATGGTAAAAATAATTGAAGCCCAAGCTCAACCCCCAATAAAAAGACCCACCCCAAGAAAAGTAAAAATGCATTAAAAAATGCGAAAGTACAAGGTGGGAAAGAGAGTCCCTTAAACAATTTTATTTTTACATAGATAAGATTTGAGAGGTTTCTGATTCCTCCAACAAATGATGCCATGAGCAATGTGTTTGAGCTCCCTATATTTTCTCCATATTTTGAACATTGGAGAGATAATATTTGTGCTAATGCGGAGGTCTCTAGCAAAGCTGCAATTGTCCAATTTCAAAAGAAGTGGAACTATTTTTATTTTGGAACCATGTCTGCGTGTTGCTCGCTCCAAAACTCTAGCCAACAATGAGGGCCTGCCATCAAATTTGACTTTCTCAAACAAAGGAAGGAGAAAGTTAATCTGATATCCCCTTGCTCTGAGTCTATTAAAAAATTTATTTTTAATAGATATAAATCCTTCCCTAGAACTTTCTCTAACCAAGAACCTATTGAGTTCACTTAAGATGAAGGCCTTCTTTTGGTGAACAGGATGATGGGAGGAAGCAGGGATATACTGGTAAGCATTCATCGATTTTTGGAATAATTTAGTGTAGAGAACTCTAGTCTGAGCAAAATTAGGCCCCTTGAAAAACATCGTGTCCAAGAGAGTCACCTCAGAGTCAAAAATAGAGGCAGTAATTTTGATGCTTGAATGGAAGGAACCATAAGTAGTAAGAAAAACATCAAGATATTTTTTGGGGCCATGCCAAACTCCAATGGCATCATCGATATATCTTTTATAAAATAAAATACAATCCACAACAACTTTATCAAATACCTATTTTTCCAAATGATAGAGGAATAAGCAAGCGTACACCACAACAAAATTACTTCCCATGGTTGTCCCCCTTATCTGCCTGTATGTTTTATCCCTGAATTCCAAATAGTGTTGGGTTAACACCATTTCTGCAAGTCTCACCACAAAATTGGTTTTAGCTGAGTCAAATTCATATTCCAAAAAATGATGAAGAGTGGCCAGTCCTTGAGAAGTGGGGATACTAGGATAGAGGCTTTCCACATCGAAGGAAAAAAGGATAATATCCTGAGGAAAAGAGTGACCATGCAGATCTTTGATAAGGGAGATAGAATCCAGAAGATGGTTTTCCTGCTTAAGCAAAATGGGTAGGAGTAAATGGTGGAGCCATTTGGAGGTTGGTTCAAGCATAAACCCACAATAAGAGCAGATGGGTCGACCAACAAGCTTAGGCTTATGGATTTTGGGAAGCAAGTAAAAAACATAGACTTTGGCAAGGGAAGGAGTAATTTGAAGCATGAACTTTCTGTGGTTTTCTGAAAGCAAACCCCACCTAACAACATGGCCAAGTAGGTTCTGGAGTTGAGAAAAAATATCCAGCCAAGGGACCTTGTCAACTTTCATGTAAACATTATGATCTGAAAGTTGGGAGAGGCCTTCAGACACATACCAATCCATAGGTAAAACACAGACACCCAAATTTTTATCTGTAGGTCTAATGACAATTGATTTGTCATTAGCAAGGGAGCGAATGGCAGACCAGATATGGGGTGAGAAAGCATTATGGCGAAAAGGGTTGGAAGCAAATAATTTCTTATTGAGAAATATTTCTCCCATACCAATAATATCTTCCAAAGGCCTGTAAAACTATGGAGGATTGTAACCAGGGTTGGGAACATGGAAAGGGTCAATGGGCTTTGGAGGGTTAGGAAGGCCACCTTTAGGTCCAAAAAACCACTCGAGACGAAGTCATCTGCAAAAGGTAAAAAATTCTTGTTTAATAGCTTCCTTGGCCATGGGAGGTGGAAGAAGGAGGAACTTTAAACCTAGGCTGAGGGCCTCAATCTCATTCTGGGTAAGTTCTCTAGAAGATAAATTATGGATGACAAGATTTGTAATTTTACCATCAACAGCCCAAATAGGACTCCTGTATAAAAATCGGTGGCCATAGTCCTAAGGGCTGAAAATTATGGCCCAAGAGGTTATTTTTGGTTTCCACCACCATTTTGGTGATGGAAGTACCCCTATCCTTGCTACTTCTACACAAATGGGACAAAATCCTATCTTTGATTCCCAAAACCAATTTTTTGGAAATTTCCTCCATTGCTCTATCATGATTGTTGCTGCATAGAGAAAGTGTGGTTCTGAAAGTTTCTCCTTTTCTTTCATCTTTGTGGAGAAGGGCCTTGGTAGTTTAAATTATGACATTGTTGTTGTTGTGGTTGCTTTTGTTTATTTCTTTGTTGCGGCTACCATGGTGGTTGTATGTTTGTGCATGGTTGAGGTTGGTGTTGTGTACATTGCTTTTGCATTGATGAAGTCATGTGGTTAGGCCCTTTGCTATGACTTCTATTCTTGTTACATTGTGCAGGGGTATTTTGTTTCATACCCATGATGAGTTTCTCCAAATGGTCCATCTGTTGCTTGATTTCTTTTTTGACCAAGTCAGCCACACTTTTTGTAGCCTCTACCATGTTGACTTCTGGGACTTCTTAGGCAACATTTTCATGAGTTGCTTGAGCTTTCAACTGCACATATTTTTGGATCTGTAATTCGACTCTCCAAGCTTGGAGCTTTCCTTCAAAGAGCTCCTTGATCTGAGATTCCCAAGTTGTGGCAATTTCTTGAGAAATTATTTTGTGCTTGTTCACTGAATCAAAGAGAAGTTCTTGGATTGTAGGTAGTAAGACATTGGGAATGTACTCATTAGCTTGAGTAGTCAATTTTTTTATGTATTTTTGAAAATTATAGATATAAATTTTGGCCATTTCCAGGCAAAATATTTCAGTGAGTGCCTCTGACTCATCAAAAAATTGCTTGTTAATTTCTTCATCTAGAATTTGTAAGCGTGGTTTCTCCATTCGTAAACTATGAGGGACTATTCCATTGCCAAGGTTCTCTTCAAACCTAGCTAGTCTGGATTGGCACTTATCCACTTTTTTACTCAATACCTTAAACTCTTCGAACCTTGTATCCAATAGTTTGTCCAAAGAGTCAGGTCATGGAGGGATGTCATGCATCACATCAATTTCATCAATGAAAGTCCTTCGATCTTGTGAGGATGGAATTCTCCTATTCTAAGAATAGACTTCTATTTCTGCTAGACCTCTGCTCATTTTATCTAAACCAAAAATTGTTTCCACGAGCTCCCAAACCTGTTGCCATGAATCCTCTTGTTGTTGATGCTTGCAAGAAAGCCAAACGAGGGAATTGGGGGGCTATCAAGAACTATGGGAGACGATTCAAAATTTGAGAGGTCAATAAGAGGATGAGCAATGTGCACCATTAAAGGGTTTAAATCTCATTAATGAAAAATGAAACATGGCATAGCAATACTCAAAAAATGCAAACTAGTTTCTGATTCACTAGATCGCTTACACGCAAGTGAAGAGCATACTACTAGTGTTGGAGGCTTTTTGGTTCACCAGATCGCATTACATGACAAGTGAAGAGCATAATACCAACAACAAAAGTGTGGTAGAAAATAAAAGGAAAATATTAAACTTTATAAAAAACATGAGTTAGGAAAGGAACAAAAGACATGAGATTGAATTTTATTTCGATAAAAATAAGTAATACAACATCAAAACTCCAAATGTGTTTTGACCTATAGGTCTCATCAGTGGAGTATGAGCTTTGAAGAGGTACAACCCCTCATTATAAATCCTAACTCTAGGGGGGAGCCAAAGAGTAATGCATGTGGGATAAAATAATACCCAAGCATTTAATACAAGTCACAGGTTTATAGACCAAGATGGTAAAAATAATTGAAGCCCAAGCTCAACCCCCAATAAAAAGACCCACCCCAAGAAAAGTAAAAATACATTAAAGAATGCGAAAGTACAAGGTGGGAAAGAGAGTCCCTTAAACAATTTTATTTTTACATAGATAATATTTGAGAGGTTTCTGATTCCTCCAACAAATGATGCCACGAGCAATGTGTTTGAGCTCCCTATATTTTCTCCATATTTCAAACATTGGAGAGATAATATTTGTGCTAATGTGGAGGTCTCTAGCAAAGTTGCAATTGTCCAATTTCAAAAGAAGTGGAACTATTTTTATTTTGGAACCATGTTTGCATGTTTCTCACTCCAAAACTCTAGCCAACAATGAGGGCCTACCATCAAATTTGACTTTCTCAAATAGAGGAAGGAGAAAGTTAATCTGATATCCCCTTGCTCTGAGTCTATTAAAAATTTTATTTTTAATAGATATAAATCCTTCCTTAAAACTTTCTCTAACCAAGAACCTATTGAGTTCACTTAAGATGAAGGTCTTATTTTTGTGAACATGATGATGGGAGGAAGCAGGGATATACTGGTAAGCATTCATCAGTTTTTGAAATAATTTAGTGTAGAGAACTCCAGTCTGAGCAAAATTAGGCCCCTTGAAAAAAATCATGTCCAAGAGAGTCACCTCAAAGTTAGAAATAGAGGCAGTAATTTTGATGCTTGAATGGAAGGAACCATAAGTAGTAAGAAAAACATCAAGATATTTTTTGGGGCCATGCCAAACTCCAATGGCATCATCGATATATCTTTTATAAAATAAAAGATAATCCACAACAACTTTATCAAATACCTATTTTTCCAAATGATAGAGGAATAAGCAAGCATACACCACAGCAAAATTACTTCCCATGGTTGTCCCCCTTATCTACCTATATGTTTTATCCTTAAATTCCAAATAGTGTTGGGTTAACACCATTTCTACAAGTCTCACCACAAAATTAGACGGGGGGGGGGGAGAGGAAGATATTTGATAAGGGAGATAGAATCCATAAGATGGTTTTCCTGCTTAAGCAAAATGGGCAGGAGTAAATGGTGGAGCCATTTGGAGGCTGGTTCAAGCATAAACCCACAATAAGAGTAGATGGGTCGACCAACAAGCTTAGGCTTATGGATTTTGGGAAGCAAGTAAAAAACACAGACTTTGGCAAGGGAAGGAGTAATTTGAAGCATGAAATTTCTATGGTTTTCTAAAAGCAAACCCCACCTAACAACATGGCCAAGTAGGTTCTGGAGTTGAGAAAAAATATCCAGCCAAGGGACCTTGTCAACTTTCGTGTAAACATTATGATCTAAAAGTTGGGAGAGGCCTTCAGACACATACCAATCCATAGGCAAAACATAGACACCCAAATTTTTATCTGTAGGTCTAATGACAATTGATTTGTCATTAGCAAGGGAGCAAATGGTAGACCAGATATGAGGTGAGAAAGTATTATGGTGAAAAGGGTTGGAAGTAGATAATTTATTATTGAGAAATATTTCTCCCATACCAATAATATCTTCCAAAGGCCTATAAAACTACGGAGGATTGTAACCAAGGTTGGGAAAACGAAAAGGGTCAATGGGCTTTGGAGGGTTAGGAAGGCCACCTTTAGGTCCAAAAAATCACTCGAGATGAAGTCATCTGCAAAAGGTAAAAAATTTTTGTTTAATAGCTTCCTTGGCCATGGGAGGTGGAACAGGGAGGAACTTTAAACCCAGGATGAGGGCCTCAATCTCATTCTGGGTAAGTTCTCTAGAAGATAAATTATGGATGGCAAGATTTGTAATTTTACCATCAATAGCCCAAATAGGACTCGTATAAAAAATCGGTGGCCATAGTCCCGAGGGCTGAAAATTGTGGCCCAAGAGGTTATTTTTGGTTTCTACCACCATTTTGGCAATGGAAGTACCCTTGTCCTTGCTACTTCTGCACAAATGGGACAAAATCCTGTCTTTGATTCCCAAAACCAAATTTTTAGAAATTTTCTCCATTGCTTTATTGTGATTGTTGCTATGTAGAGAAAGTGCAATTCTAAAATTTTCTCCTTTTCTTTCATCTTTGTGGAGAAGGGCCTTGGTAGTTTAAATTATGACGTTGTTGTTGCTATGGTTGCTTTTGTTTATTTCTTTGTTGCGGCTTGTCGTGGTGGTTGTCTATTTGTGCATGGTTGAGGTTGGTGTTGTGTATGTTGCTTTTGCATTGATGAAGTCATGTGGTTAGACCCTCTACTATGACTTCTATTCCTATTACATTATGTAGGGGTATTTTGTTTCATACCCATGATAAGTTTCTCCAAACGGTCCATCTACTACTTGATTTCTTTTTTGACCAAGTCAACCACACTTTTTGTAGCCTCTACCATGTTGACTTATGGGACTTCTCGGGTAGCATTTTCACGAGTTGCTTGAGCTTTCAACTACACATATTTTTGGATCTATAATTTGACTCTCCAGGATTGGAGCTTTCCTTCAAAAAGCTCCTTGATCTGAGATTCCCAAGCTGTGGCAATTTCTTGAGAAATTATTTTGTGCTTGTTCATTGAATCAAAGAGAAGTTCTTGGATTGCAGGTAGTAAGACATTGGGAATGTACTCATTAGCTTGAGCAGTCAATTTTTTTGTGTATTTTTTAAATTACATATATAAATTTTGGCCATCTCCAAGTGAAATATTTCAGTGAGTGCCTTTGACTCATCAAAAAATTGCTTGTTAATTTCTTCATCTAGAAGTTGTAAGCATGGTTTCTCCATTCGTAAACTATGAGGGACTATTTCATTTCCAAGGTTCTCTTCAAACCTAGCTAGTCTATATTGGCACTTATCCACTTTTTTACTCAATACCTTAAACTCTTCAAACCTTGTCTCCAACAGTTTATCCAAAGAGTCAGGTCATGGAGGGATGTCGTGCATCACATCAATTCCATAAGTAAAAGCATAGTGTAAATTCTATTTGATAAACATCAAATTTATCCAACAAAGTACAAATTTTACAAACACTATTGAATCCAAGTAAGATATGAGATTTTGTAGCAAAAATTAGGTGAAAATATTATCCAAGAAGCAAGGGATAAAGTCTTGATTTCTAATGAATATTAAGTTAAAGAGCTATATTATTTGGTCGAATATCATTCAAAGAAAGGTTAGAAAATAAATGAGGAATCACAGTGTCTAAAGCTACCTAAAGAGGATGTTGATCTTGGAGTGTCTCAGGTATCAATTCGGGAATAGTATTGGATGTCAAAATCAATAGCACAGTTAGAGTATTCAGTTACCAAGAGGAGGTCATACAAATCCCGTATGTTGTAGTAGTTGAGGAGGTTCATTTATGGATAAGACCAAACAATGGGTAAGTAAAAGTGAAACATCAAGCATTGGAGGTTTGAGGAGAATGCAGTAAGAAAAGGTAGATTGAACTTTCAAGGTCTCCAATAGGCACACGAAAAGTTTGAAACATCTTGGAAAGAAAAGCCATCATTCAAAAACATTTGTAATAGTCCACATGTGACATTTCTTACTAAAGAGAATCTTGTAACGCTCAAGAGGAAGAAGCACTATTCAAAGTTGAAAATACCAAGTACCACATGTCTTGATGGAATGAGAAGCATTGACCACAATTATGGAAGAATGAAATATCTCTTACATACCAATAAATACATGGGATAAAGTTCCATATGACATGCAATTGAAGAAGCCTAATTAGGATCACTAATATGTTTTTAAAGCATCAAGAAAGAAGTTAGAGTATGGAAAAATGGAGGAGATTCACCAAGGAGTGCCTTCTTAGGAGAAGGTCAAAAGACTTTGACTAAAAATTCATGCGCCACTTTGGGAGGTAAAAGTAAATTGAATTGGTTATTGATTTATAGTTGACGATAGAAGTTAAAAGGTTGAGATATTATTTTGTTTAAGGTTTTACAAATTAATTGAATGATTGGAGAGATAATTTTGCAAATCAGAATATTGAAACCCTAGAAACCTTATAAAGACATTTTGAAAAGTTTTTAAAGACTATTGAAAAGTCAATTTGAAGTTTTTAGGAATTAAATTACATGTGTTGTAATTAATTTATTCAATTGGAGAGTAAAATTTATTATTTGCAAATAATTTGAGATTGGTAGAAATAAGGTTTTCTACATCAAATTAGAAATATTAAATTTGCAAATATTATATTACAAAATTTATAAATTTATAATTTGGGAGTTAAAAGGTATTCGACTTAGAAATTTGAGAATTGAAATCTTCATCAAAAGCTATTGTTTGATTATTGGAGAGATATAAGGTATTCAACATCAAAAGAGTTTTGTAAAATTTAGATTTTAGTAATTATATATTCAAATCTAGGGTGACATAAGGAATTCTACTCAAGAGCTTAGAAATTTTTAAAAATATTTCTTCAAGTTTCTTATTCAAAATATTAAGGAGATAAAAGGTAGTCAACCTCAAAGTTTATACCACATAAGTTTTTGAGTGTTTTCATACAAACACTAAGGAGATAAAAGGTAGTCAACCTCAAAGGTTTAGAAATTTGAAAGGTTCACTATTCAAAGTTAAGAGAACTATGGATGAAATAGTGAAGAATGCATTTAATGAAAATGGTGAACTATTTCATGAACGTAAGTTTTATTCACAAAAATTAATAGATACCTTTAATGGATACAAATATTTGCCTACCAATATAAAATAAAGTTTTTCTTTATTTATTAAGGAAACAAAATAAGAGAATTTTATGACATTGATTGGTTATCTTCATGAAGTACTTTTCAAGACTTGGTGTTCTCAGAACATAGTTGTATTTTCCTCAAAAGAATGTTTGATGATTTATCTATCATTAATTATTTTTAAATTCTTTCAAGGAATCAAAAAAAGGAAAGAAGAACATACTAATAATGAACCATTGAATCCAAGTCAACATTATTGTGATTATTTACTAAATCATTGCATTGAAGACATACCATCAGTAAAATTATAGAAATAAAGAAGAAGAAGACAAGAAAAGAAATCAAATCAAGAGAGGCAAGATGAAGGTTGAATTGAAATTCAAAGAAGATAGTTACATGATGAATCTAGATATTAATCTATAGGAGGTAGAGTGAAGACTGAAGATGAATATTGTATTGAAGACTAAAGTCTTCAATAACTAAATAATGTAATATAGGGGGATGTTGGAGTATATTACATTATTTGTACATGCTAATGTACCACCTTGGGTACATCATTATATTAGGAGTGTGTTCTAGATTAGAGTGTGAGTAAATATTTTATATAATTTAATAATATGCAGGAAATGCACGTGTCATGAAATTGAGTGTACAAGTGTGATGAGTGTAAAAGTGCACGAGTGTCCATTATGTAAAAGTTCACGTGTCCTTAGAATAGGAAATTGAAGAGTCTTATAGAAGAATGAAGGCCAAGAGTACTCCATATGAAGAGTCAAAATCTGTTATACATATGTGATTAAGCATTGCAATAAGAGAGGATGTATGTGACCTTTATTTTATATTAGTTTATTATTTTTGAGAGAATTTATTAGGGTCCATTTTATGAGTTATTTATGAAGTTATTTGTGAGTTATATTTGAATAATTAATTGTTTTTATTGAGTATTTTATATTGTAAATTTATATTTAATTATGTGGTTATTCACATTAAGAGTTAAGCATCAAAAGCTAACAATGGTATCAAAGCTACAACAAGGTTTTCTTGCATAGTCTAAGAACATTTGTATTGATCAAGGGGAAACTAGTAAAGTTGAAGATATTACCTCCAGAGAAGGAAAAACTAGAGAAGATAGTGTTTCCACTATGTTGAAGAAAAAACAATGAAGATTAAAGATAGATTTAGTTTACCTATTCCAATAATAAATTTAGAATAGAAGGTAATCTACAACATAGTTTCAGGTCTTGAAGATAGATCTTGATATTGACAAGATTAAGAGACCTAAGAAGGAGGTACTATTAAAAGGTTTGATAGTAAAAAAAAACTTGAAGGTAGGAGAAGACCTCAAGTTGCATTTGGCTAGATTCTTTCCACAAGGTTGCAAAAAAACTCATGAATACTAGAACTCAACATATAAAAGTTGTTATCTAGCTAGAGTATTTCCATAGGGTTGCAGAAAAACTCATGAAGACTAGGACTCAACATAGATTTTACCACTAGGAAAACTAGTGAAGTTTATTGATTTCAAAATTTTGAAGATTTGAATGAATTTGATTGCTATTGTCTAAGATTTTGTTGCAAAAAAATAGTTCTTATAAGTTGAGAAGCTTTCTAAAATATATAGAGAATAATTTCACCTTTGATTTCCTAAATATCTATATTAATTTCTCACACATGAATTATTTTTAGGATTACGAAAAAAGAGTAGACATTGAAGATTAAGGAGACCCAAGAGAAAGACCCCATTGAATCTTGAATATTGAAGGTTAAGGAGGCCCAAGAGAAAATGTCCCATAGCATATTGAAGAGAGAAGAGAGAAAGCAGCTAGAGAAACCCTATTGAATATTGATAAAAAGACCCAAGAAAAGAGGTCCCATTGAAGATTTGAGAAAGGATATAGGAGATTTGAGAGAGAATATTGAGGAGGCCTATAAAAAGGTCCCATTGAAAGGAGAAATAAGGAGAATAAAGAAACCCTATTGGAAAAATTAAAGAAGTGGTCATTGGAGAATATTTGAAGAAAGTTCAAAGTAAAATATTGCAAGAAAAAGAAACTCCTAAAAAGAGGTAATCACACCAAATTTAGGATAATTGTCACCATACAAAAACAAACCCAAAATGATTTGTGAAACTGATTCAAGGAAGAAATATTTGGCAAAGTGTTTGTCAAATTATGAGAATGTATCTTTGAATACTTCAATACTTTGAGAATCTTGAAGAATAGGCCAACAAAGAGGCCAAATTTGAAGACATAAATCAACAAGATATTGGAGGAGAAATTTGGAATAGAAGAGGCCATATTTTGACATTTTTTTAAGGTAGACAAATTTGAAGGATAAAATTTGAAGAAGAAATTTTAAAAAAATTGGGGTAGAATTTGAAGGTTGTTTGGACAACAAATATGGGCAGCATCGTAGAAGAGATGAAAATTGGAGAATTTTTGGGAATATTTGGAACAATTATTGGATAGCTAATTTACGGAAGAATTGACAATATTTTTAGAAGAATTTAGAGGAGAATTAAAGCTACAAAATTTAGAAAGTTTTGAGAGAAAGTTGAAGAAGAGGAAGGTAGATTTCAAGCAGCATTTGAAGAAGTAGAAGAGCTGAAAATTTTAGTGTTATGTGATAGATATTTGGAAGGAGAAAAAGAAGTTCTTGGATAAAATTTTAAGGAGGATAATAGCTATAAATTTCAGATTTTTGGGCAGCATTTTTGAGAAGATAAGGAGTTGCATTATTATAGGTTTGGGAAGCAAGTTTGGACAGTGAAAAGGCGAGCCAAATCAACAAGAAATAAAGGGAGAAAGAAGATAAAAAATGAGATTTAGAAATTGGTTCTTAAAAGTAAATTTTGTCTATGTGAAAATAGTGAATCTATCTCTAGTATTGAAAACACCATATTCAAGTCTTTAAAATAGAAAAAGGAAAGCTTTAAGTTTTATGTTTCCAAGTTGAAGGAGAAAATATCTTTTTTATATTTGAACTTGCATATTATAACAACAAAAAGGTAAGCTAGAGATGGCATATAGAAGTAGTAATAAGGGAGAGAAGTATTGATTTAAAATAATATTGTAAATGTTATTTGATAAACATCAAATATATCCAATGAAGTGCAGATTTTACAAGCACTATTGACACCAAGTAAGAGATGGGAATTCATAGAAAAAATTAAATATGAATATTATCCAAGAAGCAAGGTAGATAATATTTATTTCTAACATCAAAAGTGGTCAAAATATCAACTTAAAGAGCTACATTATTTGGTGGAATATCATTCAAAAAAAGGATTAGAAAATAAAGGAGGATTCACAGTGTCTAAAGCCACCTTAAGAGGATATCGATCTTGGAGTATCTCAGGAATTAAATTAGGTATAGTCTCAAAATTCAAAATCAATAGCACAATTAGAGTATTCAATCACCAATAGGAGGTCATACGAATCCCATACGTAGCAATAATTGAGGAGGTTCATTTCTAGATAAGACCAAATTATGGGCAAGTGAAAGTGAAACATCAACTGTTGGAGGTTTGAGGAGAACGTAGCAAGAAAAGGTAGGTTGAATATTCAAGCTCTCCAATAGGTGCACAACAAGTTTGAAATATCTTGGAAATAAGAGCCATCTTTCAAAAATGTTTGCAATAGTCCACACATGGAATTTTCTTTTTGAAGAGAATCTTGCAATGTTTAGGAGGAAGAAGCACCATTCAAAGTTGAAAAGCCCAAGTGTCACATGTATTTATGGAAGGAGGAGCACCAAGCACCATTATGGGAGAATGAAACATCTTTACATGCCAATAAATGCATGGGATAAATTTCCATATGACATGCAATTGAAGAAGACTAATTAGGATCACTCAATACGTTCGCTAAGAACCGAGAAAAAACTTTGAGCACAACAAATGAAGAGATTCGCTAAGGAGCACCTTCTTCGGAGAAGGTCAAATGAATTTTATTGAAAATTCATGCACCACTTTGGGATGTAAAAATAATTTGAATTGCTTATTGATTTATTTTTGAAGATAGGAGTTATAAGGTTGAGAGATATTATTTTGTTTAAGGTTTTACAAAATTTATTGAATGATTGGAGAGATTAGTTTTTAAATCAGAATATTGAAACCCTAAAAACCTTATAAAGGTTGTTTAAAAAGTTTGTGAAGATTATTGAAAAGTCAATTTGAAGTTTTTGGGAATTAAATTACAAGTGTTGTAATTAATTTATTCCATTGGAAAGTCAAATTTATTATTTGCAAATAATTTGATATTGGGAGAAATAAGAATTTCTACATCAAATTAGAAATATTAAATTTGCACATATTATTTTACAAAATTGATAAATTTATAATTTGGGAGTTAAAAGGTATTCAACTTAGAAATTTGAGAATTGAAATCTTCATCAAAAGCTATTGTTTGATTATTAGGGATATGTAAGGTATTCAACATCAAAATAGTATTGTAAAATGTAGAGTTTAGTAATTATATATTCAAATGTAGGGAGACATAAGGAATTCAACTCAAGATCTTAGAAAACTTGAAAAATTATCTTCAAGTTTCTTGTTTAAAATCTAGGAATGCATAGAGAAGTCGACTATAAAGATTTTTGAAAATTAAGGTAGACATAAAAGTTTACACCATAAAATTTTTGAGAGTTTTCATCCAAACATTAGGGAGACATAAGGTAGTCAACCTCAAAGGTTTAGAAATTTTAAAGTTCACTATTCAAAGTTAAGAGAATTATGAAAGAAATAGTGAAGAATGCATTTAATGAAAATGGTGAAGAACTATTTCATGAACTTTAGTTTTATTCACAAAACTTAATAGTAACCTTTGATGGATACAAATATTTACCTACCAATATAAAAGAAATATTTTCTCTAATTCTTAAGGAAGAAAAATAAAGAATTTTATGACATCTATTGGTTATCTTCATGAAGCACTTTTCAAGACTTGATGGGGTTCTCAAAACATAGTTGTACTTTCCTCAGAAGATTGTTTGATGATTTAGCTATCATTAATTACTTTTGAATTCTTTCAAAGAATGAAATAAAAGAAAGAATAACATACTAGTAATGAACCATTGAATCCAAGTCAATATTATTACGATGATTTACTAACTCATTGCATTGAAGACATACCATCAGTGAAAGTACAGAAATAAAGAAGAAGACACAAGAAAAGAAAATAGATCAAGAAAGGCATGCGAGAAATTTTGAGTAGTTATGTTGTCATTGATGTCAAGAGTCAGTGTTAGTGATGTCAAAAGTTAGTACAAGGAATTGACAAAAGGAGGGTTAAAATATTTATATTTTAAGCCCAAGATATTTGGTTTAAAGCTTCACATGATTGGTCAAAATATTGTCTAAATACCCTGAAGGAAGGAGATACCTAGGCCTAAAGGAAATAATATTATAATATTTATTATTATAATATTAAAGTTGTTAAGATAAGGCCTAAAGTGAAGGAAGAAGATACCTAGGCCCAAAGGAAATAATATTATAATATTTATTATTATAATATTAAAGTTGTTAAGATAAGGCCTAAAGTGAAGGAAGGAAATACCTAGGCCCAAAGGAAATAATATTATAATATTAATTATAATATTAAGTGTTAAAAGAAAAGCCTAAGGTTACTTATAAATTAATTATAATATTTATATTATAATAAATTTATAACCCTAAGTAAGGGGTTGGCACAAAACATTAAGTTTAAATGTTTATTCCTGTTGACGTTCGAGCAAGGAAGGAATATGGTATTTATACCATAAGGTTTGAAGACATAAGGTAAGTCTCCGAATGCACATGCAAATATTGAATTAATTCGTCGATGCGAATTCGTGAGCACAAGAGGACAAAAGGCTTTTATTTTTAAAAGTGAAGTGGAGCACATGGAAGGATAAAGCGACAAGGGTTCATACCCCTATCACCAACCATGTGGTTGGCCTAGTGGTAAAGCTTGGCAGTGCTAGGTTGTTGGCGAATGGTAGGTCTCGCATTTGATTCCCAATGGCAGTAGAGGGGAGAAAGTTTTTGTTTTAAGCAATTTGAGCACCAACAAAAGGGACAAAGAGGTCTTGGTGCTTTAGAGGTCTCAAGTGAGCGCTTAGCTCATGTGGCGGTTAGGCTGTAGCGAAGACGGAAGTGAGGCAGCATGCAAAGGTATTTATTTTGCATTAATAAATTTGTGCCTATGGTTCTAAGTTGTATGGTATGCGCTGTCATGGAGGTATAAGGTGTTAAAAATAATTTTTATTTTTGCCATATAAAGGGTGTTGAAATAATTTGAGTTATGATTTAGTAAGTGCATTGGAATATTTTTAAATGGTGGTTATAATTATTTTGAAAATGCATTTATGATAAGTAGGGAGATATAAGGGAATAATTTTTATTATTCTATGCATTCAAATTATGAAGGAAGTTATAGTGAATTATTTTGAAAGTGAATTATTGGAGTCCTTGTTGATTATGTTTTGAGTGTGTTAAGAGGGAGTTAAAATGTGTATGAGGTAATTATGATTATTTGTATGTTTTGCTAAGCATTTTGAAGGGTTTGATTATTTGAGAAACCAAGAGAGTGGTTTGGAATTTAATTGGGCACATTTTGGAAGGAATACTTTGTGGATGTTTTGAAATAGATTGTTGCTATCTAACCTTTTGAGTGGCACAAGGAGAATTGATTGTGAAACAGATTTTGAAGACATATCTCCATCAAAGTAAAAAGGTATGGGCACATCATCCTTTGATTGAAGTGTTGTTGGATTGAATGTTGTGAAATATAAGGTGGAGTGAAAAGGATTGTTTGATAAGCATTGTTGGAAATATTTGAGTGGGTTTTTATATGCATGATTGGTGAATGTTTAGAGAACATTTGAGATAGAGATTGAAGATTATTTGAGTTAGGGTTTGAGACCCACATTGTGCTCTTTGTTTGAAGAAGTATGAAAACACTTGTTTAGGGTTTGTGAGCAAGTTGTGTTTCATTGATTGAATGATTGAGTGAAACTTCTTGAGCATTGGTTTTGAGTGATATTGAAAGTGAATGTGCAAACATTAGAAATCAGATTTGTGAAAGTGATAGACTTAATGATTGAGTAGAACATATTGAGTTTTTGATAGAGTACATCATTCTCTATATGTTCTAGAGGTTAAATGAATTTTGAATAGAATATGTCTAAACTACTTCAAGTTAAAGGAATTACTTTGAAGATTAGACAAATCAATTGATAGCATTGTGTGCAATATTTGAGATTGATTGAGCATATCTTGTGAGTTGTTTTGAGCATGTGTTTGAGCAGATTTGAGGTAAGTCTTGGTAAAGACTTAAGAGCAGATTGAGAAAGTTCTTGAGAGAACTTGAAGGCAGATTTGAGGTAAGTCTTGGTGAATACTTGAGAGTAGATTGAGCAAGTTATTGAGAGGACTTGAAGATAGATTTGAGGCAAGTCTTGGTGAAGACTTGAGAGCAGATTGAGCAAGTTCTTGAGAGGACTTGAAGGTAGATTTGAGGTAAGTCTTGGTTGAAGAGTTGAGAGTAGGGTTGATTTGTTCAAGCTTTGTGTTAAGGCTTAGGGAGATCTGAGTAGAGTTGATTGATTGATTTGTTCAAGCTTTGTGTTAAGGCTTGGGGTAGATCTGAGCAAAGTTGATTGATTGATTTGTTCAAGCTTTGTGTTAAGGCTTGGGGTAGATCTGAGCAGAGTTGATTGGTGATTGGATCAAGCTTTGTGTTAAGGCTTGAGGACAAATTTGAGGATAGATTTTGGTGTAAATTTGAGAGCAGATTTGTGCTAGACCTGAGATAGAGTTAGAGCAGATTTGTACTACACTTGGGACAGAGTTTGGTGCAGATCTAAGATAGATTTGAGAGCAAGTTTTGGAGGTGATATAGTAGAGGATAGTAGTCTCTAGTGGATAGAGATCCATTAGATAGGGTAGTGAGGACAAAGGTCTTCTATGGAGAGAGATCCACAAGCCAGAGCAGTGGGGGAAGAAGTCTTCTAGAAGATCACCAACTAGAGTAGAGGGGAAAGAGTTCTCTTATGGATAGAGATCCATGAACTAGAGCAAGGGGAAAGAGTTCTCCTGTGGAGTGTGATCCGTGAACTAGTTGGGAATATAGAGTTCTTCTATGGAGAGAGATCCACGAACTAGTTGAGGAGAAAGAGTTCTCCTGGGTCAAGTTCCACAAACTAGAGAAGATGGAAAAGAGTTCTCCTGTGGAGAGAGATCCATAAATCAGAGCATTAGGGGATTGGTGTCTCCTTTGGATAGAGGTCCATAAATATTGTAATAGGGAAGTGATTCCCAAGAAGATTTATTGAGAAAATTTAGTAGAAATATTTTCTCCGTGGAGTAGCCCACATTGGGTGAACCACGTTAAATTGGTGTCTCTATTGTGTGTGATGATTTGTGCATTGCTTTGATTATTGCTGTTGATATTGCCATTGATAATATTGGATAATATTGTTTGGGAAAGAAAAGTAAAAGTTGATCTTATATTGTTCACCCTCCTCTTAGTATAAGCTTGTGTTCTTCAATTGGTATCAGAGCGGGTTCCTTCGAAAGAGTTTAACAACTTGAAGAAAAAGTATACAGGAACACAGATGGCATCTCAGAGTGGATCTTCAAAAAATAAGGCACCATTGTTCGATGGGAACAATTATACTTTTTGGAGCATAAGAATGAAGACTTACCTGATGGCACAAGGATATGAGACATGGCAAGCAATTGAGGATGGATACACACCTCCAGCTAGTCCTCCTACAGATAAATATGGTAAGCTCCTACATCTGTATAATGCAAAGGCAATGAATGCAATATTGAGTGGTTTACGTGAAGCAGAGTTTGTAAAAGTTATGCATTGCACATCAACAAAAGAGATTTGGGAAAAGTTGAAGAAAACATATGAGGGAGACAAAAAGGTCAAGATGGAAAAATTGCAAAATCACAAGAAAAAATTTGAAGACTTGAAGATGAAGGATGAGGAAGACATTGCTACATACTTACTTCATGTGGATGAGGTTGTTAACTCCATGCAAGGACTTGGGTTTAAATTTGAAGAATCATATGTTTGTCAAAAGGTTTTAAGGTCACTCCCTATGAGGTATAGTGAAAAGGTTTCAACCATAGAAGAAACAAGAGATATTAAAACTTTGACTAGGGATGAGTTACATGGAACTCTCACAACTTATGAGATGAGAATAGGAAAGGATCCTATCCCCAAGAAAGAGGTAAATTTCAAAGTAGCAAAGAAAAAAAAAGATAAGAAGTCATATTCAAGTGATGAGTCATCCAATGATGAAGAAGCAAACTATGGCAGAAGGAACAAGGACTCAAGAAAGCACAAATGTACAAAAATAATTAAGTGTTTCAATTGTGGTAAATATGGTCACTATGCATCTAACTATCCAGAAGTTGGAAGCAATAGTGGTGAAGAGAAACAAGATCATAAGAATAAGGAAGTAAGAAAATCCAGGTATCAAAATAAAAATAGGTATGGACAAAACAAGCATGAAAAGAAGTTTTTTCAAAGGCATAAGAAGATTTTCTATGCAGATAAGACAAGCAAGAGTTCAAGTGATAGTGATGGAAGATCCTTAGATAGTGAAGAAGAATAAATTCTCTTCTTGGCAATAGAAAGTGAAGTGATCCTATTGAAGATAAATTATAAAGACATGAAGATGCTTTTGAAGAAGCAGTGGAAGAATCAGAAAATGAAGAAGGAGTAGTTGATCTAGAATCTGAGCTTATTTTTGCTCTTAAGGAATTAAGAAAGGTTAATAAGAAAAATTCAAAACTCAAAGTTCAATTTCAAGAATATGATGAAGAGAAAGGAAATCTTATACAAGATATGACAAACTCAATAGCTAAGACAAGGAGATTTAAAGAAAAATTAGAGGTAAAAGTCTTAGAATGTGAAATATTAGAGCATGAGGTAGTTTCACTAAGAAAGGAAGTGAAAGAGTCTAAAGACAAGCTACACAGGTTTAGGAGAAGCTCAAAGAATTTGGATAAGATTATCAATGCACAAAGATCTTCATTAAACAAGATTGCACAAAGATATTCATCAAACAATATTGGACTTGGTTTTGAAGAAGGACAAGGGAAACATGAAGCACAGAAAGAGGAGTCAAGCTCAAGCTCCAAAGAAGAAGAAGTTTTAAAGGAAGAGAGTAAAGAAGAATATAAGATTTATGATGATGAGTTAGATAGTGAAAGTACCAAGGAATAAAACAATGCACAAATAAGGAACATGGAACATCACAGGGAAGAAAGGACTAAGAGACCAATGGGTCAAAGGAAATATTTCTTCAAAGGATATTGCTTCTCATGTAACAGGTTTGGTCACAAGGCTATGCAGTGCAAGACACATGAAAAGAAGGAATATGGTTTCACTAAGAGGAATTTCAGAAATGGGCATCTCTTTCAAGGGTATTGTTACTCTTGTAATCATTTTGGTCATAAGGCAATTGATTGCAGGGTTCATGACAGGAATGGGTATGGCTTCACCAGGAGGAACTTCAAGATATTTGCACCTTCAAGGAACCACAACATTAAGTGTTATAAGTGAAATAATGTTGGGCATATGGCTAAGTGGTGTAGAACAAAATTTCCAGAGACAAGCAAGAACAGGGATATTCAAAAGAATCAAAATGGTATGTTGAGGAAGAAGGTGGACAAAGAAAAATAATAGTGTATGCTAGGAGTAGAGATACTCCCACCCCAAAATTAATCACCTCAAGGAGAGGAGGTGGGGAGGGGGTTGAGCTAAGAGTCTTATATTTAGCCCCAAAGGAGTCCCTTTGCCATTTATGACAAAGGGGGAGATATTTGAGTTAGGGGGAGAGCATTCATTCAGGGGGAGCGAAATTGGAAAAAGGAAAAGGAATGTTTAATAAAAAAGGGTTGCCATCAATGACAAAGGGGGATATTATTGGAAATTTTGAGTAGTTATGTTGTCATTGATGTCAAGAGTCAGTGTCAGTGATGTCAAAAGTCAGTGCAAGGAATTGATAAAATGAGGGTTAAAATATTTATATTTTAAGCCCAAGAGATTTGGTTTAAAGCTTCACATGATTGGTCAAAATATTGTCTAAATACCTTGAAGGAAGGAGATACCTAGGCCCAAAGGAAATAATATTATAATATTTATTATTATAATATTAAAGTTGTTAAGATAAGGCCTAAAGTGAAGGAAGGAGATACCTAGGCCCAAAGGAAATAATATTATAATATTTATTATTATAATATTAAAGTTGTTAAGATAAGGCCTAAAGTGAAGGAAGGAAATACCTAGGCCCAAAGGAAATAATATTATAATATTTATTATTATAATATTAAGTGTTAAAAGAAAAGCCTAAGTTCACTTATAAATTAATTATAATTTATATATTATAATAAAGTTATAAACGTAAGTAAGGGGCTGGCACAAAACATTAAGTTTAAATGTTTATTCACGTCAATGTTCAAGCAAGGAAGGTCTATTGTATTTATACCATAAGGTTTGAAGACATAAGGTAAGTCTTCGAATGCACATGTGAATATTGAATTAATCTGTCGATGCAAATTTGTGAGCATAAGAGGACAAAAGGCTTTTATTTTTAAAAGTGAAGTGGAGCACGTGGAAGGATAAAGTGGCAAGGGTTCATGTCCCTATCACCAACCAGGTGGTTGGCCTAGTGGAAAATCTTGGTAGTGCTAGGTCATTGGAGAATGACAGGTCTCACGTTCGATTCCCGACGGTAACAGAGGGGAGAAAGTTTTTTGTTTTATGCAAGTTGAGCACCAGCGAAAGGGACAAAGAGGTCTTGGTGCTTTAGAGGTCTCAAGTGAGCGCCTAGCTCACATGGTGGTTAGTCCACGGCTAAGGCACAAGCAACAGCATAGCAGGAGATCAAATCCCGTGTGTGGTAACGTGCAAAGGTATTTATTTTGCATTAATAAATTTTGTGCCTATGGTTCTAAGTTGTATGGTATGCGTTTTCATGGAGGTATAAGGTGTTAAAAATAATTTTTATTTTTGCCATATAAAGAGTGTTGAAATAATTTGAGTTGTGATTTAGTAAGTGCATTGGAATATTTTTGAATGGTGGTTATAATTATTTTGAAAATGCATTTATGATAAGTGGGAGATATAAGGGAATAATTTTTATTATTCTATGCATTTAAATTCTGAAGGAAGTTATAGTGAATTATTTTGAAAGTGAATTATTGGAGTCCTTGTTGATTGTGTTTTGAGTGTGTTAAGAGGGAGTTAAAAGGTGTATGAGGTAATTTTGATTATTTGTATATTTTGCTAAGCATTTTGAAGGGTTTGATTATTTGAGAAACTAAAAGAGTGGTTTGGAATTTAATTGGGCACATTTTGGAAGGAATACCTTGTGGATGTTTTGAAATAGATTGTTGCTATCTAACATTTTGAGTGGCACAAGGAGAATTGATTGTGAAATAGATTTTGAAGATATATCTCCATCAAAGTAAAAAGGTATGGGCACATCATCCTTTGATTGAAGTGTTGTTGGATTGAATGTTGTGAAATATAAGGTGGAGTGAAAAGGATTGTTTGATAAGCATTGTTGGAAATATTTGAGTGGGTTTTTATATGCATGATTGGTGAATGTTTAGAGAACATTTGAGATAGAGATTGAAGATTATTTGAGTTAGGGTTTGAGACCCATATTGTGCTCTTTGTTTGAAGAAGTATGAAAACACTTGTTTAGGATTTGTGAGCAAGTTGTGTTTCATTGATTGAATGATTGAGTGAAACTTCTTGAGCATTGGTTTTGAGTGATATTGAAAGTGAATGTGCAAACATTAGAAACCGAATTTGTGAAAGCGACAGACTTAATAATTGAGTAGAACATATTGAGTTTTTGATAGAGTACATCATTCTCTATATGTTCCAGAGGTTAAATGAATTTTGAATAGAATATGTCTAAAATACTTCAAGTTAAAGGAATTACTTTGAAGATTAGACAAAGCAATTGATAGCATTGTGTGCAATATTTGAGATTGATTGAGCATATCTTGTGAGCTATATTGAGTATGTGTTTGAGCATATTTGAGGTAAGTCTTGGTATTGGTAAAGACTTGAGAGCAAATTGAGAAAGTTCTTGAGAGGACTTGAAGGCAGATTTGAGGTAAGTCTTGGTGAAGACTTGAGATCAGATTTGAGCAAGTTCTTGAGAGGACTTGAAGGCAGATTTGAGCAAGTCTTTGTGAAGACTTGAGAGCAGGGTTGATTTGTTCAAGCTTTGTGTTAAGGCTTGGGGTAGATCTGAGTAGAGTTTATTGATTGATTTGTTCAAGCTTTGTGTTAAGGCTTGGGGTAGATCTAAGTAGAGTTGATTGGTGATTGAATCAAGCTTTGTGTTAAGGCTTGAGGATATATTTGAGGATAGATTTTGGTACAAATTTGAGAGCAGATTTGTGCTAGACCTGAGACATAGTTAGAGTAGATTTGTACTACACTTGGGATAGATTTTGGTGCAGATCTGAGATAGAGTTGAGAGCAAGCTTTGGAGGTGATAGAGTAGAGGATAGTAGTCTCCAGTGGATAGAGATCCATTAGCCAGGGAAGTGAGGATAGAGGTCTTCAATGTATAGATATCCATTAGCCAGAGTATTGGAGATCCATTAGCCAGAGTATTGGAGGTAAAAGTCTTCTAGAATATTATTAGCCAGAGCAGAGGGGAAAGAGTTCTCTTGTGGATAGAGATCCACAAACTAGAGCAGAGGGGAAAGAGTTCTCCTATGGAGTGTGATCCATGAACCAGCTAGGAAGATAGAGTTCTTCTGTGGAGAGAGATCCACGAACCAGTTGAGGAGAAAGAGTTCTCTTGGGTCAAGTTCCACAAACCAGAGAAGAGGGGAAAGAGTTCTCCTGTGGAGAGAGATCCACAAATCAGAGCATTAGGGGATTGGTGTCTCCTTTGGATAGAGGTCCATAAATATTGTAATAGGGAATTGATTCCCAAGAAGATTTTTTGAGAAAATTTAGTGGAAATATTTTCTCCATGGAGTAGCCCACATTGGGTGAACCATGTTAAATTGGTGTCTCTATTGTGTGTGATGATTTGTGCATTACTTTGATTACTGTTGTTGATATTGCCATTGATAATATTGGATAATATTGTTTGGGAAAGAAAAGTAAAATTTGATCTTATACTGTTCACCCCCCTCTCAGTATAAGATTATGTTCTTCAAGGCAATATGAAGTTTGAATCGAAAGTCAAATAAGATAGTTTTTTTTTTTTGTATTTACATGGTGGAATCGGTAGCCGCCATGAATCCAGGCAGGTTGTTCAAATTTTATGGCCACCACATTATTCTACGTTGTTCACCCCGGAAGCCACCACATAGATCTTCACGCAGTATGCCCCTATAACCACCATGCCATAATCATTTTAAACCTTTTACACCACTAAAAGCACCAGGAAAGGGACAAGCGTTTAGTTCGATGAGGCCAGAGATTTAAACCTTGGACCTCTATCCCCCTTATGGGGTTTGGATGAACCAATTGGTCTACACCTCGAACCTAGTCAAATAAGATAGTTACATGATGAATCTAGATATTAATCTAGAGTAGGTAGAGTGAATACTGAAGATGAAGATTGTATTGAAGAATAAAGTCTTCAATAACCAAATAATGTAATACAAGGGTTTTTGGAATATATTACTTTATTTGATATATGCTAATAGACCATCTTGGGTACATGATTATATTAAGAGTGTGTTCTAGATTAGGGTATAAGTAAATATTTTATGTAATGTAATAATGCACAAGAAATGCACATGTGTCATGTAATTGAGTGTGCAAGTGTGGGGAGTGTAAATGTGCACAAGTGTCCATTATGTAATAGTGCACATTTATCCTTATAATAGGAAAGTGAAGAGTCTTAGAGAACAGTGAATGCCATGAGTACTCTATATGAAGAGTCATAATATATGATATATATGTGACTAGGAATTGTAAGAAGAGAGGATGTATGTGACATTTATTCGATATCAATTTACTATTTTTGAGAGCATTTATTAGGGTTCATTTTATGAATTATTTATGAATTTATTTGTGAGTTATATTTAAATAAATAATTTTTGTTATTGAATATTTTATATTTCAACTTTATATTTGACGTTGTGGTTATTCACATTAAGAGTTAAGTATCAAATGCTAATAGATTGTTAAAGTAGCATAAAATTAACCCCTCTCATTGTGCTTGATAATCTTGATGGTGAAATATAATAAACACATACACATGTATGTATGTAAAATGAAACAAATAATTGTTTAGTATATTAAATGTTAGGATCTAATTTGTGAAATCATGTGGAAAAAGAAGGATTGTGGAGGGAAAACCTAAGATTTGAAAAATTGGCTTTTTGTTTTTGGATCTATTAGTAGGGCTAAATTTCAAAGGTTATACAATTTGGAAGTTTTTTTATCCTTATTTTGTATCGCATCTTATTGGGTTCTATGTGTTTAGTCCTATGCTATTGGCTTCAAGGTAAATTTATGTAGGAACTCATGGATCCAAAGACGTATGTTACTTGTTTGATTGAACATAATTGCAATATTTGATTGAACCAAATGATTATTCTATGGAAAAATAGGGGTTTATGGAACTATTTGAGTAAGGAAAATTCACCATGGTGTGATGCTAATTTTTTGTAATAGGAGGAAGTTTGGTTTCATGAATTGGCTTATTAAACCAAAATTTGCCTCATGTGTCAAAAAATACTTGAACCCTAGTAAAGTTAAGGATACGTTGAAGTTACTTTTTGGAAAGATAAATGTTAATAAAATTCATCTATTTGGAGATAGAGCTTGCCATTCTGAAGCTATGAGAGTTTGGTGTTTGATTCCCTATGTTCTCAATGTTTCTACGCTGTTGCAATTCTATTAATAAGTTTCTTAAATATATTTTAAAGTGGGTACTTTTCTATGGCCCTAGGTTTGGGATTTTGGTTAAGAACCCATATCCAAGAGTACAAGGTTATGTGTTTGATTATGAATTATATTGCATACTCTTGAGAGGTTGTTATTTTGGCAGAACATGGTGGAAATTCCACTTAAGAAACAAGATCATGAAAAAGTTCCAAGATCATAAAGAAACCTAATAGTGGTGGTTTTAGGTCTTTAAAAAATTCAAATAAGGTGATTATGGGTTTTTAAATAAGCAAGGTCATAATTCCAAGACTTGTTTTGTGTGGAAGTAGAAGCTTGAGGATTTTATTAAGAATTTTGAGTGTAATTAAGAGATTTTTTATACTTCTCACAATGCTGATGTGAGCACTTCACATTGTACATATAAGGTCATGCATGTTGCCTATTTATTTTAATGATACAATTTGATTATTGATTCATGAGTTATGAGGCAAATGACTAAGCATCACCATGTCATTTCCAACTATAATTGGTTGTATAGCAAAGAGAGTTTTGCTCTTCTGATGATTCAATCTTGCAAGTTTCAAGTTGTGGGGTGCCACTATTAGCATTGAGAAGCTTGGAGTTCCTCATGTTCCTTGAGTTGGATCTAAGCTTTTCCCCATCTATCAAATTCCATACACCAATAAACAAGGAGCGAGGTAAGATTGATGGGTTATCAAGGATATTCATGATGACTTCAAGTAATTATGATAGAGGTATTATGATGAGCTAGATCATATCTACAATATTTATGGTGATCTTATATCTTCAATAAATAAGGGGTTTTTTGCTATAATGACTAAGGTACATGATACAAGTGAGTTATGTCATAAATGCTTGGGGAAAACCAATTTTGAATCCTTAAATGCATGTCAGTCATCAATCTTCCTATGATTAATTTACCTCATGGAGTGGATGACATATATGTTTTGGAAAATATTATGAGTTCTTTTCTAAGGACAAAGCATGTCATTCTTATCACCCCTTCTTATTATTTCTTCTACATATCATGTTGTTCTTGTAAATATTTTACCAAGTTGATTGATCTTGGTCAACCTTCCAATTATGAGGATTATTTAATAGGTGATATTGCCTTATATTCTTCTTGTATTCCACTTATGGATATCTTCTTAGACATTGATGTTCAAGGTTATTATTTGAATCCTGATGTGGACACTATGGATGAGTTTCCTCTTTACTTAAAGTGCAATAAATCCTATGCCCAAATGTGCTAGATATATACTTTAAGTCTTCGAGGTATTCATTTTAAAAGGAATAACACTAGAAGCCTCCTCTACATCAAGTTGTTCATACTAAGGTAGGTGTAGATATGCATATAACTACATATAGTTATGCTAAGGGGTGTCCTTAGTAGGAAGCAAGAGTATTATTTGTTGCAAATATGTCTATAAGATCAACTTTATTGTTGATGGCCAAATTGAGCTATTAGAAAAAATGGAATGCTTGATATTATTCAATGACAAAGACCTTTCTTAAGTAGCAAGTGCTTACAATCTGATCTATTGTATCATAACTAATTGAAAGATCTCAGCCACACAGATTATCCTAGTAACAACTTAGGATATAATTTATTATTCTAACACCCCCATTAAGTGGTACTAGGATATACTAACACCCCCCTTAAGTGATACTAGGAGGTAGTGAAAAAAAAAAAAAAACAAGTGGCATATCCACAAGTATGAGTCCCGAAAACAAGGCTTGATAAGATACTCATGTACAATATGTGATCAAAAAATCTTTGCTGAGAGATGATGAAAAATGAAAAACCACCTTCTAGAATAGAATAAGAAGTAAGGAATATGTGCATGGAGTATGGAGAGTAAGGAAGATGTCCTCTTCAATCACCTCTAGGCAAAATTCCATCAAGAAGCCTACAAATGATCCATGTGATGTCTCAAAAAAGTAGAGAAGCCTCTTTGCTAAACTGAATGAAATCATTCTCCTAGACTGGTGCTTGTGACACAAATCAAGGTTGTGAACCATGAAAAAAAAATCACTAAAGAAAACCCCTTGAAACCAAAGTGTATCACAAAAATAAGAGTGTGAAGATAGTGTGGAAAGAACCACAAAAATCGCAAGGGTAGTCCAAATTGACTCCACAAGCATGAGTATGTGGTTACCACCTATATGAACACAATGGGATGATAAAGGTCCTAAACTTGAGGACATACAACAAAAACAAAGGGATCATAAAATGAAAGGGCACCAATGTAGCTATGGAATGTGTCCTTATGGTGACCTCCTCATCCTATCGGAATGCATGGGTAACCAATCACTGTAACCACTAGGTGATATAGAGGAGATGACTAGATACTAGGATCACTTAAGCAAATGTTTGGGAGTGTTGGGTTCAACCGAGAATGCACTCCATGATACAATATTTTTGAGCCATAAAAAGTATGGAAAATATTTTCAAAACTTAAAAAGGACTGCACCATGTTGTCCGAATCAAAAAAACATTTTCGATGACTATAAATACCCCTATGATCGGGTGTCAAATTGACCTTCATATGCTGGAAAAACAACAATCTCCTTCTTTCCCTCACAAAGGAATAATCTGGAATCTTCAAAAATATAGAATGGTTTTTAAAATTTCTCTTGTAGAAGAAAATATGGGCCATGCATTCTCATAGTTTTTTTTTTTTTTTTTAATTTGCTATTTGCCCATCAATAAAGAATGGGCCAAAAAAATATGTGCCCTTAACAACTTAGGCCTGGCCTTCAACTATTTAAAAAAAATATTTCATGGCCCCAAAAAATATTTTTAAAGCAAAAATTTAGGCCTTAAAAAAAAAATTCCTCTTATTTTATGCTTTCAAAGGATGGGTCCCACCCACAACAACCACATGGGCCCAATAAAATAAAAATTCCTGCTGAAGCCCGTGCATTATACCTTGGCCTCCTCATTTACAAGCGAATTTGGTTTAAAAGACTTATCATAAAGAGTGATTCTTTGAACGTCGTTCAATGCATCCAAAAATACTAGCTTTCTTCCTAGAGCATGTTCAATGCTGTCCAAGAAATCTTGAAGATAATTGAAGGCATTAGACATGTTACAATTCAGCATGTTTACCAAGAAGGAAACAAAGATGTTGACCTCCTTACCAATCAAGGATTTGAATAGGATAACCTCCAAGTCTGGTATGGAAATTTCCCTTAATGTATTATGGACCACACTGATGCAAATGGAAATATTAATCTTTAACTGGTTGTTGGTGCTGATGTGGTTGATTTGGGGCCTAGTGGCTGAACATGGTTTATCTGACATTGATGCCAACACATATCCCCTTTTCCCTTATGTGACTATGGAAATATTAATCTTTAACTGGTTGCTAGTGTTGATGTGGCTGATTTGGGGCCTAGTGGCTGGACATGGTTTGTCTAACATGGAGTTGTTGGTGCTGATGTGGCTGATTTGGGGCCTAGTGGTTGGATATGGTTTGTCTGACATGGAGTTGTTGGTACTAATGTGGTTGATTTGGGGCCTAGTGGCTGGACATGTTTTGTATAACATGGATGCCAACACATATCCCATTTTTCCTTATGTGTTTGTGGAAATTTTAATCTTTAACTGGTTATTGGTTATGATGTGGTTTATTTGGGGCCTAGTGGTTGGACATGGTTTGTCTAACATTATTTCTTTGACATGGAGTTGTTGGTACTGATGTGGCTGATTTGGGGTCTAGTGGCTAGACATGATTTGTCTAACATGGAGTTGCTAGTTTTGATGTAGTTGATTTGGGACCTAGTGGCTGGACTTGGTTTGTCTAACATGGATGCTAGCACATATTCCCATCATCCTTATGTGGCTATGGAAATCTCAATATTTAACTGGTTGCTAGTGTCGATGTGGCTAATTTGGGGCCTAGTGGCTGGACATGGTTTGTCTGACATGGAGTTGTTGGTGCTGATGTGGCTATTTTGGGGCCTAGTGGCTAGACATGGTTTTTTTGACATGGTTTGTATGACATGGAGTTGTTGGTGTTGATGTGGCTGATTTGGAACCTAGTGGCTGGTCATGGTTTGTCTAACATGGATGCCAATGCATATCATATTTTTCCTTATGTGGCTATGGAAATATTAATCTTTAACTGGTTGTTGGTGCTGATGTGGTTGGGACCTAGTGGTTGGACATGGTTTGTCTAACATGGAGTTACTGGTGTTGATGTAGTTGATTTGGGGCCTAGTGGTTGGACATGGTTTATCTGACATGGAGTTGTTGGTGCTGATGTGGTTGATTTGGGGCCTAGTGGTTGGACATGGTTTGTCTAACATGGATGCCATTAAATATACCCTTTTCCCTTATGTGGTTGTGGAAATATTAATCTTTAACTAGTTTTTGGTGTTGATATGGCTGATTTGGAGCCTAATGGCTAGACATGGTTTATAGTTGTTGGTGCTGATGTGGCTGAGTTGGGGCCTAGTGGATGGACATTGTTTGTCTAACATGGTTTGTCTGACATGAAGTTGTTGGTGTTGTTGTGGCTGATTTGGAACCTAGTGGTTGGACATGGTTTGTCTGACATGGATTCCAACACATATCCCCTTTTCCCTTATGTGGATATGGAAATATTAATATTTAATTGGTTGTTGGTGCTGATGTGGTTGATTTGGGGCCTAGTGGCTGGACATGGTTTGTCTGACATGGAGTTGTTGGTGCTGATGTGGCTGATTTGGGGCCTAGTGGTTGGACATGGTTTTTTTGACATAGAGTTGATGGTGCTAATGTGGATGATTTGGGATATAATGGTTGGACATGGTTTTTTTGACATGGATGCCAACACATATCCCATTTTACCTTATGCGGCTATGGAAATATTAATCTTTAACTAGTTGTTGATGCTGATGTGGTTGATTTGGAGCCTAGTGGTTGGACATGGTTTGTCTAACATGGAGTTACTGGTGCTGATGTGACTAATTTGGGACCTAGTGGTTGGACATATGGTTTGTCTGACATGGAGTTGCTGGTGCTGATGTGGCTGATTTGGGGCCTAGTGGCTGGACATGGTTTGTCTAACATGGATGACAACCCATATCTCCTTTTTCTTTATGTGGCTATGGAAATATTAATATTTAATTAGTTGTTGGTGCTGATGTGACTGGATATGGTTTGTCTAACATAGGGCCTAGTTCATTTTAATTTTTTTTTGCACATTCTTTCTAGTTTAAATTTGGTTGTTTCGTTCCCCTCTAGGGTTGTTTGTTTTCAGTTTAGTTAGTTTACTTATGGCTAGCTATCTTTGTTGCATTTGTGTAAAATGTTTCGGGACCTTTCAAAACCCTTTTTATCAACCAATAAAAAAAAGAGCTTTATATATAAAAAACTTAAAGTAAATTAGGGTCACCCCCAATCACTATAGTGCCATCACTCTCTCTAATTAAGAATCATACACAGGCCACTATAATTCTGTCAGCAAGCATTGTCCATTCAACCACCCACACGGCTTGTGCGATGACTCGAACACCTTGCGTGTCACCTTATTCCCACTCAACATGATCAAAAGCAATTTTCCAGAATGCAGTAGACTAAACTGTGTATCCATCGTCCCATGTTGTAGAAACAAAACCTAAGAATTATAGTACCCTATCTCACTTGAATCGTTGTAGAAAAAATTGTGCCAAGTATCGAACATGAAAATAATTTTTGTGATGCTCTCCACATGGAGCCCTTGGATGCAAAAATGAGGAGCAACTTCTCTCGAGTAGACTGGTAGATAGTTATTTTTGAGTTTATCAACAACTCCAACTGGCATAGGCAAATCATCTAATCTATCATCCAAGAGATACAAATTTGTTACTATTGCCATGATTCAAAAAATAGGCGTGATGATGAGAAAGAAAAAATAGATAAGAGGTACTGCTAGCCTGTGTTGCGATGCATTGCTTGACAACCATGCCACCATACCATTTGGAAACTGCATTATCATCAAAAATGCATAGCTCTGGCAGATTGATTAGATATCACATGGAACCCAGATCAATTTTAAACTTCCAAAAAACCTTATACCCTCACTATCCTCTCAATATCTCAACCATCCATTGTCGAGAGTTCATTGTATCTCCTCTAGAACAACAGGCATCATAACAACATGTTTAAAAAAATGAGAAGATGGAATATATTTGATCAAAGTCAAAATTTCATCTACAAGGATTTGCTGCCATAATATCAATGAAATTATGAAATCCAGGAACCACCCAATCCAATAAAAGCATGTTGTCAAACTGTAATGACTCAAAAAAAATATGAAGCAGTCACCATAGCCTGCACTACATTCTACTAGTATCAACCCCTTTCATGACTGCAATCTGCGTATTCCATATGCTTCAATCAAGCCATAAAGTAGTAAACACCAGATAATCAATACATATCCTTCAGCAGTGGATATCCATTTTATCATGGGTGTTAAAAAAAATCTACCACATCTACAAAGTTTCGAAGAAGTGGATGATCATTCGTCAAGTAGATCGAACTTTGATGTTGGATTTACGTTTGGGCAACACTTTCACCAACAGGATAAAAAAATCATCATAGATGCCATTGATTTCTCATGGAGGGCCGCTTAGGAAGGATAGATCCACTGATTTTACATTAAAAAAATATGCAGCCATCAGTGATAGATGCAACTTATGCGGCGACACTACAACGTAACACCAAATACAATCCAGACAGGCACACATAGTATAGCTATCTAGATTCGGTCAAATCACCATCACAAATTTTGTGAGCCTCTATTTAGTAGAAAATTAAAAAATATATATTCGACACCATTCTTGCGAGAGAAATTTCAAAAACCATTATATATTTTTGAATATTCTAGATTATTACTTTGTGAGGGAAAGAAGAAGATTGATGTTTTTCCAGCGGATGAAGGTCAATTTGACACCCGATCATATGGGTATTTATAGTCATCAAAAATATTTTTCTGAGCTGGACAACATGGTGCAATCCTTTTTCAGTTTTGAAACTATTTTCCACACTTTTTTGTGGCTCAAAAATATTGTATCATGGAGTGCATTCTTGGTTGAACTCGACACTCCTAGACATTTGCTTAAGTGATCCTAGTATCTAGTCATCTCCTCTATATCACCTAGCGGTTGTAACGACTAGTTACCCATGCATTTCGGTAGGATGAGGAGGTCACCATAAGGACACGTTCCATAGCTACATTGGTGCCCTTTCATTTTATGATCCCTTTGTTTTGTTGTTTGTCCTCAAGTTTGGGACCTTTATTAGCCCATTGTGTTCATATAGGTGGTAACCACATACTCATGCTTGTGGAGTCAATTTGGACTACCCTTGCGATTTTTGTGGTTCTTTCCACACTATCTTCACACTCTTATTTTTGTGAGACACTTTGGTTTCAAGGGGTTTTCTTTAGTGACCCGCAAAAGGTTTTTTTTTGTCTCTTGTGATGATGTGATTGATGTTGTTGACAATGAATGCTAAAGCTAGGGGATTTTTTTTCCTGGTGATTAAGTTCAAATCTTACCATTGAAGGTATGCGACAGTAAAACTCATCATCAACAACGATGGTGGACCATGCACTGGTAGTGTCCATAATAGTGAAGAAGATTTGTTTGAGTAGCCATAGCGATATCAGTGAGTCATCAACCCCAACGATCGAGCAAGAATTTTTTTTTTTACCCATAAATTCATGTTTACCTATTATTCGATAATATTTTACCCTATAATGGGTCCTCTATTCGAATCCCACAGATGGTGATAGTGAAAATTTTGAGGCAACATGCTCCAATGGTGCGACATGACATGGCATTTGTTCTATGTTTTCTACATGGATTTTTTTAAAAGTTGTTGATTAATTTCCAGGCAGGAGAATGACTATTTTTTTGGTAGACCTTTTTTGTTCAGTCCATTCTTGACAAACTAGTGCAGAAGAAGGAAGGCTTCACTAATGTGTTGTTGACTAGAGAAGTGCGGCATATAACATATAGATATGGCCCCACAATTTTTGGCCCACCAGTTCTGTGAAGAAAGTGACTGCTCGATAATGCGGTCCAAGAAAATTTTCATGCCAAATTTGAGATGTCTATGATATTTTTTAAACTCTTAAAGTTACGATGAATGTACCGAAAGCATGGTAAAGTCGGAGATCATGTAGAATCAATGTAAAACTATGTCAACAATGGAGTATTTGTAGCCATGTTTAGGGTGCAAGAAAATTGTTTGAACCATCTGTATATCAAATGAAGTAATCGAATGCAAATTCATAAATGGTGGGTTCAACCCAGTAGCAGATGATTGCACAAAATATACCCAAGTTAAGGTCACAAGGTATGGTGTATGAGGCTTCACGGGTGTAATGGAGGAATACTTCAACATCGAATGGGCTCATGGAGGTGCTAGGTGATAAGCGCAAGAGTTTGAGGATGTGGCTATTGGCTCGTGCATTGGTTCCCTTTAGATTGGATCGTGTGCTATTTTTTACAGACAACAATCACATGTTCTGATACCATGTTAGAAAAAATGGAATGCTTGGTATTATTCAATGACAAAGACCTTGCTTAAGTAGCAAGTGCTTACAATCTGATCCATTAGATCATAACTAACTAAAATATCTTAGCCACACAGATTATCCTAGTAACAACTTCAAATATAATTTATTATTATAACACCCCTCCTTAAGTGGTACTAGGATATACTAACATGAGCAGCATAAGATTCATCTTATTTTTAAGGGATTTTATAGGAGATTATTGACTATAATAAGAATTTTTTATGTTTCCTATAAGGATTCTATTTTGATGATTCTCTCAATTTACATTTCATTATGACTAGAGGTTCATCATATGGATATTAGAAGTGATTTTCATAGGGACATTTAAAAAGACGTTTATGTTCGATAATTATCACTCCTTACTTTTTATGGGCCACAATATTGGTTTATCCACTCAAGAATTTCCTATATTATTGAGTTGGTTATTAGAAGACCCAAATATTTTTCCTTAGTTGTGACTTCTCTCATAAATAGGTAGAGCATGATGTTTGCATTAAGCACCATATTATTATTTTCCCATTTTTATGCACATGTCCATCATCTAACATCATTGGTATTTTGACTATAATGATTCAATATTTGGAACTATAAGTTTGGGATCATTTGAGATGATCGCTTTGGTCTGGTTTTATTATTTTCTAGGCATTTAGATAGCGTAATATTCTTCAAGGATTACTATTTTTTTAGTTTAACTATGCTCTAGATATTACACAATGATTTAATATGGAGGACTATAAGCTAGCTCATACCTCGTTTGCTTCAAAAGTGAAGTTAAAGGCTAGTTACTATTTTTCTTTGGTAGATGTTACTAACTATTAATATTTGGTGGGTAGTCTACTTCATATCACTCACACATATAATACATTATTTTTTCTCTCTGGATTTGACCCATATATATGTAGGCATATTATAAGATTCACTAGAAGGATACCAAATAAATTTTGTGTTGCATAAAAGGTACTGTCTACATGGGCTTCATTATGTCTTTAGGAGGTCCTATTATTTTACATGGATACTCAATTACAAATTGGATCAGTGATTTGGGTGAGTGGAATTCTATTTTAAGGTATTTTTTAATATTATATATGAACCAAGTTCTTGAAATTTCTAGAAACGACAAACTCTTTGGCTTCCATGTAAGTGGAGTGTTTGATAAGACTTAGTATATATCTTCATGCAAGATAATATTTAATATTATCTTCATGCGAGATAATATTTAATTAGTTATTATAATAGAATATTAAATTAGTTATTCTAAATTAGTATCTTCTAAAATAAAAAGCATGTCTTCTAAAAAACATCATTAATTCATTTATAAGACTAGATATGAATAATATTGAGCATGAGAATTTTCATGCCAATTCATGCTCATATCAATTGGTATTAGAGCCAAGTGATCATGTCCTTGGATTTGGTCTTCTAAAATATTTTGGTATAATATTTACCAAATACCTCATCTTAGGTTGCGAAAGATCTAGCCTCCTTAAATATTTTTACATATTAGCCTTGCTAAATCTCTATTTGCTTTTATCAAAAATCCAGGTGATTACAACCTTGGATCTAGTCTTCTAAAAGGTTTTAACACAATCTTTACCAGATCCCTCATCTCAGGTTGCCAAATATCTAGCCTCCTAGAGGGTTTCACATATTACCCTTACTACATATCTATTTTCTTTCTCATAAAACATAACTTTATTTGAGAGAGCTATATCTTTCTTTCTAGTAGTCAAATTCACAATATTATTCAACCATCATGTATATTATTTTAAATACTACAAAAATGAGTAGTCATATGCCAAATTTTGAGCATTATTGAAGAAGTTATGGTTGTTTTAAGTTGGTCTAACAATGTTTTTTGTTGCACAAAAATTCATCAAGCCAAAATAAAAGCATAGTTTATTTTTAGAAAAAAAATAGAGCTTATTTATAAAAGTGCTTTATTTTAAAAGGGAGATTCTTCAAAAATTTTTATTTAACCAATTGTGCAATTGTGATTGTAAAAAAGGTACATTATTGGTGGAGTCCGACCTTCATTATTTTTTCTCCCCTATTTTTCAAGTTTTGTAGGTGATATTGTGTAGCAATCCCTTTTGTAATGGCTCCTAAGGAGGATATCCACCATAAGGAGACTTTTGAAGCATCAGTGAATATGAATACGGTCCAAAAAATTTTGCAAAGTCAAGCAGAGAGCCACAATTATTTCATGCAGGATCTTGTGGCAACATTTCAAACAATGCTCCAATATTTAGCACTTTGTATCACTCATCAACCTTTGAAAGATAATACAGGACAATTGATACCCTCTACTATGGGGAATTTGGTTGAGTGTTACTCACATGTGGGCACTTGTGTAGAAGGAAAAACTAAGGTAGTTGTCTCCACATGCTATTCGTATAGTTATTAAATAGAGAGGACACCAAAAACTATATATTTCTATATGACACCACCATTAACTAATTTAATAGTTGTACTCTCAAGTGTAACCATATTGGTATCCCTTGCAACAATTTGGTCATCATGTTCAAGCAACATAGGATGAGGTGCAACAACAATCTTCTTTTGGTCAAATATTGTCACTAATATCATTGCTTTTATATGATAAATTGCTATTTTCAAGCCTCAAGTGCAACCACATATAACCCCTAACCTATAGCAAATTACACAGTAGCATTTGTACCTATCTACTCTTCAACAACAACATTTATTTCTACCTACGCTTCAACAACAACCACAACAACTATCACAACCACACCAATGGTTTTTACTATAAGCACAATCACCAACACAACAACAACCACCACCACTACACCATGCACTACCACAATCCTATTATTATTGAAAACAATGAAAACATACAAGTACCACTAAATACTTGGTTGGTCATACAGGTACACTGCCAACCTAAGCACATGAGATCTCTATATTATTCAACAACTTTTTTCCTATATTTAGCAACCTTTCCCCCCTTTGATGAAAGTGAGGCCACTTTCCACTAAACAAGGAGAATTGATAAGACTTAGTATCTATATTCATGCAAGATAATATTTAATGTTATCTTCATGCAAGATAATATTTAATTAGTTATTATAATAGAATATTAAATTAGTTATTCTAAATTAGTATCTTCTAAAAAGAAAGTATGTCTTCTAAAAAAATCATCATTGTACTCCTTTATAAGATTGGATATGAATAATATTGAGTGTGTTAATTTTCATATCAATTCATTCTCATATCAGTATTGTAACATCATTCTTGCTAGGAACGCCTCTTCAGTAGGTGCATATTTTTCTTGAGTAGTTGCATCTTTCTTAAAAAGTCTGCAATACTTTGTCAAGTAATAATAAAAGTACTATTTACATAATTTTAAACTAAGTTGAGCATAAATAGACTAATCATATTTAATTTTGGATACATTAACTTGACAAATTTATTCTTGAGGCTAGCATGTGTAAGTATATGTCTTTTATGGATCAAATCATAATATATTCATAAAATATTATACCAAGGATTACTTTCATCTAATTATGGAAACATTTTGACATGTAAGAGATTCCATCAAGGGAAAAATTTAGAAATTTAGTTTCACTATAGTCCCTATTTAGCTTGTGAGGGGATGTTGAAAAATGCTAGTTTTTCACTTTTAGAAATGGTCAACATTGTATTTGGTGTTGTATTACTTTTTCAATTCATCATACGGGATTGAAATAGGTCCCACCCATATTATATAATCACCATGTAGTGGTATTAAAATACCTTGGATATTATCCATGCATCGCTTGAAAATATTGAAATCTAGATCTCCTCCTTAAATGTTGAGGAATCTAACCGATTGAGCTAATTCTATTTGATATTTGTGTCGTATTATATTTTAGCCCATGAGCCCTTAGAGGGGTGATCCATAAATTATAGCATCATCATATAACATGTCGAATAAATATTATCAAGATCCATTTCATTGTATTATAAGTCATAGTGCATTCTCTCACCCCCATCATTTTGTACATAAATTGAAGATCTTGCCATGTCAAATCTAAAGCTTCATAGGGTGACAATCCCAATTAGATGGAATAGTGATGAAACAAAATAATGATAGTCAATTATGACCAGGAAACAAGAAATTAGAAGATGTTTAAACAATAAAAAAGAGGTAGAAGCTCACAAAATAGAACTTATTAGAAATTGAAATAAATTCTCCATCTCTATTAAGTGGCATAATGGCAAAGCAAAAAGATATCACTTTTTTCAATGAAAATCTTCTCTAGAAATAAATTCATAAACAATACCAGTATGCATACAATGTTAATGTAAAACCATATAGGCATTGAAAAAACATGCATATAATATTCTAAAAAACATGCATGCACTAATAATGCATGCATGTATTGGAAAAAGTCTATGTGCATGTGTGAAAATAAAAAATGTAAAGATTTTCTACTATAAACTAGAGTAAAATAAAGTAGGTTTTGAACATCCACTAGACCATATGTCATATGAGACAATGCCTTTCAGTTTACATTCATATGGGAAAGTTTGATTAGATAGAAAAAGCAAAAACATGACATAGTTTTGATTCAAAAAAATTATATTTCTAGGAAAGTAGGAGAATAGGGAAGTTGTTTATTAGAAAATCAAGTTTTAAAAAGTAAGAAAAATTATTATTCAAAACAAAATCAAGGTAACGAGGACATGCATGCCTATGAAAAAAATTTAAGCAAGATATATATATATATATATATATATATATATATATATATATATATATATATATATATATATATATATATATATATAATGTTGATATTTTCATAATCTATCAAAGAAGAAAAATGAAGATGAAGTAAAAGATATAGATGTAGTTTTAGTAGGAAAAATATTCTAAAATTTAAAATGCATATATTTTTCTATCCATGAAATGGTAAAAATAAGTATGCTTAGAAAGAAATGAATAAGGCTATACATAAAATAAGTTAACAGATAAAATTCAATAGCACCTATAATAAGTTTCATATATTTAGGTAAAAAAAGAGTTACAGACCTAATATTATGCTTATTGCATTTCAAAATTTAAAAAATAAACATAGTTTTTCACTTTATAAATTATGTAATGCGAACCTCCTAGAATTATGTAAATAAATAAGGAAACTCAATTGTATGTTTCTCATACTTAAAATACTTTATGTAGTAGCTTGGCTACTACCTTCAAATTCCTACAAGAAATTAGTTAATTGATGACAAAAGAAAATAAATTTTGCAAGCCCCATAGTGGAAATACAAAACAATAAAGTTAAGAAAATTGCTTGAAAATTGACCAAGTTCTAAAAGAGCAATTTTCTCTAAAAGATATGATTCGCTTGCAAAGGTTATGATTCACTTCAAAAATTGGAGTGATTCACTCCCTCCTAAGACCAAATTGATCATAATTATCCCAAGAAGAAGAAAGATGTGTGGATGCGAAGGGAGATATTTAGGAAAGCAAAATTGACTTTTTGTGGTGCCAAATTCCATCTATTAAGATTCTAACTAGTCTAGAAATGGATTTATAGGTATGCAAAATGCAGAGATACATCATTTTGATAAAGATACCCCTATATTAGTAGATTTACTAGGAGTAGAAAATTTTTGCCTCAATAACTTTTGGATAAATATTGTTGACCAAAATTATGAGGTACATTGGTAGTTAGACTTTTTAGTATTCAAAAATAGTTTTTGGCATGCTCAATGAGACCAAGGGCTTGTTTTCTTTGTTGAAATTAAGCTTAGTCCCTTCTAAAAAAAAAAATAAAATAATGTATTTGAATTGAGTGAATCTATCCTTTGAATTTTACATGTGAAATTGTAGGTTCTTCATAAAATGCAAATTTATTATGAACTTCAACAAATTTTTAATATGTTTGTAAAGTAATAATAAATTTAAAAAGTATTCATTATATGTACTTCATTTCTTATTTAAATTAATTTTACCATTGGCAAGGAGTGATTCATAAGTTTTGAAGGATTTTTTGCATTGTTATCCAATAAGTGATTTGCTCCTTCATGAAGGGATTCAATTATAGAAAATAAAAAAATTTCAAGTGTTGAGAGAGTGAAGCATATTTATGTAGAGGATGAATTATCTAGATATATGAAGTGAATCATCTAAAAGAAAATAATTTATTTTTAAGTATTTGTGAAAAAATCATCTAATTTTGATGAATTAATTGCTTAATTTCAAAGGGAGCGTTTTACTCCATTTTCCTTTTGTAAAAATTTTAAAACTATTTTGGAAGTGATTCACTTATCATCATGGGGAGATTCACTCCTTTATTGAAATTTTACTTTTTTCTAACTCAAAAATATTATCCATATAGATATGAACAAGGTACATTCTGAATTTAGAACAAGTAGATCAAATATTACATGAATACAACTTGCTTTTAGAAGAGTGATAGCTTGATACAAATTATAAGAATTTTACCCAAGGCATAAAAGAGTGATTCACATACTTAAACAAACACTATAATTTACTATCGATGAATAACGATTTATAAAATTTGAAATAAATTTTCCTATATTCATTCAAATAGTGATTCACTCCATGTTCTAGCCAAAATAGTAATTTGCTACCAGTAAAAGCAATTTGTCTATTTGGAGGAAAATTTTTCAAGTTTTCATCTAATAAGTGATTCACTATGTTTGAGTGACTTGCCAAAAATGTTTAAGGAATTCACTATTTTTAGGTGTAGTTATGCATTTGTTTTAAAAATTGTTTTTGATTTCACAAAAAAAAGGGCATCCTAAAAAACTTTTGTGTGATACTCCAAAACCTACCCCATAAATAGAGAAATCATACAACCTCCAACCTTGTGTTTGACAAATTTAGGCTTTGGGCAGTATCATGGTAGCTCAACATAACATTCAAATGATACAAAATATGCAATGGATTTTTAATATTCAATTACCATAGTACCTACAAATTTCCCAAGGTCAACAACAAATTCTATAACATCAAAAATACTTTGAATTAGTTGAACATGTAAATTCATCAAATGATGCAAAATCCTAGGCCATCATATGAATATCAGGGTCAACAATAAATAAGATCCTAAATCAACATTCCATGCAACAATAAGTGGTTGGATAAAATACCCATGTTGCACAAAATCAACAACCAACATATGCCTCAATAGGTTAATTATGTCATGTGACAAATATAGTATCATCCACAAATAGAGTATAGGAAAACACCATAGTTGTCTTGATTAATTTATCAATAAAGTATAATGGCATATGTTCAACAAGACTATCCAACTAATGTGCCTCAAATCTATCAAGAAATTTTTTATAAGAATAATATTCTATTCAAAATTAGTAGTTGGCCTAATATTTGTAGCTCCCTAAAGCTCCACAACATATTTTGCAAAGTTCAAATGTCACTCAAGATCAAAAAAATTCTTTGGCAAAAAAAAGGCATGCAAAAATATTAAATGGTTTTATACAAAATAAAATAAACACTTTCAACCTTAATCCATTTCATATATGCAATATGTCTAGGGTATATGATTATAAACTCAAATAGAAGAACTGACAAATTCCTTAGTAGAGAAATATGCAAGTAATTAATAAGGTGCACAATAGCATGGGAAATATGAATTAATTATTATTTCATTTTGTTTTCAATATGATCCATGATTCAAAATATTATGCTATGATCATTCACCATGTTCTAACAATAAAATGACTAATAAATTACCCCATCATAGTTTGTTAATAAATGATAGGCTAATCAATGGTAAAGTAAGTGACTACACCTCAAATCAATGTGAGATAAGTCTATGCATTACTTGCAACACCTAATATTACTAGTTATTTCCTTCCTTCCCAAAGTGCAATGGTGAAAAATCCTATTTTTTGGAAAATATAAAATCTTCCATCGAATCCTCTGCTTGATCACCAAGAAACATCCTCCCCTCATCGAAAGGAGGAGGAGGAACTGTAGGAGACTTCCCTGGGAAGTCCTATTTTGCTTCCCTGCTTCCTCCTCCCTAGCCCTGTCCTAGTTCCCTGGCACTTCATTGGACCTTCCTTCTTGGTTCGCTGGTGTTACAGACGACCTCCTTGCGGCGGGAGATCATTGTTCCTCTTGTATGCCCTGTTCCATACCTTTTTGAAGGGTCCTTTCATGTGTTCTTGGTCTGGGATGCCCCTAGGATCTTCCCTGGGACCTTCCTTGGGATTTTTGTATTGATTCGTGGATTATTTTCCTTGGAGCTCTCAGCTCTGTCCTAGGTTTTTTGTAGGGTTCTATTTGGAGTTGTGGTGTAGAGGTTCTGCTAGTGCAGTGTTTCATGTCTTGGGTGTGTGGCTTCATGATAAGCTCTTCATAGTATCTTAATGGTTTGGGAATGACCACATGTTTATTCCTATGGTGCTGCTCTTTGGAAGTTTGGATGTGGACTTTGTGGTGGGCTTGTAGCAATTTTTGTGGTAGTGTTGGGCATTGCTTTGGGGTTCTTGCTACATTTTTTGGTCCTATGGGTACCTACGCTTAACATCTACAACTCATGTATCCTATGGATCCTTCTGTTGGGGTTCCCTGGGACTTTTCCACCTCTTTCCCATGGCTTGTGGTTATGTGCTACTTTTTCCTTTGCTTCCATTGGTTTCTGAGTAGCAATCCTCATTGCAAGGGGATTTCATAGCTTGTGGAGATCCCCATATTGTTGTTCCTCTTTCTAGGTCTATGAGGGATGTTGTTCTCTTGCATCCCTACATGTTTTTTGGTGGTTTCTTTGCTCCATACTGCTTCCCAGGGTGGTTTTTTATTTTGCAGTTCTGGTTTTACGGTGTCTCTTGGCCAGATTTTGGTTTTGCCCCTGTGAAGGTTTGTGATTTTTGTTTTCTCCCTTCTAGAAGGGTTTCTTCTTTTTTCCACTGATTGGGCTTTTCAAACTTTTGGCTAGGTGGGAGTGTTCAAAATTTATTTTTTTCTAGATTTTACCTTTTTCCCATTGGACGGGCTATTCAAATTAGTGGTTGGGCGGGAAGATATTTTTTCCCTCTTCGGGTGCATTTTTTTTGTGACTTTCCTAAAGGTTTTTCTTAAGCCTTTCCTGAAGGCTTTCCTTAAGCATTTCCTTAGGCATTTCCTTGGGCCTTTCCTCTGGCATTTTCGGTGGGATTTCATGTGGCATTTCCTATGGCCTTGCTTGTGGTCTAGTGACCTATTGTAATAAGGTTTTGGGGCCCTTTCAAAACCCCCTTTTAATATAATTTTAAATTATCAAAAAAATATACTGCCCTCATCCAAAGAAAGAACTTAAGATACTAAAGGAACATTCAAATGATGATGAATTGATGGTTACTATAGGAGAACCCAAATTATCCTATTTTAGGATTGGAAACCTCACACCACATAGCAAGGGAGGTCGATCTACTGAGATCATCCTTGCTTCCTCACTTTGAGGATATCTTTCCAAAGGAGACCCTAGAGATATGGGTATCTTCAAATGCAAGTAGGTTCTACTCAATGTAGTTTTGCAAGGTTTCAATGTTGGTATATTTATAAGGCTTCAATTTGTCATCCTTGGTTTGGTAGCCACCGTTGACTTGGTTGGTTACCAACTATGAGTCACCATACACCATTAAAGTTTTGACTTCAAGCTTCAATGCAAATCTAAGTCCTAAAATTAATGCTTCATATTCTGCTATGTTGCATGTGCATGAAAAGAAAATTTTAAAGAATAGTGGTATGAGTTGTTGTTGTGGTGTGACAAAGATGATACCTACCCCTACACCTTTAACACATCTAGCTCTATCAAAGTACAAGATCCAAGATTCAAATTCTTGGGTTTCTATGGGTAGAGCTATCTCATTAGGGAAGGAGATGTTTATGAATTGTTTTGATTCTAGAGGTGTAGCAATAAGTTGATCAACTATAACTTTTCATTTTAGCAATTTTTGATTTACAAATTCAAGGTCAAATTCATTAAGGTCTATGACCCATTTTGTAGTCCTTCTAGATAAGTAAGGTTTTGATATGAGGTAATATAGGGTATTTACCCTTGCTATGATGTAAGTATTTTGGCTAAGCATATAATACCTTGGTTTAAGAGATGAGAAAACAACTTCTAGGCATAGTTTATCCAATGGTGTGTGAAAAGTTTTGTAATTCACATAAGTTCTACTTATATAGTAGATGGGCCTTTCTTGATGTTGGTCATCATATTGAGCTAGTAAGGCTCCATGGGTATGTTCGATAGTAGCTATATATAACAACAATGGTTGGTTAGGGTTTAGTGGTATTAGGACAAGTGGTGTTAGGAGATAAATATTCAAGGCTTCAAAGACCTTTTGACACTCACTATCCCACTCAAATTTTATGTCTTCCTAAGTAATATAGAGAAGGGTTGGAATTTTTCTACTAATTGCAAGATGAATCTTCAAATGACTTGCAATTTACCTTGGAGGATATGAAATTTGGTCAAATTTATAGGTGGCAAAATATTTGTTATTGCCACGATTTCGGAAGGATGAAATTCCTCACTGAGAGATTATAAAACCCAATATTTTTCTTGATGTTACATCAAAGATGCACTTTTGAGGTTTTAATATAACTTTGTATTCCTGTAGTCTTTCAAAAATACATCTTAAGTCATGAAAACAATTTTATTTTTTCTTGGATCAACTTAAAAGGTCATCCACATAGTCTTCTATAGAGTTATACATAAGATCATGAAATAGGTATGTCATGGCTCTTTGATATGTGGCTCCTATAATTTTGAGGCCAAATGACATGACTTGATAATAGAAGGTTCCCCAAGGGGTTGTGAAAGTTGTTTTAGATTGGTCTTCGAGATTAATATTTATATGATTATAACCCAAGAATCCATCCATTAGGGATAGTGTTTTGGCTCTTGTGATAAAGTCTACTATCATGTCTATGTTTGGCAGAGGAAAGTCATATTTCGGATATGCATTGTTTATATCTCTAAAATCTATGTATATATGAATGGATCCCTCTTTCTTAGCTATAAGGACAATGTTGGAAATCCAATATGAATAGTCTACAGCTTTAATGAAACCAATGTCTAGGAGTTTTTGTAGTTCATATTTTACTGAAAGAACAATTTTAGAATGTATCTTTCTTAGTTTTATTTTGATAGGTTTGGCATCTAGGCATACAATTAAATCATGTACTACTAATGTAGGGTCAAGTCCTATCATATCATCATATGTCTGTTGGAAATGTGAGCAAGGTTTGTTGTCATTGATGTTAAGAGGTTGATGTCCTAATTTCGTCATCATTAATGCCATTAGGTGGTTTTTCCAAAAGGTAAGGAAGAAGTTTAAAGGAATAGGACATAATATTTATTTTTAAATATTATATGCCTAGAAGGCCTAAAAATATTGAAGACCCAAGGAAGGAGAAGCAGGTTTAAAAGGAAATAATAATATTATAATATTTAATATTATAATATTCCAGGTTAAAGGTTGAGTTGAAGAAAAACAAGGTCCAAGGAGTTATTAAATTATAAATCCTCAAAAAAACCCATTTGGCAGATTTTAAGGTTATTATTTAATTTATTTAAATTTAAATATTTTAACCATAGGTTAAAATTTAAATTTAAATAAATAATAAAGGTGCCAAAAGTTTAAATGTTAAATTCAAATTAAAAACCAAATTTCCTAAATCGTCAATGTGTTGGAATGCATAGCATATGGTATAAAAAGGGCAGAAGTTTTTAATTAAAACTTATCCATGCGAATTGTGTGCCCAAAGTCTAAAGAATTCGTGCGCTACATTCATTAAAGGAGTAAGGAAAATTTGCATGTGTTAAATGTTGAAGGGCAGATGTGGTGATAAGTTGAAGTAGAGTGCCAAGAAATTATCAAGGTGCTCGGTAGCACAATGGGCAGTCGAGGGCTGCATTAAAGCGTTTGTGAAGCGTGATATTAGGGGTTCGATTCATGCGATTATCTTTTGCAAAGAGGAAAGCATTTTTCGTTTGTTCCTAGTAGGATAAGAGACAAGAAACATAGAGGACATCGTGCACTTTTAATTTTGTGTGGGCACATAGCCCAACCGATGGATGTGATTTTTTCTAAGGTTTTTGGAAAGGTAAGGTCATGTGTTCGAATTTCACCGAAGTCATTTTGTTGGGTAAAATAAATTAAAGGTATGTTATATACATTTTAATTTATCCAAAGGTTTTGAAATTTGGAAATTGCATTAGAGGGTTTTGAGAGTTCTAAAAGGAATTTGTGAGTTTGTTGAGGGAGATATAAGGCATAATAAAATTAAAATATTTTATTTTATTTTTGGTGGCTAGAATTTATTTTATAAAGTAGGAGTGATAAGGTATGCAAGGAAAATTATATTTTTTATTTTGAAATAAATCTACACTGTGATAATTATTTTTGAGAGGACAAATAAGGTGCATAAAGGAAATTATTGTGAAAGCAAGTTATTTGAATCTTTGCTAATTATTTTTGAAGTTTGGAAATTATAAGGTGTACTTGAGATTTAATTTTTCTGTATGGTGAAATAATGTTTGAGGAAAATATTTGAGTGAAGGTTTTTAGATAACTTGTTGCTATCTAACCATGAAAGTGACAAAGAAGATTTGATTGTGATTAAGACAGGTTTTGAAGATATATCTCCATAAAAACAAAATGTATGGGCACATATTCCTTATGAGTGAAATATTGTTGGATTGAGTGTTGTGAAATGCAAAGTTGGAGTGAAAAGGATTGTTTTATAAGCATTGTTGGAAATGTTTGAGTAAGATTTCATATGCATGCTTGGTGAATATTTTGAGAACATTTGAGTGTGAATTTGAGAACTATCTTGAACTAGGATTTGTGAAAAAACATGAGTATCATTGTTATGTGAAATTGAGAACTATCTTGAACTAGGGTTTGTGAAAGATCATGAGTACCATTGTTATGTGAAGTTGAGAACTATCTTGAGCTAGGGTTTGTGAAAAACATGAGTATCATTTTTATGTGACAATGGAATTATCTTGAGTCAAGTTTCATAGTGTGAGTTTTTGGAAGTAAATTGAAACACTTGGTTAAGGTTTATAAGCAAGTTGTGTTTCATTGAATGAATGGTTGAGTGAATTTGATTTACCATTATTGATTGAGAGCATTGGAGTGATAGTTCAAGATCTATGAAACAAATTATTCTTTATTTATGAATTGATTTGAAAGTGAGTTATAAAGTGATAAAGTGATTTGTGAGTGTGAAACATATTGAGTTTCTTACTATTCTCTATATGTTTCTATGGTTAAACAAGATTGTGAGTGAAAATTGTTTGTGTGATTAAAGAGGTTTTATGAAAATATTAAGTTGAGTTTTGTATGCAAGTTTTGCAATTGATTTGAATAAGCTTTTGTGAAAGCTAGTGGATAGATTTGAGCAAGTCCTAAAGAGGACTTAAGGATAGAGTTAAGAAAGCTTTTGTGAAATATTGTGAGCAAATTTGAGTAAGTCCTAAAGGGAACTTAAGGATAGATTTGTGTGAGCTTTTTTGAAAGCTTAAAAGCAGATTTAAGGTAAGTATTGCTGAAGACTTGTTGAGCAGATTGGACAAGTTCGAGAGAGAACTTGTTGACCAGATTGAACAAGTTCTAGAGAGAACTTGTTGAGAAGATTTGAGGTAAGTCTTGGTGAAGACTTATGGACATATTTGAGGCAAGTCTTGGTGAATGCTTGTTGAGAAAATTGGATAAGTTCTAGAGAGAACTTGTTGAACAAATTTGAGGTAAGTATTGGTGAAGACTTGTTGAGTAGAGTGGACAACTTATAAAGAGAACTTGTTGAGCAGATTTGAGGTAAGTCTTGGTGAAGACTTGTGGATAGATTTGAGGCAATTCTTAGAGAAGACTTGAGAGCATATTGAGCAAGTTATTGATAGGAATTAGGGACATATTTGAGGTAAGTCTTTGAGAATACTTGAGATCAGAATTGATTGATTGATTTGTTCAAGCTTTATGTTAAGGCTTGGGGCATATCTAGTAGATTTTATTTGTGATTGGATCAAGCCTTGTGTTAAGGCTTGAGGACATATTTGAGGGCATATTTTAGGATATATTTTGGTGTAGATTTGAGGGTATATTTTTTCCAGACTAGAAACAGGCTTGTGAGCAGATTTGTGCTAGACCGAAGGATAGTTTTTAGTGCAAATTTGAGACAAAGATTGAGCAGACCTGAGAGAAATATTTGGAGGTGGCAAAGTAGAGGATAGTAGTCTCTGATGGATAGAGATCCATTACCCAGGGTAGTAAGGATAGAGTTCTTCTGAGTGAGGACATAGGTCTTCAGTGGAGAGAGATCCGCAAGCCAGTGCAGTGGAGGTAGTAGTCTTCTAGAGGATCACCAGCTAGAGAAGAGAAGAAGGAGTTCTCCTGTGGATAGATATCCATGAACCAAATGAGGGGATTGGTCTCCTATGGATAGGTATCCATGAAATTTATTATAGAATTGGCATCTCATTTGGACAGAGGTCCATAAACATTGTACTAGGGAAGGATTCCCAAGAGATTTGTTGAGAAAATTTTAGTGAAAGGTTTTCTCCATGGAGTAGCCCACATTGGATGAACCACGTTAAATTGGTGTCTCTATTATGTGTGATGATTTATGTATTGCTTTGATTACTATTTTTGATACTGCCATTGAGGAAAGAAAAGTAAAAAGTGGTATTATACTGTTCATCCCCCCCTCTTAGCATAAGCTTGTGTTATTCAATGTCCAAGCAAAAATATCATGAAATTATTTTAATAGGTTTGTATATTCTATTTGTTCATATTGTGTTAGCAAATTTCCCAATTTAAGAAGTTAAGGGTTGGTTTTGTATTGATGGTAACACCTATCCTTTATTCATTCAAGGCTTGTGATTCATCTTGAAAATAAGGAGGGGTAGTTAGTACCCCTAACTATTCAAGTTATTGTGGATATAATTTTGTTTGATCTAATTTGGATAGTTGTGTGGAGTCTATATTGAAAATTTATTTAAGGGATTCTTCAATATGAGTATGATCAGAGGATTGTTCAATGTCATCTTTGTTTAGATTTGCTATTGATTTTAGGTGCATGAGTGTCAACATGTTAATGTTGGAAAAGCATATAGTTTTGCGGGGTGTTTTATTGAGGAGTGGCCATAGTTCTTCCTCATCTTCATCACCCCATTTGGAACTATGTAAATATTTTAGATAATTATCTTTGTCATCCTCCTTTGAAAAAAGTGAGGGTTCATTTTTACATGGGATAAATACTATCCCACATTATCCAAGCCAAGGTTTAGCCTCTAAAGGTTCTTTGATTATTCATAATTACCTAGACCTTTGCCTTGATATCCCATGTTTACCAACATTTGTTTAGTTATGGAAAACATGGGTGACATATAACATAAGGCATGTGTTCTTTCACTAGGCATGAAGTTACATTCTTGGATTCTTTCATCAAAGGTGGTTCCCCCATAGATGAAAGCACAAGATCCTATTTGGACCTTTAACCCTTTTTTGCTAGGCAATCCTATTGTGTGAGAGGATAGGAACATGCTTACCAAATCCACAAATAGATCAAGATTTTGGTAAATTAATTTGATTTGATATTTGGTGGAAGGTTGGGGATTGTCCCTTAAACTTATAAGGGGTTCTTCCAATATTTTATTCTCTTTATTTGTTTTAGCTTTGTTGGATGATAATGTTGGTTGTATTGAGGGGCAAAGGTTGAGTTCTTGAATATATATATTTTAACAAGGTGAATGATTTGGGATCCCCCAAGACATGGACAATCCTTGATACTCTTATTTCAAGCATTTATGTAAAGGTGGAAGGTACTACCTTCATGGTGTGTATCCAAGGTTTTCCAAGGAGCATGTTATGTGTTACATCACAAGATATAATATAAAATAGGGTGTTGAGAATGCATGATCCTACTTTTAAATGTAATGTGATGCTACCTATTACCTCTTTTTATTAATTGTCAAATGCCCTAATAATAAGGTCTATTTTTTACAAATATTTTATGCCTAAGTTAAAATTTTGTAAAAAATTTATGTTGTAGATGTTTAGGGTTGATATGTTATCCACTAAGACTCTCTTCATGTGTTTATCATCTATTTGGACTATGATATAAAGGGGTGAATCCCTTGATATTATTTTGATGGGTGTATCTATTTCATGAAATGCTAGGATAGCATTATTTACTCTAGCAAACCCAACTATGTTGGTGATGTTGTTAGATGATATGTCTTGGGGGACTTCTTGCTCACTCAAACATTTTAGAAATATTTCCCTATGAGTGGGAGGTGTCTTTAGTAATTCTAGAAGGGAGTTTTTTTTTTTAAAATTTATTCTAATTATTGGTGAAGATAAAAATAGTTTAAGGTGTTTTTAGGAGGTGTAAGGAACAAAGGTGATATATTAGGAACATTTACCTTAGTATTCCTTAGAACAAGTAAGGGCGATTAATCTAAGGATTGGTTTTTTGCTTGTTGTCTAGTCACCACGTAAGATGGTCTTGATATGTGCATAGTGCCTACAATGTTGGTAGACTTTTGATCATGTGGTGGTAAGGTATTTTGAAAAATCCCTAAATTTTTTTGGGGAAATCTTGTTGGTTGAAAACTATCTTACCTTCTATAAGATCTTGAATAAGGTTCTTTAGGGAAATGCATTTATTGGTTGTGTGTCCTTCTATATGATGGTATTCGTAGTGTTCATCATGTTTATACTAGTTAGGTAATTCTTTGGTTGTATCCCATGGTATAATGGGTGGGAATTCCACCAAATTTGAGTCAAGAAGTATTTTTAGCATGTAGCTTGACTTTGTCCAGTATTTATATACTATATTTTGGGTTTGTCTTGTTTTTGTATTACTAGTTTTAAGGAGCATTTTGAGTTGTGTTCAAATTGTCATTTTTATGATAATATATTACACCATATCCTACGACATGTTTATTCTTGTATTGTCCTTTTGGGGAAGGTTTTTCTTCCTCATTTTTGTAGTTGAGTTGTCCTCATCTTATGAGGACGATTTCCACTCTTTTAGCCATGTCTACAACTTATTTGAAAGAGGTTATATTTATCATTTCTAAGGGATATGATAGTTGTTCATGAAGGTTTCTTATGAAAATATGTAAAAGTTCTTTAGGGGGAGGAATATATTAAAGTCTTCACACTGAATATATCCTTTTGGCTAGGAAATCTAAGTGTTTTATCTTGGATTTTTTGAGTTGGTATACGTTATTTATGGTGACATTTTGTTCTATATAGACTAAAAATTGTTTGACAAAAGCTTCCATAAGCTCTTTGAATATTTTGATAGAATGTTGAGGTATTTGAAAATACCATTCTATGTCTAAACCTCTAAGACTTTTTGGAAATAACCTAAGGAGTAGTTTTTCATCATGATTGATGCCACTACATGCTATTTTAATTAACCTTAGGTGGTTGATGGGATATCGTTTCCCATTGTACATTTGGAACTTAGGAGGTCCAATTTTATTTGGAAAAGCGTGATTGATTATTGTAGTATCCAATGGTTCATTATAGAATTCCTCAAAAGAATACTTAAATTTGAATGACCCTTGAAGAGGAAATTTGATGTTCATGTTCTTAAAATTTGGAGTCCTTTTCAAGGTCTTGGATTTTAGCATTGATGTCTTGGAAATAATTAGGTGGAGGGTTATGTGGAGTAGGTAGAGTTAAAGTTGGTTATGTAAGAGGTTTTATGAGAGGTTTTAAGAGGTTTGAGATATAAAATGTAAAATATGGTATAGCTTGGCTAGACGCCATGGTTGGAGGGGTTTGGTTAACCCATAAGTCATGAGTTAGAAAGGGGTTTGTGGAGTTAGAGTTTGGAATTGGTATTGCGATATTAAGGGAAGATGATGAAAAGAGGATACCCATAATGGGTATCCCTATAGATATGGTAGGATGAGTTGTGGAATTGATAGGATGTGCCATAGCCACATTAAGACTAGCAAAGTTGTTTTGATTTTCATTTATTTGTGCAATAGTGGAATGACCATTAGAGTGTTCAATGCTATCATGAGTTGCAAGTGATTCTTTCTCACTGCTAGAAAGATGTTTTTATTTCTTCTAGTGTAATCCCTAATATGGTCTACAAAATTGAAAGTAATATTTTCAATGATATGTTCTTATTGTGGATGGTGTGAACAAGGATTTTCCTCTTGACCACCATGCTCATGTGTATGGAACTCATAAGAAGAGGATTTTAAACTCTTACTTTGCGTATTGTAAGGATGTTGAACCATGGTTTATAGGTTATTATAAGAGGGGAATAAATTTATTAAAAGTTTTGTTTCCAAAGTACTTATAACAAATAAGAGAAGATATTTTGAATCCTTATGTCACCTTGGAAAACAACCTTTTTTTTATGACTCCTTATAGCCCACCATAATATACTAGCTAAGAGAGATTGCTCCCTCTAAGTTTGTACATCGGTTTACTCAAGGGGTCATTATCCTTTCCCTAGTAGGACTAAAAATTTGGTTATGTTCTTGTTATATTTTTTTAATGTGATGTAATCTATGCAAACAAAATTATGTGATCTTACTTAAGTTTGACAAACTTTTATCTTATTTAAGGAAAAAGAGTGTTCACATCGAGTTCACCAAGATGTAGAATCAAAAACCTTGCACCGCATAGTAGAAAGGATCAATCCACTAGGATCATCCCTACTTCCCCACTTTGAGGGTATCTTTCCAAAGGAGACCCCAAAGATATGGGTATATTTGAACACGAGTAGGCTCTAATCAATGAAAATTTTCAAGGTGTCAATGTTGATGTTGTGCTTGTGTAGCGATGTTTTATGGGTTTATTCAACAAAAAACTAAGGTTTTGGAACACTAATCAAACTCTTTATTGAGCCTTAAAAGGTTATTCAAACTTAAGGTTAATATCACTAAAAATAATGCATGCTAAGCTTATATCACACAAATGCAAGAAAACAAGAGCTAACCTAAAATGCTTTTTATTTTTGATGATGAACTAAGCTAAAGAGATATTTTATTTTCAAGGCAAACAAGGGATAACACAAGAAGACAAGTTAGCCTATAATGAACTCTATATGTTTTTTGATTTCCTACATAAGTACTTGGAAATGGAAAAGACCCTAAGTTTGATCTAAGGTTCTTTGATTTCAACCTGATATGAATGTGTTTTGTAAGATAAATTAAAACTAAACTAGAGTTCCTTAATTTTCCAAATGAGGTGTGATTTTAAGCAAAAAATAGTGGTAGACAGAGAACAAAATGTAGGAAATGCTACAAAAAAGTTTAGGGATGTTCCAAGTGGTAGGTTTATCTCAACCAGTGTGTAAGCAATTTGCCACAACTATGCAAAATCACCACTAGTGAATTTGACAATGACTAGCAACTTTGAAACTTGTAAAAAAAAAACCAGAAAAAGTTAGGGTTTCTATTTTGGGGTTTTGCCTAAATTTTAGGAAGATAAATTTCTATTTTGGTATTTGATAATACCCCTTATTTATAAAAAATAAAGTGAATAAAAGTTCCTTACTTGGAGTGGAAATTAAAGTTTTAAAATTTTCCAAGTAGTTATAAAATGGCCACTGGAAAATTTGATAGCAATTGGAAATTTTTTTGTGTATTCCAAAGAGTCAAAATCACCAACTTCTATAGTAATGGTTAATTTTTCCCTAAAATGAGGTTGATATGGCTTTGGGGTCAAATTTGGAGTGGTTTTTCAAAAATTTTGTGAAGTACTGCAAGGATAGGATAGTGCTAAGGGTTTTATAGACCTGTAGCTTACAAATTTTGGGATATAAGCCCAAAAATATCATAAAATAATGATTGGAGTGAAGATATATGTAAGGAGAGTGGGAATTATCCAAAATAGCTAAAATTGAGAAGTTTTGGGAATGCAAAGGAACTCAAAATGCTCACAAAAAGGTTAGGAATACAATAAAATAACTTGACTAACCCTTAAATAGAGAAAATTAATGAAAAGTAATGTAGAATGACACAAACCCAGGTGTTGTAGGTGAGTTGGAGAGGAGAGGGAAATCCTCCAAGGGAGGTCCCAGGTTCGAATCTCCACCCTACCAAAAAGCTGAATTGGGTACCCAAAATCCAATTGATAATGTTGGTGCGAGCAGGGGTTGGGTGCGACTCCTGGGTGACTTTGACGGTGTAGAACCCCCTGTTCATGGTCTCTTAGACCAAGGTGGCCCGCAAGGGGTTTTTTGCTGAAAAAAAATGTAGAATGACACAAAATGCTATTATATATAAGTGTTATAAATCCATTTAATCTATGGTAAAAAGAGAGATAAAAGCATGAAATTATGGTTGAGAGGGGGTTGTTGGTGTGACAAAAATACAATAATAGTCTTGTATCCAACACCATAATATATTAGGAATACTAATGATTGCTTATATGCTTAAAATATAAATGAAATCAAGTCATATATGCCCAAAATAAAGAAATGACATAGTTTAATACTTGCAAATGATGATGGATCAAAAATAAATGTGCATGGATATGAAAGAAAGGAGTTAATATGTTGATAATGAAAATAAATTAGATTGGTTGTAACATTGGTGAACCTCAGAGATGAAGAAGGGTTTTTTGACGACAAGCAAAAGGGAGGTAGAGGTGAGCAAACATGCAGTGATCGAGTCATCGGTGAGTGGGAAACAAAGGGAAGGGATTAAAAGTGAAAACTCAGAGGGTGACGTATTGATGAATGGGAAGTAGAGAGGTGGGAATAAAAACTTTGGGACCAGATCATGATCATGAGATGAATCCAATCCCCAAAAGGTAGAGGATGAACTAGTAAATGAAACAAATCCATGCACAAGAGGAGATGAGAAATGAGGGCATAGAGGCAAAGACCCACTAGATAAAAATGAAATAGATGGCAAGAAGGCCAACCAATATTCCTTCATACAAGTGCTTCAAGGAAAACCTAAACCTAGGTCCTTGATAGTGAATGCCTTCATAACCCAAGGCTGTAATTTCCTCTATACAAAGCTAGTTATGACAGAATACGCAACCGAGACTCATTTTCCTTGGTAGGGAATTTTTTTGGAGGGAGATCGGACATGGGCTCACTTTGACGTTGGGTGAAAATCAAGTGGAAAACTAGAAGGTGCCTAGAGCTGTTAGCCATGTCCAAAGGGTTCTTCATGGTCCACCTCAACACACAGGAAGATGCTAACCGTATTTTATCAAGAGGCCCCTATTTTTTTGAGAGGAGAAGTCTCTTCCTCCAAAAATGGGGAGAAGAATTTGATCCAGAGTCATAGAGCATAAATTACGCTCTCATTTGGGTGTAGCTCCCGAACTTGCCACCACACTTCTATGAAAATGCAATCCAAGTGATAGCCCAAGCAATAGGATAATTAGTAGCCATTGATCCAGCAACCCACGCTCAGACTCGCCTGATGCAAGCACACATATGCATCAATATCAACTTGGAAACACAACTCTCTAGCCAAATTAACCTAATTTATGGAACTTACAGGTGAAGCCAACCATTGGAGTATGAAAATAAACCCAATTTTTGCTCTGAATTCCAACTACAAGGTCACATTTCATCCCAATGCCTAAATCACAAAAACTCACAGACAGAATCGCATACTATGGATCACCCATTCTAGGGGGAAAATCAGAATACAAAGGTTGGAATGGGAAAAAACCAGAACTATAAAGACAAGAAACATACATTACCCCATATAAGTGATGACAAGCAAAAGGTAAGTAATCTCTTCACCATATCCAATAAATTTGATTTACTTAGTAATTATGGTTGCAATGGTAAATTCCAATTTGAGGAAATACCTTGTGAAGAAACCCTGATACAAACCCCATCGTTTAACCGAATGCTATTGATGTCATCCCTTAAAAAACCCCCCTCCCATCCCCATCCCATTTCTCTTCTCCCACTCCCAAAAATGGTCATGATTCCTAGAATTCCCCTAGACCCCCAGCCCTCCATTCCCTTAACATCGTCTCCCTTATCCAACAAGAATGGGATACCCCACTCCGTATCAAAATCCCCTAAAGCTGAGGCTAATAGTGAGGATTCTTCCCAAGAGTCCCCAAAACCATGGAGCCCAAAAAAGATCCAGGTTGATGTGGTAGGTGACAAAAATAAAGGAAGGCCCTCGAGGGTAGTTCTAAGAAATAGAGATGAAGCTGAAGATATAGCTAATGGAACCCAAAAAAATTTGTTTCAAGACCTAGGATTAATAACAAGGAAGAAACTAAGAGATCCAAAACTCCCGTGCAACAAGGAAAATGGGGCAGAAAAACCTCCAAAGGTTTCAAATGAAAGCCCTCTCCTAGAATGCGAGAGGGCTAAATGGGAGGTGGGATATTTCCTCTCCAGTGCCATTAGTGAAATCCAGAATATCCCTACTGCGCTTAAGGTTCGTCTTGCCCTTGACCAAAAAAATACTGCTAAGGAGGAAGATCAAGTAGAATCCTAGTAGAAGTGGGAAGGTGACAACAGCCAGTTGGACTGCCTTTATTTGTAATGGCTTTAGTTTGGTTTTGTTTTTGTAGTTTCTATTTATGGCTTATCTAGTTTGTAGGGTGATGGACTCCCAAACTATAATTAGAATACATCAATTGTGTAATATTGGAATTGACTATGCCCAATGTAACAGGGTTGGGGCCCTTCAAACCGTATAGTCAATAAATGTTTTTTACCTACCAAAAAAAGAAAATAAATTAGACTATAAATAAAAATAATAACTATTTAAGGAATCTATGAATAAAATGGATGAAATAAAACCCTTCAAGAAAGAATATTAATGACCAAAATGTCAAACAAGATTGAATAGGCCTGCAAGGAGATGTTAGAGACTTGAAATAAGGATTAATAGGCTAAAAAAGACTTTAAATAATTATATTAAAACCTAAAAGCAACTATATACCCTACACGAAAGAGATTAGTATCATGAAAGTAGAAGGAAATGCTAACAAATGAATATTCAAGTTAGCAAGGTCAAAATTAAGAGAACAAATGCAATGAATGGAAGAAAAAGTATGGAGAGAAGAGAGGTTCTAGGAATTCTATCACCTAGAAATAGTCCCTCCTTACCTCCAAGAAGTCCTCCTTGCCACCAAGCTCCATTTGCCTTGATTAAATTACCTTCAAAGGAATGCTTTATAGAAGATGCTAATAAAAATCTAGAGAAGGAGATTTAGAAGAATGTTGACAAAATATAGTTAGATTTAGAATGCCTCCTGAATGCTTGTCCCAAGGGTTGTTTAAATAAGATTTGGAGGAGAGATTAGGAGGGAGAATTGGTTAGGGAAATTTCAAATTCTATAGGCCTAGTCTATTGCTAAAGCATACGAGGTTAGAGGAGGTAGTGGAGTGAAGGACTCCACATGCCCTTGGATTGTGTCAAAAGATTTTGATCATTTTGAAAATTTGCAGCTTAGTTTCAAAATTGTCAGTGGAAATTTTGTCTTTGATTGGTGTTTTTGACCAACAATCAGTTTGAACTACCAAGGTTTGATTTTTGAAGGTTTTGCAAATTTTTCACTTTGTGATCAAATTTTCCACTATTGATTTTGATACTGGGTGGAAAATTTGATAGAGGTAGAAAATGATACCTAAATTACTGGGTTTGATATAATTTGATGTTTGATGATGTTGGGTGACTTGTTTGTTATCTTTTGCCTTGAGGGTGTGTCAAAATTAGTTGTCTACACCTATCAAGGGTCATGTATCCTATAGTTTGAGGAAAAGACTTGAAATTTAAAATAAGGATTCTAAAGATAGATAAGCAAAGGTTGAAGAATATTGTGAATCATTTAGTCCATTATTAGATTGATAATTATATCTTGAAGAGGAAAATTAGATGTGTGGGCCTCTCTTAGATAAAGAGTTAAAATCTATAGAAGAGTGTGAGGTGTTTAATTTTCCCATAGAAGGAGAAAGTTCTATGATGGGATCCAAAATTAAGATAAACTATAAGAGGTTTGTTTTCCCTTTGAATGCATGGTGCCTACAAACTTGATAGAGGTAAGTTTATGATTAAAATTAAGAGGTATTGTTGCTTCACTCATATGAGGAATTGGATAACACAAAGGCAATGGAAAGAGGAATTAGAAAAAATATGAAGGAGAAGGAAATAAAGTGAGATATAAATAATTAATATGCAAATCCCATTTTATAAATATATTTTACTTCTTTAAAGAATTTATAATAGGGAATTACCAAATTCCTAGGATACCTTATGAAACACAAACCTTTTCTCTTAGAATTGGTAAGTTTCATCTTCCTTCCCAACATATTTTCATGTACAATCCTCATAAATCAACAACTCCTCTACATGAATCTCCATAGCAATAGTTGAATTCTATATACTTAGAAATAGAACCCAAAACAAAAAATGAAGATGAGTTATAGGTCATAAAGGAATGTGAAGTATTTATTTTTCTAGAATATGAGGTATTTGGTTCCTCCATTGAGGAATAAGAACCCATAGGGGTAATATAGGTAAGTATACAACAAGAATATAAGGGATTTATATTGGATCCATCATATTTACTAGAACCAATCGAGGGTATAAAGGAAGAAACTAAGCTAAACTAAAAAAATATAAAACTTTATTAGGGAGAAATATTAGTTTACAAGATTTGGCTAGATATCATATAGAAGTGTTATTATTTAAATATAAAACCCTAGAAACCACCACTCAATGGATAGATAAGGATTCACCTATGAATCTTGAGTTTGTTCAAGTGATTCTAAATAAATGGATCACATTGAGTAATAGAGAGGTCATGATTCTAGAAATGAGGTATTTTTCTATAATCTTAAGGTTATAGCCACGGTAAATATTGAATTCCAATAGTTATATGCTTTGAATAATGACATTGAATTAGTTAAAGAACAAAAATATGAGTCATTATCATTGATCAATGATATATTTCTTGGTTGCATAAAGTGGGATCCCAAACTGTTAGTCAATAAAATCCATCATGGTATGAAATAAAAAGTGAGAACCCTATCACAATTGTAGAAATTCTAGCATACACCAATGCTCTCAATACCTCAGACTAAAAAAGGGGTATGATTTTTAAGATAGTTGGTAGCAAGAAGTAGACTAGAAAGGATATTGAAAGAAATAATTGTTCAAATTATCTAGGTCATGACATCCACCCATGATCCTAATTCTTTTGGTCAATAGTACCTTTCATATGAAGACTCCTTGGAAAAGAACCTCCATATGTACCATTGATGCTATCTAACTTACTATGTTTACATAGGTGTTGGAAGATTATGAATTGGAACATCATCATCAAAAGTGTAGGTAGCTATTTTCCTAAGCCTATAAATGAGGTAATATTTTTTGCTTATTTAAATAATAACGAAAATGCTTGTCTTTATAAATTCTCATTTCTTAGTTCCCTTTATTTGATTTTTTATATTCTAAAAAATAAAATAAAAATCCCTAATATAGTGTGAGTGAAAATCTTATAATGGACACTCAAGTTCCCATTTCTACTCATCCCTTGTTAGGATCCCACATCCTAACTCTATTTATCTATTATTATTATTAATATCATTAATTATTATATTAATAATAATAGTAGCTTTAGGATAGCTATAATAATTAATTATTATAATAGGGATAGGATAGTCATAATAATTAATATATTAATTATTATGAACCGTCATATTGAAAGGATGTAGGGTTAGGGTTAGGGTAGATACCAATGGTAGGGTACCTAGGAATAGATATTTGGGGATATATTATTATATTGTATAAGGGTTGGCATGGGCCACCCATAACCCAAGGTTGATTGTATTTTAGTATTATAATATTATATTATATTAGTAGTAGGCTCCCCAAAGTAGAATAAGAATATGGATATATAAAGAAGAGATATTTGTTATTGTAATCATCATTGAAGAAGAATCTTATGTAATCGTCTATGCCCATGAAGTGGCCTCTCACCTTGGGAGATCTTGTGGAGTTATTCCTTCCTTAAGGATTATTATTGGTGTTTCCCTACCTTAAGGGTATTATCTATCTCTCTCTCATTTGTGGATTGTTATTGTGGATAATTATTTGTGGATGAATGATTTGATATTTCTACATATTGGTGAATGGTTTATGTTAATAATAATAAAGTTATGCAACAAGTGGTATCAAAGCAACGATTTTGGCAAAGTGGGGATTTTTGTGAAATTGCAAAATTAGGGCAATTTTTTTTGGAAAAATGTCTCATATTTCAGGAGCCATATCTCTGCACAAGTTTATCCGATTCAAGCGATTCTTGGATCATATTGTGCAAAATTTGAAGAGCTTTAAAATGAGTGGTCATATGAAGAAATCTAAGTAGTATTGAGGGAGATACAACCTTTTGAAGTTAGTCATCCAAAACAAGGATAGTGATGAATTTCGTAGATTTTTTTGGAAAAATGTCTCATCTTTTAGAAGCCATATCTCTACGAGAGTTTATCCGATTCAAGTGATTCTTGGATCAGTTTGTGCAGAATTTGAAGAGCTTTAAAATGAGTGGTCATATGAAGGAATTTAAGTAGTATTGAGGGAGATACGACCTTCTGAAGTTAGCCATCTAGAACAAGGGAAGTGATGAATTTTCAAATCGCGAATTTCTTGAAAGATAAAATTTGTTTAGTTCGGGTAAGCAAATCAGTTGCACTTTATTTTGTTTGGAAGAAAAAATTATAGATCTAGTTTTCTATGTGGATTTTTAGCTTCAAATCAGTGGGAAGTTATTTATTTCCATAAAACCCTAGTTTGCATTAGGGCATGATCTATATTACCAAAAAACCCTAGTTGCATTAGGGCATGAACAATGGCACTCCAAAGTTTTTTTGGAGAAGATGATATTGATGCTAGAGAATGGTGGAAAAATTTTAGGTCTCTATATTGTAATATCTCTTGGGGGAAATCCATGATTGGTATATGTCTTCAAGGGAAAGCTTTGTCTTGGTGGATAAATTTTTGTAAATAAAGGAATAATGAATACACTTGGGATGAAATAGAGCATGCATTCTTGAGTAAATGGGACCCATATTATATAGATAGCCTAATGGATATCATCAAAGACCTTGAAAATAAACTACAGGGAATTCAAAATGAGCGGAATGAAATAAAAGGAGATTGGGAAGTTGTCAGGAAATAGAATGAAGACTATGAAAAAGAAATAAAATTACTCAAGGAGAAAGAGGAAAAGGTTAGGGAAGATAATGAGAGGAATATAGAAGGCACATCATTGGATTTACAAAAGCAAGAGCAGAATAAAAAAGGTTTAAATTCAGCTAAAAGTTCTATTTTGTAGGTTCATGGAAGCATTCAAAAGGAACAGGTTATTATTTCCATTGACCCTGGTAGCAGATATAATTTTATTAATATTGCTTTGGCTAAGAAGTTGCAAGTTCAAGCAAAAAAAGTTAAGGACATACAACTAGAGGATGAGCATGTTCAAATTTTTGAAGATTTGAATATCACCATGGATAAATATGTTTTACATTCAGATTTCTATGCTATTGAGATGGAGGATGAGGATATTATTCTTGGTTATCCTTGGTTAGATTCGTTTGGTAGTGTTAACATTAATGTGCAAAAGAAGTTTATGAAGTTATGGTACAGGAAAAAGAAGATAACATTGTAGGATATTTCTCAGCTTAAGGAGCAAGGATCCAAGGAAAATCAAGAAGTGGTTGTAGAGAAACAAATTGAAGAACCTAAAACAGAATACAAGAAGGTAGTAGCAACAACAAAGTCCATGGAAGAAGTAGCAACAACTGATTCAGTGGAAATAATAGTAACAAAGTCCAAGGAAGCTTTGATAGAAGAGCACAAGGACACACCAAACAAAGAGAACATGAAAGAACAATGTGTAGAAGAATTTAAAACAATGGAGCCAAATGTTGGAAAGTCAAAAAAGGTAGAACATCAAGTTAAGGTTGCACCATATCGCCATCCACACCACCATGAGCAGCAACAATATTGGAGGTATGGTTCAAGACAACAATATTATGGTTCTACATGGAATCAGAAGGGCACCAACTATGGCAGTGTTTGGTAGAGAAAGCATAGTGATCCTATTTTTTAGAGTGGATCATCAACATCAAGGAAAAAGTGGACCCATCATTCAAGTTATCAAAATACAGCAGCAGAAGCATGGAGCCAACGAAGCATATTTGGATACTCAAGTAACAAAATGGCATACCAGCATCAACATGTTTCACTTGGATGGATGGATGATCGAGATTGGTACCAGTTGCTAACTTTGCTTAGCAAATCATATTATCATGTTTCTTCATATGTTTCGAGGATGAAACATTTGTAAGGAGGGTGGCATGGTAGGGTACCTAGGAATAGATATTTGGGGATATATTATTATATTGTATAAGGGTTGGCATGGGCCACCCATAACCCAAGGTTGATTGTATTATAATATTATATTATATTATAATATAATATTATATTAGTAGTAGGCTCCCCAAAGTAGAATAAGAATATGGATATATAAAGAAGAGATATTTGTTATTGTAATCATCATTGAAGAAGAATCTTATGTAATCATCTATGCCCACGAAGTGGCCTCTCACCTTGGGAGATCTTGTGGAGTTATTCCTTCCTTAAGGATTATTATTGGTGTTTCCCTACCTTAAGGGTATTATCTATCTCTCTCTCATTTGTGGATTGTTATTGTGGATGAATGATTTGATATTTCTACATATTGGTGAATGATTTATGTTAATAATAATAAAGTTATGCAACAACAAACCATTCATTTGAAGGCATAAATGATGAAGCAATAATATATTTATTTAATTCAAAGGGAGCCCCCTTATAAGGGCAAGTGGTTCATGTTTTTAGTAATTTAATTATTTAATTTATTATTAGAACCTTCGAGGTTCTAACATTTGGTATCAGAGCAACCACCCATTTTTGAGTCATAGAGTAGGCAAGAATGCTGGTATTGCAGTGTTAGGCCAAGTCTTGTACGAAGAGTGGTGGATTCCCTCGTATGAGCGTACAACCATCGAGAGAGAATGATGGTATTGTAGTGTTAGCCCAAGGATCATATAGAGAGTGGTGTATTCCCTCGTATGAGCGCACAACTGCCCAAATTATAGGTAGCAAAGAGTGGTGGGATGTTATGATCCTGGCCTAATTAATAAAAAATAAAAAAATAAAAATGCAACGACACATTGATGGACCTCATGTTTATATTCTTATTTTCATGGCTTCACACTACTGGATCTTTTCTTTCACAAAATGAAAGCATGAGCAACACATATTTGGAAGCACTTCAAATGTAACTTATAACCAAGAGAATAAAAATAAAATAAAATAAAATGCTCATGGATTGCAAGATGAAGCCATAGCAGTTCATTTGGAGATTCGTATCACGCAACAAAATTCATAACCTTTCAGGATTTGACAAGGTAGTGGACACTTCATAAATTCGAAGACATTATTACGCACTATAAAGTGAAGTATTCATTTGCATTGGGTGCATTAAATCAATGGTGATCACCCTAAACCAACTGCAAAAACAAGATACGGGCTTACTGAATCTAGCTGCTCAATGTTCATCGCATTCTACGATGTCATTCATGTTTTTGGAAATAATACAAGCTTTTCTATTATATGTTAATTAAATCAAACATAGATATTGAGATAAATATTTTAATACTATTAGAATTTTTGCTAGACTAAAAATAGATTTTTAAATTCTTCCAAGTATGAAATGCATCCAGTGATATCCTGAATGGTTTGAGAGATATTAAAGATTTTATCCTGAGAAATCTTGCCAATGAAGTTTAAAAGTAAAATTTGAATACTTTAGAGGCCCCGTAGAGGGATGAAAATGGATGAAATGGATGATACATTAATTTTTTTATTGTAGATCTCTTTCCAAGATTTCCAATGATATATTACAATAGACAATCAGGTCAACAGATCAAAAGTTATGGCTCTAGGAAGCTGTACGACCAAAAATCATTTTCAGACACTTTTTTTTGGCGAAAATCCATTTTAGGGCACTTTTATGGAAAAAATCAATTTTGGGGAGAAAATAATTTTCGGACACTTTTCTGGAGAAAAACATTTTTGGGGAGAAAATCATTTTCAGGCACTTTTATGGAGAAAATCATTTTTGGGGCAAAATTGAATTTTAGGTAGTTTCTTTAGCGAAATTGACTTTTAGGCAGTTTCTTCAGCGAAATTGATTTTTCAAGCAATTTCTCCAGTGAAGTCAATTTCAAGCAATTTCTCCAATGAAATCAATTTCAGGTAATTTCTCCAAAAAAATTGAATTTTAGGCAATTTCTCTAGCAAAATTGATTTTCAGGGAATTTCTCCAGCGAAATTGATTTTCAAGCACTTTTTGTAGTGAAATCAACTTAAGGCAATTTCTCTAGAGAAATTGATTTTTAGTCCTTTTCTTCAGTGAAATTGATTTTTAGGGGGTAGCAAATTTAAATGCCATCATTTCCCAAAATGATTCGTGCTTATATGATGTTGATTTTCGAGGCACCGCCAATGAAGGTGAAAATTCTATCAATGATTCTTGTTGAGTTCCAATATGCTACCAACTGTAAATGCTCACTAATTTTTGAGGCACCATTTGATTGGTTCATTGCTACGATCGAGGAAGAAATTACTGTCGACGATGCCACCGACTTGCTACCATTTCCACCATTTTATTTAATGCTTATTAAATTTTAGGGGCAAAATCCTCTATAAATATTGTAAAACTTGATAAGTTTGATAGAGGGAAATTCTGCTAAAAACTCTGAGTTTAAAATTATACATCAATTGAAAGACTTTTGGCCCTGGTTCCTAGATCAATTGTGTATGTGATCACATTTTGCCTGTCATTTTTGTGATATTCATGCCTTTGTTAGATAGATTAAATTTTTTGTTTGAATTTAATTTTTGATGAAGTGAATGTTGAAATGTTAATTGGAAGTCATATTTGCGATCTGTGATTGGTTCCTATGTTGTTCTTTCTATTAAATGTTGGTTAAAAATTGACTTGGTTATTTAGCTGCTAGTTCATCCCCACTCTATTTTCCTGGATTACAACCATATTTCCCATTTATTTCAATTATTTTCCATTTCTTTCTGTTATTTCCCATCTCTTTTCGTTAATTTCTTTTCCTAAACTTCATACCAGTATTAGAATAGTAAGGGAACCAACCCTTATGGAGATTGGTCTGAAGGACATTTCTTTCCTTCAACCATTCAATGTTGGTTGAGTCTAGGATGCACATACATTTTATCCTTAGGCAAATTCTTGACCAACAGTTTTTGGCACGCTCGGTGGGACGAATAGTCTCCATGTTTTAAGGGAGCCCAAGTTTGGTGAATCTCTAGCTTACCTTCATTTGGAAAAATCACCTGGTGACTCCATTGAGCTGAATATCTAGATCTCATGATCGATGGACACATTTTGTATTGAAATAAGACACCCTAGAGGACCCAAGGTTTGGTGAGCAACCTTGACCTCAAAAACAAAGAAAAAAATGTTCACCTAGTACATCTAACTTAGTAGTAAGGACCGTGATCTTTGAGGACCACTACTATAATGGCACAGGTATGATATCCCATCTGGGATGATCTTGGCCCTCTAAATATCCAAAGTTGGTATGAGATTCCCTAAAGTGCCCTGAAAACCCTAACAAAATACAATGGCACTAAGGGAATGACCTGAGAGCACCTTGAATATGTTGCTGCTCTTGCGAACCTCCATGGCATAACCCACGAAGATGTCATGATCATAATCTTGGTCCTATATCTAGAAGGAAGGGTGCTACAATGGTACAAAATACTCGAGCGTAAGAGCATTTTCTCATGGTCAGACTTAGCGGGAGCACTCGTCAACACATTTGAAATTTTTTAGGATCCCTTTCAACTTATGATGCACCTCTCCACCATCATGAGAGCACCTCTAGAGTGCATCACAAAATTCAATGTTTGATTTTTAAGGAGTTGGAGGAGAATTCCAAAAAAAATTCGATCGTCACTTGCCCAGGCCCACCTGTACTAGGTTCAGGATTTCCACCCAAACATAAGCCTCCTCCTACTGTAATTTGGGGAACAAATATTCCCTCAAGTCTTTCAAGAGGTAGTACAAGCAAAGCAGCTCCTACTCCAAGTAGGAAAGTTGTAGTGGAGATAACTTGCTTCCCTGTCACTTCTTTCGATGGTTTCTACCCCTGTCCATATCGCACAGTACCCACCATCATGGTAATCACAAACTATGCAAAAATTTTGAATACATTTGTTCAGAGCGCAAGGGGTGGATATATCCCAACACTAGTAGAAAGAATATGCAAGCATTATCCCAATAATGAATAATATGGTAGCTTGAAAATTCCTTCAGAATAAGTACCAAGAAGAAGATAAGGGTCTAATGACAAGTTCTAAGTGTGAATAGGGCACAATTTTGTACCCTTTTTGTATCCTTGAGCATAACACACAAGTACTTGATCGAGACCCAATAAGCATACCTCATCAAGAGGTTGGTCCTAAGGAGATCCTAATAGTAGGGCTATCACCAAAAAAATCCTACTATCACATCAAGGAGTCAAAGGAGCATGTACCCAAGACCTCACAACCAGTGGACTCTCAAAAGTGGTGACATTGGGGCCATCCATCATCACAACTAGCACTCAAAGAAGGCTCCCATGTGGCAAATTTCTTTGCCATATTATTCATTAATTGTGTGAGTACTAGTATGCATGATAACCTACCATGTTGCATCTTGTTCACAACTTGGAAAACTTTGGGAATTGGCTAGCTAGACTTAAAAGATCAACTGAAGTACCATCAAATTTGGTCTAGACACTGTAGATTCACTGGGTATGTACCCAATACCAATTTTGTGGTGGTGGCATGTCAATCATGTCATAAAATTTTGTGTAAACAATGTAAATAGGTCAGTCGATAAATAAGGTGTACAGAGCACAAAGTGGTGTGATTTGACATCATCAGATCTTTGTGACTCAAATTGGAAGGTACTCTCTTTGTTTACATTTTCTTGTGTCTACATTTTGTTGTGACTCTATTACCCAATGGATAAAGACCCTACGGTCGATTTACATTCAGAAAAGCTAAATACTTAGCGAGCTTCCAAAAGTGTTGGCATTTTCACCATACTAAAAATAATTTTTTTTAATTCATCCAAGTATGAAATGCATCCAATGATATCCTAAACGGTTTGAGATATATTAAAGATTTTATCCTGAGAAATCTTGGCAACGAAGTTTAAAAGTAAAATTTGAAGACTTTAAAGACCCTGTAGAGGGATGAAAATGGACAAAATGGATGATCCATCAGTTTCATCATTGTATACCTCTTCCCAAGATTTCCAATGATATATTACAATAGAAAATCGGGTCAATGGATCAAAAGTTATGGCTCTAGGAAGCTATACTACCAAAAATCATTTTCAGGATCTTTTTTGACGAAAATCCATTTTCGGGCACTTTTCTGGAAAAAATAATTTTTGGGCACTTTTTTGGAAAAAATCATTTTCGGGGCAAAATTGATTTTCAGGCAGTTTTTCCAACAAAATTGATTTTTCAGGCAATTTCTCTAGCAAAATTGATTTTTAGACAATTTTTGCAGCGAAATCAATTTCAGGCAATTTCTCCAGCGAAATCAATTTCAAGCAATTTCTCGAGTGAAATTGAATTTCAGGTAATTTCTCCAATAAAATTGATTTTCAAGCAATTTCTCCAACAAAATTGATTTTCAGGCAATTTCTCCAACGAAATCAATTTTAGGCAATTTCTTCAACGAAATTGATTTTCGAGGGATAGCCAAAATTAAATGTTGTCATTTTCCAAAATGATTCATGCTTATATGATGTTGCTAATTTTTGAGGCATCGCCCATGAAGGTGAAAATTCTATTGACAATTCTTGTTGAGTTCCAATATGCTACCAGTTGTAAATGCTCACTGATTTTTGAGGCACCGTTTGATTGGTTCATTGCTGCTACTGAAGAATAAAATACTACTGACCATGCCACTAACTTGCCACCGTTTTATTTAATTTTTATTAAATTTTAGGGTGAAATCCTCTATAAATACTGTAAAACTTGATAAGTTTGATAGGGGGATATTTTTCTAAAAAATCTTTGATTTTAAACTTCTACATCAATTGAAAGACTGCTCTCGTGACCCTCCATGGCATAACCCATGAAGATATCTTGATCAAACTTTTGGTCCTATCTCTAGAAGGAAGGGTGCTGCAGTGGTGAAAAATGCTTGAGCGTAAGGGCATCTACTCATGGGTAAAGTAAGTGGGAGCACTCATCAAAATATTTGATAGTTTTTAGGATCCCTTTCAACTCCTGATGTACCTCTACCATCATGAGGGCACCTTTAGAGTGCATCACAAACTTCAATATCTGATTTTGGAGGAGTTGGAGGAGAATTCCAAAGAAAATATAGTCATCACCAACCTAGGCCCACCTGTACTATGTTTGGGCTTTCCACCCGAACATAAACCTCCTCCTACTGTAATTTTGAGAACATATATTCCCTCAAGTCTTTCAGGAGGTAGTACAAGTAGTGTGACTCCTACTCTAAGCAAGAAAGTTGCAATGGATAGAACTCGCTTCCCCATCACTTCTTCTAGCGATTGATACACGCATCCATATCGCACAGTACTCACCATCATGGTCATCACAAACTATACAAAATTTTGGAATACAACTATTCAGAGTGCAAGGGGTGGATATATTCCAGCATTGGCTGAAAGAATATGTAAACATTACCCTAGTAATGAAAAATATGGTAGCTTGCAACTTCCTTTAGGAGAAGGATTGAGAAGAAGCGAAGAATCTGACGATAAGATCTAAGTGTGAAGAGGGCACAATTTTACACCCTTTTTATATCCCTAAGCATAGCATGCAAGTACTCAATCGAGACCTAATAAGCATACCTCCTCAGGAGTATGGTCCTCAGGAGATCTTGACAGTAGGGCTATCACCAAAAAAATCCTACTATCACATCAAGGATTTAGAGGAGCACATACCCAAGACCCCGTAGCCAGTGCACTCTCAAAAGTGGCAACATTGGGACTAGCCATCACTACAATTGGTACTCAAAGAAGGCTCCCATGTGGTAAATATCTTTGCCACATTATTCATTAATTGTATAAGTACTAGCATGCATGATAACCTGCCATGTTGCATATTGTTCACAACCTGGTAAACTTTGGGAATAAGCTAGACGAACTACAAATATTGATTGAAGTACAATCATATATGGTTCGCATAATATAGATTCATCGGGTAGGTGCCCAATACCAATTTTGTGGTGGCAACATGCCAATCATGTTGTAAAGTTTTGTGTAAATAATGTAAATAGACCGACTAATAAATAAGGTGTGGAGAACACAAAGTGGTGTGATTTAGAATCATCAAATCTGGGTGACTCAAAGTGGAAGGTACACTCTTTGTTTATGTTTTCTTGTGTCTACATTTTTTTGTGACTCCATTGCCCAATGGATAAAGGCCCTAGGGTTGATTTGAATTCAGACAAGCTAAATACCTTGCGAGCCACCAGAAGTATTGGCATTTTTGCCACACTAAAAATAAATTTTTAAAATACATCCAAATATGAAATGCATCCAGTGATATCTTGAACGATTTGAGAGATATTAAAGATTTTATCCCGAGAAATCTTGCCAATTAAATTTAAAAGTAAAATTTAAAGACTTTAGAGACCTTAAAAAGGGATGAAAATAGATGAAACAGATGCTCCATAATTTTTTTTTTTATTGTAGGTCTCTTCCCAAGATTTTAAATGATATATTACAATGGACAATTGGGTCAACGGATCAAAAGTTATGGCTCAAGGAAACTGTACCACCAAAAATCATTTTTGGGCACTTTTTTTTTACAAAAATCTATTTTCGGGGAATTTTTGGCGAAAATCATTTTCAGGGAGAAAATCATTTTTGGGCACTTTTTTGGAGAAAATCATTTTCGGGGTGAAATTGACTTTCAGGCAATTTCTCCAGCAAAATCAACTTTTCAGGCAATTTCTCTAGCAAAGTTGATTTTCAGGCAATTTCTCTAGCAAAATTGATTTTTAGGCAATTTTTCTAGCGAAATCAATTTCAAGAAATTTCTCCAATGAAATCAATTTCAGGCAAATTATCCAATGAAATTGAATATCAGACAATTTCTCTAACGAAATGATTTTCAAACAATTTCTCTACCAAAATTGATTTTTAGGCACTTTCTCCAATGAAATTGATTTTCAAGCAATTTCTTAAGCGAAATTGATTTTCAAGCAATTTCTTAAGCGAAATTGATTTTTAGAGGGTAGCTAAAATTAAATGCCATCATTTCCCAAAATAATCCGTGCTTATATGATGTTTTTGATTTTTAAGGCACCGCCCATGAAGGTGAAAATTCTACCGATGATTCTTGTTGAGTTCCAATATGCTACCAGCTATAAATGCTCGCTGATTTTCAAGGCACCATTTGATTGGTTCATTGCTGCTACCGAGGAAGAAAATATTGCCATCCATGCCACCAAATTGCTACCATTTCCACCATTTTATTTAATTCTTATTAAATTTTAGGGGCGAAGTCCTCTATAAATACTGTAAAACTTGATAAGTTTGATAAGGGGACAATCTGCTAAAAACTCTTTGAGTTTAAACTTTTGCATCAATTGAAAGAATTTTGGCCCTGGTTCCTAGATCATTTGTGTATGTGATCACTTTCTGCCTATCATTTATGTGATATTCATGCCTTTGTTATATAGATTAAATTTTGCGTTTGAATTTAATTTTTGATGAAGAAGTGAATGTTGAATGTTAATTGGAAGTCATATTTACAATCTGTAATTGGTTCCTAATATGTTCTTTCTATTAAATTTTGGTTAGAAATTGACTTGGTTATTTAGCTGCTAGTTCATCCCCACTCTATTTTTCTAGCTTACAACTATATTTCCAATTTCTTTCAATTATTTTCCATTTCTTTTTGTTATTTTCCATCTCTTTTTGTTAATCTATTTCCCTAGACTTCATACTAGTCTTAGAATAGCAAGGGAACCATCCCCCTCTAGATATTGGTTTGAAAGACATTTCCTTTCTTCAGTCATTCAATGTTAGCCGAGTCTATGGTGCACATACATTTTATCCTTAGGCAGATTCTTGACCAATAGTTTTTGGTATGCCTAGTGGGACAAATAGTCTCCATGTTTTAAGGAATCCCAAGTTTGGTGAATCTTTGGCTTGCCTTCATATAGAAAAATCACCTAGTGATTCTGTTGAGTTGAAGATCTTGATCTCATGACCGGTGGACACCTGTTGTGCTGAAAGAAGATACCCTAGAGGACCCAAGGTTTGGTGAGCAGCCTTGACCTCACAAGTGAAGAAAAAATATTTGCTTGGTGACTTTGACTCAGTGGTAAGGACTGTGATCTTTGAGGACCACTGTTATAATGACACATGTATGCTATCCCATATGGAATGATCCTGGTCTTATAAATTTACAAAGTCAATATGAGATTCCCAAAATTACCATGAAGACCCTAATGAAATATAATGGCACTGAGGGAATGGCCTGAGAGCACCTTGAGGATGTTGTTGCTCTAGCAACACTCCATGGCATAACCTACGAAGATGTCATGATCAAATTTCTGGTCCTATCTCTAGAAGGAAGGGTACTGTAGTGGTACAAAATGCTTAGACATAAGAGCATCTGCTCATTGACAGACTTAGTAGGAGCACTCGTCAACATATTTATTTTTAGGATCCATTTCAACTCCTAATGCACCTCTCCACCATCACGAGGGCACCTCTAGAGTGCATCATGAACTTCAATGTACAATTTTGGAGGAGAATTATAGAGAAAATTTGGCCGTCACCTACCTAGGCCTACATGTACTATGTTCGAGATTACCACCTAGACATAAGCCTCCTCCTACTGCAATATAGGGAACAAAGATTTCCTCAAGTTTTTTAGGAGGCAATACAAGTAGAGTGGCTCCTGCTCCAAGTAGGAAAGTTGTTGTGGAGAGAACCCACTTCCCCATCACTTTTTTTATGGTTGCTACCCCCGTCCATCTTGCACAGTACCTACCATCATGGTCATAAAAAACTATGAATAATTTTAGAATACAACTTTTTAGAGCACAAGGGGTGGATATCTCCTAGAACTAGTAGAAATAATATGCAAGCATTACACTAGTAATGAACAATATGGGAGCTTGCAACTTCCTTCAAGAGAAGTATTGGGAAGAAGAGAAGGGTTTAACGATAAGCTCTAAGTGTGAAGATGGCATAATTTTACACCCTTTTTGTATCCCTAAGCATAGCTAGCAAGTACTCGACTGAGACCCAATAAGCATACCAGCTCAATAAGCTGGTCTTGAGGAGATCCTAACAATAGGGCTATCACAAAAAAATCCTCCCGTTATATCAAGGAGTCAAAGGAGCATGTACCCAAGATCCTGTAGCTAATGGACTCTTAAAAGTGGTGACATTAGGGCTAGCCATCATCACAAATGCTACTTGAAGAAGGCTCCCAAGTAGAAAATCTCTTTGCAACATTATTCATTAATTGTATGAATATTGGAATGCATGATAACCTACTATGTTGTATCTTGTTTGCAACCTAGAAAACTTTGGGAATAGGTCAACAAAACTTCAAAGATCAACTGAAGTACAATCAGATCTGGTTCGGACACAACAAATTCATCGGGTAGGTTCCTAATGCCAATTTTATGGTGGTGGCATTCCAATCATGTCCTAAACTTTTATGTAAATAATATAAATGGATTGAATGATAAATAAGGTGTACAAAGCACAAAGTGGTATGATTTGGCATCATTAGATCTAGGTGACTCAAAGTGGAAGGTACTCTCTTTGTTTATGTTTTCTTATGTCTATGTTTTGTTGTGACTCTGTTTCCCAATGGATAAAGGCCTTAGGGTCGATTTACATTTAGACAAGATAAATAGCCCATGAGCCACCAAAAGTGTTGGTATTTTCACCGCACTAAAAATAAAATTTTAAATTCATCCAAGTATGAAATGCATCTAGTGATGTCCTGAATGGTTTGAGAGATATTAAAGATTTTATCCCGAGAAAACTTGCCAATGAAGTTTAAAAGTAAAATTTGAAGAATTTAGAAGCCATGTAAAGGGATAAAAATGGAGTAAAATAATAAACCATCAATTTCATTGTTGTAGATATCTTCCCAAGCTTTCTAATGATATATTACAATAGACAATCACGTCAACGGATCAAAATTTATGGCTCTAGGAAGCTGTACCACCAAAAATCATTTTTGGGCATTTTTTTTTATGAAAATCCATTTTTTGGCATTTTTTTGGTGAAAATCATTTAGGGTTGTAGTCGAAAAGCTTCTCTTTAAATAGGGGTGTTTTCTACTACATATTATCATATTTATCATATCTTGTCATATTGACTTGTGTTGTAGTTTATGTTGATGCATATTGTTGCATAACATTGAAGCATTCTTGTACTATTGAATCATTGAGTAATATAGTGAGCTTCATAGTGGATGTTTCCCTTCTTCATTTGAAGTAGGGATTTAAAACTCAATATTTGTGTTGTGGGTTTACCTATTTTAAGTTGATTTTGTGGAGCATTCTTTGATCTTAGGGAGACTTTGCTTGTCTCACATTTGGTATCAGAGCGGTTGGGATCTCCATCAAGTGTCTTCAATCCTTTGAGGTGAAAAACCCATTAAGGTATATTTTTATTTTTGCATGCATTTGATATTTGGGTATTTTATGTAAACTTATTTTGAAAATCTGCCATTAGGGTTTATAAATTTATTATGTTTTTAGATCTAGTTGTTAGATCTTTTGCAAACAATATTTTCATTTTAAATCTATAATTTTTTTTTGGCATTAAGCTTTTACTGGAAATGTTTTTTTGGAGCCAAATAGACCCTATGGTTGCGTTCGGAAGACCCAAAAACCCCTATTTCCATATATAGTCATTTTTTTAATTTATTTTGAAAAAAAAATAGTCGACTATATATATATAAATAAAAAAATTGTTTTGCTTTATTAAAAAAAAAAATAGTTTTGCTTTATAAAAAAAAAAAAACAGTTTTGTTTTTTTGAAAAAGTTTTACTTTATAAAAATATTTAAACTTTTTCATGTCATTTTTTTTATTAATAAAATAAATTTTATTAATTTAATTGCATTTTTTTAAGCAATTTTTTGTATTAAAAATTATTATTATTCTCCTTAAAATGCAATATTTTTTTGTCTCACATTAACAATGGTTGTTTGTGAGTTTGCTTGCTTTGCAAGGTTATCCAAGTATGTTTTGGAGTATACAAGGCAATTTCAAATCAATTTTTTCACTCTCTTCCCCTATTTTTATTAATTTCTTCTAATCTCTCTCCAATATTTGCTTGAAGCATATTGTAAATTAATGTAACTTGTATCTCTCATTATGAAAGTAAAAGAGAATGAAATGAGAGAGAGAGAGAGAAAGAGAGAGAGTGTGTATTTATGTTTTGCTTTGTGTGTCCACTATCTCTTGTTCATCTTTCTTACATTTTGCATCTCAACTAATCTAACTACTAACTTGCTACTAAAAAATCTACTAACCAAATAACTTGCAATTTACTAATTTTCATATTAATCAAGAAGGTTAAAAATGAATCAACTTCCTAACCACAACTTTAGTATTTGATTAAAATTTACTTAATCTTGCAACACAGTTTATATTTGCTAAACACCTATTGAATCCAAAAGAATTCGCTCTATCAGTAGCAAGTCATTTTCGGGTCCTCGTACCCATACCCTTTTGGATAGCTTGGTTGACCTTGGGTGAGATGAATTGGCAATTCATTAGGCTATAGCAAAACCTTAAAATGAACACTAACGTACTAAATTATTGACTATATAACATTTAAAAAATGTTTTATGGTTCAATTCAATTTAGTTTATTTTGTTGCAAGATGATTGTTATGGTTAGTTACCTTCTTATTGCAAGTTAATCTATTGCAATTTGATCTTGGTTTATTCAATTGAAATATGGTTATAGTTGTTTATTGCAAGATGGTTATAGTAGTTCAAGATTATCTTTCATGATGATCAATCAGGTATTGCCTTGGCTAAAAATCCTATAATACATCAAAAGACAAAGCATGTTGAAATCCAAGCCCATTTTATCAGAGAGAAGGTATTGGATGGGACTATTCAGTTGGAGTATTGCCCATTATCTTCTAATTCTGCTGATTTTTTCACCAAACCTCTTCCCAAGAAGCAGTTTTGTAAGTTGAGGGACTCACTTGGTTTGGTGAAGTTGTCCTCAAGGGGGAATGAAGTGTAGTTACACTTGTGTGATGACCACTTCATCCTTATGAGGTGTTTTATGCTATATATATGAGTTGATATTTGGTGGTATTTTGCATCTCTTTTGAACATGATACTTTCTTGTTTGCCTTGTGCAACTTTTGTACATGTTACTTTGTAGATGGCATTGTGCAATTATGATGCAATTGCTTTATGCGACTCTTTTACATGGTACTTTCTTATTGTCTTGTGCAACTTTGTACATGTTTTTAAGTAGTTGGCATTATGCAATTGGATTATCATGGTACTTTCTTGTTAGCATTTATGCTACTTTTGTACATGATATTTTATTGTTGGCTTTATGCAACTGGTGTGCACACTTTATTATTTTCATATACCTTATGCAATTCTTGTACATGGTACTTTTTTGTTAGCCTTGTGCTACTTTTGTACATGGTACTTTAGAGTTTGCATTATCATGGTACTCTTTGTTTTCTTTATGCAACTTTGTACATGATATTTTTTGATAAACTATATAGCACGTGACTCTAAGTATGGCTTAGCATTTTTTTTGTGATGACTTATAGTTCACTATTTGTTAGATCAATTTTGTTATCATCTTTGGATATTCATATATGATGTGGTGAATATATTTATGATGATCTATCTAACTGATATTATGTTGAGCTGCTTGTAGCTTGTAGGTACTTGTTGGTTCGACTTTTATACACACCTTATGAAGAATGAGCATGAAATACCGATAACACTTATAAGGGATAAATCCCACTCACTTTAGGATCTTGCTGGATATCCAAGGTGTGAGTTACAGAGTTGGGTCGAATGTCTATTCACTCTTTTCTGCTTCTGAAATAGTTTCAAGCGGATTGTATGTTACATTACAATGGGTTCGGGACTTTAGTTCAGTAATATTTTTGGAGTTGGTTATATTTGTGAACACTCATATTTACAATCAGTTCTTTGATCTAGCTCTTTATGCTTTAGCAGATTTAAATAAAAGACAAATTTTAAAGAAAATAAAAATGGATCATTCAATCGATGGAACAGAGAGAGTAGGGTAGGGTAGAAAGAGAAGTTTATCTAACTTAGTTGCAAAACAAAAACTATCAATTTTAGTTATACTATTTAGCTTCACAATAGAAAAAATCAAAGAGGAAAGTGTCTAGCTTTCTAAGATCACCTTCTACTAAGAGCATAATACAGAGATGAAACATATCTGAAAGAAAATCATAAACAAAAGGGAAGTCAGTTGAAATTGGTATCTCTCACTAGCAGCCTAGCTCACACAGTGAGAACAGAGCAATTAGAACAGGCTTGAACCTTAAATCTGTAATTTTCCCTAGCATACAATAAAAAGAATGAAGCTTAGTAGCATATCCAATCTTAATAACACAGATCTACAACATAAATTAAATAAACTTTAATGAGACGAAAAAAACAAAAGAATATGAACTTATCGCAATCCAAAAGAGATTAGGCTCCTAGCCACGCTATCACAGAAAACAAAAATCACATGAACTCCAAGTCCAGAACAAAGCATTCAACAAGATTTGCAGGAAATTGCTCCAATAGATTTTTATTCTAAGTTTTTCCTCTTTAGTTTACATCCAGAAGAAGTATATATAGACTCAGGACAAACCCTGATCTTTTCAAAAATATCTTCTTCCCAAACCCTAAATCTTATCATCTAAACCCTACTACCCAGGTTTTACAATATAAGGCCTTTTAAATATAGAGTTTCGATAAACCCTAATCATTCTGTAAATCTTAGTGTGGTTACTTGCCATAAATGGAGAAGGCACGATCTGATATTATTCTCATCCATCTATAACTGTGAGTAAATATCTTCGTTTTTTGGTCGGTCACCGATATATTCTATAAATGGGCACTGCGTGTGAAGGTATCTTCATATTTCTGGTGCATCTGCCAGGAGCATCTCATTAATTCCTCAGAGAAATTTGGATGAGTCACTGATTTATCTAACATCTTATCTTTGTAGAGTTGCTTTTGAGTTGAAATTCCCTGCATGCCATTACTTTCACCATAAATTCTTCCATTAAATACGTCCATCGACAAATTCTAGTAACTACGTGTAGATATTTTCACTTTTTGGCCAATTGTCGACATATTTCACTAAATGAGATAGCTACTTAGTCACATCGTAAAGTCTCTTTGCGGCTAGATCTATAAAATCTAGATGGCGGCATCTCCCATTTCCATTTGACGGCCTTCGCCTGATCTACACTTATTTTTGTCTTTTTTGCCATTACTCCTGCTAGTATGCAACTATCAGATCGCTTTCTGCAAAAGAAAAATAAGGATTAGCATTTTAATATTATTAAATTAAAACCCTAATGTTCATTATATGTCGACTTGATTTCCTTCTTCCAAGCTCATGGCGTTGCGAAAATGAGACAGGTCCAAAAACGAAACATGTCGCGATATCGCGACGTTTTCACGTTACTTCATTTCTTCTATGCTGTTGTTGACCGCAAAAAATGAGACAGGTCCAAAAATGGGACATGTCATGATATCGTGACGTTTCCCTCACTATTCTCATGAAATCAAACTATGTCGCGATATCGCGACGCTTTCCTCACCTGCTCCCTTCAGGCTTATGTCACCGCGAAAATGAAACACGTCACGAAATCATGATGTTTTCTTTGAGTTGTGCCTCCACTTAACACTTGTCGTGATATCGCAACGTTTTCCTTAAGATATGCTTCCAACCAGAATATGTCGCGATATCGTGATGTTTTCGTCACTTGATGCTTTCGATCCAAAATGTGTCATGAAATCGTGATGTTTTCCTTAAACTTTGCTTCCTCTTAAAACTTGTCGTGAAATCGTGACATTTTCCTTGAACTTTGCTTCCTCTTAAAACCTATCACGAAATCATGATGTTTTCCTTGAACTTTGCTTCCTCTTTTAACCTGTCGCAAAATCGCAACGTTTTCCTTAAAATTTGCTTCCTCTTAAAACCTATCGTGAAATCGCGACGTTTTCCTTGAAATTTGCTTCCTCTTAAAACCTGTCGCAAAATCACGACGTTTTCCTTGAAATTTTCTTCCTCTTAAAACCTATCGTGAAATCGCGACGTTTTCCTTGAGGTTTGCCTCCAACCAAAATGTGTCGCGAAATCGTGATGTTTTCTATAAGACCTGCTTTCAGCTAAAACCTGTCGCGATATCACGATGTTTTTCTTTACTTGGCTCTTTCAATCAAAACACATAGCAAAATCATGACGTTTCATCACTTGGATCTTTCTACCAAAACACATCATGAAATCATGACGTTTTCATCACTTGGCACTTTCTACCAAAACACGTAGCGAAATCGTGACATTTTTCTTCAAGATTTCTTTCAATCCAACTACGTCGTGAAATCACGATGTTTTTATCACTTGGCTTTTTCTATCAAAACACGTCGCGAAATCGTGACATTTTCAAAAATGGAATATGTCACGAAATCGCAACGTTTTCAAAAATGGAATATGTCGCGAAATCGTGACGTTTTCTCAAGTTACTTCCATTTTGAAAACTTTCTAGAAATTGTAGGTTGACTCCAATGAATTTATTCATCTGTATTCTGCATTTTTACATATTAGTGAAGGATATTCTTTACTCAGAAATGATTCTAACATTTAAAAATGAATTTGTATCGCTCCAAATTTTTCACATCCCTACCTTCAGGCTATTGGATCCGTGCCCGAAAGGAGGATGGGAAAAGGATGTCACGGTACCTCGGACTGAGAGGACTTTGCGAAGGTCCCGCCTCTCAAGGGAGGTGTATTTTGATGATTTTTCGATGGATGGTGGGTTCACCAGGAAACATTTGATGGTAGTTTCCATGCCTAGGTTTTGGAATGTGTTTAAATGTGTTCGTTTTTAACCTTAAGCATTCATATCCTAGGTTTGGCCGAATGTATCTAGATTACTCTATATGAAAATGCAAGTTCAATGAATACAAAAAATAAATTTAAAGACAGAAAAATAGAGAGATTACAGAATACAAATGAGGAATACCTGATCCGGATGTCTGAAGAAGATTCTGATGTTGAAGCGATCTGGATCGTCTCGAGATTCGACAGAATCGTCTGCAATCAGAAAAGATCGTCTGAGATCTGACGAATTCGTCAGAGACCTGTAAAACTGAAAACAGATGCAAAATACAAAAGGTACTACAGTGCTAACAGAGGGAAATGATATAAAATGGTAGCAATGTTATCAAACTGAAACTTAAACACAGAGACAGAAATGAATCGTTCTAATTAGATAATAATTAGGATTTAATTATGCACTTAATCGAAATGGGTGAACTCCAAATGCAAAATAACATAAAACACTGAATAGACTATTTAATTTGCAAAATAAAATGATAGAGAAAAGGTTGAGAAATGTAAACTTCAAGCACTGATTGCCTTAATACGGACTACAGTCAAGATCGTCTCGCATCAGTATGAAATCGCCTCGAATTCGACAGGTTCGCCTTCGATCTGAATAGGTTCGTCAACGACGATAGGTGCTGGCTTCGGCTAAAAAACAATGATGTACCTACAATAAAATTGGTATGGGACCAGTGCAAATGGAAAATAGGGATGTTTTAACGTGAATGGAATTAACTTGCAGATAATTTTCAGCCAGGGGTTGGGAAGGGAAAATCCTAGAGACTAAATAGGCTTAGGGGAGTAGTTAGGAGGTTGGAGATCATCCCAATTTGGGAGATCTCCAACGAGGGGAGGGTCCCAACGGTGCAGACGTACTTCTGCCCAGATTGGAGACCCGTTGGAACAGATTCCAACTTTGCAAAATCAGTTTTGCGACAAGATCGTCTAGACGTCCTAGTCCAGACGAAATCGTCAAATCTAGGGCTATATCTTCTGATCGGCGACGATATCATCAAACGGTCAAAAAAACCTCTAAAAATGGCACAAAAAAGGGGGAAACAGATTTTTCGACGGTTAATGGGCGGTTTGGGAGGTTAAATTTGAATTTTAAATTATTTACTAATGTGAATGTAATTATTAAAATTTTATTGCACCAATTTTAGGGTGCTACATTTTGCCCCCTCTTTAGCGAATTTTTCGAAGAAAATGCGTTAAAGATGAGTTCTTCTCGATCTACGAGAAAGCAAAAATTATTCCCACTTTTAGGCGACGATTCTTGGTCGAATCGTACGATAGCTTACTATGGTGCCCCCTCCGTGTTTTTACCCAAATCGAACGTTTGAGGTAAAAACACGAAAAAAAAAAAATATTTTTGAATAAAATTAAGAAAAATAAGGTAAAACCCTAATTCATTTTTACTGTTCATTTTCTGGTTTTTGGAGCTCTGAAGCAAAAATGGTGGAGATGACGCACAGATCGACAGAGGTCCGATGCGGTCTACGGGTAAGAGTCCAGACTATTCTAGAATGCTCTAATTTAATTTTACATGCTTTTTAGGTAGATTTTAGGTGAATTTTGAGCATCGTGGCTGTTTTTGGGCTGTCGACGTCATCGGGATGAAATCGTCCCGATTTCGACGAAATCATCTCAATTTCGACAATTTCGCCCGAGGGCGAATTCATCGAAAGGGGGACGATTTCATCAAATTAGGGACGATTTCAAACTGCAAAATTGGAGACGATTATGCTAAAATTTGGGACGATATTGTCCTATAGTGGGCGATATCATCAATTGCACAAGATTAAATTTTTAACTTGCATTATTGTTTACTTGAATTATTGATTAATGATTGCTTGTTGTTTTGTTGTTTATGTTTGCAGAGAGGATTACTAAAGAGCAGGGAGTGGAAATACGATGGGTTGAGAGACGACTTGGCCGCTCTCACACAGGCAGAGCGGGATCAGCTGGCACAGGTCAACTTATTGCATGTGGCAGACATGCCACAAGTTTCTATGGACATGGGGCTACTGACGGCCCTAGCAGAGAGGTGGTATCCGGGATCTTCATGTTTTCAACTACCTATAGGGGAGATGGCTCCCACTTTGGAGGATGTATGGAGGATTCTGAGAATCCCCATACAAGGACGACTGATTACACTTGTGGCCAATCAAGGCCGTGCTATGGGACGACTGTGGGGTGACCCGAGCTTCACGCTAGAGAAGGGCGGAGTTAACATCGAGGCACTATGCCAGATGCCTGGGGCATCTACACTCACACGGGTTCTAGTTGGAGTAGTTGGTGGACTTTTGTTGTGCCACCAGAGCGGGTGCAGGGTGCCGTGGATGCTCGCAAATGTGATCTACGATATGCAGGACCACGGGTAAAGGTTCTCATGGGGCAATTTTGTTCTATGTCGGTTGTACAGGATCCTATATGGGGTCGTGTACAAGGGCAGCCGATGTATGGTCATGACATCGCTACTACAGGTTTGGTGCTGGGAGCACATTGCGATGCGGAGGCCGATAGGGCTTCCTCTAACAGGGGTTGATGAGGAGAGGCCCCAAGTCTTCTACTGGTGGCTCTGGAGAGGGGCACAACGACGGATCGACTTACCGATGTCCCGGAGGCTACTAGATGACTTAGTCCCGGACCAGATCACCTGGAGGCCGTGGAGGGAGCATCCATGGTGTTCAGAGGACGGACAGGAGTTAGATTGCGTTAGGCGAGTTTGTTGGCTGAGGATGGAGAGGGGAGAGGTGGAGCTCCACAGGTATGACCAAGTTTTGCGGCAGTTCAGTCTACAACAGGGGATCCCATCCCTCAGAGATTATGAGTTTTCTTGGACTGTCTGGAATAACACTATAGTTAGCAGGGCTCCCGACATGCACCGGTTTTGGAGCTAGGACACAGATGATGCCCCCATCCAGCCAGTGGATGGGGACGACATAGGAGTAGCCGATGGCTATGATGCCTGGTACGTAGGCATCCACCCTCCTTGGATGATGAGGGCACAGGGTTCGATCCACATGGTTGTGCATCAGATAGGGAGGCGACACCAAGAGACGATGGATGCAGCCCAGGGTCACGACGAGAGAGAGGCAAGGAGGCCACAGGCACAGGAGCGGCTGTGATAGAGAGAGAGGGAGAGGAGGGAGGCGAGACCCCCATCTCCACAAAGGCCACCATCGCCCGATAAGGGCAAGGGTGTGGACATAGGAGAGAGTAGTGAGATGGCTACTATCCGGGTGAAGAGAGATCGTCTGCAGGCTCAGGTGCAGACGCTACAGGATGCGACTGCACAACATCGGGCTGAGGTGTCACAGCTGTGGGATGAGATTGCACGCCTCAGGGCACGGGGTGGAGGGGCAAGCTCTGGGGAGTTGACACGGGCTATCACCTAGTTGAAATTTTACCAGACACTATACTTCTAGCTGGTGCCAGAGGCGGACAGACTACCCCTGCCAGCTAACATTGCAGATTTGATCAGGATCGGGTCATCGAGGACCATGTCCCGATCGAGGACGAGGACTACACAGACTGCGATGGGGCCACCTCATCCACCTCAAGGCGGGGGAGGAGATAAGGCAAAGAGCTCGAGGGGCTCTCGAGGCTAGAGGGATGGACACTGTATTTGTATTATATTTGTTTTTGTTGATAGAGGATTGAGTATGCCGAGGTTCAGATTGTGGCATACCAATCCAGTTTTGATGATGTACATATATTTGTGATATAGATGAGATATTTTTGATCATATGACTTGTGTCTTGTGTATGTTTATGAGGCTTTTAATGTTTGATTGATGTGATGATTGGATGTAATTATGTCGTTTGGAGATATAATTGGAATGTCATGCGGTGATATTTTAAATGAAATAATCTGATGTAGCAAATTAATTTGTTGTAATGAAATGTAAAAATAAAAAGAGACTTCTAACAATAATTTCAAAGGACATTGTCGCTATTATAGACCATTTCATGGAGTCGTTGCTCACTCGGTCGTCAAGCTAGTCCCATTTATAGAAATATTGTTAAAAAGTAAAAGAGTGCTTAAGAAACTGTCTTAAGACTTTGGTGCAATGGTGCAAATGATGATGGTTTGTTTTCAGATTTTCATAAAAAATGTTTGTGCATGAAATGATGTTCAAATGATTTTTTTGCTAGGCATAATTTCCTAAGTGTGATAAAATTTTTGGATAATTCTTTAGGAATTATACCATCATTGCAAAAGGTTGACATAATGACATGAAATAATGAAAATGTGTTTGCTTTTGAAAAGCATAATTTGTGTAAAATAATGAATTAAGTCATATGGTTTTCATGATTTTTAATAAATGGAGAATAAAATTGTTACAATGGTTTGTGCTAGGCATAGAATATGTAGGTATAGACTTATACCATCATTGCGAAAATCCAAAAAATAGTTTTATTGCCTGATTGATTTTTGATGAACATAAAATATGAAAAGGAGGACTTGCGCTAGGCATAAAAATTTCAATTTTGGTTTTGAAACTATACCATCGTCGTGAAAGTCAACCAGATATATATGTTTATGTTTTTGATTGTATATTTTGAAAGAAATTTTTGATTTTTGTATTATATAGTTGTCTTTATGGTAAACAACTGTACTTGATTTATTCCAAACAAGTTGCAAAAATAATATTTCAAATTATTTTGAAGACAAAAGTTAGATTTATAAGGAATCCTATGTGCATATGTGAGTTCATTTCCAATCTTGATTTATCATAATGATACACAAAATCTCTCAAATACAAATGTGTGTGCAATTGCATTGTTCATTTACCAATTTTGAGCAAGATAATATGATACAAGTGATTTGAAGAAACCAAATAAGTGTTCATTAACCATGATGTAGATGCATATAACCATACTAGGCTACTATGTAGGTCGGATTATCAAGAGCTAGCTAATCCATAAGCGGACATAGGTCCAGTACAAAATAAGGTCGCTAATGTGACGGACATATCACCACGCTAGGAGTTACCCAAGGCCAAGCATGTTGGGCACAAACCACCTGTTATGGGGCTTACCTCACAGTTTTCGAATAATTGAGAATTTCAAGGATTCAAGCTCATCAACCCTTCTTTTCTTTTCAAAGGGTAGGGAAAGGGATTTTATTGCTTTCTTGCTTTCTTTTGAACTTTGCTTATTTTTTTGTTTGTATTTCTTTTGCTTGATAATGCTTGGAACATTGCTGAAATAACATTTTTCTTTTCTCTTTTTTTTCTTTCTTGAACTTTTTTTTTTTTTTTCTTTTTCTATGCTAGGGATACTTGCTTGGATTAGCTGTAGAGCAAGGGATTTTTATTCTGGGTAGGGGTGAGCTTGTCCTTTTGCCAATTCTCAAAGATTCTAGACCATGTGCATGATAGGATAGCAGGGGAAACTTTTTGCTCAAGAAATCAGTTCTACTATGTAGCAAAACATGGAAATTACAAATATAATCATTTTATTGTGGAAAGATGTGCTTGGTTTAAGTAAATAACAAGATCAATTCTCCATGCTCAAACTTTATTTAAGTGAATTTTGTGAACTTTGATATAAGAGAGATTAGTAATCATGCCAGATAAAATCAAGATATTTATTGTTGTGAGTGTGCAAGTGAGGGATGCCACATAAATGCTAATTTATCCAAAAATAATTTTAAACATATAACTGCGATAATTGTAAGAAAATATATATGAACACTTTTGAGAAATTTTTTGAGGATGTGGACTCTCTCTTTCTTCTTTATTTTATTTGGTTTCAAGCATATAGCTATTATTATATTTGTATCATTATTTTGATTTTTGGTTTTATTTTTGATTTTGAGCAGAAAAAATTTAACAAGTGCCTTAAATAAATGCAATAGATAGTTTTGAAGATTTTGGATGATTATGAATATTTTTGATGTTTTTGGATTTTTATAAATTTGAAAGAAATATATAATTTTTTTTGAAAACAAATATATACAAGGATGAAGAATGACCAAATTTATGCATAGTAACGTTTAAGATGCAAAATATTCATGGGTTCTTTAAGTTCTTTACCATCTAAGGTAGATAATTTGTATGCTCCTGATTCAAATTTAGCAGTAATAATGTATGGTCCAAGCCAATTGGGCTCGAATTTACCTTTAAGGTCCTTAGTTGCATTTGTATTTTTTTTATTTTCTTTTAAAACAAGGTTGCCGATCTCAAAGGATCTGTGGTGAACTTTTTTAGCATATGATCTTTTAAGCTTGTTTTGGTAAGCATTGAGATGCTCCAAAGCATTGATGCATTTTTCATCTAGGAGTTCCAGCTGACTAAGTCTTCCAGCACAATATTCATCTCCTACTTCGGTATCTTGAAGTAGCAGAGCCAAAGAAGGAACTTCTAATTCAAATGGAAAAATTGCTTCAGCACCATACACCAAAACAAATGGTGAAGTTCCAGTGGGGGTTCGAACACTAGTTCGATAGGCCCACAAGGCTGGATATAATTGAATGTGCCAGTCATGACCAGTTTTATTGACCAATATTTTGAGAATTTTGATTAAGGTTTTGTTAGATGCTTCTGCTTGACCATTACCCTGAGGATAATAGGGAGTGGACCAGCGATGTTGAATCTTATATTTTTGACATAATTTTTTAACATCTTTATTTTTGAAACAAGTTCCATTTTCAGAGATGAGATTGGCAGGGATTCCGAACTTGCAAATGATTTGATTAAAAATAAATTTAGAAACTTGTGTGCCAATGCAGGAAGCTAAAGGCATAGCTTCGACCCACTTCGTGAAATACTCAGTGGCGGTTATGATGAACTTGTGTCCATCAGATGACACAGGATTGATTTTGCCAATAATATCCAAGCCCCATTTAGAAAAGGGCCATGGAGATGAAATAGCCTGCAGCTCGTGTGCAGGCGCATGGAGAAGGTCAGCATGTTTTTGACAATTTTCGCAATGGCGCACATACTCATGTGCATCCGTTTCCATGGTAGGCCAAAAGTATCCTATCCGAATGAGCTTTTTAGCAATAACACTACCACTAAAGTGTCCTCCACAAGATCCATCATGGGCTTCACTCAAGGCTGATTTAGACTCTTCTAAGTTTAAACATCTTAATAGGATACCTTCAAAAGATCTCCTATATAAAGTATTGCTAATTATTATGAATCGACTTGCTCGTCGATGTAATAACCGATGTTGGTTTCTATTAGAATTGGCAGGGAAAGTCCCATTTTGAAGAAAATCAAATATGTCTGTATACCAAGGCTTGGGAGTTGTTTCATTGATTAGAAACACATCCAAAGGCTCTAAGCATGACTTATTTGAGGCGGGTTCTTGGAGTCGACGAATAATGATAGTGGCATATTCGTCATCTAACTCCAAGGGCAGGAGAGATGCAGCTACGGCCATAGCATCAGCTACACGGTTGCTAGTTCGAGGAATGGCTTCCAAGGTAACTTGATCAAATAAAGACATTAATTGTAAAACATAGGCCTTATATGGGCACAGTTTATCATCTCGGGTTTGATAAAATTCATTAATTTGGTTTATAACCAGTTGGGAATCACCAAAAACTAAAAGGTGTTTAATTTTTAGCGCTAGGGCAGCTCGTAATTCAAGGATTAGAGCTTCATACTCAACAGTATTGTTGGTGCAAGAAAATGTCAATTTGAAGGACAGAGGAATAGGATGTTTTTGCGAAGAGATTAAAATAATACCCACACCAGCCCCACTCATGCATCGGGCTCCATCAAAGTATAAGGACCATTGTTCGGTATGGTCTGCCTCTAATTGAAGGCATTCATCTAAAAACTCGATGATGAGGGGATGGGTAGACTCTAAGGGTGCAACAACTAATTGATCTGCTATGATTTGACCCTTAACAGACTTCTGTCCTATGAATGTGAGATCAAACTCGCTTAGAGCAAGAACCCACTTGGCTGTGTGACCCAATAAATAAGGTCGACTCATGAGATACCTTAAGGGATCATATTTAGCAATGACACAAGTTTTTTGACTAAGCATATAATGTCATAATTTTTGCGTAGCAAACACGATTGCTAGACATAGTTTTTCCAACGCTGTGTAGCGGGTTTCATAACTGATGAAGGTTCGGCTAATATAATAATTAGCACGTTCTCGCTTTTTATCATCAAGTTGAGCTAACATAGCCCCTAAGGCCGAATCTGAAGCAAAAATATAGAGGAGAAATGGGCGATCGGATTTAGGTGGTGAAAGCACAGGTGGATTAAGGAGGTATTGTTTGAGAAGTTCAAAAGCTTCTCTACATTCTGTATGCCAATTAAAGGGGATGTCCTTCTTAAGGAGTTTAAGAAAGGGATCGGTTTTATCTTCCAGCTTATCGATGAAGCGACGGATGGCTTGAAGCTTACTTTGTAAACTTCGTAACTCAGATATATTAGTAGGTGTGGGCATATCAGTGATGGCCGCAATCTTGAGAGGGTCGATTTCAATATCACGTAAAGAAACTAAAACCCCTAATAGTTTGCCGAATTTAACTCCGAATATGCATTTTTTGGATTTAATCGAATGAGATATTCTCGTAATCGATTAAAGACTTTCCTTAAATCATCTAAATGATTATTTTCAATAATAGAGCGAGCTATAATATCGTCCACATAATCATGTAGGATATCATGCATCATATCATGAAAAATGTAGGTCATAGCTCGTTGATAAGTTGCATCGGCATTCTTTAAGCCAAATGGCATCACTTTCCAGCAAAAGGTACCCCAGGGGGTAATAAAGGTTGTTTTAGCTTGATCTTCAGGAGCTATCCTGATCTGATTATATTTGGAGAATCCATCCATTAAGGACATCATCCCACTTTCGGTAGTGAAGTCAATGATTTGGTCCATGTTTGGAAGAGGAAAGTCATCTTTAGGGCATGCAGCGTTAATATCTCTAAAGTCTGTGCAAACCCTAACTTTGGTAGCTTCTTTCTTGGTGACTGGAACTGCGTTTGAGATCCATTCAACATAATCAATAGCTTGTATAAATATAACATTCAGGAGTTTTTCTAACTCCCCTTTGACTAGTAGAGCCACTTTGGGATGCATTTTTCTAAGTTTTTGTTTAACAGGTTTAGCATCCGGATGGACCACTAGATGGTGCATGATAACAGAAGGGTCTAGACCTGGCATATCTTCATATGTCCAAGCGAAGACATATTCATACTATTTAAGGAATGAAATGTATTGTTCTTGTTTTTCTTGGCTTAATTCTGATCCAATATTGATTATGTGAGGATTATCCTCAGTTCCAATATTAATTTTAATGACGTTTTCTACCTCCATGTGTAGATCTCTTTCAAAGTTAGGTGGGGCGGGTGAAACACCCAATTCTTGTAATTCTTGTAAGGTTAATTTAGATAATTCATTCCGAGGATCGGTGGCCTCAAGTTGGGCTATAGTTGGTATAGAACCATCAAAATAAAATCCATTGTGTAACATCTCTTCAACAGAGACATCATGGAAGATATGTCCTTCCAATTCTTCATCGGGGTCGACAATCATTTCGGGGTATGCTATGGACAGACATGTTGCATGAAAACGACCGATTTTTAATAGGCAAATCAACATGCCTATCCAAATAATCTTTATAACATATGAGATGATCATCATCCTCAAAAGGAAAGGGTTGACACTTACTAGGAAATAGGCCCACACCACAGCAGGCAGGCCACGGTTCTACCTCGAAAGGTTCTTTCATGCCATTTTGGGAAGGTCCCAAGCCTTTCCCTTCATATCCCATTTTAAGCATCATGGGTTTAGCTTTAATATAATCATTGGTAAAATAACATCGAGCGTATCCCTCATGATGAGTTTTGATATTCCGAGGGATTCTTACCCAGTCATATCCTTTATAAATGAAGGCACAACTCCCGATTTGGTAAGTACTTCCCATAGGTTGTGGGAGGCCCGAAGTACAAGGAGATGGCGGTAAGTCATTTAAAAGGTTTGAATCTCGCATGAAAGCATTCATTTTTTCTGATATTAAGGTTGTAGATAAATCTGGTAAGAGTTCATCAGAAATGGCATAAGATGTAGAAGGCTTATTACCTATGTCTTTAGCTGTGGAAGGTATGATAGATGTGTCTATAGGTTTTGAATTTATAGGGATAGAACTTGAAGGATTGGTTGTAGATTTAAAATATTTTTGAGGTTCTAAAATGATTTGTTTAGAGGGTTGTTGGTCTACATAGGAGGATGAAATTAAAGGAAGGGAAATAGGTGAAGTTATGGGTTTATGTTTCACAGTTTTGGATGAAAAAGAAGAACTAGGATGTGTGGATGACAGAGCAGGGCAAAATTGCACTCCAATGGGTTCTGCCAAAGCACACATATCAAAGGGTCTAGGATCACCATGGATAGTGACCAACTAATTTTTAAACTCAAATTTAACACATTGGTGTAAAGTTGAGGGGACCACTCGCATGGCATTGATCCAAGGGCGACCCAAAAGTATATTGTACAATGTTGGACAATGTATAATAAACATTATTGTTTCTAGGGTTCTAGGGCCAACTTGCAATGGGAGGGTAATAACTCCACACGTTTCTTGTGTTTCGTCATTAAAAGCTTTGATAATCATATCATTTTTCTTCATTTCATCACTTCTAAATCCAAATCGTTGGTAGAAGTCAAAGGTGCAAATGTTTAGAGATGAGCCATTATCAATCAAAACTATTTTGACGACTACATCTCCAATTAAAGCAGTAATGTATAAGGGATTTTCCTTATGTAAACTGTGTTGTGGGATATCTTTATCCCGGAAGTCAATACAATCAATCTCTCGTGTGATGATAGTATTGGCCATAGCTTCAGGTTGAATGTTTTGAGGTATCATCATTTGGCTCAATGTAAGCATCAACTCATCCCTATGGGTGGGAGAGGATCTTAACAAATCTAAGAGGGAAATTTTGGCCGTAGTATTGGATAATTGCTCATTAATATTGTAAGGGGGTTTAGATGGAACAGTAGGAACATGATTCCCTTTATTGGGATTTTTCAAAATGAATGGAGCTGATCCATCGTTCTGATTTGGTTCTTGTTGAGAGTTTTGAGCTTGTTGTCGAGTAACGACTCCAATGGTACCTACAATGTTATAGTGAAGACGTTGAACTGGTCTCGGTTGAGCATTAATGGCTTATTCATTAGAAAGGAATATATTGGAAGAAGGTCTAGTAGTGACTCTTCTAGGAAACGGTTCTTCTGGAACCATAGCATCTGTGACGGGTTGAATAGGATCTGATTCATTTTCAAAACTATTCGATTGGTTTGAAGTAATGTCTAGTTCACTTTCACTATCTGATTCTATATCACTAGAATCAGAAGTTTGAAAATTATGTAAGGGCCTGGTCGTAACCAGGGATAAGGTCGTGTCAAATATTTGAGGATCTTGAATAGGTAATTGTCCACTAATGGTTCCTACATATCGGGTAGGAGGGGGAACATTATGATGTTCGATTTGATTGGCTACCTCTTTACCATGTCTTGGTAAAGGGTGTTGAAATATGTCTAGAGTTTGATTGCGTTTTGATTTTGGGTTTGGGGAATGGTCTTTTGAGTATTATTAGGAGGGTTTTGTTTAGGTTGGAAGGCTTGCACTTCCATTTCATTATTGTCAATCAAATCTTGTATTTTATGTTTTAACCTTTTACAAGCGTTGGTAGAATGTCCAGGTCCTCTATGGAAATCACAATGCAAGTCGACTCTATATCCGGGTATAATTGGGTCAGGTTCCTGGATAGCTGGTAATTGGATCAAACCTCTTTCGAGTAATTGAGGTAAAATAGTTGATAAGGGTTGGTTTAATCTAGTGAATTCTTGAGGAGGCTTGTCGGAGGTTTCAATATGATTTTTCTCGTTGTCTTCGTTGCATTGATATTAGAAACGTTTCACTGATCAATGACTCCGTCACCAACAACTTGTTTGTTTTTATATTGATTTTTGGATGTTTTCTCATCATCCTTCTTCCTAAGTTGGCCTCTCCTAATGAGGGCATATTCTACTCTTCGAGCTAAATCTATAGCTTGATCGAAGGTAGTTAAGGTAGCGATCGATAGCTCATAAGATATCTCTGTTCTTGTAAATTGTTGATGAAAATGTCCAACATTTCCCTATAAGGCAGCACAAAGTGCAGTTTTCTTGTCAATTGCCTCCATCTAGCTAAGAAATCAGCAAAGCATTCATCCTTGTCTTATTTTAAATTGTATAGGTCTTTAATAGTTACATGCCTCTCGATGTAAGAACTAAATTGATGGACAAATGATTCGGCTGTTTCTTCGAAGTTTCTCAAAGAATGAGTGGGCAATTGATAGTACCACTCTAATGCCATTCCACCTAAACTTTTGGGGAACATTTTTAGTAATAGCAAGTCGTCATGCGATATGTTGTGACAAGCTATCCTAAACATGCGAAGATGCTCTATGGGATCTTTGGTTCCTTTATATATAGGTAGGACGGGTATGGGAAAATGCTTAGGGTATGGTTGAGCTACAATTATGGGGTCCAAAGGTTGACTATAGATCTCTCGATAATTATACGAGGGATGGTAGGGATCTATTTGGTCCATACGTGAAGCCAATTGTTTCACCATGGATTCCAGATTACTAGTTTGCCCCCCATATTGGTTTGGTAGGGCATTGACATGAGTGTTATGGGCATATGATGGAGGAACATGAAGATTAGATTCCATGTTACTATTGTGTAAAGTATTGGTAGGAAAAGTATTATGGAGGAATTTTGAAGTTGGATTATTTTGTATTTCGGATTGTTGAAAGTTTGTATTTGGCTTTGTTTTAGGTTTTTGTTTACTTGAAGCATATTGCTCAATAGTTTGGCGGAATAAAGTAGTGAAGGAAGGTTTCTTTTGTATGGGAGTGATTTTAGGTTGAATAAAAGGCTCCTTAGGAGGTTGGGTAACCTGTTGTTTTGACATGTTTTGAGCCATAATGACCATATCCGTATTGGATGGGCCAGCCTTGTCACTTTCTTGATCAATGAAAGACAAGGGATTAGTGTGCATATTGCAAATATATTCCATGGCTGCTTGAGTGTTACTAATTTGCCCTTTATCAAGGCGAAATGCCACATTAAGGTCATCAATGTTATCCATGAGAAATTTCTTGAAATGCTCTGCATTGTCAAAGGCAATAGTTCCATTTGGAGCTACTCTAGGGGATGAGGATCCATCCTCTTTAACACTTCCTTCTTGTTCCTTATCTTCACCTAAGTCTTCGTCTGATTGACCTAGGGTTTCTCCTTCCGGATTTGAATCTCCAAGAAGGAAATTTGGGTCTTTAGTTGTATCTTGTAACCAATCTTCTCCTTCTCCTAAAGTTTCTTTACCATTCCTAAGTTTAGGCATGGTGCTAAGTTTTGATTTTAGCAAATATATATATATATATATATATATATATATATATATATATATATATATATATGCAACAAATTAAGAGGTATATATTTACTATGTACCTACTACAATATTTGAAAATGAAATGTTTAAGTTTTTGCTAAGTTTTTGATTTTTTTAGTTTTTCTTTGTTTTTTTTTTTGAAACAATATAATAAAGACAGCAAATAACACAATAAATGCAAGAAATAATACTGAAATAATAATCTAGTTTTCTATAAACAATTTATGAATATCATTAATAGGTTCAAGTTTTTCAGGAGTCATGAAGTGTTCTTCAAATTGAAAGTTTTCTCTTAAAAATTTGATGAAAAGAGTTGTAGAGATACCATGTATTTCAGATTCTGGTTTATAATAATAATTCTCACGACAATATTCGCGATACAACATAGCTCTAGGAATTTTGTTCCATCTTCTTCTAATCATAAGATCAGTTTCTAGGGAATCTACATGAACTAGAAATGGGTGTACCACATTTGTGTCGTTAAGATATTCCTCGAGAGTTAAAATTTTTGAAGATACAAGAGCTTTCCTATAAGCTAACCATCTATGGCAAGCTCTCTGAAGTTCATGATAAAAAACTAGTTGGTGAGGATCCAGGATTCTATCTAGGACTAGCCTCTTGATTTGCTTAAGTTGTGTGGACCTAGATGAGATGAGACTAAGTCTTCTATCAAGTTCGTTCCACAGGAATTGATTTCTACTTGTTTTAGGTACACTAAGGACAGAATTAACTTCTATAGCTGCCAATTGATTTTCTACGTTTATAGTAACCGCTAACCTTTTCTTAGGAGCTATCATCTAAACATGTTTTCAAACTTGAATGTTTTAAAATGCATCTATGTTTTAGTTGTTCTATAGATGCTTTTATTTTTTGTTTTTGTTTTTCAAAAGGTTATGATGCATTCACATCGGGTTCACCAAAATGTATCGCTCCAAATTTTTTGCATCCCTACCTTCAGGCTATTGGATCCGTGCCCGAAAGGAGGATGGGAAAAGGATGTCACAGTACCTCGGACTGAGAGGATTTTGTGAAGGTCCCGCCTCTCAAGGGAGGTGTATTTTGATAATTTTTTGACGGATGGTGGGTTCACCAGGAAACATTTGACGGCAGTTTCCACGCATAGGTTTTGGAATGTGTTTAAATATGTTCATTTTTAACCTTAAGCATTCATATCCTAGGTTTGGCCGAATGTATCTAGATTACTCTATATGAAAATGCAAGTTCAATGAATACAGAAAATAAATTTAAAGACAAAAAAATAGAGAGATTATAGAATACAAATGAGGAATACCTGATCCGGATGTCTGAAGAAGATTATGATGTTGAAGCAGTCTAGATCGTCTGAGATTCGACAGAATCGTCTGCAATCAGACAAGATCGTCTGAGATCTGAGGAATTTGTCAGACGAATTCGTCAGAGACCTGTAAAACCAAAAATAGATGCAAAATACAAAAGGTACTACAGTGCTAATAGAGGGAAATGATAAAAAATGGCAGCAATGTTATCAAACTGAAACTTAAAAACAAAGACAGAAATGAATCGTGCTAATTAGATAATAATTAGGATTTAATTATGCACTTAATAGAAATGGGTGAACTCCAAATGCAAAATGACATAAAACACTGAATAGACTATTTAATTTGCAGAATAAAATGACAAAGAAAAGGTTGAGAAATGCAAACTTCAGGCACTGATTGCCTTAATACGGACTACAGTCGAGATCATCTCGCATCAGTATAAAATCGCCTCGAATTCGAAAGGTTCGCTTCCGATCTGAACAGGTTCATCGACGACGATAGGTGCTGGCTCTGGCTGAAAAACAATGATGTACCTACAATAAAATTGGTATGGGACCAGTGCAAATGGAAAATAGGGATGTTTTAACGTGAATGGAGTTAACTTGCAGATAATTTTCAGCCAGGGGTTGGGAAGGGAAAATCCTAGAGACTAAATAGGCTTAGGGGAGTAGTTAGGAGGTGGGAGATCATCCCAATTTGGGAGATCTCCAATGGGGGAGGGTCCCAATGGCGCAGACACGCTTCTGCCCAAATTGGAGACCTGTTGGAACAGATTCCAACTTTGCAAAATTAGTTTTGTGACAAGATCGTCTAGACGTCCTATTCCAGACGAAATCGTCAAATATGGTGCGATATCGTCTGATCGGCGATGATATCGTCAAACGGTCAAAAAAACCTCTAAAAATGGCACAAAAAAGGGGGAAACAGATTTCCTGGCGATTAACGGGCAGTTTGGGAGGTTAAATTTGAATTTTAAATTATTTACTAAGGTGAATGTAATTATTGGAATTTTTACTGTGCCAATTTTAGGGTGCTACAAAATTCTAAATTGAAATCAAAGCCATATGCAAGCCTACTTGGATACTTTGGTATATGCAAAACTTGAAGGAGCCAAGTAAAATTTGGAATTAAAACCTGAAAAACATCAAGAGGGTCCCTACGACAAAATGAAAACTAAATATTTTCAAACAATGGAATTTCATTTTTTTAGTGGGGGTGTGTTGCTTCTCAACAAATGACAATATATGGGGAAAATAGTAGCACTATTTAGAATCCAGAACTCTAGTTTCAAAATAATTTAGACTATGTACCATGCTTTGCCACAAATATTCTTCAAAATGATTTAACTACTATCTGATAGCTGTTGAAGTTTCCCAAGGACATACTAAGTTGAACCACTTAAGGAAGATTCTGACGTGCAATTATAAGCGTATAAAATTTTCTTCAAGGATGATCGGGCCTTCGAATGTTTACTTCGGATTGATCAATTTTTTTTAGATTGTGAAGGAGAAACCGAGTAGGGCTCTGTTTACTAGTTTAGCCTTTTACAGCCCCGACAGAGTTACTCTTTAGATTTTCATGACCCTGATTCACAACTATGAGGTGGTATCTACAACTTGGTAAAAGAAAACATCTTCTGGAGTCTTGGCTATCTCTTTCATCTCATAACTTCTTCTTCTTTTTTTCTTTTTTTTTTTGTGTAGAAAAGAGTGCCAGTTTTATGTTACCTTGCTCAACTTTCACCTTCTCTCTCTCTCTCTTTTGAAATATACCAAAATCTGGAAAGCCTTGATAATTTTTTTTTAATATTTCATCGATCTACTAACCGCTTCAGCCTAGGTACCAATAGCCTCTTTGGACACTTAAATAATTTCATGAATCAGAGTCCCCTCTTATGACCAACTTTTCTTGGATTCCCTGGGAGTTCTTCAGCCAAACAGTATAGTAGTTTCTTTATAATTAAAATAATTGTGGCAAGCAAGACACAAAATCCAATTATCTTTCTACTTTTGTTCTGAATAACAAATAGTTCCACTATTCAGTTTAAGCAGACTATCTCTTAAAACATAAAGAAACAAAAATGAAAACACACTAGGCCAATTTTCAATGTTGATTTGTGTTTTCTTTGTTTAGGCAAACTCAAACAAACAGGATTAAAGAGTTAAAAGGGAAGGAAAAAGGCCACTAGTTAAAGACAAAATTGCACAGACCTACAAAGACAAAACATAGAACTTCAAACTTTTAAATAAAACAAAACAAAAACACACTACTTCAAACTTTATTTACAATATATACATATGCACAAAGTCCCTTTAATTACTCAAAAAATGTAGCAGATGGAAAAGCAGAGGAATAGTGCCTTAAAAAAAATTGACCATTTGTAGGTAAATTTAGAAAAATACCTTTCAAGTCCTGTTGACGAAATGCACTCCAGATTATGCTTCCCAAAATTTTTGCTACTTGGGAAAGACTTGTGTTTACCGTCTTCCCTCTTTTTTTTTTTTTTTTTATAGATCTTGTCCCACAAAAACACCAAATATGCAAGTCCTTCACTCTCCAAATTAGTCAAATCATATAATAACATGAATGGTGAAGTTTTAAACCCTTGCTTATGTCTTATTCTATCAGCCCATGTGCATACAATTTTTATGCCTCCTTCAAGATCAAGGCATTAACATGTTTATGCTTCTACTTGAAGGGTTTACAAAATTCTTTCAAAGGGAGAGAATGTAAAAACCCCCCAGGATCAAATACCTTAAAGCCTTTATAGACCCAGGTCATCACATCTTCATATTTATATAACAACTCAAAGAGATCATATTTTATTTGTACGTCATAGTTCTTAATAACTTGAACATTTTGTGGTTGCTCTACTGCTCCAATATCCAAGATTTCAATTTTCATCCCTCTAGTAGAATTTTCATAATTTGTTCTTTCACTTGAGCCTTGCTTAGATTTAACCCCATCAATGTGTAATGTCCAAATATCATTGTTGTGATTGGTTAGATCTGTAACTAGTCTCACATTCTCAGTTGTCAAATTATAAACCCCGATATAACAACCCTCAGCAAGATTAACAGTCTCATTCTTGGCATTATACTCTATGATCATGAGTTTATATCTTGGTTCTCTGTTGATTCTTAATTGATTTGCAAAACCATTCCAAGGCAACCACATATGCAAAAAATTAGTAGCCAAGTACCCATTCAAGGATTTTGACCAATCCCTGCTCAGAAGCATTCCATATCCTACAAGAATATCCACCACCTGAATGTCAATTCTATGTTGTGCTCTCGGCTCAGATGCTAACTGGACGTGTATATTCTGAAGTTCACCTACCACTTTAACCTCATACTTATCCAATTGGACGACTCTCATCTCGGAGTTCATGGGGGTCAAACCCAACTGCTGACAGATGGCTAGAGGCATGACATTGGCTGAAGCACCAGAATCTACCAGACAGTTGTGTAAATTTTTCCCAAATATATGGACAGTCAGTAGGAAAGGCGAAACTTTAGTCTTTTCTTTGTACATAGCCATATTCGCATTAGCTATCTTCTTCCCTTTTTCCAGAGGTTTGGCAGTAGGTTCAGAGTATGTTTTGATCAGGTTATCCCTTTGTTTAGAAATTTGGGCCAACTCATGAAGAGTGATGTTGGCTTTGATCTTCTTCATGTCCTCCACTATATTATATCCCTTATTGAGTGGAGGGACAAATGCATCTGGTCCTCTCAGATTTCCTCCCTTGGGCAGAGGTGGGTTATCGTTTGGAGATGGACCTGGAGAAACATTGTGGGAGTTGTCTGGAGGTGTAGATGTAATATTAGGCTCTAGATTTCTATTCATGAGGTTGTAGTTGTCCCTCCTATATTTTTGAAAATCCTGCACCTCATCCATAGGTATTTCCACAACATTCTCTGATTCATTTGGAAAAGTAAATGAATCCAACACCATAGCTGCACTATGTTTGGATGAACTTGGGCTATCTGCATTTCTTTGATGTTCAGGAGAAATCAACTCACCAGATAAAGCTTCAAAAGCATTACAGAATTCCAAACAATCCAATTCCCCGTGTTGAGATGTGGCATGTATCCTGCACTAGTTAGGCAAAGCCAAGTCACAAATATTCACATCATGCCCTTTACCTTTATAATCCTTATTGGGTTCGTATGGGGGCCGAGTGAATCTATTCTCACGATAGGAAAACCTGTTTGAGTTTTCCCTAGTAGAAACTTGCCTTTTAAAACTTAAAAAGTCATTTGCCAACTTTTGGACCATTTTTGACACTTCCTCGACTCTTGTGTTATCAATTTTTTTACCTGGATTCTGTACACTTTCAGCAGGTGTTAGAGTCACTGGATTGCTTATCGATGGGGTTTGATGTGTTGGCAACATCATATGATGTGGTATGGGATTGAATACATGGGTACCTTGTGTGACCAAAGGAATTTGATGAGTACTTAAAGGTTGAGGTCCCAATTGTCTTTCCAGAACCAAAGCTTCTTTATAAGCCTCTGTTAAATTAGTAATAGAGGCATCTCTTTTCAAGAAAACAAAAGTCATTGGATCTAGATAATTCCTAAAAATTTCTAATGCCAGATCTGCATTTGGTACATAATAACCCGTCAGTCTACCATAAGCCTTTTGAAATCTGACATTGTAAGATCTGACAGATTCATTTATTTCTCTTTTAATACCAAAAAATTGCTGATATAATACACTGGGATCTATCACTTCACCAAATTGCGATACAAAAACCCTTTCCAAGTCATTCCAACTAGTAATAGAATCGTTAGTGAGATTCAAAAACCAGTCGTATGCTCCCTCCTGGAGAGTGAATGGGAACAATCTACATGCCAGATCTTCATGCTGTACATTTAGCAACTTTAGAGCATTCTTGAATGCTACTAGGTGTTCTTCTGCTGTTCTAATTCCATCATGTTTATAAGTAGGAAGATACTTCTCAGGGTTTCTATGCAAATCATGCGCTGCACCAGGGATGTTCAAGGCGGTGGAACCCAACCAGCTTGCCATTACTACTTGATTAGCGATGATATTCTCAGTTGTAGTTGGAGTAACTACAAGTGGTGATAAAACTATTTCAGACAAGGACTTGGCCCTTCTGAGGCTGCTTCTTCTTGGGGTTTCTAACTTAGGCACAAGGAGCTCTCCAGCTCTAGAGTGGGACCTTGTTACTCTGTAGGTAGAATCCAGCTTTTCATAAGCAACTTACAACCTTACAATCCTTAACAAACTACTGAACGGAGTATGGCCCTCCTTCTAGCACCAATTTTAAATGTTGGTTCGACTTTTATACACACCCTGTGAAGAATGAGCATGAAATACCGATAACACTTATAAGGGATAAATCCCACTCACTTTAGGATCTTGTTGGATATCCAAGGTGTGAGTTATAGAGTTGGGTCGAATGTCTATTCACTCTTTTTCACTTCTAGAATAGTTTCAAGTGGACTGTCTGTTACCTTACAACGGGTTTGGGACTTTAGTTTAGTAATGTTTTTGGAGTTGGTTATCTTTGTGGACACTCATATTTACAATCAGTTCTTTGATCTAGCTCTTTATGCTTTAGCAGATTTAAATAAAAGACAAATTTTAAAGAAAATAAAAATGGATCATTCAATCGATGGAACAGAGAGAGTAGGGTAGGGAAGAAATAGAAGTTTATCTAACTTAGCTGCAAAACCAAAACTACCAATTTTAGTTATACTATTTAGCTTCACAATAGAAAAAATCAAAGAGGAAAGTGTCCAGCTTTCTAAGATCACCTTCTACTAAGAGCATAAGACAGAGATGAAACAGATCTGAAAGAAAATCATAAACAGAAGGGAAGTCGGTTGAAATTGGTATCTCTCACCAACAGCCTAGCTCGCACAGTGAGGACAGAGCAATTAGAAAAGGCCTGAACCTTAAATCTATAATTTTCCCTAGCATACAATAAAAAGAATGAAGCCTAGTAGCATATCCAATCTTAATAACACAGATCTACAACATAAATTAAATAAAACTTAACGAGACAAAAAAAACAAAAGAAGATGAAATTATCGCAATCCGAAAGAGATTAGGCTCCTGGCCACGCTATCACAGAAAATGAAAATCACACCAACTCCAAGTCCAGAACAAAGCATTCAACAAGATTTGCAGGAAATTGCTCCAATAGCATTTTATTCTAAGTTTTCACCTCTTTAGTTTACATCCAGAAGAAGTATATATAGACTCAGGACAAACCCTGATCTTTTCAAAAATATCTTCTTCCCAAACCCTAAATCTTATCATCTAAACCCTACTACCTAGGTTTTACAATATAAGGCCTTTTAAATATAGAGTTTCGATAAACCCTAATCATTCTGTAAATATTAGTGCGGTTACTTGCCATAAATGGAGAAGGCAGGATATGATATTATTCTCATCCATCTATAACTGTGAGTAAATATCTTCATTTTCTGGTCGGTCGTCGATATATTCCATAAATGGGCACTACGTGTGAAGGTATCTTCATCTTTCTGGTGCATCTGTCGGGAGCATCTCATTAATTCCTTAGAGAAATTTGGATGAGTCACTGATTTCTCTGACATCTTATCTTCGTAGAGCCACCTCTGAGTTGAAATTCCCTGCACGCCATTACTTTCACCATAAATTCTCCCGTTAAATGCATCCATCGACAAATTCTGGTAACTGCGTGTAGATATTTTCACTTTTCGGCCAATCGTCGACATATTTCACTAAATGAGGTAGCTGCTTAGTCACACCGTAAAGTCTCTTTGCGGCCAGATCTGTAAAATTTGGATGGACCAGAAATTCTCGGCATCTCCCATTTCCATCTGACGGCCTTCGCCTGATCTGCACTTATTTTTGTCTTTTTTGCCATTACTCCTGCTAGTATGCAACTGCCAGATCGCTTTCTGCAAAAGAAAAACAAGGATTAACATTTTAATATTATTAAATTAAAACCCTAATGTTCATTATATGTCGTCTTGATTTCCTTCTTCCAAGCTCATGGCATCACAAAAATGAGACAAGTCCGAAAACGGAACATGTGATATCGCGACGTTTTCACGTTACTTCATTTCTTCTATACTGCTGTTGACCGCAAAAAATGAGACAGGTCCAAAAATGGGACATTTCGTGATATCGTGATGTTTCCCTCACTATTCTTATGAAATCAAACTATGTCGCGATATCGCGACGCTTTCCTCACCTGCTCCCTTCAGGCTTATGTCACCGCAAAAACGAAACACGTCGCGAAATCGTGACGTTTTCTTTGAGCTGTGCCTCCACTTAACACTTGTCGTGATATCATGACATTTTCCTTAAGATATACTTCCAAGCAGAATATGTCACGATATCGCGACGTTTTTGTCACTTGATGTTTCCGATCCAAAATGTGTCGTGAAATTGCGACATTTTCCTTAAACTTTGCTTCCTCTTAAAACCTGTCGTGAAATCGTGATGTTTTCCTTGAACTTTGCTTCCTCTTAAAACCTGTCATGAAATCATGAATTTTTCCTTGAACTTTGCTTCCTCTTAAAACCTGTCGCAAAATCGTGACATTTTCCTTAAACTTTGCTTCCTCTTAAAACCTGTCACGAAATCACGACGTTTTCCTTGAACTTTGCTGCCTCTTAAAACCTATCGTGAAATCGTGACATTTTCCTTGAACTTTGCATCCTCTTAAAACCTGTTGCAAAATCATGGTGTTTTCCTTGAGGTTTGCCTCCAACCAAAATGTGTCGCGAAATCGTGACGTTTTCTATAAGACTTGCTTTCAGCTAAAACCTGTCGCGATATCACGATGTTTTTCTTTACTTGGCTCTTTCAATCAAAACACGTCGTGAAATCGCGACATTTCATCACTTGGCTCTTTCTACCAAAACACGTCGTGAAATCGCGACGTTTTCATCACTTGGCTCTTTCTACCAAAACACGTAGCGAAATCGCGACATTTTCCTTCAAGCTTTCTTTCAATCCAAATGCATCGCGAAATCGCGACGTTTTTATCACTTGGCTCTTTCTACCAAAACACGTCGCGAAATTGCAACATTTTAGAAAATGAAATATGTCACGAAATCGTGACGTTTCCAAAAATGGAATATGTCGTGAAATCGTGACGTTTTCTCAAGTTACTTCCACTTTGCAAATTTTCCAAAAATTGCAGGTTGACTCAAATGAATTTATTCATCTGTATTCTGCATTTTTACATATTAGTGAAGGATATTCTTTACTCAAAAATGATTCTAACATTTAAAAATGAATTCTAAATTGAAATCAAAGCCATATGCAAGCCTACTTAGATACTTTGATATATGCAAAACTTGAAGAAGGAGGCAAGCAAAATTTGGAATTAAAACCTGAAAAACATCAAGAGGGTCCCTACGACAAAATGAAAACTAAATATTTTCAAAGGATGGAATTTCATTTTTTTAGTGGGGGTGTGTTGCTTCTCAATAGTACTTTCATTTGGGATTTTGCAGGCTTACTGAAGACACCCTTATGATGTTTTCTTCTTGTCATTTGCAACCACTTGTGGTTGATGGATGGCTTTGTAAGCTGCTTGTATCTGAAGCTACTCCGTTGGGGGCTTGTAGTCTCATTTTGGCCCATTTTGTATTGGTGCCTTATTGTAGACCATTCTTGGTCATAGAAGCTCATTGTAACTATATTACTCATTTGATTCTCATCCCTGTTTGTATCTTTAGGGGGAGAATGTTTCTTTGTATCATAATTCCTTTACCCAATATTGCATTAAGGGGGAGTGTTGGAATATGTAATGCAACATTGTGTAAATTATTCTTAGACTAAAATATAAAGTCTAAAGAATAATATTTGAATTAGAATATAATTATATCTTATGTAAAATATTCCCACCCAATTAATAAATAAATTAAGGGTGCTAGGAATATTTAATTTCTTGAGAAAAAGTTATTTTATTTTTCTATAAATATTAGAAAGTAACTAATCACTTTCTAATATTTTATAGATGCCACTTATCACATATCTCAAAGATTAGATTGTGATAAAATTAGAAAGTAACTAAAGCACTTTCTAATATTTGATAGATTATGATAAGATTAGATTGTGATAATATTTAGGGTTGTAGTAAAAAAGATTCTCTTTAAATAGGGGTTTTTTCTACTACATATTATCATATCTTGTCATATTGACTTGTGTTGTAGTTTATGTTGATGCATATTGTTGCATAACATTGAAGCATTCTTGTACTATTGAATCATTGAGTAATATAGTGAGCTTCATAGTGGATGTTTCCCTTATTCATTTGAAGTAGGATTTTACAACTTAATATTTGTGTTGTGGGTTTACCTCTTGTATGTGTGATTGATCTTGTGGAGCATTCTTCGATCTTGGGGAGACTTTGCTTGTCTCATAGGGGTAGCCAAAATTAAATGTCGTCATTTCCCAAAATGATTCGTGCTTATACGATGTTGATTTTCGATGCACCGCCCATGAAGGTGAAAATTCTATTGATGATTCTTGTTAAGTTCTAATATGCTACCATATGTAAATGCTCATTGATTTTTGAGGCACCGTTTGATTGGTTCATTGTCGCTACCAAGGAATAAAATACTGCCATCCATGCCACCGACTTGCTACCATTACCACTATTTTATTTAATGCTTATTAAATTTTAGGGGCGAAGTCCTCTATAAATACTATAAAACTTGATAAGTTTGATAAGGGGGCATTCAGATAAAAGCTCTTTGAGTTTAAACTTCTACATCAATTGAAAGACTTTTGGCCCTGATTCCTAGATCAGTTGTGTATGTGATCACTTTCTGCCTATCATTTCTGTGATATTCATGCCTTTGTTAGATAGATTAAATTTTGCATTTTAATCTAATTTTCGATGATGAAGTGAATGTTGAAATGTTAATTGGAAGTCATATTCGTGATCTGTGATTGGTTCCTATGTTGTTATTTTTGTTAAATATTGGTTAGAAATTGACTTAGTTATTTAGCTGCTAGTTCATCCCCACTCTATTTTTCTAGCTTATAGCCATATTTTCCATTTCTTTCTGTTATTCCCATCTTTTTTCATTAATTTATTTCCCTAAAATTCATACCAGTCTTAGAATAGCAAGGGAACCATCCCCCTTTAGAGATTGGTCTAAAAGACATTTATTTTCTTTAGCCATTCAATGTTGGTCGAGTCTAGGGTACACATACATTTTATCCTTAGGAATATTCTTGATCAAAAGTTTTTGGCATGCCCAGTGGGACAAGAAGTCTCCATGTTTTAAGGGATCATGATTTTGGTGAATCTCTGGCTTATATTTATCTGTAAAATCACTTGACGACTATGTTGGGCTGAAGATCTAGATCTCATGATTGATGGGCATCTTTTGTGCTAAAAGAATATACCCTAGAGGACCCAAGGTTTGGTGAGAAGCCTTGACCTCACAAGCAGAAAAAAAAATGTTCACCTGGCGACTCTAACTCAACGGTTAGGATCATGATATCTAAGGACCACTGCTATAATGGTACAAGTATGTTATTCTAGCTAGGATGATTCTGACCCTCTGAATCTCCAAAGTCAACATGATATTCCTAAAATTACCATGAAGACCCTAAGGAAATACAATGGCACTGAGGGAATGGCCCGATAGCACCTTGAAGATGTTGTTTCTATAGCGACCCTCCATGGCATAACCCACGAAGATTTTATGATCAGACTTCTTGCCCTATCTCTAGAAGGAAGGGTGCTACAATGGTACAAATTGCTCAGACATAAGAGCATATGCTCATGGGAAGAATTAGTGAGAGCACTCATCAACACATTTGATGATTTTTAGGATACCTTTCAACTCTTGATGCACACCTCCACCATCACGAGGGTACCTCTAGAGTGCATCATGTACTTCAATGTCTGATTTTGGAGGATAATTATGGAGAAAATTTGATCATCATCCACCCAGGCCCACCTATACTATGTTTAGGATTTCCACCCAGACATAAGCCTCCTCCTACTATAATATAGGGAACAAAGATTTCCTCAAGTCTTTCAGGAGGTAGTACAAGCAGAGTGGCTCCTACTCCAAGCAGGAAATTTGTAGTGGAGAGAATTTGCTTCCCCATCACTTCTTTTGGTGGTTACTACCCCCATCCATCTTGCACAATATCTACCATCATGGTGATCACAAACTATGCATAATTTTGGAATACAACTGTTTAGAGTGCAAGGGATGGATATCTCCCAGCACCTGTAGAAAGAGTATGCAAGCATTACCCCAGTAATGATCAATATGGTAGCTTGTAAATTCCTTCAAGAGAAGTATCAAGAAGAAGAGAAAGGTCTAACGACAAGCTATAAGTGCAAATAGGGCACAATTTTGCACCCTTTTGTATCCCTAAGCATAGAACACAAGTACTCAACCAAGACCCAATAAGCATACCTCCTCAAGAGGTTGGTCCTGAGGAGATCTTGATAGTAGGGCTACTGCTAGAAAAATCCTACCGTCACATCAAGGAGTCAGAGGAGAACATACCAAGACCCTGCAACTAGTGGACTCTCAAAAGTGGTGACATTAGGCCCATCCATTACCATAACTGGTATTCAAAGAAGGCTTCCATGTGGCAAATATCTTTGCCATATTATTCATTAATTGTATGAGTGTTGGTATGCATGATAACCAACCATGTTGCATTTTGTTTACAACCTGGTAAATTTTGGTAATAGGCCAACCAAACTTCAAATATCAACTGAAGTACAATCAAATCTGATTCGAACACTGCAGATTCATCGAGTAGGTACCTAATGCCAATTTTGTGGTGGTGGTATGCCAATCATGTTGTAAAATTTTATGTAAATAATGTAAATATATCAGCTGATAAATAAGGTGTGGAGAGCACAAAATTGTGTGATTTGGCATCATCAGATCTTGGTGACTCAAAGTGGAAGGTACTCTCTTGGTTTGTGTGTTATTGTGTCTGTGTTTTGTTGTGACTCTGTTGCCCAATGGATAAAGGCATTGGGGTCAATTTACATTCAGACAAGCTAAATAGCTCGTAAGCCATCAGAAGTTTTGGCATTTTTGCCACACTAAAAATAAAATTTTAAACTCGTCCAAGTATGAAATGCATCCAATGATATCTTGAATGGTTTGAGAGATATTAAATATTATCTCGAGAAATCTTGCTAATGAAGTTTAAAAGTTAAATTTGGAGACTTTAGAGGTCCCGTAGAGGATGAAAATGGAGGAAATGTGAACCATAAATTTATTTATTGTAGATCTCTTCCCAAGATTTCCAATAATATATTACAATAGACAATTAGTTCAATGGATCAAAAGTTATGGCTCCATGAAGTTGTACCACCAAAAATCATTTTCGGGCTCTTTTCTAAAGAAAATCATTTTCAAGGTGAAAATAATTTTTAAACAGTTTCTCCAACAAAATAGACTTTTTAAGCAATTTCTCCAGTGAAATTTATTTTCAAGCAATTTCTCCAGTGAAATCAATTTCAGGGAATTTTTCCAGTGAATCAATTTCAGGCAATTTCTCCAGCAAATTGAATTTCAGGAATATCTCCAGTAAAATTGATTTTTAGGAAATTTCTCCAACGAAGTTGATTTTCAGGAATTTTCTGTAGTGAAATCAATTTCAAGCAATTTCTCCAACGAAATTTATTTTAAGGTAATTTCTTCAGCAAAATTGATTTTTAGGGGTAGCCAAAATTAAATGCCATCATTTCCCAAAATGATCCACGCTTATACGATGTTCTTGATTTTGAAGGCACCACCCATGAAGGTGAAAATTCTACCGATGATTCTTATTGAGTTCCAATATGCTACCAGTTGTAAATGCTCATTGATGATTGAGGCACCATTTTATTGGTTCATTGCTACTACTAAGGAAGAAAATACAGTTGACCATTTCACCGACTTGCTACCATTGTCATTTTATTTAATGTTTATTACATTTTAGGGGTGAAATCCTCTGTAAATACTATAAAACTTGATAAGTTTGATAGGGGGACTATAGAGGGGGAAAACTACCCTACCGCGTACAATTCCCAAAAAGGTTGGATCCATAAGAGATAGAAAGCCTTATGGGGTGAACCATGAGGGTTGTGTTGTTCTCTACACTCGGTGCTAGGGGGAAGGGTTCACCAGGAATGGTTTTAGGACTCGCTCCAAGTCCTCAGGATTTTGGGATAGTTTGATGTATTCAGTTTAAAGCAATCACCTAAGTTTGGCCTTTCTAGATCTATGCTATGAAAGATAAAGGACAATGTAAAAATCAGAATGCAAGAATACAAGAGCTAACCTAATATGATTCTTTCTTTGAATGCTTTCTAACCTAGGGTTTTATCTAAAAAACCTTTAAAGCAAGGACACAAGATAAATGCACAATATTAACCCTAGATGCACACTATATGCTTTTCACTTTCAGATGCCTAAGAATCAATACTCAGATCAGATCTTCAACCAATAAAATAATTAGAACACTTATCTTGATCGATGGTTGACTTAGCTTTTTCTACCTCTTGTCCAATGATATCATAAATACTTGTTTCTGCAAGATAACTTATGAAACACTTGAAAATGGGATTAGCATTAGGGGGCCTGCTTAGGCCATTGTACAATAATGCTTGGAGGTACAATAGTCAAGCCCCCTAGGTCCTTTTAGATGACCTTTGGAAATAAAAGCGAAAATTGACCTTTGGATAATTAATCATAAAATAACAATGCAACAATAGAGAAATAGAAAATAGATTATGCTATCATGCCCTAAATGCAATTTAGAAAATACTCATGCAATCAAAATCTGATAAATGCCCCTAGTTTAGTCTTAGGAAAAATTGTGCCTCATAGATGGTAGGAATGATAATGCTATAGGCGAAGTCACGTTCTATCAGAATGGGGTAGATCTCACTTCTGTGAGCAAAAACCCTAAATTAGGGTTAGCAAAGTCATGCCTCATCGGGATAGGGCACGATTTCACTTTAGAGACATGAAAAATAAAATATAAATGTAGAGCATAAATAAATGTAGGAAATAAAGTGTGCACAACCTGATGGATGATATAGAAGTAGGTAGAAGAGATCGAGGTATCCAAATGGGCACTCTCTTTCCTTCCGAACTACAACATGAATCCACCAAACCACATAATAATCCAAATCAATGTAGTAGAAGATCAAATCCAAAATTCGCACTTTGGGGTTAGCTTGTAGAAGAAATAGGAAGTAGAGCGAAAGTAAGAATGTGAGCACTAATTAATCATAAGAATTTTGAGCTTAATTAATTTCTAAGATCGATCACATATATCTAGGAGTGAGATTAACCCCTCCTTTTATAGATGAAAATCAGGGTGAAAGAAGTGGGAAAACAAACACAAGATGATCAAAAGCATGCTAAAAAGGTTAAACCTAGGTTTTAATAAATTAAAACCCTAAAAATAGTGAAATCATGCCCCATGCCGATGGGGTGCGATATCGCTTCTATGAAGTCGCACCCCATCGTAACCGGGTGTGATTTCGCTAAAAGGCTAAAGAAAAGCAAGGTAGGGGAAAAAGAGGCTTACCCTTGCCTAGGGCAAGGGTTAGGGACCTCTTAGGGGCTCTAAGGAAGATTACCCACTAAAAGTGGGTCAATTTTCATGTGTCTACATTTTTCCCCCTCTTTGATGCATTTAAGGCCAAGTAAATGCATCAAAGAAAGGTGTAGACTCCTATGGGAAAAAAGGGCAACAAACACACAAAAGAAAAGGAGTGGCTAGGTTTGGACAAAGGGGTGGCATAAGAGGGGTATTACGAAAGGATACTCTGGACTCTTGCACACTAGGTGAGGCATTACTACCACTAATGCCTCTATGGCTAGGGTGCCCCCTCGAGTTTCGAAAGGAAAGGAGACTCCTTAAGAAACTCGAAAAGGTGAAGAAAAAGCAAAACACAAAAATACAGAGAATAAGCAAGCAATAAAGAAAATATTATTGGGTACAACATGAATCTAATGTAGCTAGCATGAAATGCATAGAAGAAAGGGAAAGATAGAATAAAAGAAGATAAGAAGAATGAGAAGAAGAAGAAAAAGAAGCTCCAAAGGTCAATCATCTAAAATCGAGAAGAAGGCTAAATCAGAACCCTGACTAGAGGGTGTTATGCTCAAAATATGGTCCATGTATGGAGTGAAACCCACTATGGGTGTAGTACTCGCTAATATGGATAGATGGGAAAAATATGGAGCGTAACCCACTATGGATGATTGCTCACTAGTGACTATTGTGGGGTGATTACCCACTAGGATGTATGTCGAGGCCTGCTAAAATGGCCAAGGAGCTGATCTTGTAATGGGGTGTTGAGCCCGCTGAGTCAAAGAGAGATGTAATTTGATAGGGGTGATATATGATGTATGTTGATGTGAATGATGTATATGCTAGTACTACCTGATAGGGTGTATGCGGATGTATGTATGAGCCAATCAATATGAGCATAACACAATATGAGTGTGTGCATGTGCTAGAAGAAATAAGAGGAAGAAAATGAGGAGCAAAGAATTGTGTGTGTGTGCCCCCTACTTGAAGTTTTAGCAAGTGAAAATTCAAGAGGGAGGAAGTGATCAAATAAATAAGAGAAGAATGTATATCCTTGTCTGAATCAAAGAAAGCAAAAGAGAAATAATTATCATGCAAAAGATAAGAATATACAAAAGGAGAATTGTATTCCTTGACTTTGATGAGAGATGATGAACATTATAAAAATTTTCAAAGTCAAGGAAGACAAGAAGAGGAGAGAAGAAGAAAAATGTAGGAGAAAACCAAGAAGAGAATTTGAGAAGAAAAGAAGAAAAGGGATGGGGTCCTAGGTTGGGGTTTCGCTAGGCATCAGAGCCCTAGTGAGAATGCAATGCATGTGAGCTACAACCTAACTAGGTATCATCACCTGCCATTGTCATGAATCCCTAGAAACTATATGAACAAGCAGTTATGAGCAAGCAATAATGCAAATATGACAAGCAATATGCAAGAACATAATGTCAAGCAATCATGCATAATATGATAGGCAAGCATGCAAAATATGTCAGGCAAACATGCAACATGATCTAACTAAATGCATATGCAATATGAAAAATGGATCAAGCATAATATATTTTTAAATGCATTATATTCATTGGTTCTTTAAGCTCTTTACCATCCATAGAAGCCAACTTATAAGCACCTGAGCCAAACTTAGCTATTATGACAAAGGGCCCCAACCAGTTGGGCTGAAACTTACCTCGAAGATCAACACGAGCATTAGTGTTCTTTTGGTTTTCCTTGAGGACAAGGTCCCCAACCTCAAAAGAATGGTTGCAAAATTTCTTAGAGTAAGATCATTGGAGCCTACCCTGATAGGCTCACAAATTCTCTAAGGCATGAATGTGCTTCTCATCCAGTAGCTCCAATTGGTGCAAATGGTCTGCATGATACTCATCATCGACCTCAACATCTTGCAACAAGATGCACAAAGAAGGAACCTCAAGCTCAAAAGGAAACACCACCTCAGACCCATATACCAAGACATATGGTGAGGCCCCTATGGGAGTACGCACACTAGTACGGTAGGCCCACAAGGTAGGATAAAGTTGGGTATGCTAGTCATGACCGGTCTTACTAACCAACTTCTTCAAAATCTTGATCAAGGATTTATTGGATGCTTCGCTTGTCCATTACCCTGAGGATAATAAGGAGTTGACCATCTATGTTGAATCTTGTACTTAGCACAAATATTATGGATATCCTTGTTCTTGAAAGGAGTGTCATTGTCAGAAATAATCATCGAAGGAATCCCAAACCTACAAAGAATCTGGTTGAAGATGAACTTGGAAACCTGAGTTCCAGTCACCATAGCTAGGGGTATGGCTTCAACCCATTTAGTGAAGTACTCTATCATAGTAATGATAAACTTGTGACCATCAGATGACACTGGGTTAACCTTCTTGATAATGTCCAATCCCCACATGGAGAATGGCCAAGGGGAAGAAATAACCTGAAGGTCTTGAGAAGGAGCATGAATAAGATGATCATGGCATTGACACTTGTCATAGTATCAAACATAATCACATGCATATTTCTCCATGGAAGGCCAATAATACCCCATCCGAAGGAGATTTTTGGTAATAGCATTACCACTAAAATGGCCTCCACATGAACCTTCATGAGCATCACTAAGAGCAAGTCGGGCTTCATCGGAGTTAAGACATCACAAGAGGATACCTTCAAAAGAATGTCGATACAAAGTATTTCCAATTATAACAAATTGACATGCTCTTTTGCGTAATAGCTTGCATTGATTATGATCTAAACCATCAGGCATTGATCCATATTTAAGGAAATTAAATATGTCATTATACCATGGTTTAGGTGGGGAATATTCGATGGTAAAACACTCTAGGGGATCCAAACAAGAACTCAAAGATGTAGGTTCTTAGAGTTTTTGAATGATAATCGAAGCTTGATCATCTTCCAACTCTAAAGGGAACAAATATGCAGTAGCAGCCATGGCATCCACATGGTGGTTTGAGGATCTAGGGATAGACTCTATGGTTACCTGCTCAAAAGAAGACAACAACTTGGTAACAATCTCCTTATATGGTTTAAGTTTATCATCTCGAGTCTGATAAATATCGTTGATCTGATTAACCACAAGTTGAGAGTCACCAAAGACCGAAAGGACCCTAACCTACAAAGCTAAGGCTGCTCTAAGACCAAGGATCAAAGCTTCATATTCTGCAGTGTTATTCATGCAAGAAAAATGAAGCTTGAAGGACAAGAGGATGAGCTATTTTTATGGTGTAACTAGAATGACTCCAGCTCCAATGCCCTTCATGCATTGGGCTCCATCAAAAAACAAAGTCCAAGACTTAGACTCTTCAATTTCAACATTGAAGCACTCATCAAGAAACTCAACAACTATAGGATAGGCAACTTCTAGGGGAGCAGAGGCTAACTGATCAACAATCACCTGACCCTTGATAGCCTTCTGACCTATGAAAGTTAGGTCAAACTCACTAAGGGCCAACACCCATTTAGCAGCTCGACTTGATAGGTGGGGCTTAGACATCAAATAGCACAAAGGATCAAACTTTGCAACCACTAATGTCTTATGGCTGAGCATGTAGTGCCTTAACTTCTAGGAAGCAAACACTATGGCTAGATAAAGCTTCTCTAAGGGAGTGTACCTAGTTTCATAGCTGACCAAAGTTCTACTAATATAGTAGATAGCTCTTTCTTTATTTTCATCATCATGTTGAGCCAGCATGGCTCCCAAAGCATGAGTTGTGGCTGCTATGTAAAGCAACAAATACCTACTAGGCATAAGGGGAACTAAAATAGGTGGGGAGGTGAGATACCTTTTGAGGTCATCAAAAGCTTTCTGACACTCAGAATCCCATCGAAAAACTACATCCTTCTTAAGGAGCCAAAGGAAAGGCTGACACTTATCGACTAACTAGGCAATGAACTGATGAATAGACTACAACTTACCTTGCAGACTATACAATTTAGTCAAGGTGTGAGGAGGAGGTATATCAATGATAGTTGCTATCTTAGTAGGGTCCACTTCAATGCCTCACCTAGACACTATGAAGCCTAGCAACTTGCCAGATGTGACTCCAAACACACACTTAGCAGGTTTAAGATGAACTTTATATTGTCGAAGCCTTTCAAATATTCATCTTAAATCATGGACATGATCCTTTCATTCTAATGAATGAGCCAAAAGGTCATCCACATAGTCCTAGAGAATATCATGCATCATGTCATGGAAAATATAAGTCATGGCCCATTGATAGGTAGCTCCCACATTTTTCAAGCCAAAAGGCATGACTTTCCAGTAGAAGGTACCCCATGGAGTAGTGAATGTTGTCTTGGCCTGATCTTCAGGAGCAATCATAATCTGATTGTAACCTGAGAAACCATCCATGAGTGAAAGCATCCCACATTTGGTAGTGAAATCTACAATCTGGTCTATGTTGGGCAAGGGAAAATCATCCTTGGGACATGCTAAGTTAATGTCCCAAAATTTGGTACATACTCTGATTGTTCCTTCTTTCTTAGCTACAGGAATGATATTAGAAATCCAATCAGAATAGTCGATGGCTTTTATAAAACTGACATCAAGGAGTTTTTGGAGCTCCTCCTTGATTGAGAGGGTGACCTTCGGATGCATCTTCCGAAGCTTCTGCTTAACAGGCTTAGCACTAGGCTTAACTACCAAATGATGCATGACAAGGGAGGGATCAAGCCCTGGCATGTCGACATATGACCAAGCAAAAATATCTTGATATTCTTTCAATAAATTGGTCAATTGCTCCTGCTCATCCATGGTCAGGGCTTTGCCTAACTTAAGGATTCTAGGGGCTTCCTCAGAACCTATGTTCACATCTATGGTCTCCTCAATGAGGATGGACAAATTATCCTCAAGAGGAGGTGGGGCAGGAATCACTCCTAATTGCTCAAGGTCCTCGGGAGACATAGAACCAAAGTCCACTTGAGAACTAGAAGACTCAACCTGCATTGCGCAAGGGATAAACCCATCAAAGCAGATATCATTCTGAGGTAAAGCCTCATCTATAACATGTGACTCTAGGGTTAAGACCATAGGAGAGGGTGGACCCTCATCCTCAACACTCCACTCTAAACCTTGATGAGATTCATCAAAGAGAAGATCTAAACAAGAAGAGTCATCTTGATCCTGTGATGAAACATTTGTAGAAAATTTCTTAGAGGAAGATTGTGAGGAATGAATTTGGGCTAAATCCTCTGGTGAGAAAAATTCAAATGGATGTGGATCACCCATGATAGAAATGATTTGGTTTTCAAATTCAAATTTCACATATTGATGAAAATTAGAAGGGATGACCTTCATCGCATGAATCCATGGTCATCCAAGAAGAATATTAAAATATGTAGGACAAGACACCACGTAAAACATTGTATTCAAAATTTTAGGTCCAACTCTAAGAGGGAGGGATATAGTACCACAAGCCTTTTGAGACTCATTGCTGAAAGTTTTAATGATGTCACTGGTTACAATTAAATCTTCCTCTTTCAATCCAAACTTCTGAAAGAAATGATGTGTACATATATTAAGCGAAGAACCATTATCAATCATAACCCTTTTGATGAGAGTATCCCCAATAAAAGTAGTGATATATAAAGATGAATCTTCTTGCATTTCTAAGAAAGACATATCATTATCTGAAAATGTGAGATGAAGCATCCCAAGAGAACTTACAACCTTTGCTATATCACTAGGAGAAATATCAGGAGGTACTGACTGCTACTTCAAAATATTTACCATAGCTTCTTCATGGGCTTGAGAATTTTGTAGAAGTTCTAAGAGAGAAATATTTGTTGACATACTCATCTCCTATTGAGATCACTGAATTTGTTGACTCTGTACTAACTTCTCTGGAGTAGCTGTTATCATTCCAACCATATTGTTATCATACTGATGTGGCACATTCTTATAGGACACTTGGTTGGTTTGTCTAGTTCTATCCTAATTCTATTGGTTGTTGGAAGACTAAAAACTATTGGTGTCAATACGACCAACATCAATTAAATCTTGAACCACATGTTTCAACTTCTTATAAGAATTTGTCTAGTGTCCTTCTACTCTATGATATGTACAATATTGACCTACCTTATACCAATGAGTTGTAGTATCTGGTTGTCTTATAGGAGGTAGTTCAATTGCCTTAGCTTCTAATAATTGCTTCAAAACTGCTTCCATAGGTATATTAAGTCTGGTAAAATTCCTTTGAGGAGGTTTCTGAAGTACAATATTTTGTAGGCTATTGGTGATATTATTAATAGGCCTACTATCATTATTACCTCCTGTATGCTTATTCTTATGTTGAGACTTAGTAGACTTTTCTTCTTTATTCTTAAGCTGACCTCTCCTAATGAGAGCTTGTTCCACTTTTCTGGCTAACTCAATTGCTTGATCAAGAGATGTAACAGTAGTAGTTTCTAGTGCATAAGATATCTGTTCTTGTAAATTACTAATGAATATATCAAGCATATATTTCTGAGACACAGGTTGTCTTAATCGGCCAACTAAACTTCTCCAATGAGCTAAGAATTCTGAAAAACTTTCTTCTTTACTTTGCTTGAGATCATATAGATCTCTCATTGTCACTTCCTTTTCAATATAAGCACTAAATTGATGAACAAACATTTCTGCAGTCTTTTCAAAGCTCTTTAAAGAATAGTTGGGCAACCGATAATACCATTCCAATGCAACTCCAACAAGACTCTTTGGAAATGTTTTCAATAGAAGCATATCATCATAAACAAGATCATGGCAAGCTATCCTGAATCCCCTTAGATGCTCTATTGGATCTTCTATCCCTTTATAGATTGGTAAAATTGGCATAGGAAAATGCTTGGGATAAGGTCTAGCAACAACAATAGGATCCAATGGTTGACTACACATTTCCTTATAATTATATGTAAATCTTGAAGGCTGAATCATATCCATCCTTGAAACCAATTGATTCACTATATTTTCCAAATTCTGCATTTTTGGATTATGTGTGTTTCCCATATTCCCTTGACTTAAGTTGGACATGAGAAGGTTATTGTTATATGTGGTGCCTTGTGAGAATGGAAGATTAACTTGTGGTGGAATAGAAGCAATAGTGTTGACATTAGAAGATAAAGGAGGAAATTGAAAGTAATTTTGGGTGCCATTACTAGTTGGAGGAATAGGTGGATTCCATCCAATGTTGGTGGTCATAGTAGTGGCATAAGTAGGTTGACAGGTTTGATTACCATGATTCAAAGGTTCACTCAAAGGATTTCCTTGAAGTGGGATATCCTTTTCAAGTAATGCTTCTTCCTCTAAGGCTAGATCCAATGCATGTTTATGATATTTATAAAAAGTCCATACATGGTCAAAATATTTAAAGATAAGATTCCCATTGGGATCTTGAATAGGATCAAGATGATTATCAACCTCTTCTTCTAGGTTATGATTTTCTCTATCAATTTGATCATTCTCATGAAAAATCTCATCAAACCTAAGGAGTCTTCATCCTTCCCCAAGGTCAGAAGCCATTGAGAAAAAGAAAAAAATAAGAAGAAGAACTAAGACCAAAGAGACCTACGCACTTACACAAGGAGATTATATTTTTAAATATTTGGCACACAAATTAATGATCTTGCTTATTATTTTTAAAATAAAAGGAGGTGTTCACATCGGGTTCACCAAATATGTAGAGGGGAAAACTGCCCTACTATGTACAATTCCCAAAAAGGTTGGATCTATGAGAGATAGAAAGCCTTATGGGGTGAACCATAGGGGTATGTTGTTCTCTACACTCGGTGCTAGGGGGAAGGGTTCACCAGGAATGGTTTAAGGACTCACTCCAAGTCCTCAGGAATTTTGGGATAGTTTGATGTATTCAGTTTCAAGCAATCACCTAAGTTTGGCCTTTCTAGATCTATGCTATGAAAGATAAAGGACAATGCAAAAATTAGAATGCAAGAATACAAGAGCTAACCTAATATGATTCTTTCTTTGAATGCTTTCTAACCTAGGGTTTTATCTAGAAAATATTTAAAGCAAGGGCACAAGATAAATGCACAATATTAACCCTAGATGCACACTATATGCTTTTCACTTTTAGATGCCTAAGAATCAATACTCAGATCAGATCTTCAACCAATAAAATAATTAGAACACTTATCTTGATCGGTGGTTGACTTAGCTTTTTCTGCCTCTTGTCCAATGATATCAGAAAATACCTATTTCTGTAAGATAACTTATGAAACACTTGAAAATGGGATTAGCATTAGGGGGCCTACTTAGGCCATTGTACAACAATGCTTGGAGGCACAACAATCAAGCCCCCTAGGTCCTTTTAGATGACCTTTGGAAATAAAAGTGAAAATTGACCTTTGGATAATTAATCATAAAACAACAATGCAACAATAGAGAAGCAAAAAATAGATTATGCTATCATGCCCTAAATGCAATTTAGAAAATACTCATGCAATCAAAATCTGATAAATACCCCTAGTTTAGTCCTAGGAAAAATCATACCTCGCATATGGTGGGCATGATAATGCTATAGGCAAAGTCACGCTCCATCAGAATGGGGTACGATCTCACTTCTGTGAGAAAAACCCTAAATTAGGGTTAGCGAAGTTGCGCCTCATTGGGATAGGGCACGATTTCGCTTCAGAGACATGAAAAATAAAAGATAAATGCAGAGCATAAATAAATGTAGGAAACAAAGTGCGCACAACCTGATGGATGATGCAGAAGCAGGTAGAAGAGATCGAGGTATCCAAATGGGCACTCTCTTTCCTTCCGAACTACAACACGAATCCACCAACCACACAACAATCCAAATCAATGCAGTAGAAGATCAAATCTAAAATTCGCACTTCGGGGTTAGCTTGTAGAAGAAACAGGAAGCAGAGCGAAAGTAAGAATGCGAGCACTAATTAATCATAAGAATTTTGAGCTTAATTAATTTCCAAGATCGATCACATATATCTAGGAGTGGGATTAACCCCTCCTTTTATAGATGAAAATTAGGGTGAAAGAAGTGGGAAAACAAACACAAGCCGATGCCAAGCACGCTAAAAAGGTTAAACCTAGGTTTTAATAAATTAAAACCCTAAAAATAGCAAAATCATACCCCGTGCCGATGGGGTGCGATATCGCTTCTACGAAGTCGCGCCCCATCGTAACCGGGCGTGATTTCTCTAAAAGGCTAAAGAAAGGCAAGGTAGGGGGAAAAGAGGCTTACCCTTGCCTAGGGCAAGGGTTAGGGACCTCTTAGGGGCTCTAAGGAAGATTACCCACTAAAAGTGGGTCAATTTTTTGTGGCTCCAGGGAAATTTTGCTAAAAATTATTTGAGTTTAAACTTCTGCATCAATTGAAATACTTTTGGCCTTGGTTCCTAGATCAGTTGTGTATGTGATCACTTTTTACCTATCATTTCTATGATATTCATGCCTTTGTTAGATAGATTAAATTATGCATTTGAATATGATTTTTGATGAAGAAGTGAATGTTGAAATGTTAATTGGAAGTCATATTTGTGATTGGTTCCTATGTTGTTCTTTTTGTTAAATGTTGGTTAGAAATTGAAATTGACTTGGTTATTTAGTTACTAGTTCATCCCCACTCTATTTTTTTGTCTTACAACTATATTTCCCATTTATTTAAGTTATTTTCCATTTATTTCTATTATTTCCCATCTCTTTCCATTAATTTTTTTCCCTAAACTTCATACCAATCTTAGAATAGCAAGAGGAACCAACCTCCTCTAGATATTGGTCTAAAGTACATTTATTTCCTTCATCCATTCAATGTTGGAAGAGTCTAGGGTGCACATAAATTTTATCCTTAGGTAGATTCTTGACCAACAATTTTTGGCACGCTTAATGGGACAAACAATCTCCATGTTTTAAGGGAGCTCGAGTTTGGTGAATCTCTTGCTTGAATTCATCTAGCAAAATCACTTGGTGACTCCATTGAATTGAAGATCTAGATCTCATGACTGGTGGATTCCTTTTGTGCTAAAATAAGACACCCAAAGGACCCAAGATTTGGTGAGTAGCCTTGAAATCACAAGAAGAGAAAATAATGTTTGCCAAGCAACTCCGAATCAGCGGTAAGGATCATGATCTTTGAGTACCACTACTATAATGGCATAGGTATACTAACCTAGTTGGGATGATCTTGGCCCTGGGAATCTCCAAAGTCAACATGAGATTCTTGAAAGTGACCTAAATACCCTAATGAAATACAATGGTATTGAGGGAATGACCTGAGAGCACCTTGAAGATATTGCTACTCTAGCGAACATCCATGGCATAACCCATGAAGATGTCATGATCAGAATTCTGGTCCTATCTCTAGAAGGAAGGGTGTTGCAGTGGTACAAAATTCTTGGGCTTAAGAGCATTTTCTCATGTGTAGACTTTGTGGGAGCACTTGTCAACACATTTGATGATTTTTAGGATCCCTTTCAACTCCTGATGCACCTCTCCACCATCACTAGGACACCTCTAGAGTGCATCAGAGACTCCAATATCCAATTTTGGTGGAGAATTCTAGAGAAAATCTGGTCTTCACCTGCCTAGGCCCACATGTGCTATGTTTAGGATTTCCACCTGGATATAAGCCTCCTTCTACTACAATCTAAGGAACAACTCAAGTATTTTAGGAGGTAGTATAAGCAGAGCGACTCCTCCTCCAAGAAATAAAGTTGTAATGGAGAGAACCCACTTCTCCATCACTTCTTTTGATGGTTGCTACCCCCATCCATCTTGCATAGTACACACCATCATGGTCATCACAAACTATAAAAAAATTTAGAATACATTTGTTCAGAGCACAAGGGGTGGATATCTCCTAGAACTGGAAGAAATAATATGCAAGCATTACCCTAGTAATGAACAATATGGTAGCTTGAAAATTCCTTTAGGAGAAGGACTGAGAAGAAGAGAAGGGTCTGACAACAAGATCTAAGTGCAAAAAGGGCACAATTTTGTACCATTTTTGTATCCCTAAGCATAGCATGCAAGTACTCGATCGATACCCAATAAGCATACCTCCTCAGGAGGCTGGTCCTGAGGAGATCCTAATAGTAGGGTTATCACCAAAAAATCCTATTATCACATAGAGGATTCATAGGAGCACGTACCCAAGATCCCGTAGCCAATGGACTCTCAAAAGTGATGACATTAGGGCTAGCCATCATCACAACTAGTACTCAAAGAAGGCTCCCATGTGGATTATTCATTAATTGTGATGTATGATAACCTATCATGTTGCATCTTGTTTGCAACCTAGAAAACTTTGGGAATAGTCCAGCCAAACTTCAAAGATCGACTAAAGTATAATCATATCTGGTCTGAACATTGCAGATTCATTGGGTAGGTGCCCAACACCAATTTTGTGGTGGTGACATGCCAATCATGTCATAAAATTTTGTGTAAATGATGTAAATAGGTTGGCTGATAAATAAGGTGTAGAGATCACAAAGTGGTATGATTTGACATCATCAGATTTGGGTGACAAAAAGTGGAAGGTACTCTTTTTGTTTACGTTTTCTTGTGTTTGCATTTTATTGTGACTCTGTTGCCCAATGGATAAAATCCCTAGGATCGATTTGCATTTAGAAAAGCTAAATACCCCACGAGCCACCAGAAGTGTTGGTATTTTCACCACACTAAAAATAAATTTTTAAATTTTTCCAAGTATGAAATGCATCCAGTGATATCCTGAATGCTTTGAGAGATATTAAAGATTTTGTCTCGATAAATCTTGCTAATGAAGTTTAAAAGTAAAATTTGAGGACTTTAGAGGCCCCATATATAGATGAAAAATGGACAAAATAGCTAAACCATCGATTTTACTACTGTAGATTTTTTCCCAAGATTTCTAATGATATATTACAATAGAAAATCAGGTCAATGGATCAAAAGTTATGGCTCAAGGAATTTGTACCACCAAAAATCATTTTCGGGGAGAAAATCATTTTCGGGCACTTTTCTAGAGAAAATCATTTTCGAGGTGAAATTGATTTTCATGCAGTTTCTCCGGCAAAATTAACTTTTTAGGCAATTTCTCTAGCAAAATTGATTTCCAGGCAATTTCTCCAGTGAAATTGATTTTCAGGAGTCAATTTCTCTAGCAAAATTGATTTACAGGCAATTTCTCCAACAAAATTAATTTTCAAACAATTTTTCCAGTGAAATCAATTTCAGCCAACTTCTCTAGTGAAATTGAATTTTAGGCAATTTCTCTAGCGAAATTGATTTTCAGGAAATTTTTTCGGTGAGATAGATTTTCAGGCACTTTCTCTAGTGAAATCAATTTCAGGAAATTTCTCCAACGATTTGATTTTCAGGCAATTGCTTAAACGAAATTGATTTTTAGGGGGTAGCAAAAATTAAATACCAAAATTTCCCAAAATGATCCACGCTTATACGATGTTGCTGGTTTTTTAGGCACCACTCATGAAGGTGAAAATTATACCGATGATTCTTGCTGAGTTCCAATATGCTACCAACTGTAAATGCTCACTGATTTTTGAGGCACCATTTTATTGGTTCATTGCTACTACCGAGGAAGAAAATATTGTCAACCATGCCACCGAATTGCTATCATTTCCACCATTTTATTTAATGCTTATTAAATTTTAAGGGTGAAATCCTCTATAAATACTGTAAAACTTGATAATTTTGATAGGGGGACATTTTGCTAAAAACACTTTGAGTTTAAAATTCTGCATCAATTGAAAGACTTTTGGCCCTGGTTCCTAGATCAGTTGTGTATGCGATCACTTTTTGCCTAACATTTCTATGATATTCATGCCTTTGTTATATAGATTAAATTATGCATTTGAATTTAATTTTTGATGAAGAAGTGAATTTTGAAATGTTAATTGGAAGTCATATTTATGATCTGTGATTGGTTCCTATGTTATTTTTTATATTAAATACTCTTTAGAACTTGACTTGGTTATTTATCTACTAGTTCATCCCCACTCTATTTTTCTAGCTTATAGCCATATTTCCCATTTATTTCAGTTATTTTCCATTTATTTCTATTATTTCCCATCACTTTCCATTACTTTCTTTCCCTAAACTTCATACCAGTCTTAGAATAGCAAGGAAACCAACCCCCGCTAGAGATTGGTCTGAAGGATATTTCTTTCCTTCAGCCATTCAATGTTGGTCAAGTCTAGGGTGCACATACATTTTATCCTTAGGAATATTATTAACCAATAGTTTTTGGCACACCCGGTGGGACGAATAGTCTCCATGTTTTAAGGGATATCGAGTTTGGTGAATCTCTGGCTTAACTTCATCTGGAAAAATCACCTAGTGACTCCGTTGAGCTAAAAAACTAGATCTCATGATCAATGGATGCATTTTATGCTAAAAGAAGATACCTCGAAGGATCCAAGGTTTGGTGAGTAGCCTTGACCTCACAATAGGAGAAAAGAATGTTTGCCTGGCAACTTCGACTCAATGGCAAGGACCATGATCTCTAAGGACCACTACTATAATGGCATAGGTATGTTATCCCAACTAGGATGATCTTGACCCTCTATATATCCAAAGTCAACATGAGATTCTTGAAACTACCCTAAAGACCCTAACTAAATACCACAACAATTTTGTGGTGGTGGTATGCCAATCATGTCATATAATTTTATGTAAATAATGTAAATAGGCCAACTAATAAATAATATGTGGAGAGAACAAAGTGGTGTGATTTTACATCATCAGATCTGGGTGACTCAAAGTGGAATGTACTCTCTTTCTTTACCTTTTCTTGTGTCTGTGTTTTGTTGTGACTTCATTGCCCAATGGATAAATGCCCTAGGGTCAATTTGCATTCAGATAAGCTAAATACCCTATGAGCCACAAGAAGTGTTGGCATTTTTTCCACACTAAAAATAAAATTTTAAATTCATTCAAGTATGAAATGCATCCAGTGATATCCTAAACTGTTTGAGAGATATTAAAGATTTTATCCCGAGAAATCTTTCCAATAAAGTTTAAAAGTAATATTTAAAAAATTTAGAGGCCCTGTAGAGAGATGAAAATAGATGAAATAGATGAACCATCAATTTCATCATTGTAGATCTCTTCCCAAGCTTTCCAATGATATATTACAATAGACAATCGGGTCAATGGATCAAAAGTTATGGCTCAAGGAAGTTGTACCACCAAAAATCATTTTTGGGGAGAAATCATTTTTGGGGTGAAATTTATTTTCAGGTAGTGTCTCTAGTGAAATGTATTTTCAGGCAATTTCTCCAACAAGATTGATTTTCAGGCAATTTCTCCAGCAAAATCGATTTCAAGCAATTTCTTCAACGAATTTGAATCTCAGGCAATTTCTCCAACAAAATTGATTTTCAGGCAAATTATCCAATCAAATTGATTTTCAAGCACTTTCTCTAGAAAAATCAATTTTAGGAAATTTCTCCAACGAAATTGATTTTCAAGCAATTTCTTCAGTGAAGTTGATTTTTAGGGGGTAGCTAAAATTAAATGTCATCATTTTCCAAAATAATCGGTGCTTATATGATGTTGCTGATTTTTAAGGCACTGCCCATGAAGGTGAAAATTCTACCTATGATTCTTTCTGAGTTCCAATATACTATCAGCTGTAAATGCTCGTTGATTTATGAGGTACCATTTGATTGGTTCATTGTTGCTATCAAGAAATAAAATGTTGTCGACCATGCCATCGACTTGCTACCATTGCCACCATTTTATTTAATGCTTATTAAATTTTAGGGGTGAAATCCTCTATAAATACTATAAACTTGATAAGTTTGATAGAGGGAAATTCTGCTAAAAGCTCTTTGAGTTTAAACTCTTACATCAATTGAAAGACTTTTGGCCCTGGTTCCTAAATCAGTTGTGTATGTGATCGCTTTTTGCTTGTTATTTCTGTGATATTCATGCCTTTGTTTGATAGATTAAATTTTGCATTTGAATTTAATTTTTGATGAAAAGTAAATGTTGAAATGTTAATTGGATGTCATATTTATGATCCGTGATTGGTTCCTATGTTGTTCTTTCTATTAAATATTGGTTAGAACTTGACTTGGTTATTTAGCTGCTAGTTCATCCCTACTCTATTTTTCTAGCTTATAACCACATTTCCCATTCCTTTTAATTATTTTCCATTTCTTTATGTTATTTCCCATATCTTTCCATTATTTTATTTCCCTAAACTTCATACCATTCTTAGAATAGCAATGGAACCAGCCCCCTTTGGATATTGGTCTAAAGTACATTTCTTTCCTTCAACCATTCAATGTTGGTCGAGTCTAGGGTGCACATACATTTTATACTTAGATAGATTCTTGATCAATAGTTTTTTGCATGCTCGATGGATGAACAGTATCCATGTTTTAAGGTAGCCTGAGTTTGGTGAATCTCTGGCTTACATTCATCTAGAAAAATAACTTGGCGACTGCATTGAGCTAAAGATCCAGATATCATGATCGATGGATGCCTTTTGTGCTAAAAGAAGACACCTCGGAGGACCCAAGGTTTGGTGAATAGCCTTGACCTCACAAGTGGATAAAAGAATGTTCACCTGGTGACTCTGACTCAGTGGAAAGGACCATGATATTTGAGGACCACTACTATAATGACACAAGTATGCTATCCCAACTAGGATGATCTTGGCCCTATGAATATCCAAAGTTGGCATGAGATTCCTAAAATTTCCCTGAATACCCTAAAAAAATACAATGGCACTAAGGGAATGGCCCGAGAGCACCTTGAAGATGTTGTTGCTCTAGCGACCCTCCATGGCATAACCCATGAAGATGTCATGATTAAAATTTTGGTCCTATATTTAGAAGGAAGGGCACTATAGTGGTACAAAATACTCGAGCATAAGAGCATCTGCTCATGGATGGACTTAGTGGGAACACTTGTCAACATATTTGATGGTTTTTAGGATCCCTTTCAAATCTTGATGCACATCTCCACCATTAGGAGGGAACATCTAGAGTGCATCATGGACTTCAATATCTAATTTTGGAGGATTTGGAGGATAATTCTAGAGAAAATCTTGTTTTCACCTACCCAGACCCACCTGTACTATGTTTGGGCTTTCCACCTGAACATAAGCCTCCTCCTACTGCAATTTGGGGAACAAATATTCCCTTAAGTCTTTTAGGAGGTAGTACAAGCAGAGCGGATCTTTCTCCATGTAGGAAAGTTGTAGAGGAGAGAACCCACTTCCCCATAACTTCTTTTGATAGTTTCTACCCCCATCCATCTCGCATAGTACCCAAAATCATGGTCATCACAAACTCTACAAAATTTTAGAATACAGATTTTCAGAGCGAAAGGGGTGGATATATCCTAGAACCGATAGAAATAATATGTAATGATTACCCTAGTAATGAAAAATATGGTATCTTACGACTTCCTTCAAGAGAAGGATCAATAAGAATATAAGGGTCTAACGATAAGCTCTGAGTGTAAAGAGGGTATAGTTTTACACCCTTTTTGTATTCCTAAGCATAACATGCAAGTACTCGATCGAGACCCAATAAGCATGCCTCCTTAGGAGGTTGGTCCTGAGGAGATCCTGATAGTAGAGCTATCACTAAAAAAATCCTACTGTCACATCAAGGAGTCATAGGGGCACATACCCAAGATCCTATAGCCAGTGGACTCTCAAAAGTGGTGATATTGGGGTCATCCATCACTGCAACTAGTACTCAAAGAAGGCTCCCATGTGGCAAATATCTTTGCCAGATTATTCATTAATTATATGAGTACTGGCATGCATGATAACCTACAATGTTTCATCTTGTTCACAACATAACAAACTTTGGAAATAGGCCAACTGGACTTCAAATATCGATTGAAGGACAATCATATTTGATCAGAACACTACAGATTCATTGAGTAGGTACTCAATGCCAATTTTGTGGTGGCGACATGCCAATCATGTTGTAAAATTTTGTGTAAATATTGTAAATAGGCTAGCTAATAAATAAGGTGTGGAGAGCACAAAGTGGTGTGATTTGGCATCATAAGATCTAGGTGACTCAAATTGGAAGGTACTCTCTTTGTTTACATTTTGTTGTGACTCCATTGCCCAATGGATAAAGACCCTAGGGTTGATTTGTATTCAAAAAATCTAAATACCCCATGAGCCACTAGAAGTGTTGGAATTTTTGCTACACTAAAAATACATTTTTAAATTCATCCAATTATGAAATGCATCCAGTGATATTCTGAATGGTTTGAGAGATATTATAGATTTTCTCCTGAGAATTCTTGCCAATGAAGTTTAAAAATAAAATTTAAAGACTTTAGAGACCCCATAGAGAGATGAAAATTGATGAAATGGATGAACCATAATTTTTATTGTTGTAGATCTCTTCCCAAGCTTTCCAATGATATATTACAATAGAAAATCGGGTCAACGGATCAAACATTATGGCTCTAGGAAGCTGTACCACCAAAAATCATTTTTGGACATTTTTTTTAGTGAAAATCCATTTTCGGGCACTTTTCTAGTGAAAATAATTTTTGGGGAGAAAATCATTTTCAAGGTGAAATTGATTTTCAGGTAGTTTCTCTAGCAAAATTAATTTTTTAGGCAGTTTCTCCAGTGAAATTCATTTTTAGGCAATTTCTCCAAAGAAATTGATTTTCACGCAATTTCTCTAGCAAGATGTGCTGTGAATGATATATTAGCAAGTACTACCCGATAGGGGTGTGTAAGAATATGTATATAGACCAAGTCAAATGAGCATAACACAATGTGAGTGTGTGCATGTGCTAGAAGAAAAGAGAGGAAGAAAATGAGGAGCAAAGAATTATGCATGTGTGCCCCCAACTTGAAGTTTTAGCTAGTGAAAAGTCAAGAGGGAGGAAATGTGCAGTCAAGAAGAGAAGAGAAGAATGGATATCCTTGTCTGAACAAAGAAAACAAAGGAGAAATAAGAATCATGCAAAGGACAAGGATATACCAAAAGAGGGTTGCATTCCTTGACTTTGGAGAGAAATGATAGTCATTGTAAAAAATTTCAAAGTCAAGGAATACAAGAAGAAGATAGAAGAGAAGAAAAGAGCAAAGGGAAATGAGAAGAGAAGAAGGGATGAAAAATGCATGGGCCCTAGGTTGGGGCTTCACTAGGCATCAGAACCCTAGTGAGAGTGCAATGCATGTGAGCTACGACCTAACTAGGTATCATCACTTGCCATTATCGTGAATCCCCAAAAGATATATGAACAAGCAGTCATGAGCAAGCAACAATGCAATTATGACAAGCAAAAGTGCAAGAGAAACATAATGTTAGGAAATCATGCAAAGTATGATAGGCAATTATGCAATATGAGCAGGCAAGCAAATGTAATATGATCTAAGCTAAATGCAAAATGTAATGTAGATGATAAATCAAGCATAATATCTTTTTAAATGCATTATATTCATAGGTTCTTTAAGTTCTTTACCATCCATAGAAGCCAAACGATAGGCACCTAAGCCAAACTTGGCCGTTATGACAAAGGGCCCTAACCAATTGGGTTGAAACTTACCTCGAAGATCAATACGAGCATTAGTGTTCTTTTGGTTTTCCTTGAGGACAAGGTCCCCAACCTCAAAAGAATGATTGCAAACTTTCTTAGAATAAGATCATCGGAGCCTATCCTAATAGGCTCGCAAATGCTCTAAGGCATGAATGCGCTTTTCATCCAACAGCTCCAATTGGTGCAAATGGTCTGCACGATACTCATCATCGACCTCGACATCTTGCAACAAGATGCGCAATGAGGGAACCTCAAGCTCAAAAGGAAACACCGCCTCAGACCCATATACCAAGACATATGGTGAGGCACCTATGGGAGTACGTACACTAGTATGATAGGCCCACAAGGTAGGATAAAGTTGGATATGCCAGTCACGACCGGTCTTACTAACCAACTTCTTCAAGATCCTGATCAAGGACTTGTTGGATGCTTCGGCTTGTCCATTACCCTAAGGGTAATAAGGAGTTGACCACCTATGTTGAATCTTGTACTTAGCACAAATATTATGAACATCCTTATTCTTGAAAGGAGTGTCATTTTCAGAAACAATCATCGAAGGAATCCCGAACCTACAAAGAATCTGGTTGAAGATGAACTTAGAAACTTGAGTTCCAATCACCATAGCTAGGGGCATGGCTTCAACCCATTTAGTGAAATACTCGATTACAGTAATGATAAAATTGTGACCATCAGATGACACTGGGTTAATTTTCCCAATAATGTCCAATCCCCACATGGAGAATGGCCAAGGGGAAGAGATAACCTGAAGGTCTTGAGAAGGAGCATGAACAAGATGATCATGGCGTTGACACTTGTTGCAACATCGAACATAGTCACATGCATATTTCTCCATGGAAGGCCAATAATACCCCATCTGAAGGAGCTTCTTGGCAATAGCATTGCCACTAAAATGGCCTCCACATGAACCTTCGTGAGCATCACTAAGAGCAAGTCAGGTTTCATCGAAGTTAAGACATCGCAAGAGGATGCCTTCAAAAGAACTTTGATACAAAGTATTGCCGATTATGATGAATCGACATGCTCTTTTACACAAAATCTTACACTGGTTGTGATCTAAACCATCAGGCATCGAACCATCCTTAAGGAAATTAAATATATCGTTATACCATGGCTCATATGGGGAAGCTCCGATGGTCAAACAATCTAGTGGGACAAGACAAGAACCAAGCGACATAGGTTCCCAAAGTTGTCTAATGATAATCGATGCTTGATCATCTTCTAACTCTAGAGGGAACAAGGATGCAGCAGTAGCCATGGCATCCGCATGGTGGTTTGAGGATCTAGGGATAGACTCTATGGTTACTCGATCAAATGAGGATAACAACCTGGTGACAATCTCCTTGTAAGGTTTAAGTTTATCATCCCGAGTTTGATAAACATCGTTAATCTGATTAACCACAAGTTGAGAGTCACCAAAGATCGAAAGGACTCTAACCTGCAAGGCTAAAGCTGCTCTAAGACCAAGGATCAAAGCTTCATACTCTACAGTATTATTTGTGCAAGAAAAATGAAGCTTGAAGGACAAGGGGATGAGTTGCTTTTATGGGGTGACTAGAACGACTCCAACACCAGTGCCCTTCATGCATCGGGCTCCATCAAAAAACAAATTCCAAGACTCAGACTCTTCAATTTCAACATTGAAGCACTCATCAGGAAACTCAACAACTATAGGATGGGCAGCTTCTAGGGGAGCGGAGGCTAACTGATCAGCAATCACCTGACCCTTAATAGCCTTCTGACCTATGAAATTCAAGTCAAACTCACTAAGGGCCAACACCCATTTAGCAGCTCAACCTAAAAGGTGGGGCTTAGACATCAAATAGCACAAAGGATCAAACTTTGCAACTACCAATGTCTTATGGCTGAGCATGTAGTGTCTTAACTTCTGGGAAGCAAACACTACGGCAAGGAAAAGCTTCTCTAAGGGAGTGTACCTGGTTTCATAGCTAACCAAAGTTCTACTGATATAGTAGATAGCTCGCTCTTTATTTTGATCATCATGTTGGGCCAACATGGCTCCCAAAGCATGAGCAATGGCTGCTATATAAAGCATCAAATGCCTACCAGGCACAGGAGGAACTAAAATAGGTGAGGAAGTGAGATACTGTTTGAGATCATCAAAATCTTTCTAACACTCAAAATCCCATCGGAAGACTACATCTTTCTTAAGAAGCTTAAGAAAGGGTTGACACTTATCGGCTAACTAGGCAATGAACCAATGGATAGACTGAAGTTTACCTTGCAGACTACGTAGTTCAATCAAGATGAAGGGAGGAGGCATGTCAGTGATAGTCGTTATCTTAGCGGGATCCACTTCAATGCCTCACCTAGAAACTATGAAGCCTAACAACTTGCCAGATGTGACTCCGAACACACACTTAGTGGGTTTAAGATGAACCTTATATTGTCAAAGCCTTTCAAATATTCATCTTAAGTCACGGACATGATCCTTTCATTCTATGGAGTGAGCTAGAAGGTCGTCCACATAATCCTGGAGAATATCATGCATCATGTCATGGAAAATATAAGTCATGGCCCACTGATAGGTAGCTCCTACATTCTTCAGGCCAAAAGGCATGACCTTCCAGTAGAAGGTACCCCATGGAGTAGTGAATGTTGTCTTGGCCTGGTCCTCAGGGGCAATCATAATCTGATTGTAACCTGAGAAACCATCCATGAGCGAAAGCATCCCACACTTGGCAGTGAAATCTACAATCTGATCTATGTTGGGCAAGGGAAAATCATCCTTGGGACATGCTAAATTAATGTCCCAAAAGTCGGTACATATTCTAATTGTTCCTTCCTTCTTAGCTACTAGAACGATATTGGAGATCCAATCAGAATAGTCGATAGCTTTTATAAAACCAACGTCAAGGAGTTTTTGGAGCTCCTCCTTGACTGATAGGGCGACCTTAGGATGCATCTTCCTAAGTTTCTGCTTAATAGGCTTAGCACTAGGCTTAACTACCAAATGATGCATGACAAGGGAGGGATCAAGCCCTGGCATGTCGACATATGACCAAGCAAAAATATCTTGATATTCCTTTAATAAATTGGTCAATTGCTCCTGCTCATCCATGGACAAGGCTTTACCTAACTTAAGGATTCTAGGGGCTTCCTCAGAGCCTATGTTCACATCTATGGTCTCCTCAATAAGGATGGACAAATCATCCTCAAGAGGAGGTGGGGCAAGAATCACTCCTAATTGCTCAAGGTCCTCGGGAGACATAGAACCAAAGTCCACTTGAGAACTAGAAGACTCAACCTACGTAGTGCAAGGGATAGACCCATCAAAGTAGATGTCATTCTGAGGTGGATCCTCATATTTGACATACTACTTAGGGGTTAGGACCGACAAATAAGGAGAGGGTGGCCCCTCATCCTCAACACTCCACTCTAAACCTTGATGAGATTCATCTAAGAGAGATTCTTGACAAGAAGAGTTGACTTGATCCTGTGATGAGATATTGATTGATGATTCCTTATCAGGATTTTCAGGTTTCTTAGTTTTGTTGGATAAGGAATCTGATGAATGAAATTGAGCTAGATCTTCTGGTGAGAAAAATTCAAATGGATGAGGATCGCCTAAGATAGAAACAGGTTGATTTTCAAATTCAAATTTTACACATTGATGAAAAGTAGAAGGGACGACCTCCATCGCATGGATCCAAGGACATCCAAGAAGGAGATTAAAATATGCAGGACAAGATACCACATAGAACAATGTATCTAAAATTTTAGGTCCAACTTTGAGGGGAAGTGATATGGTACCACAAGCTTCTTGGGACTCATTGTTGAAAGTTTTAATGATATCATCGGATTTAGTTATATCTTCCTCTTTTAATCCAAATTTTTGAAAGAAATGATATGTGCATAAATTAAGGGAAGAACCATTATCAATCATAACTCTCTTGATAAAAGTATCCCCAATAAATGCAGTGATGTAAAGAGAAGAATCTTCTTGCAAGTTCGAGAAAGAAATATCGACATCCGAGAATGTGAGATGATGTATCCCAAGAGAACTTACAATATTGGCCATATCACTAGGGGAAATATCTGGAGGGACAACTTGTTGTTTTAGAACATTTATCAAGGCTTCTCCATGGGTAGGAGAATTCTGCAAAAGTTCTAAAAGAGAAATATTTGTTGAGAAACTGATCTCCTGTTGAGATCGTTGGATCTGTTGATTCTGCACCGATTTTTCTGAAGTAGTTGTTATCATACCAACCATGTTGTTATCATAATTATGTGGTACACTTCTATAAGATACTTGATTAGCTGCCTGTCTAATCACATTTTGATTAACAGATGATTTTTGTTGATTATTTGAATATTGAGAATTTCCTATATCAAGACGTCTTGCATCAATCAAATCTTGAACCACATGCTTCAACTTTTTACAAGAATTTGTCCAGTGTCCTTCCACTCTATGATATGCACAATGTTGACCTACCTTATACCAATGAGCTGTAGTATCTGGTTGTCTTATGGGAGGCAACTCAATTGCATTGGCTTCTAAAAGTTGTTTTAAAATTGCTTCCATAGACATATTAAGTCTTGTAAAATTCCTTTGTGGAGGTTTTTGAAGTACTATCTTTTGTAGGTTGTTAGTAACATTATTAACAGGCCTACTATCCATTCCACTATCACCTCCTATGTGTTTATTCTTATGTTGAGACTTAGTAGGTTTCTCTTCTTTGACTTTGAGTTGGCCTCTTCTGATAAGGGCTTGTTCTACTTTTCTTGCTAAATCAATTGCTTGATCAAAAGATGTGATAGTAGTAGTTTCTAATGCATAAGATAATTGTTCTTGTAAATTACCAATAAATATCTCAAGCATATCCTTTGGAGGTAAAGTATATCTCAAGCGTCCAACTAAACTTCTCCAACGAGCCAAGAATTCTGAAAAGTTTTCCTCTTTACCTTGTTTTAAATTATAAACATCTTTCATTGTTACTTCCTTTTCAATATAAGCACCAAACTGTTGAACAAATAATTCTGTTGTTTCCTCAAAACTCTTCAAGGAATAATTAGGTAACCGATAGTACCATTCTAATGCCATGCCACCAAGACTCTTAGGAAATATTTTTAGTAACAACATGTCATCATAAATGAGATCATGGCAAGTTGTTCTAAATCTTCTTAAATGCTCTATTGGATCTTCTATCCCCTTATAAATAGGTAAAATTGGCATAGGAAAATTCTTAGGATAAGGCCTAGCAACAATAATAGGATCCAATGGCTGATTACACATTTCCTTATAACTGTAAGTGAAACTTGAAGGCTGAATCATCTCAACTTTTGAAACCAACTGCTTTACCATATTTGTCAAATTTTGCACTTCTGGATTACTGTTATGCAATGTCCCTAGATTCCCTAAGGGAGGGGTGTTGGACATATTGATACTGTTGAGGTATGTGGTATCTTGTTGAAGAGGATGACTAACATTTGGTGGAATAGAGGCAACAGTGTTGAGATAAGCAGATTGAGGAGGAAATTGAAAATTTTGAATGGCACTACTAGTTGGAGGGACTTGTAGATTCCCCCCAATGTTGGTGGTTACAGTAGTGGCATAAGTTGGATGATGAACAGGATTACCATGATTCAAAGATTCACTCAAGGAGTTATCATGAGATGGTCTAACTTCCTCAAGTAGGGCTTCTTCCTCTAAAGCTGCATCCAAGGCATGCTTATGATATTTATAAAAGGTCCATACATGCTCAAAGTATTTGAAGATAAGGTTCCCATCGGGTCCCTTAATAGGATCAAGACTATTATCAATCTCTTCTTCCTCAAGGTTAGGATTTTCTCTATCAATTTGATCATTCTCTTGGAAAATCTCATCAAACCTAAAAATCCTTCTTCCATTCCCAAGGTTGGAAGCCATTGGGAAAAGAGAGAAAGACTAGGGCAAAAAGGAGGAACTAAGACCAACAAAAACAAGCACAAGAAATTATGTTTTTAATATTTTCTGATCTAACACATAGAATTAATGATCTTGATTAAAGTTTTAAAAGAAAATGAGGTGTTCACGTCGGGTTCACCAAAGATGTAGAGGGGGAAAACTGCCCTACCGCGTACGATTCTCAAGGCTGGATCCACAAAAGAGAGAAATCCTTGAGGTGAACCATGGGGGTATGTTGTTCTCTACACTCGGTGCTATGGAGGAAAGGGTTCACCAGGAATGGTTTAAGGACTCACTCCAAGTCCTCTGGATTTTCAAGAATGTTTGATGTATTCGATTCAAGACAATCACCTAGGTTTGGCCTTTCTAGATCTATGCTATGAAAGATAAAGGACAATGCAGAAATATAAAATGCAAGAATACAAGAGCTAACCCTAGAATGATTCTTTTCTTTGAATGCTTTTCTAACCCTAGGGTTTCAAGATAGAAAACCTTTAAGCAAGGGCTCAAGAGAATATGCACAAACAATATTAACCCTAAGTGCACACTATATGTTGTTTATCCTTCAATGCCTAGAAATTAATTAAATATATTTCTATAAAATCAGATCTAGGGTTTACAACAAAAATATAAGGCACTCAACAAATAACCTAGAGACTAACTAGAACACTTATCTCATCCGATGATTTATCCTTGCTTTTTATCCCTTATCCAATGATATCAACAATTCATGTTCCTGCAAGATAACTTGACAAACACTTGAAAAATATGATTAGCATTAGGGGGCTTTCTTAGGCCACTGTACAATAATGCTTGGAGGTGCAACAGTCAAGCCCCTAGGTCCTTTTAGCTGACCTTTGATAAATAGAAGTAGAAATTGACCTTTGGAAGAAATCAAACATATGAAGATACAACAAAATAATATGACAAAAACATAGAACATAATATGACACTATGCTCTAGATGCAACCTAAAATGCAAGAATGAAGTCTAGAACAATAGATTACCCCTAGACACTATCTGGGCAAAATCGCGCCCCATAATAAGCGATCATGATTTTGCATAGGTGAAATCATGCCCCATAGAGAGTCGAGCGCGATTTCGTAGAAACTATGCAAAAAATAAAATAAAGATGCAAAGGCTCGATTACATCAATTAAAAAATCTAAATATGCATGCAGAAGAGTGAATTCACCTGGTAGAGAGTGCAAAAGAAAATAGAAGGGTTGAGACCTCCCAAGTAGTTGATCTCTCCTTAGGGCTCCAACACAAATCCACCAAAGTGAGCAACAACAATCAACAATCCAATGCAGCAAAGAACAAATCAAACTTCACACTTCAGAATTAACTTGCTTGTGAAAGAAGAAGAAGGATGCAGATCAAGTAGCGAGCACTAAAACACTTTGCAATAATCATGAAAAATCATTATCATCAATTGTCATTGTTATTGTGCTCTAAGAAAGAATTCAAACCCTCCTTATATAATGGATTTGAAGGTGAGATGGGTAGGAAAACCAAGGAGAGCCAACGTAAAACATGCCAAACTCAAAGAATTAGGGTTTCCTTAGAAAAAACCCTAAAAGGTAAAATCATGCCCCATCAAGGCCTATCATGATTTTGCCTATGCAAAATCGTGCCCCATCAAGGGTGAGCACGATTTCACATAGAGAGAAAAAAGGGCAAAAGAGGGGGAGAGGCCTAACCCTTGCCCTAGGCAAGTCTAAGGGGTCTCCCAGAGGGCTCTAGGAATATTTCCCACTAAAGTGGGTCAATTTTCTATGTCTACACATATAACTCCCTACATATAAACTTGACACATCATACTCATAACTCTTTACCTACTAACTAGGCACTTCACACACTTAATTATATGACACATGCTCATAGATGCTAACTTGAAACATATTATATACACACATATCATACTCACGCCCTAATCTAAACATTTACAATGGGACCAAATAATGTAATACCTCCAACAAAATATTTATTTTAAAGGTATATTTAATGAAATGGAGCACCTCTAAATTTTACATTCCTAATAGATGTTTCTAAACCTAACTAGTGGACCTATAACTATTTTTACATTCCATACGAATATTATATATTAGCTTCTTTAAGGTTTCCTCTAATTTCGTGTTGCCCTTACCCTATTTAGCCTAAAAAATGATGATTCATCAATTTTGAAATTGGTGATGCACCATGGTGCAAAATGTTGCTTCACTAAAATGAGATGGATTTCCACCTCTTGGTGGACCACCCCATTTGGCCAATTTCTCTTTTTAACCAATCACCTTTTTTACGCTTTGTTTAATTTCTAACATTTATTCAAAATTTATGGACTTATTATACTATTCTCAGGGCTACAGATTTTTGTTTCATTGTTCTCTATGGATAATTATCTATATGGAACTTGAAGGTAGTATCTAGGATACTGCAAGTTCTAAATTTATTTTGATATAATAAAAAATAGAAATTAAACAATGTACAAATTAATAAAAAATAATTGAAATATGAAAGAATATCTAGGGTTGTTTGGTATGTGAGCCTTAAGAGGTATTGCAATCATATGGTACAAATTGCAAATGGGATGGTAAATTGATAGAAGCAATACGCAATTGGTTTATCATTATTATTATTTTGATTAGGGTAAAAATAGGATTTTGAAAGGGCCCAAACCCTTTTATAATACAAAATCATCCCATCAATTACACAACTACCAAGGTCAAATAGCCAGATATCCCCTGGATGTAAGACAAATAGTATCCATCCTAGACCCCCAATAGTTGTAGTCCTCTATCGTGAACTTTTCTAAGTACTCTTGGATCATCCCAGGGGGGATCCATCTCGTATTCTCTTCTTTAATGTCATCAAAGTTTTCCAGCCAGTCTACCGATTTGTTACCTTCTCTATAGACATGAACAAAGTTAATTTATTCAAAATACTTTACAATATCTCTAATATATTGCATGATGTAATCAATTTACTAATTAGCTTCTCCCTCATTTTTCAAAATATTTATAATATTCAAGGAGTCTCCTTAAAAGATAACTTTTTTAGCACCTATATCCGTGGCTAGCTTTGCACCCAGATGTAAAGCATTAACAATAGATTTATGACTAGTAGTAATTCCTAAAACTTGTAGGCTACCCCCACCAATCTACCCTGATTGTCCCTTAAAATTACTCCTACTCCGGGCTTACATGGGTTACCTTTGGATGCCCCATCAATATTTAACTTCAACCAGTCATCTCGAGGTGGTTTTCATTTTACATCAGTTCTAACCTAAACATTTACCTCTCCACCAGTGATAGGTTCTAAATTCCATGCCTTAGCTATCATAGTCTCTTTACTATTTTTTGGCTTGATAGGGTACTTGATAGAATTAACATTATCCTCTAAAAAGTGGGTGATACTTCCAAAACTTCTCATTGCAGACCTTTTTTCTCCTCTAATAATCCTCCTTTTCCTCTCTAACCAAACTCCCCACACAAAATGAAATGAAATTAGGTTCCAAATTACGTTAAGACGAGGACTAAAAAAGGGTTCTTTCATTTTTGTAACCACAGAACCATATTATAAGGCACCCAAGATATGCCCATCCTGTTGATGAGGAGCTAGAAAATATTTAGAGCATAGGGACATTCCAAGAAGATGTGTTCCATTGATTCTTCTACATTTTCACATAAACTGCATCTATTAGAAAATTGAAAACCTCTCTTATTAATATTATCCACTGTTAGGATCTTATTTTGGACTACTTCCCAAAGAAAAATCTCCAGTTTAGGAATAGCTTTCTTACCCAAAATTCTATTCCAAGTTAAACAATTATCTACAATAGAATCCAAAATATCATAGGTTGTCTTCACACTAAATTCCCTATTCTTAGTTCTGCTCCAAACCACAAAGTCTCTATACCTGACAACACCTAAGTAATAAGCCTTTAGTTTATCTTTAAGGAGGTTTAAAGCCTCCAAATTCTTAGGGTCTACCTCTAAATATTTCTAGCTCAACTAGTTATCCAATAAATTCATATAATCACAAACCTTTTTACCATATCTATCTTCTAGATCCTCTTTCATATTAGAGAAAATATCATTGTTGGCTAAAGGGTTGTCATCTAACTAGACATCTTCCCAAAAAATTATAGAGGCCCCATATCCAACACGCCATTTCAAACCCTTCTACAAGGCCTCCCTAGCCTCCACCAAGTGGTTCCATAAAGAAGAGCCATGACAAGGGTCTTGAAGTGTGAGAAATATGGTATCCTCCTAGTTGTCAAGATATTTTTCTTCAAGAATCCTTTCCCAAAGAGTTTGACCATCCATTAGAACTCTCCATCCCTCCTTGGTTGCCATAACACTACTAACTAGGTCGAGTTTCCTTAGACTAAGGCCACCATGCTTCTTTTGATGTCATATTTTTTCCTAAGCTAAAAGATGAATCCTCCTCCTCTCTTTAAATCCTAACCCAAAGAACTACTTTTGAATTCCTTCTATAATTTTCAAAAATTTAGTAGGGATATTGAAAAGGGAGAGAAGATAAATTGGGATAGCCTACAAAACACTCTTAACCAAAAACACTTTACTTGCTTGAGACAAGATATTACCTTTCCATCCTGCAAGTTTGGATTGAAACTTGTCAACCAAACCATTCCAAATAGGTGCCTTACAATTTACCACAAACATAGGCATACCAAGGTAAGAATAAGGTAATTTTGACACAAGACACCCTATCACTCTAGCTGCCCTTCTCTAGAGAGCTACTTTAGTGTTAATGAAGAAGATCTTGCTCTTTTTCAAATTGATATTTTGGTGAGAGGTACGCTCGTAGAGGTCTAAGATTCTTTTGAATTCAGTTGTCTCTGCCACAGTAGGATTACCAAGTAAAATGGTATCATCCACAAACTTTAAACGAGTAATACCCTCAATATTATGAGCTAGTTTAAGGCCCTATCCAGCTATAAGCCTTGGCATCATGGAGGTATCTTCCAGGCATTTTATCCATAATAATGAAAAGATAAGGAGAGATGGGGTCGCCTTGTCTCAGATCTCTACTACTATTAAAAAACCTACTGGTTTATTATGGATCAGAATAGATTACCTTGCAGTATTATAATAACTTCCAACCCATCTACTCCACTGTCTATGAAAACAAAAGGCAGCCAAAAATTTATCCAAAAAACTCTATGAAACTCTATCATAAGCATTTCTCATGTCTAACTTCAGGAACATACATTTTCTTTCACCAGTATTGACATAATGCACGGATTCATAAAGGGATATAATCCCATCCAAAATCTGTTTACCCTTAACAAAGCCTCCTTGCTCATTGAATTTTTTGTAAGAATGGAAAAATATCAAAATTAGAGTCACACATATATGCCTACTCTTTGAAAAAACATTGGGAGGAACTCAAGTCAGCTATGTCAAATTTAATGATGATTCACAATTACAATCTTCAGTAAATATATATTGTATTTCTATATGATCAATACATAATTGCATATCCTTTATCAATTCAATTTTATTTGGGATTCTATTCATGTAAGCTTTAAGTAACATAGGATGATAAGTGTATTAAAAAATATTATTTGACAAAAACACTAGACAAGTTTTTATCATCAAAAATTGTTTGTAAACAAACTGTACAGTCTCTTAATAGATTTTGTTGTGAATACAATCATATCACAAACCCATTCTCTTGATATGTGATCTACTCAATGATTATTCAAAGTGATTACATTTTTAGTGTATTTGGATTCAAAACCTTGATCTCTTTTAGATGGTTATGGTATTGTGGGATAAAGCTATGTTTGAAGGATCATGACTATATATATATATATATATATATATATATATATATATATATGTGTGTGTGTGTGTGTGTGTGTGTGTGTGTGTGTGTGTGTGTGTGTGTGTATTTTTAAAATATAAAATATCTAAAGGTGCATATTAATATCTAGAATATAAAATTATTTGCTAACATATTTAAAATAAAGAAAAAAATTAAATCCAAATTGAAGGATTTATATAAGATAGTGGAAATGAATGAGATGGACCAACATAATTATGGTTAATAATAAATAATTATGTTGTTATTGCCATAACATTTTTTAAAATGAATACTCATGTTAGGGCCACAAGTATGTGAAGACATGGATTAAAATAGCAGTAGAAATACAAATTTTTCATGATATGAACAAAACAAGTTTGTCTTTTTGTCTAATAAAAAATATTTCAACTCCATATGGAAGAATTATTGAGGAAGAAGAACAGATCAAGGGAAAATGATTAATTACTCCAAATATATTCCATAAGAAGGTGGATAGAATAAGAATGCTTATGGTTAGCCTTTTCATAGATATTCCATAAATTATTACCTTAAGAAAAAATGAAATATTGATGAGAAATATCTCAATGGAGGAGCTATAGAGGTAGATTTATTTTTCCACCATAATAAGGTAGTTGGCACCAAGGTATTTCCTATAATTTTTTTTAACTTTTGGTATATGTTGAAGAGTTTAGGAAAAAGAAGGATATGAAAGTGATATCAATGTTACAAGATGAGACAAAAATATTGATAAATTTTCAATAATCCTTTATAACATGATTTATAAGATAATTTAAAAAATCATGGAAAATAGATTTTAAAACATTCCTAAATTATGTTACCTTGGATTAACAAGGTGTTTTTCTTCTTAGTAAGTAAATACTTAATGGTATAAATATTGTATAAAAAGTCATGTATTGTGTTTATTTTTTAAGGAAAAACTAGGTATGCTTGTGAAATTAGATACTAATAAAGCATATGATAGGATTTACAAAATTTTTCTATATGATGTTGGAATATATGGTGGTTAAGCTTATTTTGAAGCCACAATAGAATTTTTGAACTTGTATTATTCATATTTACACTTTGGACCCATGTAAACATTGAAAATTATATTTTTATAATATTTTGTAATATTTTATTCTTAAAGGTTGATCTCACAAACTTGACCTAAAGGTAACTTGTATTTGGGTATAAATACCCCTCTTACCAACCATTTTGGTTATTATTTGGAGTATTAATTTAATTAATTTAATAGTGAGATAATTTGATGTCCACAAACACCCTTATATATTTTGTGTTCTTCAATCTATATATTTATTTTCAAGCAATACTATATAATGTTTGATTCCATTTGTTTTAACAAACTGCTATGAGATATAACATGGCATCCGAGTAGGTGTAAATATCCATTACTCAATTGTTTCTATTAGAAGTTAGGCTTCTATAGCTCATCCCAAGGGAAACTATGACTGGAGTAGCTAAAAAGAGAATTTTTTAAAGATGATGATGAGATTGGAAGAGGGTTCTATGATAAAACCCTAGGTGGACTTGGATCTTGAGGATCTCAATAGAATTAATAGATTTACTCTAGGAGAAATATTCATTGATAGGTTCCTTTATTCCCCTAATTAGAACTCAGTAAATTTTCCTTAATTAATTTATAACCATATGGATGCCCAAAATTTAGGATTGATTTTTTAGAGGTTTTTCAAAAACCTCATTTGCTTTTGAGGATTTTTTTCAAATACTATTTCCTTTTCTCTTTTGGCTTATTGTATCTAATAGCAAAACAAATGAGAGGATAGATTTCTTTCCCACAATGAAATAAGAAAATTATAGTTTGAATATATTTAGATAGACCCGTAGTGTTAGAGAAGCCTTAAGTAGGATTTTGTGCTTAGCAAAGACCTCCAAGCCACTTGACAAAGTTGTAAAATTGCCTGACAATGCTTTTAATATATTGACATGAGAGGATGTTCTAATTGGTTATGTTTGATAAAAGAGTTGTATAGGGAAAACTATGATAGATATGGATAAACTGTCAATGCTTTTGGAATATTTGCAAAAAAAATTGTGGGGTCTATTTTAGTTCTTTTGCTCATTCTATCACTAGGTACCTCAATTTTACATCCAATTTTTTTTCTTTTCCATATAGAATTTAAAAGTTTTAATTTTAAATTTATAATATTCTATATATTGTTTCATTATATAGCAAGAATAATGGGGTCTGTAGGTGTATACTTATATCATTATGATGTAGGATCATGCCAAGAGGGTACAAGAAGGAGGGTGATTAACTCTCTTGATTTTAAGTTTAATTTTTTGGATTCATCTCCTAAGCAAAGCACTTGAAGATATGGCTAGCTAATCCCATGTTGAGTCTTGTTGCATGAGATTTACTTGGTTTAAATATCCCTAGCACCACACATTTTGATGATATGGCATATCTTGATGACATCAACATACTCTTTGATGATGTGCCACCCCTAACACCCTATGATGATATAGCAATGGATGATGTTAAATATCTATAGGTGAATGATGACATGGTAGTAGTGTACAATTAACACATGGTAGTTCATATGGCTAACATGGAAACCTATATAGTCAGCATGTATTTTGGGTATAAATCTCAAGGTGACATGTGGTAGTTCATACAACTAACCTGGTAGCACATACAATTGATGTGTCATCCCATACAACTAACATGATAGTCGATACATGTGACATGGAATGATACATTTTAGATGGCCTAGGCATTAATGCAAGTGATGACATGGCAATTAGAGAATGAATTCTAAGTTGATATGTGGTAGTATATGGAGAAGGTGCTATAGGCACTAACATTGTGGGTTCTAATTGACATGACACGACAGACCATACAATGGCTGATGGAGTAGGTCATACACAATTGGGTGTGTATAAATATGGTATTGAAAAATCATATTTTTCTATCTCATCAAAGTTGACAAGAGGCTCATGCATCTAGTAATAGACTTGGTTATGCATAGATTTTGAAGTGAATTAGGATGTGATAAGTGGCATAGTGTGTTTTGTAGATCAAACATTGAATTATATCATGACAAGTTGGATCATGTAATTTGTAAGTATCCTACATGGTTAACACACACTTGGATCATCCTTATCCACTCACATTGTGATAAATGGTAGACTCTCAATTGCTATAGATATTAAATTTAAAAAAAAAATCAAAATTTTTGGTCTTTTTTATGATTTTAGGGCAAAATTTTTGGGGCCATGATTTTTTGTATATGGAAGCATTGTGAGCCCCTTTTTTAAATCACGTGTTTTTTATATCTATTAATTAATTGTGTTGTTTCTAGTCACAATTTCATAAAATATATTTTATTTTTTTTAGAATAATCATGGATCACCTTATGCTCTTGTTGATTGATCCAAACTATACAACCTAGAAAATAAATATTGAATCATCCAGAACAAATAGGATATCATTAACAAGCTTAACATAATAGAAAGAGAAAGGCAAGAAAAAGGTGATTGTTCTGGGGAAATCAAAGAAAATGAAAGGAACTTATTAGCTCAATATCATAATATCCTTCAGTGCAAAGAGGTCTTTTGGAGATAGAAATCTCGTGATATTTTGCTAAAAAAATGAGACTCCAATACAAAGTTATTTCATGTCTCAACATTGAGACATCACAACCACAATAGGATTAAAGAAATTTGTAGGCAATATGGCATAATGGAGAATGATATTAAAGAAATTAGGTCAGAAGGTCATATCCACTTTTCAAAACTTTTGCAAGAGGAACATCGACCCAATTCTAGAGATGCTAAAGATTTCTTTCTTCAGTTCTTTCCCAAACTAATTACTTATGACATCAACAACAAATTAAATGCAGTACTCTTTGACGAGGAAATAAAGGATGCCATTTTTTCAATGAAACCTGACAAAGCTCCTGGACCTAATGGGTTTCCTCCCAGATTATTTCAGGCCTTTTGGGATATTGTTAGTAATGATGTGTGTAAAACCATTAGATAAATCCAAGGCTCTAAGACTGTTCCCAGAGGCTTCAATTCCACATTCATCACTCTTATTCCAAAAATCCCCAATGCTACTAGCTTTAATGACTTCCAACCTATAAGCCTTTGTAATGTCATTTATAAAATTTTAACCAAGGCAATTGCCATTCGTATGAGAGAAGTCATGCCTATTATTATAAATCAATACGAAGGTAGATCTGTTAGAGGCAGATCCATCTTAGATGATATTATTTATGTTCATGAAGCCATTCACTCCAGTTACCTCTATAAAAAGGTTGCCTCTCTCCTTAGGCTTGATATGAACAAAGCCTGATAGACTGAGTTGGGATTTTATTATTGCCATCCTTCACAAGTTTGGATTTCACTCTGACTAGATTTCCCTTGTCAAAGGATGCATCTCCTCCACTTGGTTCTCTATTCTTATCAATGGTTCTCCCATTGGCTACTTTCAAAGTAGTAGAGGTCTAAGACAAGGAGATCCTTTATCCCCCCTCATTTTCATCATTGTAGCTGAGGCTCTTGGTAGGTCTATTTTGGTAGCTAAAGAGGCAGGACTAATTTTTGGTATTCAAGTTACTTCACAATGTAGTCCTATCACCCATCAACTATTTGTTGATGATACTCTATTTTACACATTTACCTCTATCAACGAAGCTACTATCATCAAACGTATTATTATCATTTATGAAGAAGATACTGGCCAAAGAATCAATTTCTAGAAGAGCAATTTTTTTCCTTAATACTCCCTTGAGAAGGCAGCAGTTTATTGCCAATATTCTTCATTGCTCTATCAGCAGTCTGCCTTCTTCATACCTTGGAATGCCTCTTTTCATTGGAAATATTAAGGAAAACCTATGGGACAATGTCATTAAAATACTTCAAAAAAAGCTGACCACCTGGAGAGGAAACCTCCTTTCCCAAGCTAGCAAAATTACTTTGACCATGGCTTGTATTCAAAGCATTCATGTTTATTTCTTATCCTTATTCAAAGCTCCAACTTCTGTCTACAGCAAAATGGAAATAATTCAAAAAAATTTCCTTTGGTCAAGTACTAAGAACAAACACAGATTTCATTTGGTGACCTGGGATAAAATATGCAAACCTAAAGACCAAGGCGGTATAGGTCTCAGACCAATATCCCACCTAAATATTGCCCTCCTCGCTAAGCAAGTTTGGAGACTCATTTCAAATGAGAGGGTTGATTGGGTCAAAATTATAAAAAGGAAGTATCTTCAGAATGTTGAGTTCTTGCATGGTTAGGTACCTTCCTGTGGTTTTGCCTTATGGAAGTCCATTTGTGAAGCTCGCCCTTTGGTACAAAAAAGGACCTATTGGCAAATTGGATATGGCAAGTACATATTTTTTTGGGAAGATAAGTAAATTGACGATTATCCTCTCAGCCAAAATCCTATGCTTCAAAGGATCATCAACACTACCAAGCAGCTTTTTGGTCCTTTAGTGGCTAACTTTATAGTTTTAATTAATGGAGCTATGATATGGAAAGAGGTTAATATTCCAAATTGTGAGGAGGAATATTTGTACCTAAATAACCATCTCTCCTCTTTTAGAATCCCCGACGTTCTTTCTAAAGATCGAATCATTTGGGAGCCCACAGACTATGGGGATTTTTCTGTTAAGACTGCTTACCTGCTTTCCCTTGATTACATCGAACATCCTCTACCTTTCAAGCTTGAATGGACTAAGTATTTGATTCCTAAAATTGCTTCCTTCTCTTGGCTTTATATTCTAGATCACATTCTTACTATCAAGAACCTTATGAAAAGAGGACTCACTCTTCATAATAGATGTTATCTTTGTCTTTCCAATTGGGAGTCCACATCCCACCTCTTCTTATTTTGTCCCTTTTCAAGGATGGTTATCAATAAACTTCTTCAAATATTCCAGTTGGTTTGGGCCAATCCTCCTTCCATTGTTGAACTTTTTTATTAGTGGCCTAATCCTTTTAAAAATCCTATGCTCAAAGGATTGTGTAAATTTAGTCTTCAACATTATTTGTGGTAAATTTGTCTTGAAAGCAATCGCAGAGTTTTCGACAAGAAAGTTGTCCAACCTGAGTACATTGCCAACAAAATTATTCTCTATGCCATAGAAAATGTTCATGTTGCTCCTCTAAATCCACATCCTTGTCCTCATTTTGAGAAATACATCCTAAAGTCCTGCAATATAAGTCTTGATGATCTCAATTGTACTGATCCTTCTAATCCTATAAATAGTGTCAAATGGACGCCCCCTCCTATTGGTTGTGTCAAACTTAATTTTGATGGAGCGGCCAAAGGAAATCCTGGAATAGGGGGGATTGGTGGAATCCTCCGTGATCATCTAGGAAATTCTATTTTTGCCTACTCGGAGCCTCTAGGTGTGACTACCAATCACTCCGCTGAGGCCAAGGCTGTCTAGAGAGGCCTCCAATTTATCAAATATATTCCAGGAAACATCATTGTGGAAGGTGACTCTCTAAATATTATTTACTACTTAAAGTATTCTAAGCCTTCCAGCTAAAGGATTAGACCAACCATTGAAGACTGCAAGCAAATATTTTAGAGGTAACATAATTGCATTATCCAACATACTTACAGGGAGGCTAATACATTTGCTGATAAGCTAGATAATATTGGGATCAATGCCCAAGGACCTCTAACATGGACTGATAGTCTACCCCATAAGGTGGATTATCTTCTCAAACAAGACCAAATTCAAGGGAGGGACCAAACTCACGTTATCCATGATGAATGCTAATTTGCCTATCAATCCTATTCATCAACATTTTTTATCTTTTGTAATCCCCAAGAGTTACTTTTCAGACCTTTGGTTTCGTATTCATTCAACCACCTTGATTTTCTTGGGAGATTTATTTCACGTTCCCCTAGGTTCTATTTTTCATTTCCACATTGCCTCTTTCAAGAATTTTAATCATTTTTGAGTGACCACTTATTCTTATTATCCCAAGGTAAATTTTCACATGAGTCTAAATCATTTGAATCCCATGTGATTTGATACGTGTAATCCTATTTTTCGAGAACCATCCTCAACCTCCTCAATCGAAGGATCATCCTAAAAATCAATTTGGTTATCAACCTAAACCTTTTGGGGTCTCGTGCTTGGATATCTTGTTGGCTAAGCCTTTCATGCACCTTGAATTGCCAAGCTACCATTTTAGAGTGTCGCCAAGTGATTGGTTGGGCTTATAACCTAATATTGATTTATAGATCAAACCTTTGCCCTAGCCAATCCCTAATTGTTGAAGACTTCATTCCATTTGTTCTAATTCCTTTATGGTCCTAAAGCAGATATTCACAAGACAATGCCATTCTTTTATTTGATCTTATGCATGCCATGTTTATTATCCTAGCATTTGATCCCATTATTTCTATTCCTTTTCTTGATCGACCTTTGTACTTTTCCCTGTTTGCCACCATGAAAGAGCGTAAACCCATTTACATTGAGCCTATTGTTCTTCAGCTCCATCCTTTAGTTGGTGATTTGTGGATAGATAAAACCAATAGTGCTTGGATAGATTTTTTTAAGCTTTTCACTAGGGTTGATGACAACATAACAAAGGCCTTTGCCGAGTCTTGGGATAAGGGTTACATCACACTTCATGGTGTCCAATTTCACATCTCCATTGAGTTGTTGGTGGGCCTGACAGGAAAACCCTTAGAGGGTAAAGTTATTTGGCAAAACAAACACAACTGGGAGGCAGATCTGAACTTCTTCAAGAAGAACTCTAAGATTTATAAAAATTACAACAAAGGTTTATTTCATGAACACCTTTCCCATCCTCTACAACAAATTCTTGTTCCTATAATGCAATATCTTTCCTGTGATAATCCAGACTCTCAATTATGTTGTACTCACCTTGCCTATGTGAACCATTTATGTGAATCCAAAGCCATGAACATCCCTGCTGCTATTTTTTGGTCCATCGACTACACCATTACGTCTACCCGCAAAAAGGAGGATGCCCATCCCAGTCACCAAGGTCTTTTCAAAGTCCTTTACCGTTATCCTCTCCTTAATTTCCCTAGTGGCAACATTCCTAAGTTTGAGTCTGGAGAAGATAAATCTTCATCTACTCCTAGACCCCATCCTTCTAATCTAAAAGGGAAAATAAAAAATGACAAGCCTCACCCTGTGGCTAGGAATAAAATCAAAGTTGAAACAACCCCTATTAGAAGCTCTCAATGATTGAAGCTTAAGGAAGTAGTTGAAAACCCATCGTCCATCACTGGAAAACCTCCTAAAGCTCACTCTACTTCCCTTCATCTTGTTTATAAGTTCCTTCATAAATTAGTTATTCATGCTACTATTGCATCAATCATCCATCTCGATACGTCTTACATCGCCATTGGTAAGTCCATTGCTAGCCTTAAGGAACATAGGAATAATCTTAGCATTTTATTATTCTACAAAAGTTTCAATGGCTCCTCCATGGTCTCTGCTATTGAACCCCCTTTTAATGTCAAAAGGGGTGCTAATAAATATGATGTAGTCAAAATTGCTAAATAACTCTTCTTGGAAAATTTGAAGGAAACTTCAAAGGACAAAGAAATCTTGAAGGAGGAAGCAAAGGACAATGTTCTATAAATTGATGTTCACAAACTTCTACAACCTGATGCCCTTCCTTGATGGCATCCTTGGCTTGCTGCTGGTTTTACTCTCGACTACATTGCTCTTCCTCTGGTCTGTTGGTGTGCAAGATTTTTGTTCCAGATTGCTTTTGTGTTTCTTTTTTTTGTGTTCCTTTCTATTCCTTTGTACCGAAGGATTGTAATTGCTTTTAGCCTTTCTATTCTTAGTCTTTATATTTTATAGGGTTTTTTTCTGTTTAAGGGGACTTGTTTATCTCTATTGTGTTCCTCTTGGTTCCTTCATGTAAAAGGTGACAGGGCACCTTTCAAATGCCCTTTTTGAATTAATATAAATTAATATACCAAAAAAAATGAAGAGCCTCATGATACTAATAATAAAGAAGTGACACAACTATATAGAGATAAAAATGATAAGTCTCATAGTGTCATATCCCTACATGTTAACAATGTATATGAATCTCATGTTAGCAACACCACAGATCTTAAAGTGCTACTTGAGAAATTTTGCAAGTTGTATGATCAAATTGATTCCACACAAGTTAATAGATGGAGGATGAGCTTGCAATTTTTTCCATGGAATTATTTTATACTATTGAGCACAAAATTCATTTTAAGAAATTACAAGAATACATCTAAATTGTAAGAGGATTGCCTAGAAGAGCATAGAAATACCAAAAGCATGAGAAGAAAAATAACATTTAATTGTTCAATATGTATTCAACAATGTGTCAAAGATATATAAGATAATTGCTTTTGTCTTTGAAATTATTTATGTGTGCTTTATAGACTCTCCTACACCACCAATTGATGAGGTATTTAAGTAATTTTACACCATCAAGCTACAAGACATAGGCATAAGGGAGATTTTATTTTCAACTCTTCTCATCGAAAGGAAGTTATTTCCCAATATCAAAATGAAGAGAAGTTTAAATAGAATGAGAAGAATTCCAAGAATTCAAAGAAGTCTTTTAAAAAACCTATATGTGAGTTTTACAAAATGGAATATCACAAAGTAGAATTTTGTAGGATTTGCATAAAGTAACTTGTGAAGCAACAAGAAAATTGGTGTTGATGTTACTCTCTTCTATGCATAGGGTAGGGATAATTTTGATGGATAAACATCATAGATATATGTAGTTTTTAATTTAGCATATTAGGCATCCACTTATTTTGATAATTTTATTATAGATTTAGGGGCAACTAGGAATATGACAAAGCACAAACATCTCCTAGAGGATTACAACAAAGCACATTAGGGGGAGTGTGTTGTCATTTTGAGATGATTCTTCCTTATAGGTTATAGGATATGGAAACATTAACATTGGATCTTCATTTTTTTTAAAGCAAAACACCCCTTGCGGGGCCACCTTGGTCTGAGAGACCACGACTAGGGGGTTCTACACTATCAAAGTCATCCAGGAGTCACACTCGGTCCTGCCCACACCAACATTATCAATTGGATTTTGGGTACCAATTCAAATTTTTGGTAGGGTGGAGATTCGAACCTAGGACCTCCCTTGGAGGATTGCCCTCTCCTCTCCAACTCACCTACAACACCTGGGTGTTGTATATTTATATTTTCATAAGGTACTTTATGTTCCTAATGTTGGCCCTAGCCTTTTTTCTATATCACATTACTCATACAAATAAGAAGGTACAATTCTAGCCAGAATGATGGGTAATTAAGGATATAGACATTTAGTTTAAAATTATTGTTTCTAGATATTATGAGTTTGATAAAATGTATAAGTTGGGAGAAATTCCAACCTCTTCTAACCTATCTTCTATAAATAAAAGCTCTGTTTATATAGTTTCTCATGTAGATAATTAAATTCAAAAGTGGCATCATAGGCTTATGAATCTCAACTATGGATAATTAAGATACACGAGTTAACATTAGATGGACATTGGGCTTCCATGCATGACCCCTCCAAGTGGTGTATGTAAGGTATGTATTCTATTGGAGCATCATAGGGAGGTGTTTATGAAAGGGATTGCAAGATGATCCTTTTATCCCTTGGAGATCATATATAATGACATTTTTGAACCTCGAGGTACATCATCTCTCTCAATAAATATGTACTTCCTCCTTTTTGTTGATGTTTTTATAGATACGGGTAATATTACACTATGCACACAAAGGACAAGGTATTTGAGAGGTTCAATACTGTTAAGGACATCATTGATAATCAATTAAATAGGAAAGTAAAATGTCTAAGGATAGATTGGGGGAGGCAAGTATGTTAGTCATGCCTTTCATGATTTTTTGGCTCCTTGTGGAATTGCATATCATAGAACTATTCACTATACTCCTAAAAATAATGGTGTGGCTAAAAGGAAAAATATGGTGAACATAAATATGGAATGATGTATAATTCATTCCAAGGAGATGGATCACAAATTTTGGAGTGAAGTTGTCACTTGTGTAGCATACATCATCAACAAATATACTAACATGGTAATTTGTTTAGGGCATGACACCTCTTAAGATCTTGATAGAGAATAAGCCTAATGTGTCCCATTTATAAATATTTATGTATTCAACATGGGATCACATACCAAATAATATTTTGAAGAAAGAGGTATCAAAGAGTCACAAGTTTATTTTCTATAGGTATTCAAATATCTCAAAGGCATATCATCTTTTAGCAATCTGCATAGGAATGAGGTTTTATCTAGAGAGATCATTTTTTATGAGGTTCTTCTAGGTACTCCTTCGACTCCACCACCTAAGATTTTAATATATGACTCTTCCAATCCTTTTACCATATTATATTTAGTTATTTCTTCTAATATTTTTATTGGCTCTATTCCTATTATATGGTCTTCATCTTCTCCATATTTATCTTTGGGTGGAGATCCATTGCTTATTCATTTTATTGTTTCATGGGAAGTACCATAAGTAGCAACTTCTTCTCTAAATTTAGGGTATGTTACATAGGACACATTAATCCACAGAGTCTCAACTTTGTTTGATGAGGTGAGTTGTGATTTTGAGTTGGATTTTTTAGTTTTAGCTTTTGATGCTAAGTTTCCATATAGTGCACATGATTCTTCCATAATTGTCCAATTCCTAAGTTGGTTAAGAGATTCTAAAGAATTCACAACATATTCTATCAATTGAGTACCATTAGAAGGCTCCTTCTTAAGCATTTTCTCAAAGGTATCTCATTCTCAATATCCTCTCATGTATACTTAGGTTAAGGTGTCATAACCCGAAATCCTATCCTATAATTTTACTTATTTTTACAATAGGAAAGTCCTAGATGCAAGTAACCTTTAAAAAGTACTTGTCTAGAATTACTCAAGGCACACACATCCCCACGTCTTATGTATATCTATCTACACAAGCATACTAGGTGTAAGGAAATAATTCACAAGTTATCCCTCTCGCTGTTCCCACAGGCTAACTTATATTTCCTCTCACTCCTTTGAAAGGAACATGCCTCAAGCTACCCACTACTCATATCCATTTTGAGTAAGACTAGAGAAAATACACTTGACTATCCCTCTCATCCATAAGATGAGTTAGTCAATTTTTAATTGCATTTTTAAACCCTATTCTTATGAATACCTTACTTAGATAGAACTAACCATTGTTGACCAAGAAGGTTGATGTAGGTATTCAATACCCTTCTCAATTTACATTCATAAATTCCTTTATGATGTCTATAAATAATATTTAATTTTTCTAATGAAGGGACCAACCTCTTTCTAAAAAAAACCCATCAAATTTCTTTGTGATGTGCATGAATATTCCCTTTGTTTCTCCAATACCACTGTTAAGCTAGTATCGATTTATGCAATTTCTCCTTGGAAAGTACCCCATATATATCAGGTCCATAAAATATTTAATAACATGACTCATTTATACCATTCAGTTGATATAGGATAACTCAGAAGCAAGGAATAAAGGCATGACATCTGTAAAGGAGACTATCTCGCAAGATAAAGAACTCATTCTTCTAGTTGGATTCTATACTAACTACTTTGACCAAGAGTTACTCTACCTCATTTTAAAAATCCCAACTAAGAATATATATCAAAACATCAATGCTTCTAGAAAGATAAAGCTCAAACAGAATCGCATTAATTCAATTACAAAAACCATTCTCTAATTTCATAGAACTTCATTACAAAGCTAGATTCATTATCCATGATTCTATACTAAAATGATTCCATATTAAAAAAATAATATGGATAGCCAATGTATATAGAGCATCATCATTTCAGTAAGGAACACATAACAGTATTAAATAATTTGTTATTAAAATAGAATCTCTATCAACATACATGAGTAACACAACTCCAAACCCAACTAGATATCTATCCCAAAGTAACCTATCATCCATGTCCACAACCCTTGGATGAAAACTTGAACAACCATCCCAAAATATTCCAAAATAATATTTATGAAAAACGTCCTGGAACAACGACATTCAACAGGTTACCTACATATGTACAGGCACAGGAGAGTGTCTCAACCCAAACAATAAAAACTCATATATAATGCATAAACCAAGATTAAACCAGAAGATTATGGGTTAACCTAACTAAGGAATCACATCTATCTATCCCAACTATCACCATTAGTCATAACAAGGTCTTCGTATATTTTTTACTAGGGTACAATCCTACTACCTAAGCTAAGACATAAAAAGGTGAGACAAAATATTCACCTCCATCTCCAAGATGGCTATTGTCTATACTACTAAGTTTAAAATAATGCTTTCCCATTAATGCATACACTCAAGATAAGAAAGGTAGCATAGACAGATAACTTCACACTGAATGCATGAGTTCAAACCAATTCGTCTCAAATATCCTATAGGAAGCTCTACACTAAAGTGATAGAACAACAACATCCTAAGTGGATGTAGGGCAAATAGCAAAGCTAAAGTCCAAGTCTTCTATAACCGAGGACTAAAAGAGTAACACAAATCACTCAACCAAACAGGGAGTGCAACCATGCATTCTATGAAACTAACAAATATGGCATATTATCAATTCTCCTAAAATATTAGTGGATTTATTCTATTACCAACTTATTTTATAAACCAATGATAATAGAGGTAAACGTAACTCTACCTGATAGCAGTGCAATTGATCAATCACTCGATGTCACTCCTCTCCAACCTTTTGTCTCTAGACTATAATATTTTCTTCTCTTTTTCCCCACACTCTGGTTTCATTCCCTTCCTTCCTTTGTCTCTTTTCCTCCTTTACCTTTCTCTCCCACTTTGGTGGTTCCAACGTATGGAGTATGTCCACTCCCCCACTACTCCATCCACCACACATTTAAAATACAACCTGGTAAGCCTTTAGATGGGAACATAATGATGTTACACATTCACTGCTCTCCATGTCTCCACTAAGAAGGGAGTGTCCTCTTATTTCCTTTAAAATTACTCAACACAAAATTGAAAGATATAATAAGCAAAAAGCCACCTCTCTCCTTTGAGATTTCATTCAATGAAAATCTATTTAAAATATTTCTCCATTAGCATAAACATGAACTCATAGTTAGAAGAAGTACCAATATTGTGTTGGCTCCCATCCTTATTGGGTCCTAGAAAACAATAGCAATATTCTTCTCAATAAGTCATTAGTAGCAAGACAAGTTCCATAATAAATATGAATTGCAAAAGTAATGAAATCAGCCTCATGATTACTTGTAACTATTCTCTATTCATTTTTTAAGGAGATCATAATCTAAAACATCATATTCACTTGAAGCATTTCCACTGGGATTGTTACTCAACATCCATGTCAACAAAGTTGGGTTTATTCCCTTTATGCAATCATGCTTAGTTACTTTATGGGAAGAGGACATTACCCATTTGCCCTTCTACCAAAGAAGTTGTTAACTCATAAGATAGCTTATTCCTGCATCAATGCCAATCTATTAGCAACATCATAACCTATCATTTAAACCTATGTTAGTAAAATTAATCATAATTTATCAATCATTCCTTTGATTAAGAAGGTAACATCATATTTCATTAAAACATCCATAAAACATATCCCTACATGGATTCAATAAAAAAAATTCTACCAAAAGAGGGTCATGAAATCCTCCCCTCCTTAGTATTAATATAATCCTTTGTGTAACATCATAGTTTTGAATAAATAAAGTACATTCAAATTGCATATTCAAACAAGTATAGAAAATGTTTCTGCATGTCCACTACTTTCTCCCAAGTAGTGTCTATTTTTGAACAATGGTCCCATTGGTCCTTGTATTGTTCCAAAATTCCTTTCCTCATCGATTTGGGTTGGAACTCAAGGATTCTTACTGGTTGAACCTCTATATTATTTGGATTCTCCATATTCAAATTGGAAAGGTCCCACACATGATCAGGACTAGCAATGTACTTCCTAAGTAAAGAAATATGAAAGGAGTCATGAATGTTGGACAATATTGGTGGTAAGGCAAGTTGGTATACCACAAGACTAATCTTCTCTATAATTTCAAAGAGTCCCACAAAATGTGGATCAAGCTTTGTAGACTTAATAACACTTTTTATCAATATCACCCTTAAAAATACCTTGTCACCTACCGAGAACTCTCATGGAGATCCTCTTAATATCAGTATAATGCTTTTGTTGATATATGGCTTCTTTCAGTCATTCTCTAATTATCTTTAACTATTATTCCATCTCTTTGAACATGTTTGAACCAAGCACAATTCGATCCTCTGAATTATCCCATGACAATGGTGTCCTACACCTTCTGCCATACAATGCTTCAGAAGGATCCATTCCTAAAGTTGAATGGTGATCGTTATTGTAGGTAAACTCCACTAGATGCAAGTAATATTATCAACGGGTTTTCTGATCCATACAATACATGCAAATCATGTCCTCAAACACATGTTTCACTCTTTCAATCTATCAATTAGTTTCTAGGTGATAAGAAAATTTTATATTCAATCTGATACCAATGGCATGATGTAAAGCTTACCAAAACTTGGATGTGAATCTCGAGTCCCTATCCGATATAATTACTTTTGAAAAACCATGAATCTAAAATTTATCCTTGGAAAATCTATTAGCCACAACCATGGTATCTTCTTTGGTATTTCCGGGTATTAAATGTGTAACCTTGATCATTCTGTCAACCACCAGTAGGATTATGTCATGCTGAAACCAATTTTTAGGCATCCCTACTATAAAATCCATTGCAATTACCCATTATTTCTGCATAGATACATCATGCGGATACAACAGTCCTGTAGAATGTTTGTGTTTTGCTTTAACTGTCTAGAATTTGAGGCAATGAGTGACAAATTCAGTTGTGTCCCTCTTCATCTTAGGCCAAAAAAGTTTTCTTCATATTCTCTCTCATCTTAGCTCCCCCTGGGTGGGAAAAATATGGTGATCTATGCACTTCACTCAAGACCATTTTTCTTAAATCACCTATTTTAGGTATAACTACCCTATCCTTAAAGCATGGGAAACTATTTTTGAAGCTAAAATATTTTTTATATTTTGGATTCCTTCTCATATTTTCATAAATTTGGTTGTAGTATGCATCCTAATTTCCTAACTTGTTCCATCAAGCCTACATGGATTCGAGACAAGATAACTATGTGTCTCCTACTTAGTGCATCAACAACCTTATTCTCCTTTCCTTTAATATAATTGATTTCAAAATCATATTATACGAGAAATTTCATCCATATTATCTATCTAGCAATGAGTAAATATTGGTTAAATATGTATTGCAGACTCTGATAGTTTTTCCTTAGCTCGAATGGTCTCTTCACCAAGTAGTATTACCAACTTTTGAGAGCAAAGACCACTGTTGCCAATTCTAGATTATGGGTTGCATAATTAACTTCATGCCATTTCAATTTCCTTGAACCATAAGATATCAATGCATCTTCCAAAGAGAGTACTACTCCCAACCCTTCTAGAGAGGCATCTGTACCTTTAATATAGGAGGTGTAGTAATATTTTGCTTAAGAAATTCAAAAGTTGATTCACATTTATCCATCCACTTGAATTCCTTCCCTTTCCTCTGTAAGTTAATCATTGGAGAGGTAGTCTTGGTGTAGTCTTTTACATAATGCCTATAGTATCTGGTCAAACCCAAGAAACTTCAAACCTTCATAAAATTTGTGGGTAGTAGCCAATTCAAAATAACTTCTATTTTCTTGGGATCTACTGTGATCCCTTCTATCAAAATAACATGTCCTAGATATTACACTTCTAACACATAAAATTCATACTTGGATAGATTTCCATAGAGTTGATTTTTCCTTAATAGTTCTAGCACAAACCTAAGGTGTTTATCTTGCTATACCTTATTTCAAGAATATATACCAAAATATCATCTAGGAATACCAACACAAACTTATCAAAATACTTCCTAAATATACTATTCATCAAATTCATAAATACAGCTAGAGCATTTGTTAAACCAAAAGGTAAAATAGTGAACTCGTAATGTCCATTGTGAGTTTTAAAGGTTGTCTTGTAGTTATCTTCCTCTCAAAATCCTCAATTGGTGGTATCTATATTTCAAATCAATATTTGAAAAGATTGCGATATCTTTTAGCTAATCGAAGAGGTCTTCAATATTGGATAGGGGATATCAATTCTTGATTGTTGCCTTGTTTAACATCCTATAATCAATACATATGGTAGGAACCTGGTTCCTAGAAATGGTGAAAATGGAAAACTATTAAATTTGATGCAAAAGACAATAATAATATGTTGAATCACTTTTGTAGTAGAATCATTGTTTTCAATGGAGGTAAACCTACCATTGGATTGAATAACAATTATGTTTTTATATTTTGATTGATGATTGTTAACACCCTTGTGAATGCATATAAGTATCTACCCTAGAGTTGTGAGGTGAAAGGACACAATGGTCCATAAATAAATTAGTGAATTAAATAATAGTAATAGTTAGGATTAGGATCCTAACATTCCACCCTCCTTAAAATGATATTTGTCCTCAAAGCGAAAAATAAGAAAATTGTTGATGGATATGATGAAGTGTTTCCCATGTAGCATCTTCAAAAGGTAGGCCTCTCTATTGAATCAAAATTTTGGTGATAGTGCGATGTCAAAGTTGTTGAATGCGACAATCTAGGATAGCTTTAGGTTCAATCATGAGTGCTTCATCATTTGTGAACTCAAGTATTTGAGTTTGTGTAGTGATGTGTGTGCTAATTACTAGTTTAAGGCAAGAGACATAGAAAACGGGATGGATTTTGGAATATTTTTGTAACTCAAGTTTATAAGCAACAGGACCAATGCATTGTAGAACTTTATAAGGCCCATAAAATTTGGGAGATAACTTTTGGGAACCCTTGAAATTGAGAGAAGTTTGATGATAAGGTTTAAGATGAAGGAATACCACATCTCCTTCTTGAAAATCTCGCTCGATCTAATGTTGGTTCACTTTCTGCTTCATACAATGTTGTGCGTTGTGTATATTATCTTTGAGAAGGTGAATAATATTATCTTGAGTAGAAAGTTCCATCTCCACTGTTGGCACATTGGTACTTCCTAGAATATAAGAGGTAATGGAAGGTGGTACTTGGCCATATAAAGCTTCATATGGTGTCATATTAATGGTAGTGTGATATGAGGTATTATACCACCATTTGACTAAAGGAATCCATTTAACCCAATGAAGGGGTTGAGTAGAAATAAAACAACGTAGGTAAGTTTCCAAACATTTATTAACAACTTTAGTTTGACCATCGGTTTGAGGATGATAAGTGAAACTCATACAAATTTGAGTGCCTTGGATTTTAAACAATTCTCTCCAAAAATTGCTAGTGAAGGTGGGATCACGATCACTGACTATAGTGGAAGGCATGCCATGTAGTTTAAATATATTATCAAGAAAAATTTGGGTGATGGTACTAGTTGTGTAAGGGTGGGCCAAAGTGAAAAATGAGCATATTTGGATAAGCAATCCACCACAACTAGAATAGTAGTTTTACCGGTAGATTTAGGAAGGCCTTCAATAAAATCCATGGAAATATCAGCCCATGTTTTGGTTGGAATGGGGAGAGGTTGAAGAAGGCCCGGGGTACCTATTGTCTCTCCTTTTTGTCTTTGGTAGGTCTCACATTCATTCATAAATTTCTTGATATCTTGTTTCATACCTACCCAATAAAAATATCTAGCCACTCTTTTATAAGTTTTTAGGAATCCAAAATGTCCTACAATAGGTGTGGCATGTAACTCATGGAGGATTTTTGTTCGATATGAGGAGGTAGGTGATAGGACAAGATGCCCTTTGTACCTAAGTATGCTATTATTCCAAGAGTTTCGAGGTTTTCTTGTGGGGTCTTGTTGTATTTATTGAATTAATGTTGTGGGATCATTTAAACCATTCTTCAGTTACTTGGTCTATCCATTTGGGAATAGGAGAGGAAAGGGCATGTAATTGGGGTATTTATTCAAATTTTCATGAAAGGGCATCGATGACCATGTTATCCTTTCCTTTTCTATATATGATTTCATAGTCATATCCTAATAGTTTAGTAACCCACTTTTGTTGTTTAGGAGTGGATATGCACTGCTCAAGAAAATACTTTAGACTATGGTGGTTAGTCCAAATAATGAAACATTGGTCGATAAGGTAAGGTCTCCAATGTTGAATAGCATGAATAATAGCTAACATCTCTTTTTCATATGTGGAGTGGGCCAAATTATTTCTAGAAAATGCCTTGCTAGTAAAAGCCAAGGGTCTTTCATTTTGCATGAGAATGGCTCCTATTCCTACTCCCGAAGCATCACTTTCAATAATGAATGGTTTAGAAAAATATGGCATGGCTAACATAGGAGTGGTACACAAGGTATTTTAAGGCGGTAAAAGCATCGTCAGCCTTTGAGAACCAAAGAAAAACATTATTTTTTAGTAGAGCTATCAAAGGGGTTGCGATCTTGCCATAATATTTGATAAATTTATGATAGTACCCTATTAATCCTAAAAATCCACGTAAGCCTTTCAAGGTTTTTGGGATAGGCCAATTTTTTACATCTTCAATCTTGCGAGGATCCACTTTAACTCCTTTAGAGACAATATGTCCGAGATATTCAATTTCTTGTTGTCCAAAGGAATATTTTGATCTTTTGGCATATAATTGGTTGTCCTCCAAGGTTTTCAATGCTTGGTCCCAAATTACACAAGTGATCTTCCCATGTTTTGCTATAAATTAAAATATCATCAAATAAAACTAAAATAAATTTTTGAAGAAAAGGATGGAATACCTGGTTCATTAGACTATGAAATGTAGAGGGGATGTTGGTAAGGCCAAATGGCATAACCATAAATTCATAATGTCCTTCATGAGTGTGGAAGGCATTTTTTGGATATCACTTTCATTTACCCGAATTTGATGGTAACCTGATCGTAAATCTACTTTTGAGAAGTATGTAGCTCCATGTAGTTCATCTAATAATTTTTCGATGACGGGGATGGGAAATTTATCTTTGATGGTTAGTTTGTTAAGGGTATGGAAATCAATGCATAGGCACCACAACCCATATTTATTTTGAACTAATAAAATGGGAGAGGAGTAAGGACTCACACTAGGTCTAATAACCCCTGCCTTTAGTAATTCTTGTACTAGTTTTTCAATTTCTATTTTCTATAGATAAGGGTATCGGTAAGGTCAGATATTAGGGGGTTGATGCCCTGGAAGAAGTTGAATGGCATGATCATGGCTACATGGAGGGGGCAACCCTTTTGGTTCATTAAATACTTGAGAATGGTGTGCTAGAAGTTGTTGTAATTCGGGCACTTTTGGTTGTTCTTCATTGGTGGGTTGGACGGAAAATAATTGTGCAATCATACCCTTACCCCGTTTGCGAATAATTTTCTCCATTCTATGGAAACTTATGATTTATGAAGGGCCTGATTTTAAATCTTTAATAGTATATATTTGGTCATTTTGTGTGAATTGCATCCACAAGTCTTCAAAATCCCATTGGATTGTGTCGAGTGTTCATAACCATTGTACTCCTAGGACAATATCACATCCTCCTAAGGGTAGTACATACATGTCCCCTTTCATATTATAGTCACCTATAGTGAGTTTAATATTTTTAAACTTTCCTTTGCATGCAATCCTTCCTCCATTTCCAATCATGACCTCAAACCTATTACAAGGATGTATAAAATAATTGGCTTATTTTGCCACCCTTGGGTCAATAAAATTATGTGTGTTGTCAGAGTCCATAAGCATAGTGAGATTTTGTTTTTTAAAGTGCCCTTTGACTTTCATAGTTTGTGGGGAGGAGAAACCAGCGAGGGCGTTAAAATATATTTTTGGTGTATCTTTTGTGTTATCCTCGGGTGTATCTCACACCACTTCCACCTCAATATTATCCTCTTATTTTGAACCACAATGATCAATTGTATCTAGAATATATAGTTTTGGTGTAATACATTTGTGATTGGGGATAAATTTCTCATCACAATAAAAACAAAGGTATTTTTCTCTTCTTTCCTTCATCTCTTTAGGGCTTATACGTTTAATAAGTAAGACCCTATTAAGTTTTAGTATGGTGTAAGTATTCTATGATTTCCTGATAGGTGATCTTCCTAGTCGACATTGGTTATTGAAATTATCTTTTGCCATTTGGGCTAGCGTGATAATCTGCATCATGTCAGTGGGATTGAGTATTTGTACTTCTAATTGAATGTCCTCCTTTTAGCCACTGATGAAACAACTTTGGAAGAATGAAGTATTTAGCCCTAATGTAAGATTTGCAAATTTTTCAAATTGAGCTTGGTATTCTCACACCGTAGTGGTTTGGAGGAGTTTGGTAAGGGCTCCCATGAAATATTCAAATTTAGTAGGGTCGAATAGTACCATTAGGTTTTTTGTAAATTTTAGCCATATAGGGGGGTCATTTGTCTTTTTGTACCATTGATACCATTGGGTGGTGATATTTTCTAGGTGGAAGGATGTGCTGTGAACCTTATGTGCCTCAAGGACCTGGTAGAGGGAGAAGTATTGGTTAGCCCAATATATCCAATTGGTGGGGTCACCTCCTTCAAATTTTGGAAAATCCAATTTAGTAGTTCGAGGTAGGATTGACGTTTGTGGTCCCCCAAGTAATTCTTGGTGTGTTGGTGCTCCGATAGATTGGTCGACTTGGATTAATGCCAAGTTTTGTTGTACCATATAAATGGAGTGGTTAGTGGCATCAATTTTTAATTCTAGGTCTACTATCTTGTTTTCATTGTCATCCTTCCATAGGCAAAAACCCTCCTTTATCATGATTTTCTTTTCAAGATCACCCTTCCACCGATTCATTTCTTGTATGAAGTCTTTGATAGAGTCTTGTGATATCCTACCCATATGCCATTGTGGTGTGGGTTTATGATTTGTATTTCCCCCTTGGTAGTGAAAATTTTGGTTTTCAAGATTTAAATTTGCAAAAATTTAGGTTTTTGTTATGAATTTCTGCAAAAATATATGTGGACCCAATGGCAAATTTGAATTTTTGAAATTTTGTGGGAACAATGGCTAGCAAGCACAATTTTTGAAATTTGGTAGGAAATAATGGCTAGCAAGTGGTGGGTGGACAAGGGTGGTGTCAGCGAGAGGAGACAGCAGCCAAGGGAGAAGCGAGCGGTGGTGGTGGAGCAACGATCTCAGTGAGCGAAGGCAAGATTAAGTTAGAGAGCACAAAATGAAAATCAACAAGGACATGTGGTGGACTAGGATGGGAGAAGAAAGGTCAATGAGTGCATAGTTTACAAGGCAAAAATGAATGCAATTGGATATCGCACGAGCGATCAAAGATAGTGTGACCAAAAGTCTTTTTTAGCTTATGTGTCATGACTTTTATTTTAAACTCTTCAGTGCCTTTTATATCTTCTATGTGGGACTAAATAGTCTCGTCACTTATCTCTTTTACTTTGCATGCTACTTCAACATCGAAGTTCATTGCTGGCATCAAAAAAATTTTGTCTAAAATTTAGCTTCATAATTTAATTTTATAATTTTTTTGTCATTTTCTTAATGTTTCACCAGTAAGTCAGATGTCACACTACAGGTGATTTTTCTTTATGAATTGCTTTCCTGTTCGATCGAGTCTTTGGTCTGGGGATTTAAACGAATCGACATATTTTTGAGGATTTTAAATAAGATTTTTGGGCATGTTTTTCCACTTGATATAACTCTAAAGCTTGTCTTTTGTCCTACACTGATTTCTTATCATCTTCAGCTAGCGATTTATTTATTGGTAATAAGTTTTTTAGCTCTGATGATATTCATTGGAATGCGCTGGTGATATGTTTTTGCTAACACTATGGTATGGTTGGTAAGAACGGTGCAGTATGGTAGATGAATGACAATGATGAGTGGGGTGAAAATATTTGGTGAAAAATAGCTATGAATGGGTCATTTAGATCACTGCTCTGATACCATATGGTAGGAACCTGGTTCCTAGTAGCGGTGATAATGGAAAATTGATGAAATTTGGATGCAAAATATAATAAAAATATGTTGAATCACTTTTGTAGTAGAATCACTATTTCAATGGAGGTAAACCTACCAATGGATTGAATAACAATTTATGTTTTTATATTTCAATGGATGATTTTTAACACCCTTGTGAATGCATATAAGTATCTACCCTAGAGCTGTGAGGTGAAAGGACACAATGGTCCATAAATAAATTAGTGAATTAAATAATAGTAATAGTTAGGATTAGGATCCTAATAACATAATCTCAAGGAACCATCATTTTTCTTCACAAATAGCACTGGTGCACCCCAAGGTGACACACTTGGTCTGATTAGTCCTTTCTCTAGTAACCCTTATAGCTGCACTTTTAGCTCTTGCATTTCTATGGGATTCATTCGGTAAGGAGCTCTATGTATGGGATATGCTCTAGGTTGGAGCTCAATTGTGAAGTCAAAAACCTATTTAGATGGTAGTACAGGTAAATATTTTGGAAATACATCCCTAAACTCTTGTAGAAGTGGGTATCTTCCAAACACCTCTTCCTTATTTTCATCATCTAACTCGTTTATCTTAACAACATAAACCATTCCCCCTTTCTTCATGGCTTTCTTGAGTTGCATTGCTGAAATAATTTGGGGTTGGAAAGCCCCTTGTAGGTTGTACATCCTTTGCACTTTTACACTACCTTCCATGTACTTTATCCATCTATATTGAAATTTTAATACAGCCCATGTGTGCTTGTAGCAAATCTATTCCTAGGATTCATCAAAGGTATGCAATGAGCTACATACAGATATCCTATGGTTATCCCACTAGGTAAGGTAAATTCAGCTAAAGGGTAGCATTGACTCACAAAGTAGGTTTATCCTGACTCATACTCAACCTTCCACCCTTGTACCAAGATTCTAGATCTTTCAGATATGTCTTTAATTAAATTAGTGGAAAAAAAACTATTTGTAGCACTACTATTTTTAAAATTTTAACATTCCTCCCAAAAACCTTACCCCTTATCAACAATGGAGTTGTTTGCCATTCTAGTTCCTATTTCCCCATTGTGGCATAAATCTTATGTGTTGGATCTTTGCTTGTAGGTTCTTTTTATATTGGTTCCTTTCCCTTTGAACTCAATCCTACTCTACGTGGATAGTTGTTAGCATAATGAGGTCCATCACAATAAAAACATCTAGTTTTGGGTCCTATATGTATTTTTTATTTTTGTCCCTCAAATGCTTTCTCTGCTATGATGGGAGGACTAGCCTATACTTGAGATGATCTATTGTTACAATTATTACGATTGTTGGGGTTATGGTTCTTTCATTGAAATCATTTTTTTAATCTCCCTTGATTCCTATCATTCCTTCAATCCTGCTTAGGGAAATTCTTACTATCCTGCTCTCCTTTCCATTTAACAAAGATAGCACTGTCTCTTTTACTTAGAGCCTCTTTGCCCTGTTCATCTAACCCATCATAATAAAAATAGGGTTTGAGATATATTTCAGCATTTTTAGCCAAATTGTAGGCCTTTTGAAGAGTAACAGGTTCACCTATTTCCACCTCGTATCCTATTCTAGGATTCACTCCTAGTATAAACTTATGGATCTTCATTTTCTCACTATATACCTATACATACTTCAAAATCTTGACAAATATATGATAGTAGTTTTCCATTGTCCTAATTCCTTATTGAAGTTTAGTGAACTCTTCGAACTTCTAGGAGTAGAAGTGTTATGTGAGGAATCTATCCTTAAAAGCCTTTACAAACACATTCCAACTCAAATCCACTACTGCCTCAATATCTAGTTTTGTACTAAGTGTCTCCCACCAGTCTAGGCCAACACCTTGAAGATGTAAAGTGGCATAGGACGTACGAGTTTTAGAGGAGTAATTCTTCATGTTATAATAGGTCTATATCTATGTTTTTACATGTTCACGAAGTTGGGCCACTATTATTGTGATAACCTATCTTTCATCACTAGGGTTCCCTGAACCTACATCTAGGGTTTCACCCTCTACATTGGTCTATCATTTTTGCCTCATCGTTGATGTAGCACTTCCTCTCCTATTCGATGGTATTGTCCTTGGCCACACTCAGAAGAGTTGTTAGGAGTCAACTCATTGAAGAAACTAAATTCTTAGTCATTCTATCTAGCAGATTTAAAACCTTACTTAAGTATGTTTCCTATCACACACCCAGGGTTATGCATAATGGTGAATATTTTCCAATTGGGCGAATATTAGGATTTTCAAAATTATAAATTGGTGAATATGGTGTCCCTCGACGTCGGCCCATTCGCCTAAAATTTTCAGGATCAATTTTTCTTAGGGTCAATTCGCCACAATATATATCCAAACATAGGCATATTTGTACTCATTGGAAAGCTCTTTTTAAACCTAATATAATGGTGATATTTTTATGAAGTTATAAGATGATTTAATAGGTAAAAAGTGGCCCCAAATGTGACCTTACATTTGGAGCTTCAAATACCCCAAATTTTGGTGTGAAGATGCTCAATTTTTTTTCTTAGGATTCTTCATGATTCACCTTGATTTTGATTAGGATTCACCATTTTTTTACAAGTATATTTTTAGTCCAACCCCTTATGCATAACATTGCACACACCATGGCTAGCCTTGTGAAGTGAGCCTATTCCACTACGAACCTAGGCTCTAATACCAAATGTCATAACCTGAAATCCTATCCTATAATTTTTTTTTACAAGAGGAAAGACCTAGATGCAAGTAACCTTTGAAAAGTACTTATCTAGACTTACTCGAGGTACACCCACCCCCACGTCTTATGTATATTCATCTATACAAGAGTACTAGGTGCAAGGCACTGATTCACAAGTTATCCCTCTCACTGGACCCATGAGCTAACTTGTATTTCCTCTCATTCCATCAAAACGAATATGCCTCAAGCTACCCGCTACTCATATCCATTTGAGTAATATTGAAGCATATACACTTGACTATCCCTCTCATACACAAGATGAGCTAGTCAATTCTTAATTACCTTGTTAAACCCTATTCGTATGAATAACTTTATTAAATAGAACTAACTATTAATGACCAGGAAGGTTGATGTTTGTATTCAACACCCTTCTCATTTTACATGCATCAAATTCCTTTATGATGTCTATAAATAATCTTTAATTTTTCTAACGAAGGGACCAACCTATTTCTAAAAAACACTCATCAAATTCCTTTGTGATGTGCATGACTATTCCATTCATTTCTCCAATCCCACTATCGATTCACTGTTGGTTTACGCAATTGCTCCTTGGCAAGAGCCCAAAATAGAGCAAGTCCATAAGTTGTCTAATAACATGACTCCTCTATACCATTTAGTTGATATAGAACAACTCAAAAGTAAGGAATAAAGGTACAAAATCTATAAAGGAGGCTATATCACAAGGTAAATAAGTCATGCTTCTAGTTATATTCCATACTAACTACTTTGACCAAGAGTTACTGTACATCATTTTAAAAATCCCAACTGAGAATCTATATAAAAACATTAACTCTTCTAGCAAAAGAAAGCTTGAATAAAATAATTGTTATCACATTAATTCAATTACAAAAAAAATTCTCTAATTTTAGAGAACTTCATTACAAATCTAGATTCCTTATCCATGACTATATGCTAAAATTATTCCATATTAAAATATGATATGGACAGCCAACATATATAGAGCATCATCATTTCTATAAGGAACACTTAACAATATTAAACAATTTGTTATTAAAGTAGAATCTCTATCAATAGACTAACACAAATACAAATCTAGATAGATATCTATCCCAAAGTAACCTATCGTCCGTGTCCAAAAACCTTGGATGAACACTCAGACAACCATCCCAAAAGCTTCCAAAATAATCTTTATGAAAAATATTTTGAAATAACGATGTTCAACAAGTTACCTATATATGTATAGGCATAGGAGAGTGTCTTAATCCAAACAATCAAAACTCATCTAGAATGCATAAATTGAGATTAAACCAGAATATTATGGATTAACCTAACTGAGGAATCACATCTATCTGTCCTAGCTATCAACAACAGTCATAACAAGGTTTTCATATATATTTTACTAGGGTAAAATCCTGCTACATAAGCTCAAACATAAAAAGGTGAGACAAAATATTCACCTTTGTCTCCAAGATGGCCATTATCCAAACTACTTAGGTTAAAGTAATGCTTTCCCATTAAGCATACACTCAAGATAAGAAAGGTATCACAGATGAATAACTTCACACCAGATGCATGAATTCAAACCAATTCATCTCAAATATCCTATAGGAAGCTCTACACTGAATTGGTAGAACAACAACATCCTAATATGATGTAGGAAAAAAACCAAGCTAAATTCCAAGTCTTCTATAATCGAGGACTACAAGAGTAACACAGGTCACTCAACAAAATAGGGAGTGTAATAATGAATTCTATGAAACTAATAGATATGGAAGAATATCAATTATCCTAAAATACTAGTGGAGTTCTACTACCAACTCATTTTATAAACCAGCAACAACTGAGTTAAATGTAACTCTACCTCATAACAGTGTAGTTGATAAATCACCCGATGTCACTCCTCTCGAACCTTCTATCGCTAGATTATAATTTTTTCTTCTATTTTCCCAAAACTCTGATTTCCCTCTCTTCCTTCCTTCATCTCTCTTCCTCTTTTCCATTTCTCTTCCCCTTCGATAGTTAAAATGGATGGAGTATGTCCACTCCCCCACTGCTCCTTCCACCACACATTTTAGAAACAACCTAATAAGCCTTTAGCTGGGAACACAATAATGTTACGCATTCGTTGATCTCCACGTCTCCACTAAGAAGGGAGTGTCCTCTTATTTTATTTTAGATTGCTTGACACTAAGTTGAAAAATATAATAAGTGAAAAGTAACCTCTCTCCTTCTAGATTTCATTCAATAGAAATCTATTTAAAATATTTCTCCATTAGCATAAATATGAATCCATAGTTAGAATAAGTACCAATATTATGTTGGCTCCCATCCTTATTGGGTCCAAGAAAACAATAGCAATATTATTCTCAATAATCCGTTAGTAACAAGATAAGTTCCATAACAAAAATGAATTGCAAAATTAATGAAATCAACCTCATGATTTCTTGTAACTATTCTCTGTTCATTTTTTTAAGGAGATCATTATCATATTCACTTGAAACATATCCACTGGGGTTGTTACTCAATATCCATGTAATAAAACTTGGATTTATTCCCTTTATGCAATCATTCTTAGTTACTTTATGGGAAGAGGATATTATCCATTTGCCCTTATACCAAATAAGTTGTCAAATAATAAGATGGCTTATTCCTGCATCAATGTCAATCTGTTACCAACATCATAATCTGTCATTTAAACCTATGTTATCATAAATAATCATAATATATCAATCATTCTTTTGATTAAAAAGGTAACATCTTGTTTCATTAAAATATCATCAAACATATCCCTACATGGATCCAATCAAAAAAAGTCTTCCAAAAGAGGGTCATGACATAAGTGTTGGCCATAAAAATAAGATGTTATATAGTAAAATATGAGATTTTGATGAAGAACAAGACTTAGGAGTTAGCTCTTCTTCCAAAAGTGAAGAATGTTATTGGATGCAAATTGTTAGGTTTTAATACATCATAGACTATGTGAGAAGGCAAGTGGTATAACCACCTCTAACAAGTTATATGCATGTAGTATAGGGAAATGATAGTTGCAAGTTTGGTTGAAGGTTTATTATGCTCAAAATAGGAATCCTATATACTTAAATTCCTATAATTGCATAATGTAAATCATCGAAGCATTGATTTCGAACATGTGGTATCATAGTAGGTAGAAGGAAGAAAGACTTTTACTTTTGATTGTCCTTTAGCTTTGACACACAGAAAGCCAAAAGTACACTTTGTTTGAGAAAAATTTTCAAGTTTGAGGAAAGAATTTTCAAGGGTAAAATTAGCTTGTATAAAGTTATCTCTATGAAGGAATATTCCATGGTAGATTCAAAAAGTTTTATGGTAAAAAATACTTTTCAAGGGTAAAATACTTCAAGCATCAAAAAGAGTTTCAATCCCTTATAATACCAATAAGGTCATAAAGCCTACAAGAAACAACCAATCCAAGTTTATCAAGAAAGAAATAATTGCTATTTCAAAAGAAAATAAAGGAAGCCATAGAAGCTCCTTAAAATTGTAAGAATGGAATCCATGAAAGCTCCTTACAAGATACGAAAAAAGAAAGCCATTGAAAGCTCCTTAAATATTAAAATAAAAGGAAGCCATCAAATCTCCTTAAAACTAAAAAAAACATTGCATCTTATATTAATATTACAAGCTTGGATATGTCACAAAATAATAGCTAAAAGGCAAAGAAAAAGTGTCTTAGCCATCAAGGAAAACCAAAAATCGATTGGTTTAAAGTATTAAATGTGTCAATTAAAACAACCAATTGAAGAAATAATAAGATACAAGTCTCACAATCAAGCATCCAAAAAATATTTTATTCAAGTACTCCCTCAAGAAGAAAATATGGCATGATTTTTTTAGAAACAAAGGACCAATGTAGGGAAGGAAACATAATAAATTTCCTAAAATCCCAGTCTTAACTCGAGCTAATGGCAAATTAATAGTCTTTTATCTCTAGTAAATATAAGATGAATATTCTAATATTGGAACAATACAATAAGTGAAAAATATTCACAAAGTGTTTGCATAAAATAATATTCCACAAACATCCATGACAAGCAATGTAATTATTTGGCACTATCCATTTGGTCTAAAATAAATAAGTCAAAAGAAGCCCATATGTATTACAAGAAGAGAACATTGGAAATGACTTGTAAAATTATGATTCCCATGTGAAAACAAATACAAAAGCACAAAATAAAAGAAAAAATGTACCTTGTAAGAAAAATATAACAAATTTACTATCAAGAAAGACTCGTATTTTTTAACACTCCATCAAAATATATGTGTATATATAAAGTAGGGAAGCACTTTAGATGTGAGAGGAATGATAGGTGAAATAAATAGAAAGATAGTATCCAAGTAGAAAAATCTAATAGAAAGATTTAGTGAAGATAAATACTAGAAACTAAATACTAGAAACAAGTTGGACACCAACTCATAGAAGAAAACTCAAAGCATACAGGAAATAATTGATGTCAATATCCTAGACTAAGGAGGCCAAATAATGCCTAATTTTTACACTATTTTTGACATATAAAAACTTCCATATTTCAATACATAACATAGTTTTATGCCAAATATTTGATTAAAGTACATTATTTTGTTGATGTTTGAATGATTAAGTGTTAAGAGACATAATGCCACTATTTTGATTGTTTTCTACATTTTCTATCATGTTTTTGCATAATTTTAGCACTAAAATATCATAGTGAAATTAGTAGCAAATAAAGGTTTTGTGCAACTTATTATTTGTAAGCTATTTTATATGGTTTTTACATCTTAAATGATTTGTTTAGGTGATGTGATGCCAAATCAGCCACTATGTTGTTGAAACAGAACATGACAATTGTACACAACATATACAAGGCAACCACCTGCAACATTAAAGGAGGACCAAGTCAAAGTCAAGAGTAGAAGTTAAAATTAGTTGGAAAATATTAAAGGTAACAAGGGAGGAATTACCACACACTTGGAAGCACTCCCACATGGCACAACTAGCAACAATAGAGCATTACAGGTATTTAGCCTAATTATTTGGAGTTGCTTCGGAATGACAAGCAAAAATAGTCAAACGATAGTAGATAAAAAAAATTGAATCTAATCCATAAGAAGAGAGTGAGTTAGCACAAGGATAGGTGTGGTGGTTGACAATGCCCTATTGTTTCTAATTCTTACCACTTTGGGAGCATGAAAAATCACATAATTGGCTACCATAATGGATTATATCTTAAAATAGACTGAGTCTATTGTAATAGAACAACAAATCAACTAGGAACAACATAGTTGATTTTGTAGTAGAAAATAGGAATTTAAGAATTTTATGAATAATACTACTCACCTATTGGTTGGATTTAATCACAAGTCATGAATTAGTCATAATTCAAAAGTTAGAGTCAAGTTTAGTGGACTATATTTTTCCAGACTGTAACAATAGCAACAAGTAATAAAGTGCAAAATTTTTACATGTGTTAAATTATGAGTGAATGAGTTCTTAAGAATTAGTTTGAAGTGTTGAATACCTTATACTGGACCAGGAAGCAAGGTCCCACTCTCAGGGCTAGTGGAAGGAGGCTATTTTACAGGTTTTTTTTATCTTTCTCTTTTGTGTGCAATTCTTTCTAAATATTGTTAATTTATTGCTCTGTTGTAAGCAGAATTCACCTATCTTTTCCTTGTTTTTCCTCATGTTTTAAGTATGATGTGTGAGAGTGGATTTTCATCTATTTGACCCCTATTTGTGTTTGCATATATTATTTTAATTTTTTGCAATTTCAGCTTTAGCAACTTTTTGATAGTTTTCAGCAACTTTTCCTATTTCAGTATTCAATTTCAGTAGTTTCAATTTTAGAAATGATTTAGCTTAGTGATTTTAATTCTACATTTTATTTTCTTACTATTTTTATTCAGCAAACATAATCTAGTATCATTTCTATAATACTTCAAATTCTACAAATTAATTAGTTTTTCATATTCTGCAATTTTTTTTATAAGTTAAATTTCATTTTTTCTTGGTTTTAAAAGGCTGAACCCAAACCCTGTTTACAAAAATAGCATATGCTAAAAATTTCAAAGAGAAAAATAGGGGAATGCATCCCCGAGTGAGACCCAATCAAAAGGAGAAGGGGGACACAGCCCCTCTTGGGATCCACCATAAGATAAAACTGGCACCACGCAGGGCAACCTTAGAAACACAAAAAAAAGACAAGAAAGCTAATCCTCCTTAACATTCTCTTCGTCATTCTTATCATCTTTCTTTACCTCGTTCTTGACTACGTCCTAAAATTTGACCTCGTCCACCTTGAAATATTCTAGATCGAATGATTAATCTCTGACATTTTGTACATCTTCTTGGTCCACGATAACTTTAACCAGTTGGGGAAGTCCAACCGTCCATGTGATCAGACTATTATTCATGACCCCTTGATTCACCAGACAATCTGTAACCCTATTGAATTCCCTAAAGGTGTGTTGAAATATGGTTTCCTGTGGACTAAGGATAAGGATCCTCACCTCCTCAATGCAATCCTTAACCCTCCATGAAGGCCTCTTATTGTTCCTTAGATAATTGATGATAATAAGTGAATCTCCCTCAACTATTACCCTGCTAGGATAATATTTTTCAAGGACTAAGCCTCACCACACAACTTTAGCTTTAGCAACATTGTTTGTTTGGATTCCTAGGTACTCAACAAAGGTAAAAATGACTTTCCCATTATGGTCCCTAAGGATGCCCCTTGCACTAGCTTTTATAATATTACCTTTGGTAGCTCCATAAAAATTTAATTTGTACCATCTGCTTAGTGGAGGTATCCACTTAGAATTTGCTCTGCTATTTGATTGAGGTTGGTTTGGTTTTTCCTCCAAAGGAAGGTTCAAGGAGCACCCTAAGAAAATCTTAAATCTGGAGGTAGGATGAGTGGAGGGAGGCAAAAGGAGAGCTTTTTTCTTTAGAAAAGGAGAGAATATTTCTGGTGATCGAGGTAGGATTCAACTTGATATTGGAGAAGGCTCTACGATTCCTCTCAAGCCATATTTACCACAAGAAATGGTGGAGGTAGGTGGTCCAAATAAATTTGAGGTGGGGGTTATGAAAGGGAATGGGCCATTGGAGGAAAATTTTGACAATGGTATTAGGCTTGGCCCAAAGGATATGGAAGGCTTGGAGGAGACTATTGAGGATGGACAAGGAGAAAGGGTAAGTGAGGAAAAGGTGATGAGAGGACTCCCAATCCAATAGACACAAATAACACCTATTGGTAAAAATAATGCCTCTCTTGAGCAGATTGTCAATCGTAAGGATTTTTCTTTGAAAGACCAGGCATGAGAAAAAATGAAATCTTGGGGACAAGATGTTTAGGCAACAAAATTTGATGAGGGAATAAGGGATCCTCAAAGGTCAAAAGTAATTGGTAAGCAGACTTGACTGAAAAATATTTGCTCTCAGTGGGCTCCCAAAATAATTGGTCCTTAGGATTACCAAAAGGAATAATGGTGAGATTTAGCAATGATTCCAAAGAAAAGGATTCTACCAGGTGAGAATTTCTCTTGAGGGATTTCCATATTTTCTTGTTGTTAGTAGAACTGAGGAAATCAGTGACTTTTTGTCCCATCATGGCATCTATGAAACCTTTCAACCTAGACAGAATAGGATCTTCAATGAGGGGTTCTCCTCTTATCCATTTGTCCTTCCAAAAATCTATGTTATGACCATCTCCTAACTTCCATCTTAGTCCTTTTCTTAGTAACTCTTTGGAATTCAAAATAGATTTCCAAAAGGCAGATCCTCTAGTTGGGGCTAAGTCATTTAGGAAGTCTGTTCCCTACAGGTATTTTCTCTTGACAATTGTTATCTAGTCATTACTGATATTAGTCACCAAGCGCCAAGCTTGTTTGGCCATGAGAGCCAAGTTGAGAATATGAATTCTCCTTAGACCAATTTCTCCTTTGTCCTTAGGTCTACAAACCTTGTCCCAGGCAACAAAATAAAAGCATTATTTTTTTTCTACCCCAGATCAAAGAAACGTTTTCTAGATGTATTCTATTCTATAGTAGACCAAATCTGGGGCTTTGAATATAGACATGAAATACACTAAAATGCTTTGGAGGGAGGCTATGGTTAGGGTGGCTTTAGAGGCTTGGGATAGAAGGTTTCCTTTCCATATAACTAATTTTTTTTCTAGATCATCTGAATGACATTATTCCACATTGAATCCGAAGGGTTACCAGTGAATAGAGGCAAGCCCAAGTAAGCCTAAGGGATAGATAACACAGAGTATTCCAAAATTTTAGCTATTTTGGTTTACCTTTGAATATTGATAAAAGTAGAAATGAGAGTGTCATCTACAAATTACTGATGCATGATAGGATTCATCTAGGATGTTGCTCTTATTCCTGATATGAGACTTGTCCTGCATGCAACCTTTATGGTTCTTCCAAGTGCTTCAACAACTATGATAAATAGTAGAGGGGATATGGGATCTCCTTGTCTTAATCCTCTATTGCTATGGAAATATCCTACAGTAGATCCATTGATGAGGATAGAAAACCAAGGTTTGACAATGCATCCTTTGATCAAATTAACCCAATCAGGATGGAATCCAAATTTGAGAAGGATAGCAATGAGAAATTTTCAATTTATGTGATCATAGGCTTTATTCATGTCAAGCTTGAGGACAAAGGTAGGCTCCTTAGTCTGAGAGATAGAATTTAAAGCTTCATGAATGGTGATGACTCCATCAAGAATGGATATTCCTTGAATAGAGCTCCCTTGGCATGGATCAATGAAACTAGGCATAATTTATTTCATCCTATTGGTAATAGCTTTGGTGAGGATCTTGTAGGTCACATTGTAGAGGCTTATAGGTCTAAAATCAATCATGGATTTGGAAGCAGTGCCTTTTGGGATGAGGGCTATGAAAGTGGAATTATAACTTCATGGGATAAACTTGGAGGATTGGAATTCCTTAATGGTAGAACAAATGTCTTGCCCAAAAATATCCCAAAAAGTTTGGAAGAATCATGGAGGAAATCCATCAAGACTAGGAGCTTTATTAGGATTCATAGAGAATAGGGTCATTCTGATTTCCTCATCAGTGAAGGGTGCCACAAGCTTGAGGTTGAATTCATCTGGAATGGAGTGAGGAATGTGATGGAGCATGGAATATTTTTCTAAAGTAGAACAAGGATTGTAGTCACCAAGGAGGGATCTAAAATATGATACCACTTCTCTTATTTTAGTGATGTTAGAAGTGGAAGACCTGTCCCCTCTCACAAGCTCTTTAATTATATTGTTACTTCTATTTCTCTGCAATTTAAGTAGTTTTAATTTTTGTAATTAAAGTAGTTTTAATTTTTGTAATTAAATTAGTCTCAATTATGTAAATTAGGGATAGTGTTATCCATGAAGAACTATTATAAACCTCTATTCGATAGAATAAGTATGTGTTCTAACATCTAAATTATAGATTAATAAACCTCCTCTATCATAGATAGTGTTGGATACTACCCTGGATTTGATAAAAATTTGAATTAAATGATGATATTAATGACACTCATCATTTTTGGTATCAATTTTAGGGATAACATAGGTGTTTTTAGAGGATAGAACAATTATACACTTATCATTATGTCAAGTTGTAATAGACGGATCTAATTGTACTCTTTGAAATAACAACTTGCATAAAATATAGTTGTGTAGTTGATATATACTAGTTGTATTTTAGATCATTATGATACAATCATAGAATGAAAGAATAAGTTAAGGGGTAAAAAAGGATGATTTATTAAAACAAACCCTTTACCTAGCACAAGAAGGCAATATTCTTGCCAAGAGGGTGAATTCCCTATATTTGAAATTCTTAACATTGTTAAACAAGAACTATCATCATCATCATTAGGAAGTGTATCTCTTGAGAGATAAATACAAAAGGAGAAAAGTGATAGTACCTCCTCACCCACTCCTAATATATCCTTAAATTCAAGGTAGTTTAAATGAATCTATACTAGGCATTGGGAAGACATAATGGAAAAAATACAAGGAAACTCGGATAGGGGTAGCAATTTTTATAATCAAGCAAATAATCGTACTTCTACCAGGACTTTTGAGTATCCTACTAGGTTAAATACCACAAAAAACTCTCCAATAAAAATAATTTCACCTTCGATGCTATTAATATTTAGGGGAGTTGCATTCGAAGACCCTGATCAATTCTTGTTTGAATTCAAGGTTGCATTTCAATCATACAATTACACAAAAGACAACCAAAAACTTAAAGTTTTCCCTTCCACACTCAAGGGTGTAGCTTTATGCTATTTTATGAGTTTAGCACCTAAATAAATCCAAACCTGGAAATAAATGGAGGAAGTATTCTTGAATAAATACCAAGAATACTGACGAGTGAAGGACAAGAAGGATGAATTATTTAGAATCAAACAAGAAGAATATGAAACTATGGAGGATTACTTAGATAGGTTTGTCTTTGTACAAAAGAGATGTGGGCATATTGAAACAAAAATATGCAAGGCCATATTCTTGAGAGGACTACAATATGATTCCAGAGATGTGTTAGACTTAATGGGTAAGGGAGATGTAATTACCTTTGACATTGATGAGATTTTGGAACTATGTAGAAATTACTCCTACACAAAACAAAGAACACAAAAATAGGGTAATAATGGCAATGATATGAAAGAGTTTATGGAAGAATTTGCCAACTTAAAAACTAACATCTTGGTACATCTAAATACTATGCTAGGGTAAATGAATGCAAAGATAAAATCTACTGAACCCCTAGCCATTTATTGTCTGAGATATAGAAACAAGCATGCTCTTCAAGACTATCCTTTGAAAAAAACCTCTATATATGCTATTTGGAGCTTTTTTTCAAAAGGACATATCACAGACCAAGTCATTTACTTCCAAAACTCAAAAATATCTTAGAAACACAAATAAAAGAACTCAACTTTTTTGACAAATACAAGGGGGAAAGTTTTCACAATATTCAAATGCCCCATGTTTTTCCATAAATTAGGGATAAAATCCTTGGTCCATGCCATGGGGTTACTCAGACCATCCACAATAATATTAGATTCAACCTCCATGGACATCTTCTTAATATTGGTCACAATCTGGGTGGATGAATCCACAGTGGAATCAACATAATATATGATGGAAGGAGGTACAATCTCATGGACAAAGTTGGGGACAACATAGATACCAAGGTCAAACACAAAATTTGTTTTTTAGTCCTACTCAAAAATTTTCTCAAGGAAGATAACAACAACAACAACAATAGGTGAAGCAACCTATGCTTTCAATCCAACCTATGGCTAATCCTAATAATACTAGACAGGTAGCTTCTATCTATGTGGTTGAATCTGATGAGACTACCACAATAAATGTAATAGATTGTATTAATATCCAACTACGCTCAATAAAAATACTTCCTAAGCCTACTCCACCTATTATTGAAGAAATAAAAATTAATGAAGAAAAACAAGAATCCTTTATCCTAGAGCTACAAAAATCAACTTTGGATAAAGGAAAAGAAAAAGAAGAGAACATTCCTCAAGAAAATTTACCTTCTTCATTTGAGAAGATACCATATCCTGAATGATTTGAAAAATCTAAAATCACTTCATAATCAGATTTGATAAAGGAGCTCAAATGTTTAAACATTTCAGTTCCTTTATTACAAGCCATTAAATAAATACCATTAATCAATAAAACTATTTAGGATATTTACTTTAGAAGATCAGGAAGGAAGAAGAGATCCTTTCCTAAAATTGTAGAGGTATATGGTAAATTGGTTGACCTGCTTTCTAGAAAACTTATTTCATCCAAATATGGTGATTCGGGAAGTCCAGTGGTCATGATAACCATAGGATCAATGCAGATATTAAATGTTATGATTGATCTTGGGGTGGCCATTAAAGTTATGACTAAAGACACGATGCATAAATTACAACTAAACAAATTAAATACTACATATACTATTTTAGAAATGACTGTGATCTATTGCTAAAATAGAAGGAATCATAGAAGAGATTCATATGATGGTTGCCTCATGGGAATATCCAGATGACCTCTTTGTATTTAAACCTCATAATTTTGCAAATGGTTATCTAATATTCTTAGGAAGGCCTTGGCTTGCTACAGTAGCTACTTTCATCGACTGTAGGTCAGGAGAAATGACCATTTAAAATGGGATAAATTCAAAAAATATATCTTTATATCCTCCTACAAAATCTTTGACAAACTTCTCAGTTCATTTATAGTTTCTTGAGTTTGATGATGAATATGAAGAGACCATCTCAATACTGGCCGCTGTAATAGTGAAAGAACATGTAGAAGAGTTAGAAAGAGATGCATTTGAAGATAAAACCATCTTGGTCAATGCAATGTATGACTTAGGACTTGAAGATGAACCAATCACTATTCATCACTTGTTATGGAATGATGAAGCTTAAACATATGAATAAATGACACCCATTCTATTACAAGAAAGTCTATTCAAATTACCACATGGATGGCATCATCACCTTCTATCCTCATTTCATTATCCCATATCAAACATGATTCCATCCAAAATCACATTTAATAATGATACATGAATATTTCACTCTTTTCTACCACATCATTGTCCTCTTAACTTCTTAGCAACTAATTTTGAAGGATTTAATTTCATTCACCCAGGAATAAAACAAGTTGAGGTACAACCAAGAAATTATTTGAATATTAATAATTGGTTGATCAATGAATAGGAAGAAAAATTGCTTGTTGTACTAAAAATATATAGCAATGCCTTCACATGGGAATACAAATATATGATAGGGGTTCATCCTAATGTATGTACCCATCGAATATATATAGAATATGTGAAACCCATACAACAACCACAAAAGTGGTTGAATCCTACTTTAAGAGATATTATCAAAGAAGAAATCAAAAAATTCTTAGAGGTGAGATCCATTTATCCAATTTTTAATAGCTGATGGGTTTCTTCATTGGTTATTATGCCAAATAAAAATGGAAATATGAGTGTGTGTATATTACTGGGAATTAAACAAAGTCAAACACAAGGACCATTTTCCATTATCATTTATTGATCAAGTGTTAGACGCACTCGTGAGAAAGAGATATTTTTATTTTCTTAATGGCTTCAGTGGATATAAATAGATACAAGTTGCACTTGAAGACCAAGATAAAACAACATTTACTTACCCATGAGGAGATTTTTCTTATAGGGTCTTACCTTTTGGCTTTTGTAATGCCCTAGAAAATTTCCAACGAGTTTTTCTAGCTATTTTTTTTTATTTAACTACTGAATGTGTAGAAATTTATATGGATGACTTCATAGTTTTTGGGGAAGCTTTTGACCTCACAATAGAACATCTTGACAAAGTTTTAACCTGTTGTGAAACTTATCATTTGGCCCTAAACCTTGGCAAGTGCTTCATGATGATTGAAGAAGGAATTGTCATTGGCCATCATATATCATTTGAAGGAATTAAGGTAGATCCTAAGAAAGTAGAGATCATTAAGAACCTTCTTCCTCCCTAGACTCAAACTGATGTTAGGATTTTTTTGAGGCATATTAGCTTTTATCAACATTTCATTCCAAATTTTAGTACAATTGCAAACCCTCTGTTTGTATTGTTAACAAAATATTATTTAAATGGATTGAAAAATGCCAAAATTCTTTTGATGCTTTAAAAGAAAAATCAATTACTCCGCTTGTGTTAAGAGGTTCAAACTGGGAATTATTATTTCACATCCAAACTTATACATCCAGTACTACAATTGGAGCAGCATTATGGCAGATAGAAAATGGGGAATATTATTCCATTTATAACATTAAAAAAAATCTCATTGGAGCGGAAAATAACTATACTACCATAAAAAAGGAATTTATAGCGATAGTATATGCTATAAATAAATTTTGTCACTACATCACTGGTTATCAAGTATTTATCCATATAGATCATGCTGGAATATGTAAAGCAACATTATGTAAATTATTATTAGACTAAAATATAAATTCTAAAGAATAAAATTTGAATTAGAAAATAATTATATTTTATGTAAAAATATTCTCACCCAATTAATAAATAAAATAAGGGTGCTAGGAATATTTAATTTGTGGGAAAACGTTATTTTTCCTTTTCTAGAAAATATTAAAAAGTAACCAATCACTTTTTAATATTTGATAGATGCCACTTGTCACACATCTCAAGATAATAGTGTGATAATATTTATCACACATCTCAAGATAATATTGTGATAAGATTTATCACACATCTCAAGATAAGATTGTGATAAGATTAGGGTAATTTTAGGGTTGTATTAGAAAAGCTTCTCTTTAAATAGGGGTGTTGTCTACTACATCTTGTCATATCATGTTGATGAATATTGTTGTATAACATTGAAGCATTCTTGTATTGTTGAATCATTGAGTAATATAATGAGCTTCACAATGGATGTTTCCCTTATTCATTTGAAGTAAGGTTTTACCACTTAATATTGGTGTTGTGGGTTTTTCTCTTTTGTGTGTGATTGATCTTGTGGAGCATTATTCGATCTTGGGGAGACTTTGTTTGTATCACAGATCATACAACTATTAAATACCTAATGAACAAACCTATGGTTAGTATGAGAATAATTCATTGGTTATTGCTATTGTAGGAATTTGAAATTAACAATAGTTAATAAACCAAGAAAAGCTAATGTTGTAACAGATTTTTTATCTAGACTAAACAACACAAGAGAGGAATAATTGGTAGAGGATACTTTTCCTAACAAATAATTGTATGTTATATTAGTAACATCACCTTGGTTTTATGATACCGCTAACTATTTAGCAACAGGAAAAATTCCCTCTCACTTTACTTAAAAAAAAAGAACAATTGATAAAGCAAAGCTCATCCTTCAAATGGATCAATGGTCTATTGTTTAGATGTGGACCCAACCATATATTACATCGATGTATTCAAAAAGATAAAGTGTATGATATCATCTGTGCATGTCATGATGAACCTTTAGGAGGACATTATTCAGTTAAAAGTACTATTAGAATAATTTAAGGAATTGTCAATTATTGGCCATCTCTTCACAAGGATGTAAAAAAGTACATACGACATTACAATGCATTTCAATGAATGGGAAAACCCACACACACAAATGAAATACCTATATAACCTCAAGTGGTTCTAGAACCATTTGAAAAGTGGGGGTTAGATTTTGTTGTTCCCATTGACACACCTTCTCAAGAAAAGGTACATATCTTGGTATGTATTGATTATGTAACCAAGTGGGCTAAGGTTTGTGCTTTTAAACATGCACATGAAGAGAATATCACTGAATTTTGTATTCCTATAATTTCCAAATATTTGGAGCTCCATGATCTATCACCATAAATCATGGACCCCAATTTGCATCAAAGGTCATAGAAGCTTTTACTAAACTTTATGAAATTAAAAATAGAAAATCATCACCTTATCACCCTCAAGCAAATGGTCAGGTTGAAGTTACCAATAGGGGATTAGAAAGAATATTAACCATAATAGTAGCTTCACATAGGAGGAATTGGTTAAATAAATTACCAAAAGTCGTTTGGGCATACAATACAACATGAAAATTCACCATGGGTTTCACACCGTACGAATTTTTTTATGATTAAAAATCTCTTTTTCCATTGAATTTTAGCTACTAAAACTTCACATATCTTTCAAAATTGATATTGATTTGTCACATGTACAAAATAATAGGATTATGCAACTCAATGCATTGGATGAACTTCGGTTAGAAGCATTACATCAAATGAAACTTATCCAACAAAAATAGAATATGTGGTATGATAGTCACATTCAGTAGAGAAAATTTGAGCAATATATTGGGCTTTATTGTTCGATTCCTATTATGAATATTTTCTTGGCATATTGTAGACTAGGTGGCTTATACCATACCAGATAAAAGTATTCAAAAATGGAGCGGTTCATATCTCTCCAATTGATGATTCAAGAAGAAATTTAGTGGTAAATGGACATCATATTTGAGTATACCATCATCCATTAACTGAGGATTTTGTAGAACAAATTGCACAATTAGATTTACACATGATGAAGAGACTCTCTCTCGCATTGAAAATTTTAGAAAGTTAAAAAAAAAAAAGGAAAACAAAAAGAAGAATAAGCTTGATTGTGAAATTCCTTCATGGGCACAATCTAGAGGAAGGTTGTGAAATTCCTTCATGGGCACAATCAAGCCAAATTAGATATTGTGAAAAAAACAAAAAGAGAAAAAATATATATTAAAAAAAAAGAGAAAAAAAATGAATAATTCAATAGTGAAAACCTGTTTAAGGCACTATTGAATTAAGGCTTACATAAAAATCAGTTTTTGGTATGTTTACCTTTTTTATTTATCCATCATTTGTCATTGTAATAAAATTATGTACTGCACACGTGTCATGTTTTTGTTATTATATAGCTTGCTAACAATCATCAAAATCAAGGTCCAAGGTGTAGACCAATTGGTTCTTCCAAACCCGGTAAGAGGGGTAGAGGTCCAAGGTTCAAATCTTGGGCCTCATCAGACTGAATGTTTGTCCCTTTCCTAATGCTTTCAGTGATGTAAAATGTTTAAAATTATTACAGCATGGTGGTTATAGGTATAGACTACACAAGTATTGTGTGGTGGCTTCTAAGGCAGACAACACAAAATACTGTGGCAACCATAAAATATGGACATCGTGCCCAAATTATCATGGTGGCTATAGATTCCACCATGTAAACACACAAAAAACAATCATCAAAAGCAACTTACAAGGTGTATGATAAATTTTTAGGCAGTAAGGTATGTGTTTCTTGCATTAGTCAAAGTTAGCATAACATGTAATGCATGATAATTAGATATTTGGAAAAAACTATTTATAAATTTGGTAAACTAATGGAAAATTTTATTCAACATGTCAAGAAACACCCTATCCTACCTGTGGTTGCATGAAAAATTCAATCTAGCAGCATTAAAACAAGAAATTTACAGAGCTTCAAAATGAGGCCTAGAAAATATAAAAATATAGAATGCATGAAAATTTGAATGCATAGAGAGCGTGTTGAGGATTTCAAAAAAAATAAATCCCATGTGATGCCACCTCACATGGCCATCATTGAAATCAGGCACAACTTCCTAGACATGCACATGGTAGCCATTGAAAAGATATCATTGGCACGTTTGAAAGCGCCCGTTGTACCTAGTTTTCATGCCTATCTAGAGCCATGTGATCGAGGTGCTATAGTACGAGTAATACCATGAATTGAGGTAGATAGTATCCATTTTTTCGTAAAAGCAACCCCACGTTAGCTAAATCATACCGTCCACCTCAAATTAACTATTTTTAAATTTTTACATGGTAATCCAGAGATATTTTGGCCCACCACCTTCACAGCGTGCTGAAAATCAAATTCATGTGGTAACCTGAATAAGCTCACACCATGTGTGTCTTGTTGATGCATGTAAATCACAACATACTCCATGTCATATTTCGGAGATAATTCTTGCGTTCTAAATTCATGAGTCCCTAATATCTATAACCATAAAATTTTCAAGGGCCATTGAAACTACACAGGCTATAATAAAAGTCAAACACCTAAATGCTATATTACAAAAAAATAAAAATTCAAAAAAACTAGAGTGCAGTAAAATTTCCATAAAACAAATATTATAGATAAATCACAAGGAATAGTGAATGTTGGAGAATTATTTTTAGATAGCATGATGCAGAAGAAGAAGACCAAACTAGACTCCTTGGACAAAATCCAACAATACCTTGAGGTGATGTAGATTTTTTGACAAGCTGGGTTGATGCCATTTTTGGAAACATTCGACGGTTATTTGGAGGGGTTAGCATCTAAATTTACCCACACTCTTCAGAATAGTAGAGAAACCATAAATGACATGTGAATTGAGGTAATCCCTTTAATTTTGAGCCAAATTACTGAGTTGCCATTACAAGGAGTAGAGATTACTAAAACACTGAAGGACATACTCCCAGATGTAGTTAGAAATTTATTAGTAGGAGGAGATGTGCAAAATAGAATACACATAAGTAATAATATTTTTGAATGGGTTAAAATGGTTAGTTTACAACCACCTTGGGATGTAGTTGTAGAATGAGTTATTAGGTATTTGACCTATTAGGGACAATACATTATGTTATCTGACCATAATATGAAAATTCTCATTCATCTTAGGCATGGTATACAACACCTAGAAGTGAGGGTAAATATCCCTTTGTATTTGCACCAGGAGATACAATATGGCAAAAAGGTACCAATTTCCTTCTAGGTTTGAAAAAACTAGGACATAGGTTGAAGCAACAAATTTATCATCATAGGAAGAAAAATTTGATAGGTCTATAGGAAGTTAGACTATAGAAACGGATCAGACTAGTAGGATACAAGAAATAGGCTTGCAACCATTGAGAAGGTACACCAAAAAAAGGAGAGGAGTTCCTACAGAAGAACCTATTGAAATAGGGGATGAAGAGAGTGAAACACTCACCCCCTCCTCTAAGAAGAAGCTCAAGGAAGAAGCACCAGGAAACTATTGTATAACAGGAAACAATACCCCCTACACCATACAGACCAAGAGGAAGGAGAAAATAAATTTTGTAGGACAAATATGATGTTACTAAGGACAAACTTGTTCAAAAAATACTTTTTTATATGGAAGACTCACCTGCAAAGGCTACAGATCATGAGGAGCCAGATTCCCTACCAGTTATTGATCTGCCTATATATTCTTCTAAATTTAAATAATATGAGGTATATGATCCAGAAGACCCAATGAAGGTTGCTAGGGTGATCATTAAGACCCAAAAGACCTATATTGAAAATGAGGAAGAAACAATTAAAGAGAAGGATAAATATATTTATCAATTATTGCATGAAATAAATGAATTAAAGGGCAAAGTGGCACAACTAGAAATTCTGCCTAAAATTCCTGATTCAGGGGAAGAGGTAGCAAAAATATTACTAGGACTAGTAGGGTAGATTCCAAAGGTGGCAACATAGGAGAATATTCCACAATTTCTCCATATAGTTGAAGAGGCCACCTTAGATAAGGGACCTCACCTTTCTATTCCCGCCATGGTTGTTGTTTCAATAGAATAGCAACAAACAAAAGAGGAAAGTGCATATTTGAATAGGATGGGTAAAGAGATCATAGAAATTGGAGAGAGTTCCCACCAAGACAGGGACACTTTGAAGCTGGAGCAACAACAAATTTTTAAGGAGCAAATCACAATAGAATATTCTTTGGATCTTTCGAATGTAGCTCAAGCACATTTCGAAGCAGCTTCAGAACATTCTGAAGATGAACAATATCATTCCAGAGTAGCTCCAAAACATCCAAAGAAAGTGCTAAAACATCTAGAGGTAGCTCCAGAATGACAGTATGGATAGGGCACAACAACCACTAATGTTCTTAGAGTGCAAAGTGCTTTAATGCAAATAAGTATATCCCCTAAGGAAGAGGAAAAATATATTTTTGCAAAAACTACTCAAATAGTTTAGACTGTAGAAATAGGCATCCAGGTTGATTTGCCCCGAGTACGTGAAAATCAACTAGTGGTAGTGCATCCATCAGATATGGTGCTATTAGCAGTGTATAATTATGCCATTACAATATGGGTGGCACGTTACCATACCTTGGAGTTGTGCTTTACAACAATAAAACCCTTAGAGGAGCAGAATAAAAAATAGACTATATAAATTATAGCATTGTAGAATAAGGTAAATGATTTATGTTTAATTGTAGATCACCAAGAGCAATATAGAAGACCTACTAGGTTATACAGTCTATTACTTAAGGATAGATTCCTTAGGTGGCAGGTAATGTGCATTTGCTTTGATTTGTCATATGATTTATCTTCTTCCTAGGATTTTCTTGTTTCATTCCTGCATAGTCCATAAGAACAAAATAACATGTTGTGTGAATTTTATCTGCATAAGTTTGTCATGGCAGAGGATGTACAGTTCATACCCCATATTTATATAGGTGATTTCTAGCTTAGATATTTCCTTTCTACATTGCAATATCAGATATACTAGGATTAGGAAAGGAAACAATAGAGTTTTTGAAATAGGACCTGGTTTGTTCTTGAGACATGTCTAGCTTAAGCTTGTAGAACTAAGTAGTGTACATTTATCCTTGATGGAAAATCCTAAAATAAGAGCTACCTATCTTAGGAATATCAAGGAGAGTTTGATCTATTTCTAGTAGTTATGTATAAGCAATTTTAACAACTCCTTGGCAGCATGTAAGAGCAAATGGGAGGAATTATCCATATCTTTGTAGAAGAGGGAACCCATATCACCAATAAATATGTTATGGTTACGAAGAAGGATAAATGCATTGATGGATGTAATCTTAGAATTAATACATCATTGGATAGACCTACGATTTAGGCCACCAACTATCATTACACCTATACCATTTTATTGACTCTAATCCTGAGCCAAAACAAAAATTTCAAAGATGGCTAGTAGAGGTAAAGAGGAACAGGGGATACCATGATGGAGATCACACCTTCTAGGTAAATTGGTACAAGGAACTAGACCTAAGTGCATTTGTATCCCAAAAAAATGCATAAGGGTATTGTAGACACCAAAATCCAACACCTTCAAAGTCACATTTATCACCTCACCATCAAATGTTACATAATTAAATTATATACCTAAGTCCTAACTTAGAGATATAAAATCCTACACATTATCTTATTTTTCAAATTTATTAAATTTATAAAATAACCCTAGGATACCCAGCCTACTCATTGGACATGTGTCTTGGACACTTCATCCAACACCCTTGCCACATTTCACCCACTCTTGTCCCCTTTATCCTTGCACATGGGGAAGATCCCCAACACCCATGCCATAGCTCATTTATTATTTTCCCCTTGTCCCTTCACAAAAAACAACATCCCATATCACACTCCACTTGAAGCCACATCTCCCTAGTTAATTGAGGCACACTAGGTGACTCACTATAACTGCCCCTCCCATGTGGCAGTCCAAATTTGCCACTTGTCAAGTTGGGCTTGCCACCTCCCATTTCCATCCAAAATCCCAAGAGGCCTATAAAGGCATCATTATTCCACCAAGAAAAGGGAGCTGAATTTGCATAATGATAGGTTGTCAAAATTGATCTAGACACAATGAGAAATTGTGAACGCGAGCATTATTTTGTATCATTGGTTTGAATCCTAAGGCAACCTATTTTTCAGTCGAAACTTCCCGTCTGTGATTCCACAGTTGAAAATTTGCATCCACAGTTTCACAACTGTAGGTCTGTGGTTTCCAATCCACAACCATGCTTCCATGGTTTCATAGTCTCGAGCATGAAACCCCACACACGGTCGAGATCAGTAAAAAGAATCCATATGTTAGCAAGGCGTTATTTGTTAATTGCTTATATCATTTATTTTTTATGATTATCTACTTAGGTTTTAGACATAGTATTGATTTTATTTCTCAAATATATAGGTGCTACTAATCCCTTTGCTGGTTTGTATGTGCGCAGGTGTCAGGTACTTTGAAAAAGCTATTGAAGCTGGAGTTGTCCATGTTGGATACCAAAGCCCACTCACACTCTGAATCTGTAGCTGGATATGAAGAGAACAATGTACATTGTTGAAGATCTGGGAAAACTCTAAGGGAGAAATTTGTATCATACTGAGGCAAATATTGTAACATTGTACCCAAGCCACTTGGGGCAATCCAAAATTTTGTAAATTTGTATCACAAAATCAATATATAAAGGATTTTATCATTTTGGGCAATCTCTTTGTGTCTGTGTGACTTTATATTGCAAGTGTTCAATTATTTTTGTTATAGAAATGGCGATCCGGTGAATCTGTAAAAAGATTATTTTTCTCAAAGTCATAAAATCCTATTGAGGGTTCCATGCACTTTTAAACACTCCCCACAAAGTAATTGAATGCATTGGGGTCTTCTAAATATACTTGGATAGACTTTAAGATTTCCATCAATGCTTCCCTATGGGATCTTGATTGTTGTATTAGCTCATAAATTAATAATTTTGCTGAAGCTATTTTTAAACTTTGTGTTAACCAGCTATTTAAGGTGACAACTGGGCAATTGTGCAAAGGTGGTGGTGGAATATTTGGTCCAAGTTGTATGGGCACATTTATGTGTTGTGTTGTTGGAGCTTGAGTTGTGTGGTTAGCTTGCCTCTATCCACGGATAACTATATTGATAGCTGCTACAAAGCCTTATGGTAGTTGAGACACATAATTAACTTGATTAGGAGGAACTGTAGAAGTTGATGCTCCCATCGGTTATTGATTTACCTCATGATGTGGCAAAGGTGTTTGATAGATGTTGAGGTTTTTGTTATTTTGGGCTAATGGGTTGTCAACTTTGATTGTACCCGCTTCCAATAAATCTTGCACAATACCTTTGAAACCATGAAAACCTTAAATGTCATGTCCTCTTTGTCTATGATAGATGCAAAATAGGTGTTCCTTATAGCCTTTTATATTTTGTTTGTTAGGATCCTCAGGTTTCATATCTGGCAATGTAAAGAGTTTTACCGCATACAAATTTTGAAAAGCTAAGTAATATGGCTCTTATACTGGTGTGTAATTTCTTTTTGGATTAAAATGATGTTGTTTCCTTTCTACAGGTTGTGTCTAATTTTGTGCCTACTGTGGAGGTGGAACCGCTTGATAATTAAATTTTTGTAGTTTTTGTTGTTGTTGGAGTTGTTGGATTTGTGCTTGGGTTGGTTGATTTAACTATGGTTGGCCCAAGACTATCTGGTTAACATGTGTAGTCTTGGACTGACCATGGTTATTCCCCTTTTGATTCTTATTGTGCCATTATTTATTCTTAGGCTTTATCTCGCCTTCTTGAATTTTTATCTCTTCTATTACCTTTGCTTGGGCAAGTGCCTCATCGAATGTTCTATATTGTTGTAGCTATAGTAATGAAGATATGGGCCTAGTACAAATCTTCATGAACATTCATGTTATCTCTGATATAGGGAGGGATAATGGTAGCTTTATCATGATTGCCCTCCATCGATTACCAAAGTCATAGACCGATTCATCTTCATATTGTTTTAGATAAATCAAATCAGTCAATGTGGTTTGATTTCTGAAATTTAGGGTGAATCTTTCCAAGAACTGGTCTGCTAGTTGTTCAAATATAAAAACACTTTGATGTGGCAGGTGGTTGTACTAGTCTTGGGCTTCTCCCCCTAATGCTTGAGGAAATGTGTGTAACATGAGTGCATCATTGCTCTTGATTTTGAAGCATACATTTACAAATATTGTTACATGTTCACGGGTGTCCTCTTCCCATTTAAACTCAAGCATGGGTATCTAAAAATCCATTGGATATGATGGCTCAGGCATCGAAGCGTGAATAGGATGATTGAGTAGTTGCCTTAAAGTTGGATTATGGTATTGCAAACCTGGAGTTTGTAGGAAAAGACTATCAATCTGACTTTGTAAGAATTGGTATCTAGGTTCATCCATATGACTAACACTCGAATATACTTGATGCTGCTTGTAATGGGGTGGATTGTATGTAGGTTACGGGTGATAAGGAATGGTTGGCTGAAATATGTTATGGTAAGGAAGTTGATGGATGTTATGATACAGATGAGGTGATAGAGGTATGATGGTATGTTGACCCATTGTATTAGCATATGGATGTGGTTTTTGATTATGAACAATAGTGGTATATAGATGGTGCATTACCCAAGATGGATCTTGGATAAAGGCATTAGTTTGGTGAGATGTAGGTGGGAAATTGTGCTCAATACCTTGCAAATGTTGGTTGGGGTCAGGATTTATGTTGTGGTTAGCATTATCTAAAATCATTTGTTGTAGTTGTAAGAAAGCTTGCTGCATAGCAATTGCATTTGAAGTAGGGACCGCCACATGTGATGTGGTATGCTGGGCTGGTTGTGAGGTAACCATGGTAGTGGAAGTTAGTGGGGAATAAGTAGCAAAGGATATTGCCACTAAATGTGGTATGGTATGATATGTAGAACCTATGAGGGTAGTTGGTGGAGTGGATGTTGGGGCTTATGAAACAACAGGAATTATTTCATACAAGGGGTTGGTGGAAATGACTATTTTTTGAGGAAACATGAGGGGTGGTTGATCGAATGATGATGGTTGGTTAGCCAGTGCTATAGCAACCAACTCAAATAGAGTATTTGTGAAGACTTTTTTTGGCTTTTGTGGGTAAGTGAATGTGGAATCTTGTTGTAATGATGGTATGACATGGGATGGGATGAAGAGTGGTGGCAATTATGGGAAGACCATTCCAACTGCATTCAAGTACATCCTAACAGTATCCATGTCCAACATGGTGACATGACTATCCATCACTATAGGAGGCTCACTCCTAGGTGTCTCATGTATGGTTGTGTGTGGCCCTATGCATGATGTCTATGTCCATATTAGGGGCACTACTAGAGGGCCCTACGTTAAGGCTTTGTGACATATAAAGGAGTGTTAAGGATGTTGCTAGACGAAGATGTCATGGGGAAAGACCACGAACTTTGGCTTGACACTAATTTCTTAGCCTAACTACGAGTCACTACCATACGCTACTATGTGATAAAATACCAAGTGCAACTGTGTGTCTATGTAAATCAAATAACAGTACAATGCAATACAACACGCAAAGCAAACAAATACACAAAGTTTTTGGTCCTAGATTTTTGCTAGTTTTGATTTTTTTTTTAGAATTTTTTGAAATTGTTTAAAAATGAAAAGACATGTTCTCAATATTTTTTTTCTAAATAAATCTAGGATCTCGCCTATATACTCACAGCTCGACAACCTGGATATGAATTCTAGGTCACTTAAACCCCCCAAAGTGTGATAGTGAAAGTCCACACCCAGGAAGGAAGCACAGTCCTACCAGTCCTCACCCAGTCTCACCTGGTTAGCATCACACTCTTCGAAGAGAAATATATGCAAATTTTCCAAGCTACGTCGGTTCTTGGAGCCGGCCTTGGACAAAATTATGGTATAATATTGGTGGTTCAGTGATGAAATCCAAACCCAACGGTGATGAAATCTAGCCATTTTCCAATGTTTATGTGAGTGTGTGATGGTTTTTTTAATTATTGTGGTATGCAAAACTATCATGTAATTTTTTTGCAATGCCTAAATATAAAAAAATAGAAAACAAAAAATGGTAAAAAACATATCATGGGAAAAAGTGCCAACTTTGGTTCCAATCCAATTAGATTCTGTTTAACAGGGCTAACTACGGGTGCATAGTTAGTTCTAGTAAACTGTGGATGCCTTCCAAGCTCTTCTCTTAATCATGCCTTCCAAGAACTTGACACTGAGTGTGAGGAAGAATAAGGAAGTGACCAAGAGGATGAACCTAATGATGAGGATGATGATATAGATGGTGAATACCTAATTTACAACTTTTTCCCTTGTGAAATTGGAGATTCTCTAGAGCAAGCTTTACAACAAGGACCAGAATACGAAGATCCAATATAAAAGGCCTACCTTAGGCCAGATTACATGCCACTCATTATAGGACCTCATACCAATGCTAATGTCTTCTGGATAAGCGATGATGACTATGAGGATGAAACTAAAATGGCATATTTTAATAATATGCGTCAAAGAAGATGTCGAAGGATTTCAAAGAGTGGAGGAATATCCAGAAGAAGATCCTCAAGAAGAGGTAGTGTATGCAAAATCTATTTGAAGAGATTATTGGTACCAAAAGAATTTTCCAATAGACCACACTCTCTTTTGGTTAAGCAAATAACATGAGAGACATGAACCAGAACCTCTTCCATCACATTGGCATTGAATACAACACCACCAATCACACACATTAGGTCAGTTGCAACCTATAGAGGATGAGTCATCACCTCTCAAATCGCAACCACCCCATTTCCATCAAATCAACATGATTTCTATTGATTTTCTCACCCCACTCCATAATCCGTATGATAAGGCAAAGCTGATCCATGTTGACACTAGCCTCATTTCCATGGATAAGATCTCATCCCTACCATACATTACTGAATTTATCTTATCAGAAGAGTTGTTGCATGCTTCAAACACATATATTCCATAGCAACCTTCATCATCAAATAATTTAGTTTTTCAAACTAAAATAAAATGGGAAGCCCCTGAGACATTCTAGAATGTGGCAGATGATATCCACCTCATCCCAACTCCACATCAGTTGGAGGAAGGTTCTCACATGCTAATTGAAGAATCTATAGACGTGAACCTTAGTCAAGAAGTGGACAACACCCAAATTGTCAAAATCACAAAATATTTATCCGCAAAATAAAAAGAATGCATAATCAGCATGCTGATGAGAAATAAAGAAGTGTTCACATGGTCATATAAAGACATACCTGGTTTAGACCCAAACCTGGTAGTCCACAACCTTACACTAGCACCAGATGCAAAGCTTTTTAAGAAAAAACTTAGGAAAGTCCATCCAACATTTGTATTAATTATGAAATAAGAGCTACAAAAGTTATTGGATGTATACTTCATAGTACCAATGTATTACCTAGAATGACTCTCAAACATGGTACCCGTTTGTAAATCAAACAGAGGGATACATGTGTGCACTTATTTTCAAGACTTAAACAAAGAGTGTCCCAAGGATAATTTTCCTTTGCCTAACATCGACCAACTAGTAGACTACTACACTGGACATGAAATGCTTTCCCTAATGGACGGTTTCTTGGGATACAATCAAATACGAATTAATCTTAAGGATCAACATAAGACGTCATTTACAACACCCTGGGGGACATTCTATTATAGAGTGATGCCTCTTGGACTTAAGAATGTAGGAGCTACATATCATCGTGTTATGATGTATATATTTCATGACTATATGCATAAGATCATCAAGGATTACATAGATGACCTAATTGCTAAATCAAAGATGCATCTTGAGCACATTGAAGTCCTATAAAAAGTGTTTGATCGATTGCTAGAGCACAAAGTAAGATTAAATCCTAAGAAGTGTGTATTAGGTGTCACATCTGGAAATCTTATAGGATTCATTATCTCCAAGCAAGGCATTTAAGTGGACCCAAGTAAGGTAAAAGCTATAATAGATATGCCACCTCCCAAGAACTTGAGATATTTGCATAGTTTACAAGGGAAGATCCAATATATCCGATGATTCATTGCACAAATATCAAATAAATGTAGACCTTTAAACTGCTTGTTACAAAAGAGGGTGACATTTTCTTGGAAAACTAAATGTCAAGAAGAATTTGATGACATAAATAAATATCTGGCTTCACCACCAGTTCTTACGCCACCTCGAATAGGAGTCTCTTTTCACCTATACATTTTTGCAATAGATTTTACACTAGGGACAATGATTGTACAAAATAATGAGAATCATAAGGAGCAATCAATCTACTATATAAGTAGAACCTTGTTAAGTTACGAAACAAGATATGTTTATGTCAAGAATTTATGTTTAGCAGTGGTTTTCACCACTAAGAAACTTAGACATTATATGCTAAGCAACACTATTTATGTCATAGCTAGGGAAAATCCTTTGTGATACATGATGACTCGCACTTACGACAAAACCCGTACCACTAATTGCATAATGCTTTTAACCAAATTTAACCTTGAATTCATAAGTCAAAAATCCATAAAAGGTTAGGTGATAGTTGATCAACTAACTGAAGCTCCTTTACAAAATGATAAACCACTAATCATTGAGCTACCATATGATTCAGTATTCTCTATCACAGAACAAGAAGAGTTAGTACCCCCTGAGGATGAAGTAGACATAACAATGTTCTTTGATGGATCTAAGTGTGAAAAAGGACAATGTGTGGGAGTCGTGTTTTATACACCTGAAGGAATACCAATTCATTTATCATTCAAACTAGACTTCACATGCATTAACAATAATGCAGAGTATGAAGCCTTAATATTGGGTCTTCAATAAGCTATAGCAATGGGTATAAAAGGACTAAGCATTTTTGGTGATTCTCAACTAGTTGTTTACCAAGTAAAAGGAGAATATCAATATAAAGAACCAGTTCTAAAGCAATATCATGAAGTATCAACAAAGTTGCTAGAAAATTTTGACTGGTGTGAAATTAGTAACCTACCCTATTCGACAAATAAATTTGTGGATGTAATGGCTTCTTTAGGATCTCTAATACCTAAGAATGAGCATGGAGAAGTACAACCACTAATCATAACAACAGTGTCAAATCCATTAGTTCAAAAATAAAAATCTACGGGTGGATACATGTTAAACCTTACAATTCTTACCTTGATGAAATAAGAGACTTTCTCAAATATGGAACAATCCCAATAGAAATGACACAAACTACAAAATAACACTTAAACAAAAAATAATTCATTTCACTCTCTTGGGAGACGTGTTATATAAATGTGGGTATGATGGAATATTATTACGATGTCTAGATCCAATTGAGGTAGAATGAGCTATAGTAGAAGCCCACGATGGTACTTGTGGTTGTCATTTTAGTGGAATGACCATCGCAAAGGGATATTGCGCATGGGATACTATTGGCTAACAATGAAAAGTGACTGTTGTCAATATGTCAAAAAGTGCCAAAAGTGCCAACATCATGCCAATTTGACTTATGTACCATCACATGTTCTACAACCCATTCAAAGTATTTGGCCATTTTCACAATGGGGTCTTGATTTGATAGATAAAATATCACCTGCTTCATCAGGACAACATAAATTCATCATAACTGCTATGGAATACTTCACAAAATGGGTGGAATCAATTCCAATGACCACTACGACTGGACCTCCAATATCGGAGTTTATACTTCAGCATATTATCTATCATTTTGAAGAACCCTCTAAGATCATTTCTGATAATGGGAAGTCATTTAAGAATAAGTATTTTAGAGCCTTATGAAATAAATTCAATATCCAACACAGTTTCTCAACACTTTATTACCCACAAGCAAATGGGCAAGCTGAAGCAACCAAAAAAATAAGAGTATTCATTCTCAAGAAACTGGTCAAAGAAAATCATTGATATTGGCATACACAAATTTATTTGCCACTATGGTCTTATAGAACAAGCATCAGAACATCAACGGGAGCAACACCATTTTCATTATTTTATGGTGTTAAAGCTATATTACCTTTTGAGATTGAGATACCATCCTTGTGAATTGTATTACAGGAATTCATGGATGATGACACTACTAGGCAAGCACGTCTTGACCAATTGACACTTATTGATGAAAAATACGTCAACGCTCTAGAGCATTTGTGAGTATATCAAGATAGAATAAAATGTGCTTACAATGCAAAAGTCCATCCTCATGAATTTCAATTAGGGGACCTAGTACTGAAAGAAAATCAACAAAATACCAATGCATTGCCACACTTGAGAGATAAATTTTTAGCTAATTGGTTAGTCCCATATATTGTAAAGCATAAGTTGGGACTAGGAACGTATAGACCTACCAACTCAGAAAGAAATTTGGAACCATAGCCTTTGAACATAATGCACCTAAAGGTATTTTATCCATAAATTGACTCGCAACATATGTATATATATATACGTGGCTAAAAAAAAATACATACATTTTACATTGTATATAAATATTTTTACATGCATTTTACACATTGCATTCGCATATCACATAGATAATATTCATATCACAAAATTTTAATTTTGCACATTACATTCGCATATCACATAGAATTTCAATGCATTACAATAAACATATCATACACAATTAGCTGCATTAAAAAAAAAGTAATATAATTGCATCCATCCCATCCCATGTTCAGTGATATTTTGTAGTGGTGATTATATAACCAAATAAAAATGAGTTCCAAGAAGTGGGGGTACCCAACTAAGCCATTTACGCAATTATGTAAAACCAACTTTCATAAAATGTCCAATTTTCTTTAGGACCAAAGCATGTTTCTCACATTAAAAATGTCTTGAGTATCATCAACTGACCCCAAAACAATATTGCACAAAACACACTTCTTCACATCTTAAAAATATTTTGAGTAACAAAAGGATAACGCCAAACTTGCGTAGCACCTTGAAGTGAAAAAATAATATTCCTCACTTTTCCTATCACGCAACATAGTCCAAAATAAAAAATAGTGGTTTTCACCACTATCACAATTCTTCTTCAAATATAAACAAAATGTAGAGTAGTAAGGATAGGATCACGTTCTCATCATACTTTGGTTGAGAATCCAATTCCTCGAAACTCTATATAAAATTAATTCCACGCACACCCCACATATCCCTAGAGCTGAAAGGATTGTACTACATTCCCCTCAAAAATTTATGTAGTCATCCCCAAAGCTTAAAGATCATATCATTAGAAAATGGAGCGAACCTCCACCGGGGCTATAGATGCTTGACTGGCAGTGGAGTAAACTCATGCAGGTTGACATGTCTCTCTCCCAAAATGGAGACCTCTGACCGCACATACGGGCAAGCTAGCTACTTGGTAAATCCCATAATAGGTCACATCCAATTTACTCATAATGGGTTAATGAAATTCACATTCACATACGCTGGTTCTTGATTGCTTAGGGTCACTAACATGCTCAAGATTTAATAAATAAACTTCACTTGCACACACCTTGGTCCTAAAGAAATTTAGACAATAGTCGAGTAAGTTTGTTGATATCACTACTATTTGAGTCTTTGAAAATCTTCCACTGTTAACAATAAAAAACCATAACATCTTCCATATCAACATCCATATGTTCTTCCATAATCACATACATATCTACATCTTGCATCACCCACATAAAGTCATCAAGTTGGATACCCCCAATTGCAACAAAGTAATGATCAATGATATTCTGAGCTATAAACAAATCACATGAACACCATACATTCAATCATATAGTTTGCATAAACAAATAATTAAACTGCATATTCCATATTAGTTTGCATCAATAATTCAAACTCATCAAATGAAAACCATAAATCATCATAGAGCAAACACATGTATATTTAGATGGCATTTACATCAATAAACAAAAATAAAGCATTCCAATGAAACATACATAAATAATCATTAACACAAGAGATAACCAAAATACAAAAGCCATGTATATATATATATGGAGGTCTAACAGTACAAAATGCCCATAGGTTGTATACATCAAAGAATTAAGGCTCATAAGTAAAATGATACATCGAAAAAATATAAAAAGAGACAATGAAGACAACTAGACGATACCAGCAGGATCCCTTCGAGAACCCTGTGTTGATGAAGCACCATGTGAGTGAGTCTACCAATGAGTCCTATGACTTGTCTCAGTTCCTCAGCTAGCAGTAGCCATTGACGAAGAAGGGGGAATAGGTAAAGGATACCGCTTGTGTAAGATGTTCTCCAACATCTTAATATAGGTAGCCTGCTTGTGCAGGCTCCTCAAGTTAGCACCCTGTCAATCCACCCACTGATAAATCTTTGCTTGAAGAGCAGCAATAGTAGCGACAGTGTCACCTCCACTGGATCCTACCTCTAAGTGACTAAGCTCACCCTGTAATTGAGTCACCTCATCTCTAAGCCTAGTAATCTCTACATCCTTCATAGCAAGGGCATCGCTGCTAGGTCCACCTTGCAAACTATCCACCTCATCCTAAATATGAGTCACCTCACCCTGGTACCATGCCAACTTGCCCTTTAGGTGAGTCACATCTAAATCTAGGTTGTCATGCTCAGCCTGTAGCAAATCCCAATCCTCTTATATCCATCGAGGAGGGACATCCCCCTCACCATCCCCATATCCACCCCTCTCCATCGACTGTGGTACATCAGTCATAGCCTCAACCCTAGAATAACTACCTCATCAGTGCTTCACCGACTAAGGAACCCACCCAACCATCTCCACCTCATCACCACTACGCTTGTCATCAATATCCAAACTCAAAGTCAAAATAGGCTGAGAAGCAAACCAAACATCATACTCAAGAGTAGTACCCATATCATCCAAATCTACTAGTTCTATCTTAGGATCATCCGTAGGGTCATCAACCCTCCAAATTTTAGGAGTAACAGGAAGCCCTAGCTCATCTCCTTGATGCCTATAAGTGACAAGCGCATCAGGAACACCCTGAACCAAACCGAATCGATGTTGCACCCGACTGAACTGAATGTACTCCATCTCTCTAAAATGAGCACAAACAACCCATCGACCCCACCTAATATGACGAAGCTATGCCACATTAGTAACCCATACCAAGACCCTCCATGATTGCTAACTCATATAGTCCCTAATCAGTGATCTAAGCATATCTCTATACTATAATGCCCCCACTGCTGCACAACTAACCTCCTCGCTAAGAAGCCACCTAAAAGTACAAGTAGAGGAAGCATCACAGGAGCAAGGAATACCAATGGGATGACCAATAATGATATGCTCCCATGATCAAATATGAAGCACTAAACTATAGATAACCCCCTTTTATCCTCGCCCCTTTCACATCATAAAACTCACTATAGATTTGGCACAAAAGAGCAGGAGCCCAAGCCAACCATCGAGGATCACCAATCAAACCCAACATAATAGGAACTTGATTCCACGGGATCCTCAACCCCATGGAATTGGGCAACATAATGTTTCTCAATATGTACATAATAAAATAAGGCACTGCACCAAGTGTCTCATCCTGAAATAAATCCAGATAATATATGCCACCCTTACTGCAGTCCACATCCCACAACTCACCATATATAGGATACAATACCTCCTTCTTATCCACGCCAACCGAAACAGCTGGACCTTCAATAAGAATGCAAAAAATGTGGTATATATCCTTGAGGATAATGGTAATCTCCCCCATGGGAATCTAGAAGATCCCCCTATCTAGATCCCAGCGCTCAATAAGCACAGAAATTAAAGCCTCATCAGGTCGAACGGTTTCCAACCACCTGCATCCATCAAGGCCAATGTCCTCAATAAAAGTCCAATCATCATCGAAAAGTTTCTTTCATACTTTTTGGATAGCCCTCGACCATCTATACCGAGCATCAAGGAGCTTCACCTGGAAAGAAAACAAACAAAATTTGTATTAACAAAAAAAAAAAATTCACCTACCCCTAGGTGATTATAAATCAATAGGCAAAAAAGATCAAACACACAAAAACAAAACAAAAAAAAGAAGCAAAAAAATAAAAATAAAATAAACACAAAAACAAAACAACAAAAAAAAAAAAATCACCTACCCCTAGGTGATCATAAATCGACAGGGAAAAACAAAAAAAAATTAAAAAAACAAAATTTCATTACCAACCCCACTTACTTACAAAACAAAAACAACACAACAAAAACATAAAAACAACAAAAACAAACATACAAACAAACAACACACAAGCAATAAATGAGGCCTAGAATGAGGGGAAATACCACCAACCTCGACATAGTGGACACTGCCTTCGGCTCTAGTCGAGCCACCACCACCACCACTGCCCTCTCCAATCTCTATCTCACTCATCACTCAACGAATCAGCAAATGATGAATGGCAAATGTGATAATGACTAGGCAACTAGCCTATTTATAGCCAAAAATAGTGGTAAAAAATGTGCATCTGCATTTCCTATATTGCTCAAAAATGCAAGCCTGCATTTCGCGGCATCAACCACTGACCCATGGTTGACACATTGAAAACATAAATATGCGGTTTCAGCAAGACGCAACCGCGCAAACACGATTTCAAAAAAAAAAACTTATTCAAAATTACAAACTAAAGTTCAAACGTAGAACAAATCAAAGTGAAGTGATGCCTACTCCGTGGGGTTACAAAACACGGTAAATTACAACTCAATCAAATTACATAACGGAATTGCTAACAGTCACTAGGACAGGAACCAAGGGTGATTGGCTCCTTTACTACATATCTTACATGTCAACAAACAAAAAGGTAATCTGTAGAACACAAGTCCACCATTAACATGAGGAAATATAAATTACACTTTCAATTGGCTATTGGGTCTCATTCATTACCCACTCGCTAATTGAGGGGGTAAACATGCAATTAAAATTTGTCATTAGTTTTTGTACCACATTATGTTATACACAACGCAGTACAAAAAGGGGCAACTATAGACACCAAAATCCAACACCTTCAAAGTCACATTTATCACCTCACCATCAAATGCTGCATAATTAAATTATATACCTAAGTCCTAACTTAGGGATATAAAATCCTGCACATTATCCTATTTTCCAAATTTATTAAATCTGGAAAATCACCCTAGGATACCCTACCTACCCATTCGACATGTGTCTTGGACACTTCATCCAACACACTTGCCACATCTCACCCACTCCTGTCCCCCTTGTCCTTGCACATGGGGTAGATTCCCAACACCCATGCCACATCTCATTCATTGTTGTCCCCTTGTCCCTTCACATAAAACAAAATCCCATATCCCACTCCACTTGAAGCCACATCACCCTAGTTAAGTGAGGCATACTGGGTGACTCACTGTAACTACCCCTCCCATCTGGCAGTCTAGATTTACCACTTGGCAAGTTAGGCTTGCCACCTCCCATTTACCTCCAAAACCCTAAGAGGCCTATAAAGGCATCATTATTCCACCAAGAAAAGGGATCTGAATTTGCAAATCGATAGGCTATCAAAATCGATCTAGACCCAGTGAAAAATTGCGAGCACGAGCATTATTTCATACCTTTGATTCGAATCCTGAGGCAACCTATTTTTTAGCCAAAACTACCCGTTCACGATTCTAAAAATAAAAATGTGCATCCATGGTTTCACAATTGTAGGTCCGTGGTTTCCAATCCACAACCATGCTTCCACGATTTCATAGTCTCGAGCATGAAACATCACACACGACCGAGATCAGTAAAAAGAATTCATCTGTTAGCAAGGTGTAATCTGTTAATTGCTTCTATCATTTGTTTCGTATGATTATCTACTTAGGGTTTAGGCATAGTATTGATTTTATTGCTCAAATATATAGGTTCTACTAATCCCTTTGTTGGTTTGTATGTGCACAGGTGTCAGGTACTTTGAAAAAGTTGTTAAAGCTAGAGTGGTCCATGTTGGATACCAAAGCCCACTCACACTCTAAAGCTGTAGCTGGATACGAGGAGAACATTGTACATTGCAGAAGATCTGGGAAAACTCCAAGGGAGAAATTTGTATCATACTAAGGAAAATATTGTAACATTGTACCCAAGCCACTTGGGGCAATCCAAAATTCTGTAAATCTATATCACAAAGTCAATATATAAAGAATTTTATCATTTTGGGCAATCTTTGTCTGTGTGAATTTATATTACAAGTGTTTATTTTTGCTACAGGTATGCATCAATTTAATTTGGGGAAATGATGAGGCCAAATAATGCCTTATTTTTACACTCTTTTTGACATATAAAAATTTCCATATTTCAATACATAACATAGTTTAATGCCAAATATTTGATTAAAGTACATTGTTTTGTTGATGTTTGAATGATTAAGTTTTAAGAGACATAATGCCACTATTTTGATTATTTTCTGCATTTTCTATTCTATTTTTGCATGATTTTAGCACTAAAACAACATAGTGAAATTAGTAGCAAATAAAGGTTTTTTGCAACTTATTATTTGTGAGCTATTTTGTATGGTTTTTCTATCTTAAATGAGTTTTTGAGATGATGTGGTGCCAAATCAGCCACTCTGCTATTGAAACAAAGCATGACAATTGTACACATCATATACAAGGTAGCCACTTGCAACATTAAAGGATGACCAAGTCAAAGTCAAGAGTAGAAGTTAAAATTGGTTGGAAAACATAGTAACAAGGGAGGACTTACCACACACCTAGAAGCACTCCCATTTGGCACAACTAATAGCAACAGAGTATTACAAGTATTCAGCCTGATATTTCAAAGCTGCTCTAGAATGACAGGTAGAAATATTTAAACGAAAGCATACAAACATAATTTTAATATAATCCACAAGAAGTGAGTGAGTTAGCATGAGGACATATGTGGAAGTTGAAAATGCCCTATTATTGTCTGATTCTTACCATTTTGGAAGCACGAAAAAGTGCACAACTAGCTGCCATAGTTGATTCTATCTTGAAATAGACTGAGTTTGCTATAATAGAACAACAAATCAAGGAGGAACAACGCATAGTTGATTTTGTAGAAGAAAATAGGTATATAATAATTTTATAAATAAGACTACTCACCTATTGGTTGAAGTTAGTCACGAGTCATGAATTAGTCATAAGTTAGAAGTTAGAGTCAAGTTTAGTGGACTGTATTTTTGCAGACTATAATAGTAGCAGGAAGTAATAAAGTGTAGTATTTTTACGTGTTAAATTGTGTGTGAATGAATGCTTAAGACTTAGTTTGGAGTGTTGAATACCTTCTGATAGACCAGGGAGCAATGGCCCACTCTTAGGGCTGGTGGAAGGAGGCTAGTTTAAATGTTTTTTTCAACTTTCTATTTTGTGTAAAATTCTTGCTAAATATTGTTAATTTATTGCTTAATTGTTGTAAGAAAAATTCTCCTATTTTTCCCCTGTTTTTCCTCATGTTTTAAGTATGATGTGTTAGAGTGGATTTGAATCTAGATGACCCCTGTTTGTGTTTGCATTTATTATTTTTTATTTTTTGCAATTTTAGCTTTAGCAACTTTTTGACAGTTTTTAGCAACTTTTTATGTTTTAGTAATTCAGTTTTAGCAGTTTCAATTTCAGCAATGATTTAGCTTAGTGATTTCAATTTCACATTTCATTTTCATGCTATTTTCATTTAGCAAACATAATCTAGTTTTATTTCCAACATATTTCAAATTTTGCAAATTAAGTAGTTTTCAAATTCTACAATTTAAGTAGTTTTAATTTTTGCAATTAAAGTAGTTTCAATTTTGTAAATTAGGTATAGTGTGATCCATGAAGAACTATTATAAACCTCTATTCCACCAAATAAGCATGTGTTTTGACATCTAAATTGTAGACTATTAAACCTCCTCTATCATAGATAGCCTTGGACACCGCCTTGGATTTAACAAACATAGAAATTAAATGATGACATTAACGACACTCATCATAGGTTGCAATTATTAGAGGTATAACATATAGTACTATTGAAAATAATTCTTGTTTGTAGGTGGAAATAACTCAGAATTGAGTTTTAAGGCATCTATCACTCAAATGTTGAATTCGTTAGGTGATCAAACACCATAGTCATCACTAGAATGATTGGAATAAATAGAGCCCAAACATTGTAAGGTGCCAATGAAAAATAATCAAAGGTCACATTGCACCAAGAGGAATAATGTTGAAGAAAAAGAAGGCATTGCACTAAGAAGAATTGCATTGGATAAAAATAAGGTATTGAACCAAGAGGTATTGTATTTGAAAAATAAGGCATACACCCTTCTGATGTTTGGTTGAATAGAAAAAGATTAATTATAACCAAAAATATTTGGCATTCAAGTAACTAGATAATATCAAAGCACTCTTAAAAAATGTCTGCCAAAATTTATAAGGTTATAGAAATTCAATTGGAAAGTTACACATGGAAAAAATGAAAAGAGTACACGTGGTCAAATTGGCAACACCCTTGTCGAAATTACCATTGGATTATTATTTTTTTTGCCTTCCTAGGTGTTTCTTTTTATAATGCCAAAATTTTGGAAGCCCTCCATCGCTGTGCCTTTCAATTTTTTATCCAAAATTTATATTATTTTTGTGTGGCCATCAAGTGTTTTGTCGAACCATCCAAGGTCTATTTGGATTCCATTGCTGAGGAAATCCTTGCAAGTAAATGCTTCCTCCTATTTTTCCACAAGTTCGAATGGGAGGACCCTAAAGTTACACTAGTGTTCATGGAAATGTGGGACAATGACAGGATCACCATCTGCAACAAGACGTATATCCTCAACATCAAAATTCTTGTTGAATTGAATGGGCAGCAACCTAAAGGTCGATCCATAAAAAGAGAGAAGCACAATTGGGATGCCAAATTGAAGGATGTCAAGGAAAAGGAGCTCTATAGAAGGTCTTGTTTGGGTATGCGGCATGATGAGCTACCATTTTTGTGGGGGAGCATCCTTAAGCCTATTATGGAGTATATAACTATTGATGATCTAGATAAGCCCCTCTATAGTTTTTATTTCTCCTTTTATAACCACTTTCATGATGTAAGTGTAGTCAATATACCTCAATTTTTGTTTAATTTTGTTAGTTATACCATTGAGCATTGTAGGGAGAAAAATGGGTCAGAGCTACCCACTTACTGTGGTCTTTTTAATGCCATGTTTAAACACTGGTTAATTAACTACCCTGAGGGTATTGTTGTGACTCCTCCCAAACCCAAATAGAGTCCCATAAAACCTAGCTCCTCCCAAACCACACCTCAATCCTCTTGCACTCCAAGGACGTCCACTAAAAAGTAGGAAATTATCGAAGATATCCACCAATTAAGGAAGATAACGAGAAGCACCTCACCTGAACCTGAAAGTGAGCTTGAAAAAAAACCACTTTTCTCCTCTATGAGATTGAAGAACAAAGCTATGCAAAAAGAATCACTAGTCATCGGGTTAGAAGAGGAGGAAAAGGAGGACAACCCTAATTCTTGCATGCAGATGTTTATTATCAAATTCATGACAAATTGCATTACCCAGTTAGTTGACTTGCGTAATGCCCTCAATTTATGGTTTTTCAGGAAGAATTTATCTGAATGCATGGGTGATGCTCTAGCAAAAAATCTAAAGAAGGTTGTCTTCAATCCTGAAGATGTCCCAGCTAAAGACATTGTTGATGACTTGGATAAATGTTGGACCCTAAGATGTTGTTGCCAACCTTGGCATGGAAGGTTAAATCTTCCTAGTATTATATGGAAGGCTTATTTTTTACTATTTTTGTCCTTTATGGCTTCTCAAGGCTTACCTATTTCTTCTCTGCCTTGTCTTGTTGTTTCTTGTTGGTTGTTGAGGATAGCCTTTTTTTATGAACTTTTTGAAGGATATCATTGTGTTCTGGTTTTCTCTGGTTTTATGGCATTTGTGGACATGTTGTAAGTAGGTTTTGTGGTTATGTTAAAACCTGTATGAAATATAAATCTTAATATCTTTAACCAATAAAATAAAAATTAAACAAGGTGAAAATAAATAGTGAAAACAATATCTTAAAAGAAAATAATATTCTATAGAGGAAGAAGTATTCCCCTACCTTTATTCAGTGAGACATAATTCTTTCTTGTATTTTTGAAGCATCAATTGAAATATGAGTATAGGCATATGTATACTCATTGGAAAGAGTTTTATTAAGGTGGACTCAATAAAAGAATAATATTTAATTTTTTTATTTAATTGTGGCTAGTGGAGCACCAAATTTACTATTTCTCAATTCCTAATTGTTGAGGGGAAATAACTATGCTACCTAGAAAACCAAACTCAGAATGCAACTTGAGTTTGAGGAAGTATGACAAGTAGTAGACAAGACCACTACCCAACCTGAAGAAGTAAATGAAGACCAAATAAAGTGTGATAAGGAAGAAAAAAAGGAAAGACTAATCATCATGTTTGTAGGAGTAAATGAAATCCAAAATTATATTTGGGATTCAAACACAACAAAGGGTGAATGAGAGAAGCTAAAAATACTCTTCAAAGCAAAGAATCAAATTCTAATACTCTAGAGTTAGCTCCATTGTTCAAATATGAAAGGTGGGGAGAAACTAGAATCGTTCTTGAAGATAATAGCTAATTTGTGAGCATCATTACAAGCACAAGGAGAAAAGGTTTGATGAAACTATAGTTCCAAGTATTTTGAGATCTCTCCCATAAAAGTACAATTTTTTTATGACTACATGGAATATTACTAAGCAAACACCAAGCTTTGAAAATTTGGTGAACCTACTTTAGAAAATAGAGGTCTTAGATACAATAAAATAAAGAAGAATGGTTACTGCTTATAAGTCAAAGAGGGAAGCATCCATTCAAAAGAGGCATGAGATCTCCATAGCATTTCCAACAAAGAAATGTTTATCAAGGATATCAAAATTAGATAAAGGATTCTAAGAGAATCATATTTTACACAAAGGATGTGTAAACATTATGGTAAAAATGGTCACACTATGAGGGAATATTGGCATAATCCATTTAATAATGGACCTCCTTAATGAGAGAAGAATCAATAGAAATATATGTCATATTCAAAAAGAAAAATTAAAGTTGGAGAAATTAATAACAAAACAATGTAGCCTAAGAGTATCAAGTTAAGGAAGAAGAATAAAATATCAAGAAGAACATGTATTTGTTGCATAAGCACACCTTATACAACACAATAATGTTTAGTATGACTCCAAACATATGACAGGTCAAGAAAATTGGAAGCATTCAATTTATCCAAATCATTATACAAGAAAAGTTCCATTGGCTAATAACTCCAAGCCATGGCACCAATAGTATACAACAATGACTAGATGCAAAGGGAACTATTACAAGAACAAGCTATGGGATACTTCTAAGGCCAAGAAATTCATTACATTCTAGAACAAAGATGTTATATTCAAAGTTAATTTATTTTCTATTCATTTTTCCACGTATAGAGAAAAACATTTGTAGAATGAATGGCCTATTGTGAAGAAAGTATTGGTGAAGCATGGGATACATTGTAAACTAGATCTTGTTGAAATAAGATTATCTATCTTTGTAATTCAAACAAGAGATCCTTACCTCATTATCAAATCCCAAGATCTCATAATATTATTATCAAGAAATGTACCAACACTACAAGCAATCAAGATACTAAATGATAAGATGCATTATTGTTAAAATTAATGTGTACTTTACCCCTTATTTCTCCTTGACATGTGTCCTTGACACTTGTCATATTTTCATATAGGGTTATACCTATATATTGTACTATTTTTGTGTATAATACATCTTATGAGTTTTTGTGTCAAAACTTGGTATCAAATCGGGTTGTTCCTACCCTGTAGGTTTGAGGGTGGAATTACCCCTTTGGAAATTCTCCCATCCTCCCTTCTTCCTTACCCCTTCCCCCATTGGTGGTGCACCTCCATTCATTCCTTCTCCAAAAGTCTTAGGGAGTATGTTCTCCACTTTTGTGCTAGTCATGAGGTCAATTCTCATTAAAGGAAGTTTGTCCTCGTTCAAGTCATGAGTTTGATTCTAGGCCTTCACCAATGATATCAAAAAAATAAAAATATAGTGTAAATGCAATAATTCTCAAAGCAATTGTAAACACAACCACCAAAATCATAGTCATAGCAATGGGAAATGAGATTTTTATAGGAAGTGATACATAGTTAATAGTAAAATTGGTTCCTGTAATGAAAAACATTCATTCAACCCTTGTCAAAATTGGTGTAGCCATGGATATCACAATCACCACTCCCTATTCTCTTGTTATGCTAGGGAAATCCTTTCCTCCATCTATGCTTGATGAATATTTTGAGTGAGAACAACCAAAACTCGAATCCTTAATATAATTTAACCAACATGGAGGCACCAAATATGCTACCCTCATAGCTCATGCTTGGAGCCTATGATACTTCAAGAGTGCCGATATTTTTTACTCATAAATATCTTTGATGCATATGTGCATTGTATGGTTCCTTGGCACGTTGATATCAGTTATGATGAATTCTATAAGCTACCCTTGGTTGAACGAAGTGAAGTAGATCTACAACTCAAGCTCATAGATGATAATAAATAGCAATGCTACACCAAATGTAATTTCATGATTGAGTTGACCTATGGCTACAATCACATGATCTACAGGTGCGGTTATGAGTTCTACTGAGTGTGGATTCTTCCAATGGTATTTATCACAATAGCAATGTAAGCAAGTGGTTTCTTCACACCCTTAACATACTGGGCAAACTCATTCGCAGCCCCAAGCATATTATTCTCATAGTTGGAGAAGCCAAGATTTGGAGTGTTTCCATCCTTCTTGTAGGACTTGAAGATATTCATGGGTTCATTTGCATCCGTGGTGTAGCTCGTGAATGTATATCTCAAAGTCAATACATGGTGTTAGAACCCTCTTAGGGCCACAGTGGTATGGTTGTATAAAGGAAACATAGGGCTAGGCAACAAAAGGGTTGAATGAACTACAAAGGCCCCATTCAAAACTAGGCCTATAAAAAATATCTTTGTGTGAACTGCTAAGAGTTCCTATGGTAGATCTATCTATCAAAACTCCATTGGTAAGCATTTTAGATTAGATTAGCACTTTGATGGGTGATCTCCTAGGAAGATTCGGTAAATCAGTCTAGTATATATCATAGGAGATAGCGACGATGGCAAACTCATGCATCAGATGGAGTGGATTTAGCTTTGTGATGAAAGCTGCATCTAAATACACATACCACTACAATTCAATAAAGTATGCTGGTATTCTGATTATGCAATCTAAAATCGTCATGGTCTTTAAATTATTTATGACAATTTGCTTCAAATTGGAGAGTCCTCATTTTTTGAACGTGGCCATAGATCTTAATGCTAGGATCTGTATTAGATGTTTGAGTTGATCTATGATCACATGGACCCCTATCATCATCTATGACCCCCTATCATCATAGTGATATTGACGATGAGCATTGGTCCATATTTGCATACGATTTGATAAATTCGATCACTACATTATTCTTTGCATGGAATAGAGGAATGCAACAATGGAATAGAGGAATGTGAGGGTATCATGGATGTTGTGGAGGAGGAACATTGTACGGTTATCAGCACCAACAATTATGGAAGGCTCATCAAGTGGAACTTGATGTGCGCTATTATGTAAGAGTCTACCACGTAGTGCAACACCTGCGTTGATCATGGACTAGTGAAAGGTTTCCCATGCCACACGGTCATCATTGTCATGAATAAAATAAAGGGCCCCTAGAGCTCAAAATGATCTGGAGAAGGTAATCAAAATGATGTATGCTCAAGTTGCAGTGTATGTATTCAATAAGAAAGTTATTTTTATTTTCAAAGATTATATATGATGTTGGATGGCAAAATATCCTCCCCAATATCATTTTTAGACTGAAAAAAAAAATTAGCCTATGAAAACTCAATGACAAACACTGGTTTGTGGTAGTAACATGTCATTGTTTCAGCATCATGGTAGAGGTGACCGGATATGAAGCTCTATGCACCATGTCTATGAGAAGTTGGTGTGTATGGTGTATGGTGGACCACCAAGGATAGGGCTATCTCTAGCTGTAAACTTTCTCATAGGGTTTTTTTAGTGCCCATGATGAGATACAAAGCCCACATTAAATTTTATTTGTAGAGAACATTTGAAGTTGCAGTCATTGCCTATGATGGAATCGGTTTTGCGAATGGGTTTTTTGGAATGAGGTGGTATATGGACAATGCATGCATGAGCTACTTCAACCCACAAGGTGGGATGAAGAATTTGATGTAAGTTGTGTAAGGATTCCATGCACTAGTTACCCACTATGAATAGTGACTCAACTCAACGATCTTTATGTCAACAATTACACAATGAGCCACTCAATGAAATCATGGCCAAAAAACAACTTCCACATTGCGTAACCACACACACCCATTAAATATATTCAAAGAGTTTACAACCTACCCACATGAATGGAAGCCACCTGTTTCTACCATGGAAAAAGGGCATCACCCATGTTGCCAACCATATGGCCAAATAACATCTCCATGGGTGATTATTGATAATCGGAAGTTTTTCTTAGTGCATTTGTTTAATCACAAGTGGGACCACATAAACATGTTTTTTTCACATAATGTGATTATTGGTCGATAAAGACCCATTTGTCTTTATGTGCATGTGGCCAAAAATATGACCTACGCTTATGCATTTTAAAATATTTTTTCAAATCTATATCCCACATTGCACGTGGGAGGGCCTAGGTAGCCCATAAATTCCTTGTATTATATAAGTGAATTAAGTGTAAAATATGGAGGCCCATTATTTTAATCATGTAATTTTTCAAATATTTGCTTGAATAGAAAACGGGGTTATGTCAAATTTTTTAGTCCATGTAATTATTCTGAAGGCACAATTCTCAAATTATTTCTCTACGAGGAAAAATTGAATATTGTTTTTACTCCCAAGGAGCGATGCCAAAAATATTCCAAGGAGAATGTTCTCTAATGCCAGGAATATTCTTGATTCCTGATGTAAAGGCACATTGTTGTTTTTTCCATAGATGAAGGCTCCATTCACACCCAAACATAGGGGTGTTTATACTTATTGAAAAGGTTTTTTCAAGCCAAACACATTGGTGATGTCCAATTTTTATTTTGAGGTAGTCTTATATGTTTTGTTTTGATTCAAATATTGTTTTATTATGGAGTTGAACCCAACACTCCTTGGAAAATGTAAGTGATCCTAGTACCAAGTCACCTTCTCTATAGCACGTGGTGGATGCAGCGACAGTTTATCCATGCAATCTGATAGGATGAAAATATCACCATAAGGACACCTACCACTCTAGGGACTACATAATCTTGACACCTTGGAATCTAACCAAAGACTATTACTAAAGACACTTTAGATCAATTTTTGAAGACTATAGACATAGACACTTCAAAATATTCTTTTTACTTTTATCCTTTTTGGTCTATGGCTTCTTTTTGTAATATAGAGTTCATTTTTAGTAGAGATCGACACTCCTAAATGGCTCGATTTATTGTATAAAGGCACATTTTTGGTAGATACTGACACCTTCCAGATAAATATTTCACCATGATGAGGGGATCATACCCATGGTGAACCTAGTCAGTGATCTATAGAGGCAACAAACCCGAGGAAGAGGCTAACCCTGAGGCACTAAGACAAGGTTGATCCAAAGGCAACAAACCTAGACGTATACACCATGGATCTAGAATTATTGTTCCTAGTTGAAGAGCCAAGAGCCAAAAGTAAAATCCTAGACACTATTCCAAATCATGTAATGCAAGTCAACATTAAGGGGGAATGTCTCTAATGTTGACTTACCTTTTTTTGGAAAGTACACATTAAGGGGGAATGTTAAAGTTAATGTGTACTTTACCCCTTATTTCTCCTTGACATGTGTCCTTGACACTTGTCATGTTTTTATATAGGCTTATGCCTATATATTGTACTTCTTTTATGTATAATATATATCGTGAATTTTTGTGCCAACAATTATGATATCATCAATATTGAAAACATAATATGAGATATAGAGATATTTGTTAGATAGCAAAAATAGTTGTTGGTTTCAAAATGGATCAACTTTAAAGATCATAGAGAAATTTATAGGTTTCTACATTCTAGTTCAATAAAAAACTATGGAAACTAGGGGATCATTCAAATGACTAAATAAGTATGTATAATTGATAGAGATTGCTTTCAAAATATACATCCCAATTATCATATAATAGAACTTATGATAAAAGAACATGAAAGGAATCTAAAACTTGATCACAATGATAGGTAGAGAAATGGAAAGAAACAAAAGAAGCCATACATAACTTTCATTCCATCATATGTAAACCAAAAATCAGTAGTCAATCAAATCAATAAGTGATATTGGATGCATGGTAATTAATTCTTCACTTGAAGACCTTGAAGAAACATAATTCATGCATTGAATTCTATAATAATTGAACGAGTATTTTGTAAAAAAATTTAGGGTGCATGATCGGTGGAACACAACACTCCTAAGTATCAAAGTAGAAAGTGTACATTAAGGGGAGGGATTTATCTCTCAAATTCCAACATCGCCCTAGAAATTATTTTTAGTCATAATAGAGATTTAATTATAATGTAATAAGGGGGGACTGTAAGGATTTATTACAGCATAGCCCATGTGATAAGGCAAGTGCTATAACCACCCCTCACGAGGTATATGCATGTAGTGTAGGACAAATATAGCTAAAAGTATGGTTGAAGGTTTGTTATGTCTAAAATAGAATCCTATGTACTTAAATACCCATCATTGCATAATGAAAAATCATTGAAGCATTGAATTATAACACAAATTGGTTTAAAGGATCAAGTATACCTTGGATGGTTAGGTGGAGAAGCACAAGTTATGCCTTGTTACTAAGGTATTTTCTCAACAAGAAGTGGACTATTCTAAGATGCTTGCACCAATGGATAGGATGGATTTAGTTAGGATAATTCTCTCCATTGATACCTCATATGGATGGAAGTTGCATTAGATAGATGTGAAGAGTGCCTTCCTACATGGGGATATTTATGAGGAAATATATATGCAGTAGCCACCTAGTTTTGAGCTTGAGGCCTCAACTCCATTGGTTTATCATTTGACTATTTCCTTATATGGACTCAAGTAGGATCCTTATTCATGGTATGAGGAGATTCAATTCATTTTTATCAATTATATATTTCAACAATGTGATTCCAAACATGATGTTTACATCAAATATTAGGATGGAAAAGTTTGGTAATTATTTTATATACTAGCGATCTCTTCATCATTGATAAATATTTCATTTTATTCTAGGATATGAAGTCAAGACTTTGTTCCACTTTTGAGATAATATATTTGGGACTTTTGCATTATTTTTTGGAGATTTAGATTGACTAGGTATAATTTACCATCACCATTTCTCATCCCAAGTATGCTTTGGATCTTCTTTAGCATTTTAGGATGGAGGATTGGAAGTCCACCTAGACTCATTTTGTTTTAAGCCTATATATTTAAGCTATTTAAACCACTACTTTGGTGGATGCTATGTTATATCAGTCTATTATGGGAGTACTTCTCTACGTGATTCATGATAGACCCAATATATCTTTTTCTATTAATTACTATTCTAGATATATACAAGGATCCCAAGAGAGTCACTAGACAACATCAAAGAGGATTATAAAATACATTTGAGGGACCTATCATATGGACATTAACTACTCCATTGGTTCTTCGATTTTGATAATATTTTTAGATGTTGATTGGGCTAGTGATTTTGATGATCAATAATCCACTATAGGATTTATGTTCTATTTTGGATCTAGTCTTGTTTCTTGGTGTTCTCAATGACAATCCACTATCTCTCTATCTTCCATGGAGGTTGAATATTATGATGTCAATGAGATAGCTAAGATATTAAGTGGATGCTCATTATTTTAAAATATATTAGCATTCCTTAGGGTTTTTAATTCATTATATTATGTGATAATCAAAGAACCATCTAGCTTGTCTATAATCTAGTGTTTCATTAGTGGACAAAGCACAAAGAGATATGGATGAAATTTGAGATATTGCTTCATGTATTTGGGATGCTTGACCTAGTTTCCATGACTTAGTCAAAGTATTAAGTAGATTTCCTAACCAAGATCATGCCTAAGATCACTTTTGTGCACATGTGGGAGCTTCATGGGGTAGGAGAATATTCCTTCAAGGGGTATGGCAAGTAAGAGTCTCTCTCTGTGTTGGCTATTCAACTTAAATGGGATGTTGTAATATGTGATGGTTAGGCTTCTCTTGAGGCCATGACCAATGTTTACACTTATATTGTTCATATTTTCCCTTTGGACCCATGTAAACCTTGAAAAAGGTATTTTTTAAATATTTTATTCTTTAAGGTTGATGTCACAAATGTGACCTAAAGGTAACTTGTATTTGGGTATAAATATCCTTCCTATCAACCATTTAGGTTATCATTTATATTGTTATTTTAAATTGATAGTGATATAATTTGGTGTCCATGTATAGCCCATATATTTTGTGTTCTTTATTTTTCATTTTATGTACATCTTTTTAAGCTATACTAGGTAATGTTTGATTCCATTCATTTTTAGACACTGTTATGATTTTTCACATATGGTATTTATAGAAAATTTATTTTTGTCAAGGTTAGTGTGAATAAATTAGATGTTTTTGATAATCCAAAATATTATATTTTAACTAATGGATCCCACTCTAGATACTTTTAATCATATCATAGGAATTGCTATTGTGAATCTCTATATTCTTCTACCTTGATTATTCTCATCAAGACATTAGGAAGGGTAGATCTCAAAGGAAAAATATAAGGAAAAATTAAAAAAAAAATCAATTTACAATAAATAACCCCTTCAAAGCCCATTTGATGATGCCTTTTTTTTGGGAATTCTATTGGTTACTAAAGCCATGGTATTTAAATCAATAATATCATGCTATAAAAAGTTTGGTGAACAAATTGGTTAGTATGACAAAATCTAGGATATTTTGTTTAACACCTCCCTAGATTTATAACAAATTCTTAAAATTATTTAAGTTTAGATTTGGAAAATATAACCAACACATCTAGGTATTTGTAATGGCCTAGATGTAGCCATGTTGGTTATCTTTAATTTAATTGGATTGATCCATTATTATAGGATACTGAACCCTTGAGCATTAGGGTTGGGTTTTGTTGTTTTATTAGACTACGAATAGGGAGTGATGTGGTGTAGTTCATCATCATTCATTCATATAACATATATCACCTTTGGTTTACATAATATACTTCACCTCTTTAAGTGCTAAGATACTTGCCATCCTTTAGTGGCTTAGATTATTTTTTAGACTTGGAATTGAGATCTATTATACTTTATTAGATTTACTATTCTAGAATTTTATTTTATTTTGAATAATATCAATTATGTTATTCCTATTGTTGTTTTTCTATCATTTTTTGTAAAAATTGCTATTTTATTATTATTATTTTAGTTACAAGTGTATCAAAGCAATGATTATGGTTCCTTGTGACCACCAAAAGTGGTAGCAAAATTGTGAATGACCCTATTTCATATCCAGTTTTGGACAAATTTGCATCTCCTAATTAGATAATTTTTTACTATTTTTTTGTGACCAATCTTCTAACATAAATATCTTCTATAATATAATGGTTTAGGAAGATCTATCTATGTCCCTCAAATCTAAGAAAATGAGCATAGGGTGTTATGATACCCTTATAACTTATCTTATTTTGGTTGTCTTGTCAAGCAAATCAAAATAATGTATAAATTTGGTAACCCTTTTTCTAGGTAAGTTTGGTTCTATCTAGGCAATGCTATTTGGCTAGTTGTGCATGATCATTCCCTTATATTCTACAAGTTGGATATAGATCAATGATAACCTACATAGGATAGAAATGAGTGTATGTGCCATGAAAATCACCATCCAATAAATTAAGATAAGGATCACAACACTCTATAAGACATCAAAATTTTGAATCCTTGTGCTCATTTGCCTAATATTTCCTCCTCCAAGCATGGATCCAATAATTATTAATTTTATTCAATTAATGAGGATATAATTAAAAAAATATCACAAATCTTAATAAGAGTTACAACTATAACTACTTGCTAGATATATTCATGGCTATTATAAAAAAAGGGATAGGTCAAGGATTTGGTTGATATTTATTTGGAACACATTAGAATTCTAGGATTCCTAATATCAATCAATTCACAGAAAATAAATTCTAGTAGGTTGCACGTGAGTAGCATTAATATTGATAGAAGGGATTTAAGTTTTCTAAAACTAAGATAACACTTGATGGGAACTTCCATTGAATGTTTTTTTTGTTAAGATTTAGGGTGCTACTCCTCGGTTGGGTATGTACTCATCATTTCATAGATACTCATGTATGTCATGTCATAGATGGATGGGATTTTCCTTCTAAGTTGGATGCTTTAGTTGGAGATGCAACTTATCTTTTGAAATGACCACATGATGTTCTGGTCCCTTGCATTGATATACCAATATTTTCTAGTAAACATCCATGAGGATGGATTTGAAAAATGGATTGCCTTATATGGTTGCATAGATTTCATGATTAGGAAAGGTGGCCATCATCTAATTTGGATATCCATGCTCATAAGTTACATCATTAGGGACTATGGAGTTAGGGTTGTTATCTTTCTTGCATATAATTTAAGAAAATGCTCTTGGTGAAGTTTGATTAAGTACCCTCTACCTCTTATATGGTCAGATTAATATAGACAAGGAAAACATATATTGTGGATAAGTATTACATATAATTCATGGTCCTCATCACATAAACTTATCATCTAGACTATAGTGGTGGTCTTAACTTTTAGGAACATCCTCAAGGGTTAAATATGATTAGAGTTTGACATGTATGGTTTATAGACATTTTGGGATGCTAAGCAGGTAGCCCAAATAGCTACAAATAATTTGTAACTACCCAAATCTAGGCATTATACAATTTCAATCCTCGTTTCACTTCATTCAATAACAATGAAGATATATTATAAGTATTATTATCTTACAAATATAAATCATGAAATCCATAGGATCAAACATGTGTTGAACAACAAATTTCTACATCAAAGTTGAGAACGGAAGTTTTAAATATGATGAAGTCCCCATGTTTCGACAGCTAGAGGAACCTATGAAATTGAAATATCTAGAACAACTTGTGGGTTTTTTTAAGTATTCTTCTCTATATTTTCTCTAATGGAAATATAAGCCCACCACACCATGGAAGTGGAGGGTTGGATTATTATTTTGATTGATTCAAGAAGAACTCATAATTTTATTAGAATTAATACAATCAAATCCTTGGGGATGTTTATCTACACTACTAATAAATATGATTTCAATGTTCTTATTACCAATTGTGGTAATGCTCTATATGTAGGGTATATCTCTAATGTTCAACTTAGGATGTGACCCTATAATTAGGCTAACAATATTTATGTGATGAATTTAGATATCATATATGTTATCCTTGGAGCATAATGGATAGTCCATTTTGAGGATGGTACTATAAATCTATCATATTTATATGTGCAATGGATAGAAAATAGAAAGATCATCTCTATTCAAGGATCACAAACTCTCACCATTCATAGTGGCCAGTTCTCACCTACTGGAAAAGACATTGAATGATAGAAAGGGTACCTTTGCATATATTATTTGTATCAAAGTATTTTTTTTTCTAATAGACATACCTTCATCTTCCTTCTACTACTTGATAAGTATTCCAAGGTCTCTAAAGAACTCAATACTATTTCTTCCAAGTAGTAAAATGGTCATTCTATGCATCTAATTACCACTATCCTTATCCTCAAAAGATAAAAATTGTGAATTTGGTTCAAGATATGTTGGAGTAATGTATTATCCACCTTAGTTCCAATATCTATTCAACCCCAAAAATTATGACCAAGTATAAGGATAACTCTTGGTGTATGTATCCTTAACAATATTATTGTCAAGATAAGTTTCCTTTTCCTATTATTGATGCTTTGATAGAAGAATTACATGGTGAAAATTTATTTTTACTAAGATTGAATTATATTTTGTGCTTCATTGAATTAAGGTTTTAAAGGAGGGTATTTCCAAAATTTTCTTTCATATTGATGAGGGTCATTATGAGTTTTTAGTCATACTTTTTGGTCTTACAAATACTCCTTCCACTTCCCAAATTGTCTTGGATTCTTTCTTGCATCCCCTCCTTTAAAATTTTATATTAGTTTTTTTTCATGACATCTTAGTCTATAATAAACCTTAGGAATCCCATTTGCATCTTCTCAAAGAGGTGCTTCAAATTTTAGAGTGGAAATGGTTGTATATCAAAAAAAATAAATGTTACTTTAGGATGTTTGAAGTAGAGATTCTTAGTCACATTGTGTCTCATTAAGATTTTAATATAGATTCTATAATATTAAATTCATGCAATATTAGCCAATTTCTAAATCTCTCAAGAGTCTTAGGGATTTTCTAGGTTTCAATAGGTATTACAAGAACTTTTTAAAAAATTATGGGTGTATATTTTTTGTTTGTTATTTTCATTTTTTAATTATTTATAGAAAATTAATTAAAATAAATAAGAATTTATAGAAAAAAAAATACCCTACATGAAATCTATTGGTAATAGGTTCATCAAATGACAAATGATTATATTTATAGACTCAAGAAAATAACTATCCTTTTATTTGACAATAATATTTTAACTCAGGATCTTTCAACACCTATGCAGACACAAGAAATTATAAAGCATCAGTAGTGCATAAGAAGGGCTTTTACCAAGATATTTTTCCCAATTTAGATCTATGTGATACACTCTAGAAAAATGGTATGCTTCTCGATCGAGAGTGTGTGAATCTATGAGTAGATACCAAATAATGAGTACCTAAAATAACTTTCTCTTCCTATCCCCTTATGATCTAAAATTTGATGCTAACCACATTGAAAATGATAATCTTCTTCAAATAAAAAGTGGATAGAAGCATGATTTAGTGTCATAATTTGCCCTGTATTTTATCCTATGTTGAACCTATCCTTATATTTGCATAGCCAAGCAATAACTCATTACTTAGTAGTAGTGATTCCTTTTGATTTTATTATCTCATAAATTTAGTATCATCCTTTAGCGCACAAAATTATCATAATTCAAGATTTACCCCAACCTTACTTCTTGTAGGCAACTATATTATATTTAAAGTCATGACCTTTCTACTACTCAATGCAACTCTTTCATTTGAAATTATGTAAACATTTTCAAGAGCTATAGGTGAATCCTAATACATTTTTTGGATGGTGTTTTCTTCTTGAACTTTATCTTTAAAAGTAGAATATCTCCATAAGGGTCTTATATGAAGATCCTTCAAACACAATAGACTTTTCCTCCTCTAAGAGGAATCTATTTTTTTTTGGTTCAATCCTTCCTTTATTTTCTCTTGTAGTATCTAATTCATAATATTAAGGGAGCATTAATGCTTTAGATTTTGATTCAATTTCTCTTAACCCCATAGGATGTAATTCTTCATCATTAGAATCTTCACTTTTCCTCTCTAGTTTTTTCTCAAGTTAGGGAAAATATGACTGTTGGTGAGAGGGTTGTTTTTTTTCTATAATAATTGTTAATTCATAAAAATAAAAATTATACATGATGACTTCCTTGAAAGAGAAATAAACTTGCCAACTCTAGGTACTTCAAGTATTGCACAAGTTTGTGCTTCCCAAGATATTCTAGGAAGTTGGCAATTTTCTCTTTGATTTCATAACCTTGTAACTTATATAAGTCCAACATAAGAGATAAAGCCTCAAGAAATGATCTCAAGTCCTTTACTTTCCTCTTTGTTTAATCATTATTATTTTATTTCAAACGGGTGGACAAGGTACATGACTAAGTGAAATCCAATGTATCATGTTACTAAACCAAAAGAAAACAATGAGGCTTATGATATAATTTATGTGGAAGGGTATGATGATCTAAAAAGAAACAATTTAGGATCCATAAGTATTTTTTTAGTTTCAACTACCTCTTCATCCACTACTAGAAGGTGCACTAATTTTATTCCCTTACAATCAATTCTAGATCACGCTATGGCACCCTTAAATTAAATATAAATACTTGTGCATTAATGGCCTAACTAATATTGGAATTGGATTTCATATTCTATTAGAGCATAGGTTAAAATTAGGGATGAACCGAGTAGGATGTCTAATGATGAAGGTCAAGTGTATTAGTAACAAAGGCACATCAAATATCTCTTCAAACCTTCAAATATATGTTAGATCATAGCAATTATAAATGCTTCTAGTCTTCAAAGATTTAAACCATAATGATTTTTTTCCTTTTAATACAACACCAAGAGATAGTTCATTATATCTTCATGTTAGATAGCAAAAACCTCTCTCAACACATTCAAATATTAGAGATGTTCATATGTTGTCTTCTCCTCAAAACCATTATACAAGGGAAGATTCTTGATTATGGGAGAATATATCAAATGATATGAACCAACATCAAAGGACCTATGTTATCCCATGCTAGAAAATTTTCTTGTTGTATACAAGCCATCTTTTTTATATGTCAAAATCACCAAAATTCTAGATATATGCTCAAAATTTGGTGTATGATAAAATTTTCCCCTAGTAAAATTACCATAAAACTGAATGAGTTGCTTTTAATATTTAAATATATCACCATATTTGTGTCCCACCATTTGATTCCTTTGTTAGATTCAGTATCAAAATATTTAAAAATTACTTCTAAATATGGATTTAGATCTGGATATTACTTATAATTGAATTTAATTAGATTTTTTTATTTATTACTAAAAAGTTAGTACTAGCTTCTTGAAACTATTCTTCCCTTCTTTCCAAATCACCATTTATGGGACTTAGAAAATTCTATAAAAAAATATCACTTTTTAGTGAATAGATATTTATAGGATAGAAAATTTTGTGAATTTTTAGCAAACCATTATTTTTATAAGACTTAGAAAAAATACTTTTTAGCAAACTTCTATTTATGGGACTTGGAAAACTTTCTTAGTTTTTAGTAGATCATTAATTAATGATTTTAATAAATTTTGTCAACTTGTAGTGGATCATTGTTTAGGGTATCTAATGAAATTTGGAGAAGAATTTATTTCTTATCAATGAATCACTCATTTGAGAACTTAAGCATATTTTGAGAAGAATTTCTCTTAGTAGTGGATTGTTTTTTTGTAGACATAGAATATTTTTTGGTTGTAGAAATTCCTTGAGAATTGAATTGGTAGTTCTTGTAAGAAATTTTAATAAATATAATAGAGTTATAAAATTCTCATGAAATCACTAGATCTAAGCAAAAAATGAACAACTCTTTAAACATAGAGTCATCATGCATAAATATTTGATGGATATTAAAGGGTAACGTAATTAAAAAATCCTAAATACGAATGCAAAAATTTTAAATTTAATTATATCTAAAGTCAATTTCAATAGATTTGAAAAATAATTTGAGTTTTGTCATATCTAATTTTTCCTTCAATATCTTTTATGATTTGACAAAATTATGTAGGAATCTCTCTACATATGAATTTTTTGGCCCTAAAAATATAATTTATTATGTTTTTAAATGGTTCTACCAAGTCATTTCTAAAGGCAATCAACTTTGTAGGTCCTACCAAGCAGGCAAAAAGTTATTGAATCATGGATTTGATTATGCATTATGTTCCTATAAAATAGTCAACATTAGAAGAAATTTTTTTATCCCACATAACCTTCACCTAACAATCTAATCTAAATGCTTAAATATAATGGTAAGAGAAATAAACTCAAATATATGAAATAAATACAATTATAGGATTGTAACAAAGTAAACTTTAGTCCAATCAATGCATCAGGAAAATAAAGAGCTAAAATGCATCATATATCCATCAGATATACAAAATAGATGCATTAAAAGGACCAACGAAGATATAAAGGTAGTGTTAAAAATATCATCTTTTATCTAAAAATAATCAGGTGAATCTACGTATTTGATCTCCAAATGACATTTACTATTTACATGCTCATTACAGTAATCAATCCAATATAAGTCTAATTCAAAGAGGTGAATAGTCTTCCTTAATTCCAAGAGGATCCTTACAAGTTAGATATTATATTTTATTTATATATATATAAAGTAAATCTGCTCCTTACTATAGTAAATCAATTATAACCCTAGTTAATCATGATTTAGAATAATCTAAATATACATGTTAAATGGCTATCCAACCAACCATAATTGGTACTAAAAGCTCCTCCATAAGGACTTTAAATTTTTTTTGTCTTTATAGGATCATTTAGAGGATAAAATATCCCTTTTAGGGAATCATATTATGTTAAGGGTTGAAATTATAATTTGTTTTATGGTTAAGAGTTGATGTTGTGTGATGTATTCGATAGGACTTAGGGAATTTCATTATAGAATGCATTTATTACTTTATAATATTTTAGTATGCAAGTCCAATGGGCCTTAGTTAACCTTGTTATGGTTAAACCCTATTTATTTTAAGTAATTAACTAAATCCCACTTATTATGCTAGCTTAGATTAAACTTTATGATGTAATTGGGGTTTTGGTATTGCTATAAATACTTCCTAAGACTTATCATTTAATATCAAAGTGGTGTGTAATATTATCCATGTATATAGTGATTATTTATGGTGCATGTGAGTGCCTATCAAATCTCTTTCTTTTTCATCCTTCTTTTTATTTTTTTGAACAAGATTTGAGTGCATGTGACCAAAAATAATATTTAGAAATTTGCACATGTTGTAATTATACACATGCTACACATAAAATAAATTAGCACATGGTTTTAGACCACCACATTAGCACATAGGATATCTAATATTAAATAGCACCTTCTATGTACATAAATGCAGATGTACAATATTAAATATCACCTTATCATGTAAAGGCATGGGAGATGCCTATAAAAACCTTGCATGTGGAATAATAAAATAAGCTTTCATGGAGTCCACATCATTTTAGTATCCAAAAAGCACAAGGATTAAAGGAAAAGAGTTTTCCAACCAAATCTAGTAACTAGACTAGATTAAAGACTCAGATGTTGGTCAAACTAAAAGTTGGGAGAGCTTACATCATTTCCCCTTGCTAGAGTTTTACCTCATTGAGGGTTTCTCTTGGATAAATATTGTGTTAATGAGTAAATGAATATTTCTTTTATTTTAGCATTGTTATACTTTTGTAAACATTAATTACAAAAATTAAGATTTGTATTTAAGGATCCCAAACAACATAATTAACGGGTGATCACATATCATATTTGCTATCAGAGCTTCATGTTTTTTATTCCATGGTATTTTACTTTCCTTATTATTTATATAGGATTTATTTTACAACCATTTTTTTTCTTCCTTGCTATTTTTTTCCAAGTGCAAAAATAGTTGTTTTTCCTACTATTTTTCAAGCATGGGGAGAACTACTATTTTTCAAGCACAAGGAGAAATTAGTTCTAGAATATTAGACTTGAATATCCTTGTAATTTCATGGCACTAACTCAATCTTATAAGGATACATGAGAAGGAGATTTAGAAGAATATCAACCAGATATTGGTACCCAAAGGTGGAAAAAAAAACTTAGATAAAAAATGACTACTAAAAGAGACCTAGAAACCAACTTCACATAACTAGAGGAACATGTAGAAAATTTGGTTGAAGGTACTAAGGTTTTAAAAAACACCATGAACCAATTAATGGACATTATGGAAAAAAAATTTGAAGTGAAACAAATTCTAGAAACCTCCAAAAAGTGAGGGAAAGCAGAACCAAGACGAAATTTCAAGTCCCAAGGGCTCATTTGAAAGAGGAGGGAGTTAAATTATAGTCCTATAACCATTCAAGGTGGAGGTAAAGATCATTATTTCTTATTTTAAAGGATATGTGAATACCCAAAAATTGAACCATTGGCTACAATAACTTGAAGTCTACTTCAATGTGCAAGGAGTAACTACTAATGAATAGAACTCATTTGCTAGATTGAAGATGGTTGGTCATGCAATAGTTTGGTGGGAAGCCTAGATTGAATCCTTAAGATTAGGAAATGAAACCCTAATCTAAATATGGGAATCTTTCAAGAAGCTACTTCAATAACAGCTCTATCCCCTTAAGCATGAAGCAAAACAACTCATGAGATGGCAAATTTACTAGCAAGGAAAAGGTCAAAGTGTCCAAGAATAAACCATAGGGTTCTAGAAGTAGGCCATTATTTTAGGATTTTTATTGAAATATCCACAAGTTTTGATGAAGTATATTGGAGGATTACATAGTCATATTAAGACACAAGTTCTTCTTTTCACTCCAACCAACTTTGATCAAGTTAGTATACAAGCTCAATATATACAGGAAGATAGGAGAAAAGTGAAATAAGGAGATTCCTCCAAGAAAAAGCAGTAGGACATGTCATAAGGACAAAAGAAAGTTAAATATAATAATAAAAGAATGAAGGCTACCACTTCAATGCAAAAATAATAGGAGATATATTTCAAGAACCATTGCGACCACTATGATTTATTTGGATATACAAAGGAGAAATGTTTAAAAATTCATGTAAAATTACACCCCAAGAATAGGAAGAAGGGGAAAGGAAATAAGAATGCATTGATTTCTATTGAGGGAAAATAAGTTGAAGATAGCTCGAATGTTGATGAGAAACTTGCTTGTTCCACAATACAAAAGACTATAGGTGTAACAAGCTCAAGTAAAACACTTGAGGAAGAAAGAATCAAACTTTTTCGAGTGAAAATCCATATTAAGAAGACCAAGATCGATGCCTTGTTTGATTTAGGATCTCAAGCAAACCTAATCATAAAATCCTTAGTAAAGAAACTTGGGCTAGAAACATACAAGCATCCTCATCCATATCCACTTGGTTGGGTGCACAAATATGTAGAATTAAAGGTTATTATTTGTCAACACTCATAGCATAATTGCCATCTAATAATTTGTTAGATGTTCCTAGTGTTCATACATCATAAAGAGCACACCTTTTTTTATTAAAAAATACTTCATATTAATGAATAATCAAAGAATACATCATCATAACAACACTACAACAGTTTTTGAATGAGCAGCATACAATCAAATCTAACACTTTTTATCAATTCTAATACAATCCTAAATAATATTAGACCTAAACACCTTAAGTTGACTAGAAATAATTTTAGCAGCTTTGCTAACAGTAACATCAACCGGCACCTCCTCATTTTAAAAAATTAGACTATCTTTCCAAATACTGAACAAGATAGAGAGTTTGATAATATGCCAAAATATCCTTCTATGGCTTGCACAGTCAATGGAGTCTCAAACAACACTGCATTCCACCTTAGTTGTACCTGAACAACATTGTCATACAACCAGACTACCTTTCTCATTCTCGAACATTCCCAAAAAATATTCTTAATTGTTTCACTTTTTCCACAACTGGGAAAGTCATCCAATGTAAACATCCATTTGGCTAGATGATCCTTACTATGAAGACCCTGCATAATAACTAACCAAGAAAATACCTTCAGCTGCATAGAAACCTAGAACATCCACACCCCAACGAGACACTTCTTCCATTTTTTCCAAGAACAACTCAAACCCCATCTGATGTTCAGAATGTCATCAAATGGGATTCCAGGAACCATCAAATAATAAATATTAGAGGATTTAAAACACCAAATTGGTTTTCCATATTTCCACCTCCAATCCTTCTAGATAGGACCTACAAGCCCATTGGAAATCTTGTACAGTTGCTCCATAGGAAGAAGACTTTGCATTTGTTGCACTACATATCTATTAGAGGACTTCAGTTTAAATTTAACAACCAACTATTGCCACGGAGTCCAAATACCAGTGTTTCCATTCCAAAGATCTTCCCACTTAAAAATTCCCTTCTTACCAAGTCTCTTGCACTGCAAGGTAGGCATATCCGTTGCATACGTCCCATTTTTTTTCCAAAGGTAAATTGCGTTGGAGCAAAGAATCCAACCCCGTCTATCATCCAAAAAGTTCCATTTAACCAATCCGACTACATATTTCCAAGCCTTCCATATTATTTTAATTAGGATGTAGCCTCTAATTTTAAATTTCCCGGGGTGACCAACAATATCTTCAAAACTAAAATTTCCCTTGACTCCGTCAATATTCACACAGTTCATTATCCGATGACGCAACAACCTTTGCTAGCCAAAATCACCCTCCAAACATCTAATAATCCACTTAGAAGCAAGAACCTTACCTTGAACCTGAATGTTGAGGAACCCAAGGCCACTCTCCTTAGGAACAGTGCAATACTTCCATGCAACTAGAGGAACCTGTCTGGAACCATCCATATTTACCCATAAAAAATTCTTAATGCAGGTCTCTATTCTTCTATATTAAGTAGGGTTTGGAATCCAATAAGAGGAATAGTATATGTGGCACATCTGAATAATCTTACTTACCACTGTAATTTTCCCTGCAAAGGGGATCATCTTACTTTTCCAAATTTGAATTTTTTTCTCAAATCTGCTCAAACACCAATCCCACATAGATTTAAGGGAAACCCTTCTACCAAATGGGATTCCCAAATATCTAACAATCTCTCCATCCCTAATTTTCCACCAACTTGTATGAATTTCTTCAGGTAAGGACTTAGCTCCTACCAACCAGTAGTCAAATTTAGTCTCACTAACCACAGCACTAGAAGCAAGACAAAACTGTCTGAGACAATTTTGTAGGCCAACAATCGAGTCCTTATCTATATAAACAATAAATAATGAATCATCTAAAAATTGGTTGTTCATAAGATAACCACAAAGAATAGCAATTCCTCTAATTTAACTAGCCAACCTCCTTTGTTCCAGCATATAACCCAAAGCATCAACGAAAAGAATAAAAAGAAGAGGAGCCAATGGGTAGCCCTGTCTGATAGATCTGAATAGCTGAATATCTTCTGACATTTTGCCATTAACCACCACTCTAGCTAATGCTGAGGAGAAAAGTATTTGTATTTTATGAATTGTTGTCCTATTAAGTCCAAGCCATTACAACATATTAAAAATAAAGGTCCAATCCATTCTATCATAATCTTTATCAAAATCAATTTTTAAGAACAAATCCTGTTGATTTGACTCCTCTGCCCAATCCATAGCTTCCCAAAATGAAATCACCATATCTAGAATGAATCTACCTTTAAAAAACCAATTTTGTTCCTCTCAAACAATTCTAGCAGCAATGTATCACAACTGAAGGGCTAAAGCTTTAGCCACTATTTTACAGGAGACATTTAAAAGGGTAATCGACCTCCAACCCTCAATTTTGTCTTTATTACTCCCTTTAGGAATTAACTTGATCACCCCTTGATTCATCCAAGAAGAAAATCTAGCTCCATAAAACACTTCCTAAACCATTCTTACATAATCATCTCTAATACAATCCCACATATACTTATAAAATTTAGATGAGAGACCATCAGGCCTGGGAAACTTACCATTCTCCATCCTAGATAAAGCATAAAAGAGCTCTTTCGTAGAAAAATTAGCTACCATCTAGTCATTTTCAAAATTGACAATATTTTTGGACACACATTCTTTGAATAGATCTCTAGCCTGCTGGACTGACAAAGAGTTCTCATAGACAACAAAAATCTGCTTAAAATGATTTTCAAACAAATTCCTTATTTCAGTCTCATCCTAAGTATGAGTGGAATCCTCCTTTTGCAGAGTTAGAATCTTTTCTATAGCATTTTTACTATGAATGTAATTAAAGAAAATTGTGTAGGCGCATCCCATTCTTTCAACCAATGAAGCCTGCTCCTAATCTAAGCCCGCCTGCTCCTAATATGAGCCCCCTTGCCAATGTAATCCTCAAATTTTTTGATTTCTCCTTCCTATAGAGAAACCTTCTCTTGAAGAGAAGAGTTGAAGGGGTCAATCTCAAGCTTCTTTCTATCAGCTTCCAAATTCTGCCGAAGAGATTTCATTTTCCTTCATCGTCCTTTAGCCAACAATATTTCCCATCCTCTTAAAAACTTGACCATCTTTTGAATAGCAACATCCCACCAAGCAATCCACCCTTGCCCAGAAGGTCTCAGATCCAAATTCAAAACACACTTGATCAACTCCCTACATTCAACGGAATCCAAGTGTGAGACATTCAGTTTATATGGCAAATTATTTTTCTCTACAAGCATGGCTCTAATATGCACACAAGTATGGATGGGTGCATGATCAGAACCCATGACTCCAAGATCCACATCCACATATCTCTTCCCTCTACATTCACAAGTGAAAATAAGATCAACGTAGAACCTATCAATCCTCGCAAACACCCTATCCATGCCATCCCTCTTGTTAGACCAAGTAAACCACCCATCAGAGTCATAATGTTTTTGTTTGAAATTAACATCAAAAACTTGTAGAGCCACTTTCATTTTGGCCCAAGACTCTTTTTCAGCTCCAGTAAGACAACAACCCAAACCACCTTCTCTATGTCTATCCCATTCCACCATGTTAAAATCCCCACTAAGAAACCAACACGCCTCTCGAATATTACATTGCATCCAATTCCACAAGAGGACCCTATCATAAGCAAGATTGGGCCCATAAACAGAACACACACCAATCACCTACCCATCTACAGCAAAAGTAGCCCACACAATATGACCTTCTAGATATTCACCCCTATTAAGCAGAAGCAAAGAAAGCCATTATCTAACTACAATAACAACTCCTTAAGACCCCTGATGATGAGATGAGCTCCACAAAGTGCCCTTCCAAGAACTATTCAAGCAACTATGCAACTCAAAACCATCAACTTTAATTTCCTGGAGATATACAACATCAGCAAAAATAGACTTCAAAAAAATACTGACCATCCTTTTACGAGTGGGGATAGTCATCCCTATCACATTCCAAGATGTAATGTTGAACTTCATTAAGAACTTAAGGAACAAAGGACCTGAAATTGATTCTCATCAATACCAATACCTTCATTCCTTCATTGCAAAGGAGAAACCTGCAAAGAGCCTCCCTAATCAACAAAAAAAACATTTGTACCTTTATTTTCAATCTTAGATGTTGACGAGAGACTTTACTAAGTGGGATTTACACCATACCCTAAAACTGAACATTTTTGGGTTTTACTAGGCTTAGAAGGGGAGCCACGAACATCCTTTCTCTTCTGAACCACCTTTCATTCCTGTTACATAATGGAAGAAGTGACAGGTTGATCTCATGCTTGATATCCTTCATCCACCTCTATTTCCTCTTTACCCTCTTGCTCTAAAACTGTCTCTTCCTCTTATTTCTTATTGTCTTTTCCGATCTCCTTATATTTTTGAACTTTTTTAAAAGGGCAATACCTTACCATATGATCTAAATATTGACAACCAAAACAAGCATTAGGAAGGTTTAGATACCTTACCTCTTGTTGTACCAAACCCTCGAGTGTGATAATCTTAAGATGCTGAGAGAGCTTCTTACTCAGATCCACCTCCACAGACACCCATAGACTAAAACGAAGAGATTTATTCCTTGTTGGATCCAGCAAAAATTTCCCAAAGCGTTATGCCATAGAACTTAACATGCACCTGAGTTTTGACTTCATGGCAATAAATTCAATCCAGAGGGGGTAATGAGCCTGAGAACCATCCCTGGGATCAAAATTTGGACACCAAGTTTGCATAAATGCCATGGAGCCAGCAATGTTCCAAGTACCAAATTGCAGCACATGTCTCACGATATCTACTCGTTCAAACAAAACCGACACATACCTCCCTCCCAAGCCCTAAAAATATTTGACATGCAACCCCTTGGACTCCCAGTTCAACCAGATCCAATTCTAGAAGTCTGCCTCTGATGGAACCTTACACAAGAAAAATAAAATAATCTCGTTAGCTTCCAATTCCTTCTTGTGTTCCTGTATTCTTCAAACTTCGTAGCACAAAATGTGAACTCATCCTTCACATCAGCAAAAATTGAATCCATGTGATCCAGTTTTAAAGCTAGGTCTTCATTCAGATCTCCTAAAAATGGAAGATTATCCCCACCCAAGTTATAAACTTTAGAATCCATACCCTTCATAAATAAATTGCCTCCTATGTCCTTCTTTAAGGCAGCCACAAAGGTTTTAGACTCAACAGCTCCATGCAAAACCTCAATCAATTCATTATTAATCAAGGGTTTTTCTGGGGATGTCTGAAACAAATTCGGCTTGGTCGATGAAGGTAATTTCTCATGCTCTTTTGTAGGTGACTTCATATCTAGACTTCGTGCCTTATTCCTATTCCCTGGAGAAGTGTTCCCGGCTCTAGGAGTTGTGTTAGTTATGGCAATCATGGTTTGCACTTCCTACAAACCCTCATTCATTGTGGAGTCTCCCCACTACAACGATGGAAATTTTTTATTCAACTCTCCGTTGTCTTTAATAACAGGTGAAATATTCTGCTTTGAAGCATTAACTTTACCTACAACTGCATCTACATTATTTTTTTCGAAGGAACTATCTGAAATAAGAGGGTTTTCAAACCTCGTAACCACACTGCCCATATTCTTAGACTTCCCTTCACGTTGAAGATGAAGCAGACTCACGTCGCCCTCCCGATCAACAAAAAATCATCATTTTCGCCATCATTCCCTCATGATCCTCTATCGGTAAAGATCGATGCCCTTCATCACCCTCGAGCTCCACATCCTCTCAACATCCTTCCTTCATCAAAACCCTTCCTATATTAAATTTATTTAAAAAAATACAGCACACCATTTTAGAATCCCTATGAAGATAAACTAGATTTAGAGAGCAACCTTTAGATTTTTTGCAAGGCTAGCTCCTTGTTTAGGTATTATTTTGATGCTTAAATTCTAAACTACTCCTAAGTTATTGGGTTCTTCTAAGGAAAAAGGAAAGAGAAGGAACATGAAGGAAAAAATAATCTTATGCTACAAGTGTCAATGCACCAATAACTACAAAGGTCTTCAAATGTATTAATGGGATGAATGAACACATGCATCAACCATGCCATCAAGAAAAAATATGGTTTTAAAATGGTATATTTTTACTCATAAAAATCATATAAATCCCAGGATAGATACTAGTCATAGCTCCTTATACAATTTTACATACATACAAAGACTAGGACAAAAGAAAAGTAGTCATAACTTTTATATATATATGAAAATAATCATGTACATATACTAGAAAGAAGAGGCTTGAAGGACTATAGATGGATTGACTCAAGGCTCATTTCTAGATTAATACATAAGGAGGTGAGCAAAAGGTTATATCGAAGGTCATATAGTAGACATGAAAATACAATTATTTCCTCCTCTTTCTAGGCTCAAAATTGGATATTTATACAACTTAGCTCAAAATTTGAAATTTGAAATTTCCTTTGATCTATAATGGGTGGAAGAGTCTTGCACCCTTCTTGTTGTTGGGTTCAAGGAGCCATTATGCATTCAATTTGAGTAGGATGGAATTTGTACTAGGGTATTGTTACGATAAATGCTTTGAACACAAGATAGGTCCTTTCAATAATTGCATTTATGTATTTCCTTCCTTTGGAAATTGGAACTCAAGTGATACCTACAATAATATAAATTTCTTGCAGTGGAAGTCTTTTGCCAATCCCAAGATTGACATTGACCATGTGGGTTTATTTACCCTCTTGACATGCTTTCATACAACCATTCCCTTAGGTTGTCTACCAAATCTGGTTGGATTAGGCTAGCCCTTACTTAAATCCTAGGGACCAAAAATTTGGAGGCAATACGATCTCTGATATGTTGATGAGGCCCCAATTATTTCAATCTCCCTATTTGTCTTTTGTTTTATTGGTTTAGTTATTAGATTTTTGTAGAGACCTTTCATTTTGTCTTTTTTCAAGAACCTAGTTGCTCCAATTTCATGCTCCTATTGCATTTCCTCATTTCTAGAATCCCAGTTTAAGTGGGAACTCATAATTGGGATTTATATGTAGTGAAAATCCACTATATTTATGGTAATTCATAGGGGATCTCCATCCTAAAGGTAATAAAAGACCAAAAATTTAGAAGCCTTATCCATTGGGTATGGAGTCAAGACTTAAACTTATTTATTACCTCTATCACTTCCCTACACTCCTCTATGAAAGGTATTCTATATTGGGTAGGTTATAAGTGATCATTTTTTAACCCCCAATGTTCTTCCAGGATGAATGGGATGAATGTCATGACCTGCCTGGATTGGACTCATTAATATTATGGATTATGTGTAATAATGTGACTATTCAATGCTTAGTATGAAATGCATTAAGTTTGGTTAAGTGCAATTATTTTTTTGGTCATATTATATGAGGATATGGTATTGTTGATATTATGCATATTTTTAGGACTAGGTACTCTTGTAGGTGGACGAGGAAGTTGGCCATTAGGAATGAGAGACCGAAATAAGGGAAATGATGGTTAGTTTAACTGAAGATAGCTCTAGGGTAGGATTTACTCGTATTTAGTTGCATATCATATTGTATGTTTGAATAAGGTGATACCACTAACTAGGAACTTGTTGGAGCAAGGGAGCAGTTCTTAGTAGCAAGTGATGACAAGTCATCAAAAACTTGCTAACTAAGAACAAGTGGTGGTATACCATACTGCAATTGTTTATTTATAAGCATTTGAAGTTTATGTGTGCTGCTTATATTGTTGGATCTATAAAAATAGATCCATTAGAGAATGAATTTTAAATAAAGGGGTAAAAATTTATTGATAAAAGGTCTAGATTACAGAGTACAACTGAGCTTCCAACCAGGACTCAAATAAATAGCCAAATAGGATAAAACCACTAGACTAGAATGACACCCAAAAAATACAACAAGAATAAACCGCATTAAGTCTGTATATCCTTGTGGATCAACTCTCACAGGCATTGAGAGTCCCCAGATGGGAGACTCCCAATTATTGATACTCCAATGATCTACCAGCTCAGAAGCCCTTGTGGCCAGATAATCAGCAACCACATTCTATTCCCTTGGAATGTGCACAAAGGATATAAATTCAAACTCTTCACTCATTCTAATAATTTGAATGGCTATAGAGGCCAACTACCAATTAACTTCCTCCACCCTTTTACTATTTAAAATACTAACCACAATTTGAGAGTGACTCCTAGATAATCCTATGCCAGCCAAGAGAAAACCCACTCTGCAAGGCCTCAAGAATTGCAAGATCTTCCATAAAATTGTTGGAGTGAACACCTTTATAAATGGAAAAGAAAAAACTAAAACCACCAGTAGAATCTCTCCCAACACCGCCAATGCCAGCATGTCCAGGATTACCCCTAGAAAATCCATCAATATTAATTTTTAAAACTCCTCTAGGCAGTGGCCTCCACCTACCATCTCTCCTAACCTTCTTGCTGAGCTGAGGAACCCTACTATGGATAGAAGATTTCACACCATCCCAAAAGAGACCAAGGGCTTACTATACCTTCTCCTCCCTAGAATCCAAAAGAGGGTCCACATCACATTTGCTATGGATGGTTTCCTGAACCATATACAGGATCCTTTTCCAAATCTGTTGAACAGCAAAATAATTGCCCCCTAAAATATGTGTCAGTTACATTCAAGCCAAATTTACTAGATGATGCAATAACAGCCCAAATTCCAAGCCACCCGAAGGAAGGAGGCCTTGGCTGGAGGTCAGTCCAGACTACTCCAAAACTCCACCAGGGACAGCACATGAAAATATGGATGGTTCCAACCGCTCCACTAACGGTGCCAAATGTCTCTGACAAAGGAGCATTGGAAAAATAAATGAGAAGAGTCATCCTCATTATTACTGCAAAGGACACAAAAAGAGGGACCTTGAAATCCCCTCTTCCTCACATTATCCCAAGTGAGGCATTTATTACGAGCTAACCAACCAGAGAAAGAAGTTACATTTTGGCTAGGAACATTTGTTCTACATCTTTTTCCACCAAGTGATAGGAATACTCCCATACTTTTGCTTATCAAGAACCTGATAACCATAGGCTACCGAGTAGGTTCCCTTAGAATCAGGGTTCCAAGCCATAATATCTTTACCCCTCAATGAAGAACAAGGCCTCCCCATAAGAATAAGAGAAAGCACCTCTCTATCCTTGGCCAGTCCCCCCTGGGACCATTCTTGCGGATCTTTCCACTTGTACATCTCCATATTTCCAAAATACTAGATTTTTTTAAAGTCCTCCACACGAGGCCAACCTGCTTCCAATAAAAAAATGCTTAGGTAACGTAACCTAGGATATTGATTCAAGATAGGAGGGTGGCCATCCCAAGAATCCTCCCAAAAAAGAGCATTTTATCCCTGATTGCAAATCCAAAACAAACCCTGCTTGATTAAATTAGCTCCTCTTTTCAGAGTGTCCTAGATAACTGAAACTTTCCCAACCAAGCTGACTCTAGGGATTTCAGCCTCAGAAATACCTCTCAAGTATTTACAAGATAATATTTTAGCCCAAATCTAATCTTGAGAGGTACACCATCTCCAATAAATTTTTTCGTCCAAAGTCTTCCCAAAAAGAGATGTTTGTTGTAACCTAAGGCCTCCCTCTTGCATCATCCTACATATAGAATCCCACCTAACCAAACTCCATTTAGATTGATCAAGTTTTCCAGACCATAAAAATTTTCTTAACAAAGCATCCATGTCCTTAATGAAGTGAGAAGGGGCTATTTGTACAAAACATCTATAAATGGGTAAAGCCTGAACAACAAATTTTAAAAGCAACACTCTACCTGCAGTGGATAGCCATCTGAAAGTCTAGTGATTCACCTTCCTTCTAAACTTATCAAGCATAGAATTCCAAGAAGATCTAGGTAGTGGGTGAGATGAAATTGAAATACAAAGATAAATGAAGTGGGGAGTCCCAACATGGAATCTTAGAATGCACGGAATTCTGGATTGAATAAGAGGAGGGGTATTGAAGAAAAATATAGAAGACTTGTCCTCATTAATCAACTATCCAGAAGCACCAAGATATATGTCAAGAGACTGTCTAATATTGCCAGCTTCTCTAATAGTGGCAACTCCCAATAAAGTAGTATCATCAACAAATTAAATGTGGGAAAGAGGTGGCAAACTACTATCCCACTTCCACCCCTGAATGAGACCCTACATGACTTGAGACTTGAGAAATCTTCCCAACCCTTTCGCCATAATGATAAACAAATAAGGAGATAAAGGATCTCCTTGCCTCAATCCCCTTGAGGCCTCAAACAGCTCTGATGGCTCATTATTAACTAAAAAAATAATGAGGAAGAATAAACACAACTCATCACCCATCTAATCCATTCCTCCTAAAATCCAAAAGTAGCAAGAACTTTCTAAAGAAAGGACCATCTGACCCGATCATAGGCTTTGGCCATGTCCAACTTAATGAACATAGTTTTCTCCTTAGAATTTTCCATCAAGTGAATAGCTTCTATAGCAATAACAACCCCATCTAAGATTTTTCGGCTAGAAAAAAACCCTCCTTGCTCCTCAAAGATGATTTTACTCAACCATATCTTTAGCCTCTCAATAATAATTTTTGTGATGATCTTATACACAACATTGCAGAGAGCAATAGGCCTGAACATATCCAAGGAATTTTCTCCCTCTTTTTTGGGTATAAGCACCACAAAGGTAGCATTTAGGGCCCTTAGCATCTGTTTGTTATTTTGAGACTCATGGACCACCTCCAAAAGATCAAATTTTATTAAATCCCAAAACTCCTGATAAAACTCAATCGGGAATCCATATGGACCTGGGGATTTTCCTTTTCATCTTGAATACAACATTTTCCAACTCCTCAAGGGAAATTGGACCCATCAAGTGCTCATTCATCTCTCTAGAAACAATCACTGGAATACATTTTAGAATAATATTTTCATTCTCATCATCTGATAGGGAGTCCTCCTTGAAGAGAGAGGAAAAATACCTCTTAGTCTCTTCTGAAATATCCTTGAAAGAAGAGAGTAGGGCACCCTAATAATTCATAAGAGAGGTAACCAGATTACCATTATGGTGAGCCTTAACTGAGTTATAAAAGAAGCTTGTGTTCCTATCCCCTTCCTGAAGCCAATCTACTCGAGCTTTTTGTTTCTAAAAAATTTATTCCCTCAGTTCCCATTCAGCAAGGTCTTTCGCAGCCTCAGATTCCTCAACAAGAAGCTTCTTCATGAATCCCTGATCTCTAATCTTCCTTGAAGCTTCTTCCATCCTCCTAAGATCTGCCAACTTAGCCAAGGAAAGGTTCCCAAAATTCTGTCTATTCCATCTCTTCAATTTATGTTTTACAAATTGTAGTCGCTTCATAAAGGAATACATAGCAGTGCCATGAGGAGGTTTGCCAGTGGTCCACCAGCATCGTATGAAATCATGAAGCTTAGGATCATGAAGCCACATAAGTTGAAACTTAAAGGAGGAATTATTTTTTAGCCCTAAATCCAAAGTAGAGAGTTTGATAGGCCAATGATCAGATCCCCTACCCTCCAAAATCATAGAACTAGCACCTCTGTTATTACCCATTCAATAACTGGATATCAAAAACCTATCCAATATCTCTGATATGGAAGCTTTCCCACACATTCTATTATGCCAAGTAAATATCCCATTATCTGGTTTGATGTCAACCAATTTTAGTGCCTGTATATGAGCACTAAATACATAATAAAAAGGCTCACGACGGTCCACCCCACCATGTTTCTCCTCTAGACAAGTGATAGAGTTGAAGTCTCCAACCAAAATCCATGGTAATAGGGGAATCAAACTTCTCACAAAGCAAATGTGCATCCACAAATTCACTTTACCATTGTAATAAATAGGAGCATACACATTTGTAAGTAGGATGATTTCACTAGATTCATTATCATGCCCGACCATTGAAATAGACCATCTGCTAGAAATCCAAGTAAGAGGGGATATCTTAACCGGATCCCATAAACAAGCAACACCACTAGCATATCCACATGCACCAATACACTGGCATTACCCCCTTCTCCAAAACTTGGGAGCAATATTTAACATACTATCAATAGCCAATTTAGTCTCTTGAATAAACACCACATCCGGAGAATGCACATGAACCAAATCACGAATAGCTTTTTGTCTGGGGATGCTATTCAACCCCCTTACATTCCATGAGAGGATAATCATTTTTGGGGGTTATAAAAATGGGAGTCCAATGTTCTCACCAAGACTGAATCCACCAAAGTCTCCCCCATTAACTTAATTTTATCCTGGTCCTTCTTTCGACCCACCTTCATATTCTTATCCTATAAAAAAAAATTAATTATTTTTTGTTGCAATCCCAACACCGTAGGAGTTTTGCAGTCCAAGGATGACTGCATCGATGCTTTAGCAGGAGAGGGCATAACTAAATCTGTACCACTTTCTAAAATAGTTTTCCTTATAGGGCTAGACCCAACCATGTCCTCTATACTCAGATCCAAAGCCCTTTGTTCTTAATTTAAACCCCCTAGATCTGATTCCTTAAGGTCCCCCTCAAGAAGAGACATTTGATTCAGCCTTGTTATATTTGCATCAGGTAGCGATGTTTTAGGTATATCCATGCACTGATCAAGATCATCTAATATTTCAAAATGGTTGAGTAGAGCATCTGTTTGGCTATCCTTAAGGTCTTTGTTTTCCCTTCGTCCTCTGTTTTGGGCTTTTACCGAAACAAAACCTTCCTTATCCCGTTCCCCTTCCTTTATCGGGGATTTTCCTTTATTCAAAATTTTTCCAGACCGATAGGGCCCATTATTTGAAGCCACATGCAAGACAAACTTAGGGAATTTTCTTTGTAGGTGGCCATATTCACGACAAATTCAGCAACAAAATGGAAGAGCTTCATAGTCAAGTTTTTGAACCCATGTAGTTGATCCAAATTGTATTTCAATAGAATCTAGAATAGGATTATTTAAGTCAATTTCAACACAAATACGAGCAATAGAGATTACCTTTTTATCCATTGTCTGTTGTGACGGTCCAATCGACTTCCCAAGCAGAAGGGCAATCTTATGCAAGATATCAGTTCTCCAGAATTCCAACGAGATCCATGGAAGCCGCACCCATACTAGAACCCGGGACAACCGCTCCTTTGATGGGTTGAAACCCACATGCCAAGGTTTAATAAAGAGTCCCACCTAGTTATATAAATAAGGGCCCCATTTAAATGCTTTGTTACGATCTGCAATACAAGAGAAAACCACCATAAAATAGTTTTTCGCACTCAGCATCACCTCCACATCACCTTCAGGATTCCAAGTCTTCCTAACCCAAGCCTCCACAAAGGGGAGAGAAATTCGGATGCCCAAAATTTTTCCAATAAGGGCATGTTTGGTTAGATACTCCACATCTTATGCCATTGAGTCTGGTTGAACCACTAGAACTGGCCTGGCTTCACATCGTTCCAAACATCCATTGTTCTTTAACAAGTGGTTCCCGACATGCATGGGAAAATCATGTTCCTTCCAATAATTTTTAGATAAAAAACTGTCACGATCATGCACTTTCTGTTCCGAACCCAATGTCATCACGATATTCCTCCAATTTTTCAAACCTCCTCCAGAAGTTGCTACCATCTTCGCAGAGCAGTTTTTCTTCATCAAACCCTAGCAGAGTAGTTTTTCCTCATCTTCTTCCATTAGAGAAGGAATTATTAAATAAGAGACTTAATAATATTTACAAATATTAAGGCTAGTAATAAATATTAGTGGAAAATAGTAAATAATTTTAATTATTTTATAATCTTAATAGTTTAACGTTAGTTAAAAAACTATTTAAAACTATGGTGATGTGTTTCCTAATGAACTTTATATTTTTTAAAGAAAGAGTTCTATATAAAAAATAAATAGAATAAAAAGAAATAAAGCTCATTTTATTTTATAAAATTAAAATATGGTTCGAGCAGTTAGATTTCGGATGGGAATGCCATTTCTTGTTCTTTACAACAAGAAAAGATCCCAAACAAGGGAGTAGATACAAAGGAGGGCTTGGAAAAGGTATGATTTTTGGAGAAGAGCAAGGAAGTGGCATTGGACCTTGGAAATAAAAGGAAAGGAAAATGTTTTCATTTACGTTATTATGATAGCCCCTTAATTTAAAAAGGTATGATTTCTAATTGTAGCACTATAACATTTAATAGGCTCTGAAATGAACCTATGTTTCTTTATGCTTAAAAATAATAGGCAATCATCGACTATGGAATTGTTATGGTGATGGTTTTTTTTATAAACATTTTATTCTTTTCCAAGTTGTAATGTTGTAGAGATGTCCCTTGTTCCCTACTAAAATAAACCCGATAATAGTTTTTCCTCCCTTTGAGTTTGTATGGTTATAGCTAATGGAGGAATGTATTGTTTATTTCATTTTAATCCCTATATCTAAGCAATGGTTTTTTATCTTTTGTAATAGTAAACTGTTACATTTTGGTTTCTTATTGCAAGTTGTGTGCTCCATGTTTTCCCTGAAGAACTTTTAAATTGAGAGACATTCTCCAATTAGTTGAGAATTGTAGACGTGCAAATCTATACTCTTTTTAAGCTCCAAAAATTAATACCTTAGATTATTATTTTTTTCGAGTGGGGACGTATTTTTGGTTTTGTTGCCGATTTGACGTTCTCTATGCCATTCATTAAGTTTAAAACCTATCTAAATAACCTCTGAGTGAGTCCCTATAGGAAAATTCAACCTGTAGCCTAGACATCTAAATAAGTTAACCAGTTCTAAGCCTTGGTAAACTTTCGTTCACATAATTGTGAGCCAGAATTAGTTTGAACTGATTTATTCATGATAATTCATTACAATATATAGCTTGGGGATGTACTGAAGAATCTCCCATGTTAGTAAAATACAGAATGAATCTTCCAAGTGGGTAAAGAAAACAAATATATGAGAATCAAATGTTCTCAACATCACACTAAACCACCTAAATATTACCTATTACAACTGGAGATATTCACAGGGAATATTGCCCCATGAAAATAGAAAAACACACTAATAATATAAATCAATAAAGCTCCAACATACTCCCCCTTGAAGTTGAGGGGACTGACAAAGAAGTTCCTCGGCTTCAAAAATTAAGCTTTGACAACTCCCTTGGTGAACAAATTTGCAATGTTGTCTTTAGTGCTGCAAAGATGCAATTCAATCATTCTCCCTCTTGATGATGAAAGGAATTATTACATGAGTTCTGAAGCTTCACAAACTGATGAACTGATCTTTGTTTATGCTTCTTCCAGTTTTGAAGTAGAAAATTCAAGAACTCAAAAAAGTTTTGTTGGCACCCACCACACTTTCGCTCTTCTTTTGGGCTATCCATTAAGTTTTATTTTTTCAACAAAATAAAATTGGGTGCCTTTTGATGATCAGCTCCCACTTCATCAAACATATTTTGGATTGTGGTTTTCAAAAACCACTCTCTCTCATCTTCATTATGGTCTTTAAACCATTCTTGCAAATCATCATCTTTTGCATCATTACAATACCATACTTTGCATGAGTATGTGTTAATCATCTCATATTGATGATTATACCAAACTACTCTCTCACAAATATCCACACAAAAAAATAAAAACAAACATGTACATGAAATACCCTATTACATATGCAACCTCACACATATCATCACTCAAAAAATCACACCTCACAATGTCTCTACAATATTCCTCCTTCCAAGGAATTTTGAACATATCATTTTCTTTGCCTTCATTTCCAACTGACTCAAGCTCCCAAACTTTTTCTTCAAATAAATCTTCATAAGGTAAGTCTCAAAACTTTCTAATTGTGCTTACCATGAGAGATGTGCCTCTTGCAAACAATGCAAGTTTTCATATGATGTCTTGATAAGACATTCTCCATATTTATTCTTCAAAACAACAACTCCAAAACTATCCACAAAACATCTATCATAGAAATCAATAAAAAATGAATCAAATAACAAAAAAGTATCACCTCCAATGATTTTTTGAGTAGATATCCACAGGCCTCCCTTTGTTTTTGTCAAGATGCCATATTGTTGCAATGATGATTCTTCACACAATGTTACCTCTTCAAGACAACCATCATCCTTTACTGTAGTCACTCCAAGTGAGTGATATCCATCCACAATTGCCTCTATTACACCATGAAGTCCATAAATTACTATATCACTATCTTCTATCTCCCCTTTGAGATAGTCTTCCTCATACAAAATAGTATTCACTCTTGATGAGTGATATTGAAACATGGATCTTATAGCCTCCATCTCCTCTTCATCAATATTTTCATGTGGATAAACATCCCATATAACTTGAGCTTTGTCAATGTTCACTCCATATGAGTGAGATTTCTCCTTTGCATATTCATTTGTCTCCACTTCATTTGAGTGGTATTTAGCTATGCAACACTCCATGATGAGTGTTTCTCCATCATCTTTATCTTGCCATGGCTTTTATTCATCATTATCCTCCATGAGAATGGCTTAATCAAAATTTTGTGCCTCCTCTATGAAGCATTCTTCAATAAATAGTTTATTTGGTGTCTTCTCCATAAGACACTCTTCTTCATATATCTCCTTCATGAGACATTCTTCACAATATGCCTTCTCCATGAGGCATTTCTCATTCATGTACATGCTTGTAAAACATGTTAAATCTTCATCTTCTTCTCTCTTTTCTTCAAGAATAAATTCATCATTATCTTCCTCCATAAGGAAGAATTCATCATGCATGCCTTATTTATAAGACATGTCTTCACATGTGTCTTCACAATAAGACTCTTCAAAAATTTCTTCAAAGAAACAAGGCTCCTCCTTGCTTTGGGCATTGTTACACATATCTCCTTCATAAGCATCTTGCAATGCTTTCCAAACCATTTGGGTTGTTCTACATTTTACAATGAGAGGGAAAGTTGTCTCTTTCATACCTCTCCTCAAATCTATGAGAGCCAAGCAATTTTGATATTGCTGCTCTTTCTTCAATTTCTTCTCCTCGTTTTCAAGAGATCTCCAATTTGCAGGTTCTTCATATCCTTCTTGGATAATTTCCCAAAGTCCTTTTGCCTTCAACAAGTGCTCCATTTTTATGCTCCAATAAGCATAGTTTTCTCCATTAAAACTTGGCACCTCCAAGTCATCATACATGGTGGCCATTCTGCAATCCATCATTCATCAATATTCACATACCTCTCTGTTTGTAGATGTGAACTCTTCTCATGTCTGCTCCATTTTTAGCTATATTTTTTTTCTCCAATATCATTCTTTCTCTCGATTTTAACACTCCAAGGCTCTTGGTGAACTCGAGCTTGGAAGTGTTGGTAGTGGACATGATTCGGCCCGCGTCGTAGACATATCCAATCAATTGCCATGAAAGAAGTTGACCCAGCTCCGTACGCATGCAACGCGCCTGAACTTCCTTTATGTAAATTCATCGCACCAACCTCAAACCTATGACCTTCTCCTTAATCTTGTGAGACCTTGTGTGAATGTTGTATTTTATTTATGCTATTAGAGTGTGAAAACTGTCAATCTAAAGAAAAAAAAATGAAGCCAAATAGTATTGAGCTCAAAGAGGGCTTCGGGTTTTTTTTTTTGCCAGCAATATGTGGCATTGATAAAGAAAAGACACACTCCTCTCATGGCAGAATAAGCCTGCCATGTTTCTATAAATATTTTCATCCCTCTTTGTATTTCTTGTATTCCACGTTCTAAAATTGGCTAAATCTCGCGTTGACCATTGTTCTTCAAATCTGACGTCTCCTCGATGTCTAGCTCTCTACCAGACTCCACCTTCCTGGTATCCTGCTCTCTGCATGACACCCAAGTTCGTAGGCTGCTTCAGCCTATATTTGTTGACCTGGGCTTCTCTATCTCCGTAACCAACTCCTTGGATCTATAAAGACTTTATAAAAATGGTGCCTTTCAAAATGCGCGGTCAGATAAGCAATTTTTGTGGTTTGCTTTCACATCATACAATAGTATATTGTATGCTCCTGGATCCTTATGCAATCGTGTTTTGAAATATACCCAGAGCATTTATATCACATAACTTTCCTTACGGATGATTCCTTCAATCTTTATGAAAATTTAATAAATCATCACAAATACTCAGGTTTTTATCTCGTCAAGGAAACCTGATTTTACTTCAAAAAAAACGTTCTCAACTCAACTTTCTTTTGCTTTCACTAGCAGTTTCTTTTAGCCATCTTTATGGATTTGATACCACATGTGAGTCAAAATTAGTCTAAACTGATTTATTTATGATAATTCATTACAATATATAGCTTGGGGATGTAACTGAAGAATCTCCCAAGTTAGTAAAAGATAGAATAAATCTTCCATGTGGGTAAAGAAAACAAATATATGAGAAGCAAATGTTCTGAACATCACACCAAACCACCTAAATATTACCTATTACAACTGGAGATATTCACAGGGAATATTGCCCCATGAAAATAGAAAAAAACACTAATAATAGAAATCAATCAAGCTCCAACAATAATAGCATCTATGTCTTTCTGCCAGAACCCCTCTATGTGTTCTTATAATATTTCTATAGTTCATTCTAAGGTTTGGATGATTTATTTTATTATATTAATCAAATTTATGGCTAAGTTTTTTTTTGGTATAAGGTAGAGGTGGTTATAAGGTCCACAAACCTTTTACAAAGTCAAAATGGGCTGGTTCTAGCATCAAGCCCGTATAATAAAAATACAAAATGGATCTTTCTAAGACTCACATTAAGCCATACTTAGAGTCCACAGTCCTATACTTGTCGCTTGACTATTCAAGATAAAACAAAAACTAAACACCTAGCACTTACTAACACTAGGTTGTCTGCATCGTACACTTGTCACCTCCCGGGCCCCAGCAAATGGGATGCCTTTTTTGCCTAATTACATCTGTCGGATTACTCATCATCAGCCTCTCTGATCTCCTGATGCTCTAACAGGTTTGATCTTAGCTCTTCTCTAGAAGCCAACACCAATAGTTCTTGAGGGAAGTTATCCTTCCAAATTTGCATCTCCCCAACAAAAACTACAATATTTGCCATTAGATCCGTCGCCTGGTTCCCTTCTCTAAAGGTGTGTTGGATTCGGGCATTAACCAAATGAGATTTATGAATCTTTGCTTCTAGGATAAGCTCCAATATGGTCCAGTTGGGTCTTTATCCTCCTTAATTACCTTGATTATATTAAGTGAATCCCCTTCAAAGATAACTCCCTTATAACCCTCAAGTCCGGCAATTCTCATTGCTCGCATGCGAGCTCGGGCTTCGCAAAATGATTTGTTTGAGTTCCCAAAGGCTCTGCAAAGGCAAGGACCACTTTTCCTTCCTCATTTCTCAAAACTCCTCCTGCTCCTGCAGCCCCCGGATTTCCTTTAGCTGCCCCGTCAAAATTAAACTTAACCCACTTTTGTGTGGGGGGTATCCACAAATTTATGGCTAAGTTGTTAAGTAGGTTTATTCTATTTAAATGTAGAGTACATGTATGGTTTTACCACACGATTGGACTTAAAGATCTAAGGTTTAAGTATATTTTATTATGTTGGTTTAAGGTTTTTAAAAGAAAGATAAAGTATTGTTTACTTTTAGGAATACTTTTACGAAGGGATTACTTCATTAGAATTGTAATGTAAATTGAAGAAGATATTTAGTTGGAAAAGATAATGGAGTGGCTTTATTAATTTCAATGCTACGAAATAAGTTTATTGTATTTAATGGTTTAAAACAAAAAAATAAAAACTATGTGTATATAGTTTTTGGAAATATTTAAAAATTTAGTTATGGAAAATAAATGTATATGTTATAATAATGTTTATTTGGGTATTAGTGTTTTATTCATTAAGCTTGAATATTAAGTTTTTGGGTATGGAGTTCATATATAGTGAGAATATTATGGGGTATTTCACATGTATTTGGAATATGGGCATGGAATCCATTTATTAGGAGGAAATTATGGGGTTTCATCTCAGGTTCCTTTTTAATGAAGAGATAGAGTTAGAGATGTATAAGGTCTTTGTTATATATTTGAACTAGTAAATTGATTAAAGGGATTAGAAAATTAAAAGTCTTTTCTATATTTGTTGCATTGATTATCAAAAGAGCATTTAGGAATGCATTATCATGAAATGGAGTTGTCCTAATCCCTTACTCCAACCACCTCTCAATGGAGCTCAAGGAAAATCAAAAAACAATGATATGGATGGATAGTATTCTATCATGTATTTACCATGGTTTCATATTGTTTAAGAATATGTTGTATTTGTAATTCTTTATAAAAAGGAGATGTAAGGTAGTAGGAGTTTATAATGTGTAATCATGGGAATGATTCTATGATATGGCATTATTATGTTATTGAGGAATACTTTGTTAATAAATTTCATTTATTATGAGAGTACTTTAGTATTTGATGCTTTAAGTATTTACTAGTATTGTTTCAATTCATGTTGAAAGAATGAAGTTAAAGTTATTCGTATTGAAGAATCAAAAAGGAATGATTGATTTCAATTTGTTTAAATGAATTGGGAGTATATTTGAATTTTATTATAAACATATGTTTTTGTGTATCAGTTAAAGGATAAACCTTATGTGATGGTTAATGATTTGAAATTACTCATTAGTAATGTTCTAATCTGCTCTTAAATAAGCAAAGAAGGCTTCTATTAATCCTAATAGGCTCTATTATTCGAGTACTAAGAAGACCAAAAGAAAACTAGATCTGATTCCTAGGTTTCCATTGGGGAACTCCTGAGCTCCACTTTGGCTATGTTTCTCTAGGCTGGCAAGATGCTTAGCACCATGAAAGAACAAGACACCCAGGTTTTGAAGGATGAGCTTGGTGTTGATACGGTTGAGCAGGATCACCTTGAAGAGTAACGCGATCTTCATTGGAAGTGGTATTTTTGTCAGAGTGGTGCTCCTTGCCCTCATCTTATGTGCTCTATTTTGTTGGGATGATCCTCCCTTGTTTTTTCCTTGGTTTACTTATTTCTCGATGTAGTCTCCAATGAGATGGCCTCCTTTTAGTCTGTTGAGGTCATCTTTGCTAATATGATCTCCTTTTGGTCTAAAATCTTTAAGTTTAATCTACTCCTTTGTAAAAGGTTTAGTGCCACTTTCAAAATCCTCTTTATTAAATCTAAAAAAAAATGTTGATAAATAGAGATAAGTAAAGGAAAATGGATGTTATGCTTTCAAGTTTGGAGGGTTTAAAAGGGCATGTTTTAGATAACCTTTCTAGAACCCTTAATAATATGAATCCAAACCTGAGGGAGTTGTAGGGAGGCAACACCCAATTCTTTTGTAATGGATACATTTAGATTTGAGAACTCGGATGTATTCCAAAAATAGGGAAAATTTAGATTTGAGAACTCGGATGTATTCCAAGTGGAAAATATTGATTCTTATTTCCTATTGTGGAGGTTAGGAACCCATGTGCAGTTAAGTTAAATGATGACACATTGAATAGGAATGCTTAGGTGTACATGCAAAAACTATCACACTAAGTAATAATCACCTTAATTAGCCCATCACGAAGATGTGGTAATTAAGCATCGAGGTTTTAGTAATTACACCGCAAAGGTGCAATGACTAAACTTCAAGGCATTATGCCTATAATCACCAACATAGACTAACTTATATTTTATGAGTTACTTGGCATCCTCTTCTCTAAATTTTGAGAAGATATAATCCCTATGCTATGGTCAAATGGTCTTGCATTTATGAATAATTTAAGAAATATGGGAGGACCATTAAAGTATCCTTTATACCACTGAGGTATGTAAGGTGAACCCCAAAACATATAGGAGTTTGGTCACTCCTTTCCACTCGAGGATTATCTACAATGACTAAGTCTTGAAATGTGGTTATGCCTTAATAACTTGAATTAAAAATAGAACATCTTATGAGAACCTTAACTAGAGTTGGGGTGTTACAATAAATTCATCTATGATCTTCCAAATGCACATTTGAATATTGACTCTAGGCTTCATAGCCCAAAACACTTTATCATCAATAGAATAATATTGTGGTAGTTTGACATTCATACCTTGGCTGAGTCATTTTTAGAATTCTTGATCTTAGACGACATCATTGTTAGGAGCCCAAGAGGAATAAAAACATACTAGCACCAAAGATGATATGTGCTCCTTCCATTCTCTTGCTCTTTAGGCCAAATATTTGATATTTTCCTCATGTCACTGGACAACTTATTATATTACCAAGACTTCATTGATTCAATGTATTTTCATATCTCGGTCGATAATTCTTTCTATTGCCTATTGTTTTTGGCTAGTATAGGCTAAGAAAATCTTGAACATTTATACCTTTTGGAATTATAGGCCCACAATCCTTGCAAGGTGGTCAAGTTCCTTTTTATTTCAAAGTTCTAGGTGATGACTGATTGGATATACTCAAGTATTGGAAATAGGCCTTTGGCTTCCTAGATGACTCCATTCCATAGCACTTGTTTGATTTTATATAGTTTTTGCATCACCATTCACCCTTTGTTCTAAATTTGAGACCCTCCACTTTTGCTCCTCCAATGCTACCTTTACCCCTTCCAATTGAGTCATCAATCAGGTTATTTAAGCCTTTATCACTTTATTCTTGGTATCCTCCTACTCTTTTTCTTTCCCCACTAGCCTAAGTCACATATTTGTGACTTACTAATTTACTTTCTTCCATAGAAAATTTAACCCTGTACTTTGGCCTATCATCCATGAAAATTAGTTCAATGGTAGACATTCGATAATCCTAGATTAGCATATCACCCTCTACTTTGGAGATGATAGGTGAGAAATGAACCATACCTAATGCAACATATTATAGGAGGTACACAGTTCTTAACTAGGTAGTGGTTGGCTATCCACTTTTCCATGTTTCTTATTGTTGTGTGTTGTTGGATGTATGTCTAGGCCTATTGGTATTATGGTAGTAGCTTGAAAATTGAGGTGATAGCTTTGGTATCAAACACTAGTATCTAGATCTCCAAAGGAAAAGGTAAAATATTTAGAAAGAGTAGGGAGGTTGTTTGGCTTGAGAGAGAAAAAGGTGATAGAGATAAATTCAATGTTGGAGGATGGGATGGAGGTTAATATGGCCGAAGTGGGTTTGGAGGCATTAAATGGTCGAGTAGGTGATAGGACTATAAATGTAAGAGGAATGAAATATGGGGCACTCAAAGGAAGGGTTTCAAAATTAAAGTGGAAGAGGGGAAAGTGGATACTACTTCAATTATTGGGGAGGGATTTTTTTTACTTTTGTGGAACACTTTTGAGAGTTCCCTCTAGAAGTAGTGGTGGTGTCTCCTTGGACCAATTTTTACTTCTCTTCTACTTGATGAGTTCCTCAATTTCGTGGATAAATTTTGCTTATTTGTTTATAATTTTCTCTTGCTCTTTTTCTCCTAGTACTACTTTAGTGAGGATGTAGGTTGGGTTGAAGCAATCATATTCAAGGGTTCTATGGTAGGAGCTTCTACAAGGGTTTCATCATAATATTTGTTGAAATTTTTATTATGCTCATTTTACCTCAACATCCATATTGTGTTGGAAAATCATTAGCAAGATATCCACCAAGCACTGATATTTTCTTCACTCCATTCCAACTCTAGTAGTCTATCCTTTTTGTTCTTGGTAATCTTGTTATTGGGGTTCACCTTGGTATGGTGGTATAGAAAGTGATATAGAACTCCTAGTGTAGCTCAACAGATAGAATTTTTTTTTTCTAAAGTAATGGGTAGGTTATTTCTTTAGCACTCTAGTATACCACTATTTGTGGCCTTGGATGGTACTGGAATTTCTTGGAATTGTAAATCTTAGATAGATAATCTTTAAATCTATTCTTTGGGTCATAAATTTAGGAGTCCTCCAACTTTTTGAGACCTAATTATTCTAGTTTCCCCTCCAATATGGGGGCTAATTTTCTCTTCAACTAGGACACCTACATAGACAAGTTGTAGCTTTCTTTTCTCTATCTACCCCCAAAGTAAACATCTATCAAGTCTAGTTACCTTAGCATTTCAAGGGAGATAACCCTTGTGGTCATTTATTTTGGTAGTAGGTAGACTGGTTTGGAGAAACTATGCATGCAAATAATGGTAGCAATATCAAGGAAGAACTAATCTCCCTAGTACTTGTGTTATATATACTTGATGATTTCCACTAGAAAGTGTTGAGTTTTGGTTCCCATGATGGCATTAAGGATAGGCATTAGAAAATTATCCATAAAAGTGTAATAACAATAAGTCCAATAAAGGACTTTAGTCCACTCAAATATGGACTACTTGTTTTCATCCTTATTGTTGGAGTATATAATATTATTTGTTACATGCTAATGTACCACCTTGGGTACATCTTTATTTTAGGAGTGTGTCTTAGATTAGAGTGTGAGTAAATATTTTATGTAATGTAATAATGTGCAGAAAATGTAGAAGTGTCATGTAGTTAGGTGTGTAAGTGTGATGAGTGTAGATGTGCACAAGTGTCATTTGTGTAAGAGTGCACGTGTCCTTAAAATAGGAAAGTGAAGAGTCTCAAGAAGAGTGAAGGCCAAGATTAATCCATATGAAGAGTCACATTCTATTATATATGTGACTAAGCATTGTATGAGAAACAAAGAGGAGAGAATGTGAGAGTGTGGTGTATGTGACCTTTATTCAATATCATGTTACTATTTTCATGAGCATTTGTTAGTGTCCATTTTATGAGTTGTTATAGTAGTTATATATGAGTTTTATATGAGTAAAATATTGCTATTATTATATATTTTATATTGTAACTTTATTTGATATCTTGTGGTTATTTGCATTGAGTATTAAGCATCAAAAGCTAACACTTATCCTTCATCTTTAGGCCCATATGCTCATACAATCAAGGGTTTTGGTATAAGGCTAAATGCACCAAGAAATAAAAATACTGGAAGGTGGGAATGTTGTCAAAATTTTACAGTCCCTTATGGATTTTCATAGAGATAAAGCAACTATAATAAAAAATCAAGGGTTTGTCATTGGGGATGCACCTTAGCATGTGTAATACCCCTATCTCCTCTTGAGAGATAAGTTTGTCATTATTTGCACCAAAAATAAATGTTGTCATGCTTAGGACATCACAAACATCATTCTTAAAAAGCAATTAGCTTAGGGGGAATTTTGGCATGGTAGCTACCTTATCCTAGAGTTCTTAATTTAAACTTCTTAAGGGGTTTAGAAGACACAAGTAAAAGTCATTGATTTTTCTTGAGTTTAACTCAAGTCTTTCTAGGGACACTAGCATGCCTAATGTGGCCTAGGCCAAGATGATAATTTTGAAATGGTAAATCGCAACCCCTAACATCCCTATGTTGAGTTTCATAGTCATTAGTACACACCACTACCAGCTCATAGTTGTTATGTACCTAGAGCACCATGTAACTTGCCAAGTAACTTTTCCAAGTTCTTACAACAAAATATTTGGGCTCCTTGATGATGGTCCTATGGTAGGAAGCTTATTTCAACCCTTTAGTAGTTTTGGAAAATCTAGGGTCTACTATTATATCGATCACATTAGACATCAGGTATGGGGATTCATCTTGCTTGAGCTTGGTATGGGTGTTCTTCTTAGTTTAAGAGCATGTTGCCCATGTAGATGAACTTTTCTTCTTAGATTATATAGTTTCTCTCCTGTGAGCTACATTGTAACTTCTTTAGCCATCTAAAGGCACTCAACACTTCAGAGCTCTCATGACACTAGTTGTTAGTGGCATAAAGGAAAGGATTAAGATGAGTTGTGAGTTTTAATAGTATTTTTTTAGTCATTACCATACTAGACACATGACATTTTCTTTTAATATGGTTGGGTGGAGTGGTTAGAGTCATCCTCTAGGTTGTTGGGAGATCCTTGGCCTATGTTCCCTTACTCTACAATTGGCCCATTTTGAATTTTATCATCAATAGGTGTGTGTATTTTATTGAAAAATTATTGCATTAGGAAATTTTCTAGTTTGGTCCATTGGAAGCCCAATCAAATGGTTCATATGACTTACCTGTCGAATTATTCTAATTAAACATATAAGATGCTAGGTATCTTCCTAGTGATTATTTTTGTATGGCTTCCATGTGGCTAGAGGAATCCAAAATATTTTTTTGGTTCATCCCTACATCCTTGGATTGATCGAGCATTGTAACATCCTTCTTGATCAATTATTCCTTTGGTATTTTGGTTTTGGGGAAAATACTTAATCACCATTCTCATGTATGTCTACCACGAGATGCAAAAAATATCCTCTAACTTTGTGTCATATAAGCTCATGTCAATCACATGGCTTTGGCCAATAGAAAATTTGAAATAATTCCTCTTTGTCAAGACGTGCATGGAAACTAGATTTGCTCAAGGACTTTACTCGTCTCAAAATATTTATGATAAACATTTGCATTCCACCTCATGTGTATTGCTAACAAATTTTACAATGGTTTTATCTAATAGTATCCTCACAACATGTGGATCCTTCTTAATATTTCTATAAGAAGGAAGTCTTGGATTTAGAAGTGTTACAAGCAAGATCAAGTTCTTCTAATTATCAAAGCTCCCAAGCGTAGTGTTAACTTAGTGGATTGGTAGAAAGAGTTAATGAGAGATGAGGATGATGGATTTGAAATATTTACAATTAGGCTTCCTAATATTTATAGTCATATACCAAAATATCACCATATATTTAGTTGTGAAAAAACAATTGTGTAAGTGGTGGGGTGTAGCATGTAGTTATTCTATTAGTAAATTCAATCGATGAGGTTAGCATTAAGGAAAGGAAAATTAACTAGATCGATTAGAATCTAGATGAGTATTTTCTTAATAGTCATAGTCCCACATCCCATTTAGCTATGTATAAGTGGAATGTAAATTGGTGTTGTTATGAAAAGCTTAGCTAAAGCCTAGCACTCAAATTTAAGATTTTTTCTTGGCATAAACCTTCATGTAGTGCCAAAAGCCATTAATTGGCTTGGCTAAACCTTTTTTAATCCCTCCCTTACTATGGAATAGATATATACTTATTTTTTATGTCTGAATGGGATAGTATTTGGTGCATACGAAGAAAACCATTGTCAAGGCTCAGTGTTCATGATTTCTTTCTTCATCATACCAAATAATGACTTTATAGGTTAGGCATTGTCTAAAGCTTTCCTTACCTACACACAACACTACAGCTCATGTATCTTTGTGCTTCATGAGGTGGGTGCTCATGCATTTGAGGAAAATTTAGACAAAACATATCATATGAAGACCTTTTCTAGCAATAGATATCCTATAGTTCATAATTTTGTTGATGCTTCTCTCTCACACACATTTAAACCAAGTTAAGGATACCTCTTTAAGTAGATCCTATTTACCAATATTGAGTGTGGTTGCATGTTTGGAATGCAAATTTCAATTGCATTCTTATATTTGAGTCCAATTATGATGAATGGACCACTCTAGATAGCTTTGAATTTGGTTTTGTTGCAATCTTCATCCCATTTGAATACCAAGTCACCTACCCAAAAATATTATGTATCTCTTCACAATTTATTAGTGCTTCTGTAAGTGCTTTCTTGCTATATCTCTTCACTCCTCCAGACTTGGTAGTTCTCCTAGTCTTAATGACATGGCATAATTTTCTTGAAACTCTAGCTAATGTAGTAATTGTAGTGTAGGGAACTCTGTGGAAATAGCAAGCTTCGCCTCTTGACCATAAACTAAGGATTATGGGGGGAATTTTATACCTTTATTTGGTTTGATTTTGTCTACCCACAATGCTTTCCAAATGTGTATATGCAACTACCATTAGTTGTTGGTGTTAATCCTCTTCAATTTATAGGTTTCTAGAACCTATCTTGAATAATGCAATGAAATAGTTGAATTAAATGTTAGAAAATGCAGAATACACACTGAATCACCTTTGGAATTGAATCACTTTTGCACTGGAGGAAACTCTTCCAATGGATAAAATTATTTATATATTCTTTTATTTTTATGGTTGATTGTTTACACCCTATCGAATTATAATATATACCTATTCTAGGGTTGTGAGTGAAAGGACATAATGGTCCATATGAATTAATTAATAAATATGAGTGATTAATTAATGATAATTGTTAGGATAGAAAACCTAACATGACACCCTCCTTAAAAGGAGCTTTGTCCTCAAATCTGAGGAGTTTTATCCCCTTTTTTCATCCTTATTGTTGGAGTATATAATATTATTTGGTACATGCTAATGTACCACCTTGGGTACATCTTTATATTAGGATTGTGTCTTATATTAGAGTGTGAGTAAATATTTTATGTAATGTAATAATGTGCAGGAAATGTAGAAGTGTCATGTAGTTAAGTGTGTAAGTGTGATGAGTGTATATGTGCACAAGTGTCATTTATGTAAGAGTGCACATGTGTCCTTAGAATAGAAAAGTGAAGAGTCTCAAGAAGAGTGAAGGCCAAGAGTACTCCATATGAAGATTCACATTCTATTATATATGTGACTAAGCATTGTATGAGAAACAAAGAGGAGAGAATGTGAGAGTGTGGTGTATGTGACCTTTATTCAATATCATGTTACTATTTTCATGAGCATTTGTTAGTGTCCATTTTATGAGTTGTTATAGTAGTTATATATGAGTTTTATATGAGTAAAATATTGTTATTATTATATATTTTATATTGCAACTTTATTTGAGATCTTGTGGTTATTTGCATTGAGTATTAAGCATAAAAAGCTAACACTTATCCTTCATATTTAGGCCCATATGCTCATACAATCAAGGGTTTTGGTATAAAGCTAAATGCTACAAGAAAGAAAAATACTAGAAGGTGGGAATGTTGTCAAAATTTTACAGTCCTTCATGGATTTTCCTAGATATAAAGCTACTATAATAAAAAAATCAAGGGCTTGTCATTGGGGATGCACCTTAGCATGTGTAGCACCCCTATCTCCTCTTGAGAGATAATTTTGTCATTATTTGCACCAAAAATAAATGTTGTCATGCTTAGGACATCACAAACATCATTCTTAAAAAGCAATTAGCTTAGGGGAAATTTTGGCATGGTAGCTACCTTATCCTAGAGTTCTTAATTTAAACTTCTTAAGGGGTTTAGAAGACATGAGTAAAAGTCATTGATTTTTCTTGAGTTTATCTCAAGTATTTCTAGGGCCACTAGCATGCCTTATATAGCCTAGGCCAAGATGGCAATTTTTAAATGGTTATCACAACCCCTAACCTCCCTATGTTGAGAGTCATAGTCATTAGTACACACTACCACCAGCTCATAGTTGTTATGTACCTGGAGCACCATGTAACTTGCCAAGTAACTTTTCCAAGTTCTTATAGCCAAATATTTGGGCTCCTTGATGATGGTCCTATGGTAGGAAGCTTCTTTCAACCCTTTAGTAGTTTTGGAAAATCTAGGGTCTACTATTCTATCGATCACATTAGACATCAGGTGTGGGGATTCATCTCGCTTGAGCTTGGTATGGGTGTTCTTCTTAGTTTAGGATCATGTTTCCAATTTAGATGAACTTTTCTTCTTAGCTTATATAGTTTCTCTCCTATGAGCTATGATGTATAACTTCTTTAGCCATCTAAAGGTACTAAACACTTCAGATCTTTCATGACACTAGTTGTTAGTGGCATAAAGGAAGGATTAAGATGAGGTGTGAGCTTTAATAGTATTTATTTAGTCATTACCATCCTAGACACATGACATTCTCCTTTAATGTTATTGGTTGGAGTGGTTAGATTCATCATCTAAGTTATTGGGATAGCCTTGGCCTATATTCCCTTACTCTACAATTGGCCCATTTTGAATTTTATCATCAATAGGTGTGTGTATTTTATTGAAAAATTATTGCATGAGGAAATTTTCTAGGTTGGTCCATCAGAAGCCCAATCAAATGGTTCAGATGACTTCTCTGTCTAATTCTTCTAATTAAACATATAAGTTGCTAGGTGTCTTCTTTGTAATTATTTTTTAATGGCTTCCATGTGGCTAGAGGAATCCAAAATATTTTTTTGGTTCCTCGCTACATCCTTGGATTGACCGAGTATTGCAACATCCTTCTTGATGAATTCTACCTGTGGTAATTTGGTTTTGGGGAAAATACTTAGTAACCATTCTCATGTATGTCTACCACGAGATGCCAAAAATGTCCTCTAACTTTGTGTCATATAAGGTCATGCCAATCACATGGCTTTGGCCAATAGAAATTTTGAAATAATTCCTCTTTGACAAGATGTGCATGGAAACTAGATTTGCTCAAGGACTTTACTCATCTCAACAGATTTATGATACACATTTGCATTCCACCTCATGTGTATTGCTAACAAATTTTACAATGGTTTTATTTAATAGTATCCTCACAACATGTGGAGCCTTCTTAATATTTCTATAAGAATGGAATCTTGGATTTAGAAGTGTCTAACTTCTCGATGGGCGTTTATCCCATCCAAGACAAATTTGATTCTTTTTATTTGTCACTACTTTGAATATGTTTGCCTGCCTATTGGCATCGATCGCCTACTATTGGTCCATATCATAAGTCTATTCGATATCTTTTCGGGCTTGTGTGGCCGCTATCATCCTATCTCCCACCAATGAGTCCATGTCATCATGCTTCTGGTGCTCCTCATCTCTTCTCCACGTTACCTACGGGAACATCTAGGAAACATTCCCCGTCTATCCACATTACACCCTGCACACATTTGAAATACCTTCAATTAGAGTTGCATGTTAACTATATTGCAACAATCAATGTTGACATGATGAAAAATAAACTAAATCATCACTCAAAGTATAGTGCAACATATAAACCCAAATGCACATCCAAGTTAACCAAACACCATACTTATACAAATGAACAGAGAATATAGTTTTGAAGTCGTTTTTCATTTATATATATATATATATATATATATATATATATATATTATATATATATATATATATACATAATCATAAACCCATATATATACTTTTTATTCTCTTTTTATTTTATATTTATATGATCATTTACCTTATTACTAAGCAATAAAGTAAGTGAATCTTCATTTTATTACTGTTGTTATGTTTTTTCTTTTTATAAGTTCATATATATATATAACTTTACTTTATTTTTGTATTAACCTTTGTTTAATTAAGAAGTAATAAAACAAAAGGTTGTTTATTTTATATATACTTTCCTTTCTTATTAAAACATGGTTTTATTCGACCTTTCACAACCTTTATTTAGGACCAAGACTAAACAATATTTTAACCAAACCACTTAAATTATTAAACATTGAAACAAGAACACATTTAACACTCCAAATCTCAAACCAAAAATCAAACCTATTAATCTAAAACTAAACAATATAAAGTAGTAAAAACAACACTATTCGACAAGAATCCTTGCAGACGGCATTGCGAACTCAAGGGTGAGGCCAATCAAGATTATCGTCCCAAGTATACTAAAATCCCCAGAAACACAAAACAAAATGTGGGTCCCCAAGTTTTGGGGCTAGTTGTGGAGCAGCCACAACAAATGGTGACTCTATTGGGAAATGCTCCTAAGCATTTTGGGTGAAGAACCCAACCTAAAATGAGAACACACAAGATTAGTGAAACATAAATTATTTAACATCTTGAGAATATATGGGTAAACAGTTTTAGAATAAAAATAATTAATCCATCTACCTTTTCTCAGTCTGTGTAAACATGATTCATTCCTGCATTTCTGAAAAAAACCTTCAAATTCCATCATCCTTTTCTACATTTAGCTATGAAGTATCGCTCATAACATAATGGTTATAAACAGAGCCCCACTTCCAGTCAGTCATCCATAGCCCCGATGGAGTTTATCTAACTCATCCTTGTTTTTCTCAATGCTTTGCAAAGCCTTTTCTTTTACTCGAGCTATATCTAGACAGAGCCCTACTTCCAGTCAAGCGTCCATAGCCCCGATAGAGTTTATCTAGATCTTGTGACTGATATGATCAAGTTTTTCAATGCTCGTTCTCTCTTTTTTTTCTTTTTTTTCATATATAAAATTTTTCCTTTTCAAAATAACAACCTTGCAAAGCTTCAAGCATCACTGGGGTAAGGCAGACTGCAAGTGAAGTATTTTAGATTTTCGCCTAGGATTGCAAATCAAGATAACTTCATCCTTCAGAATTCCAAAAATACCATTTAATGTATGAGTTACATGTGGAGCTCTAGCGAAATCTTTCATTGTTCCATTTTCCACCATCTTAGTCCCAAAATTTGAGCATGATCACCAAATAACTCATCTCCCTTTTCTCAGGTTCCTCAATTTTTTTTTTAGATGGTGGAATTGGTAGCCGCCATGAATCTAGTCAGGTTGTCCAACTTTTATGGCCACCACAGTATTCTGCATTTTCTATCCTGGAAGTCGCCACATATATCTTCACGCAGTCTGCCCATATAACCTCCATGCCACAATCATTTTAAACCTTTTACACTGTTGAAAGCACCAGGAAAGGGACAAGTGTTCAGTCTGATGAGGCCTAAGATTTGAACCTTGGACCTCCATCCCCCTTATGGGGTTTGGATGAACCAATTGGTCTATACCTCGGACCTATTCCTCAATTTTTAGATCAAGTACTCCAACCTATTAAATAAAGGAGCTTCAAAAGTGAGCCAGAGACCATAAGTTAGTGACCACGAAACATCACCTCAAAACAAGGGAACAACCCAAAATACAAAACTCAAAACACAACCTAAAACTTTATACAAATGTACAATATGATAGAAGATGGTGTAAAGCTTGAACTATCACTTCCCTGGATCCCAAACATGATTAGCGCATTTCAAAAGACATATAACATGGTACGCATGCCAAGTTTTATAGAAATCTAATGAAAACAAGATTAGGCCAAATAATACAACAATCTTAAATTTGCCTCTCTCACCCCACCAATTTGATTTAGTACAATTAATGATCCCATAGGTGAGATTCAAATCATTAAATTGATTAGACAATAATTGATCTTCAATTATTTTATGTCTATTTTTTAATATGTCCGTTTCACAAATCAAGTTGTGGTTTAGAAATAAGATTTCATTTTTAAATATGAGACCTTGCAAACAAGAGCCTATTTCTAAAACTTTAAAGCCAAATCATTTTTCAAATTTTTAGCCCAATCAAATTTACGCAACCACTTGCAAGCATCTAGGATATTAATTAAATGAGGATCATCATGAGTTTGTATCCTAGATTCAGTGATTAATTTATTATGAATTTGATTTAACACTTCAAGCATATCAACTTCTTTTTATTTCAACAAAGCAATATCATTATTGGTGTGAGGAGAGATAAACTCAAATTCTTTATCAACCACAAATTACATTTCATCCTTGATAACATTTGAATCCAATAACCAACTAGCAAAACCTTCACCTGAAGTTCGAATGTTGGAACACAAAGGGTGAGATTTTACCTTTCACATACTTTCATTTGATAAACCTTTGTGAGCATTTGTAATCTTTTCGCTTTCTTCATGACTTTCATCATCATCAAACACTTCTTCTTTTTCCATGACTTGTTTATCAAAGACACCAAAATTAGGCACCCAATTAAAAACATGCACATCCTTTTCCAACCATGAGTCTTGTCTATGTAGGGATGGGTCAACTAACACCTCTCCATGATCAATCACTTGGGTTGTTTCAGATAACATAAAATTTTCAATTGGATCATTAGTGATATCAAACCCAAACCATTCAGGTTTTGAAATTTACTCATTTTTACATGGCATAAATATTTTAGAACCAATAGGTGGATCAATATTTTTAATTCCAAACACCTAAAATGGTTTTCCTTTTTTATCCATGGTCGTATAATCCTTATCACTTTCCAATACTTGATGAGATCCCAACTCTTCTTCCAAAACTTTCTCAGATTGCACCGGACGTGTAATATCCTCATGTGAGGGAATAATTGTATTATCCTGCATATCAATTGACACAAAAATTTTGTTAGAAAGTTTGGAGTGAGCATATTCTTCCCATTTCTTGATAACCATCCATACTATCTCTTCCTCAAAATATTCAAGAAATTCTTCAAATTTTTCTTTGTCATCATCTCGAGGATGTTGAAGGCTTTCATCATCAAATTTAATCACCTCATCTGAATATAGGGAGGATCCTGATTCATCATCCGTTTCAAAACCATTCCACTCTAGGATCCCTCCATTGTCCAAAATAATATCAACTTCAGTATTTTCAACCTTTGTCTCATGAGAATAATTTGGAGCTTTATCAAGATATGCCTCTTGAGGCCTTTGTTCTTGTAGTTGAGAGATATTTTATTTAATCTATAGAACTAGCCTTTGCAAATTGTCCTACATATAAGGTGAAGTGAGTGCTTCATTAGAAAGAGTGGTAAAGTTCTCCCATTTATTCCACCAACAATGATCATCTTCCAAAATTTGGGTGTGATGCTCAACTATACCTTGACATTCTTCAAATTCCTCAATGAGTTGATCCTCAAACTCACCTTCACCTTCCTTATATGGTTCAATTATTTCCAAGAGTGGGTTACTCTTTGTATTCAATTTTGCAAGATCACAATTCATATTTGTAACCCAAAATTCAATTTTATCACAATTTTAAAAGTTTGATTTTTCTTGGCTATCAGTTTCAACAATATCATCCAAAGTATCTTCCACGAACAAGTGGTGAAACTCTATTATGTCTTTGAATTCATTCATTGATTTTCTTTCAAAATTACTTTCAACCACTTTTGATGACTAAGGGATTTCTGAAATATGATCATACCCCTCATCACTTGTAAACCAAAACTTTGATTCCTCATCTCCAACTCATCTCTACTTGACTCATGTTGGCTTTCTTGATCTTTACAATGGTCATATTCAAAAATAAGTGATGAGATTCTATCATGTCTTTCGATTCATCTATTGAATTCTCAAATTAAATCTCAACCACCTTTGTTGAGTCAAGGGTTTGTTCAATAGCATCAACTCTTGTATCTTGCTCCCAGTAGTTGTCAAAATCCTTTGTGAGTAAACATAACCAAATCATATCCTAATGGGTTTATTCATCCCAATCCTCATTAATGGACCTTGGATTTGAAGACTTGCACATCCTCTTGGATGGAATCTAAGGTGGTATTAGTATTTGGACATTCAACTTCTTCCCCTTGATCGTTCTCCCTAGGGTTAAACAATGATGGTTGGTCCATATTTTCTCTTTCCAAAATGCCCATTGTTCTAATTCTATCGTGGCCTCATAGACTCTATGCAAATATGGTTCATCAAGATTTTCCCTTAAAAATATAGCCACTATAGGTTGTATGGCTCCCATGTATATTTCAATAGCTCTCTCTTTTAAAATGATGAAATAGAACACCACTTCGGTATGCAACTTATGAAACCTATCATTGAATTCACTCATGGACTCATTAGGTTTCTCACAGATAGAGACCAATCAATTTAACATCAAAATGGGGTCAACTTTTTTTTCAAAATGGATAGTAAACAATGCTTCTAATTGAGCCCAAGAAGTAATGGAATCTATAGCTAGGTGTATGTACCACTCATATGCAACTTCATCCAATGTGTATAAAAATAATCTACAAGGAACATCTCCTTTCTATATTTACAATTACCTTAAGGTATCCTTGTATCTTTGAATATGTTCCTTAGATGAGGTCACATCATGCTTAAACATGGGTAAATGATTTTCTACACCTTGAGGAATTTGATGAGTAGGCTTGTCCAAGGGACTATAATAGCCAGCTATCCACAGTGAAGTATCTGCCCTAGTTTGAAAAATCTATGCCATTAGTGAAACTCAAAGAATAACTTCAAAACCAATTTGTTAGTCAAATAAATATTTCTTACATGAAATGACTAACCAATCTCAAATATGTAACATATGAATCATCATGTTAGCATCAACCAAGAGATATGTATCCATTAATCCATGAAAGTGAAGAACATTCTCAAATTTACATGTTAGCATTAATGCATTATCAAAAATAGAGAATGTTAGAATCAATGAAAGTAATCATATGAAAACAAAACATTGTTAGTCAAGACCAATGGTTTTTTTTAAATAAATTTTTCAAGTAACATGAACAATTTAACATCTAAAAATCAATAAAATAAATCCATTCAAATCCTCCTAGCTCCCAAATTGTTGAGTGTTATTGGATGCCAAAAATGCTAACCAAATGAACTTGAAATATTTAGCAATTAAAACTCTTGAATAACCATGAACAATCCACCCAGGTGTTGTAGGTGAGTTGGAGAGGAGAGGGCAATCCTCCAAGGGAGGTCCCCAGTTCAAATATCAACCCTACTAAAATTTTGAATTGGGTATCTAAAATCCAATTGATAATGTTGGTGTGGGCTGGGTCGGGTGTGACCCTCGGGTGACTTTGACAGTGTAGAACCCCCTGTTCGTGGTCTCTTAGACCAAGGCAGCTCCGCAAGGGATTTTTCGCTTAAAAAAAAAAACCATGAACATTCCAAAAGTGTTAGATCAATGAATACCAATTCGGCCCTCCTTCTAGAGCCAAAGGGTAAATTTACCCAATTTTGAAATTACACTCTCCCTTAGGATTTTGATTCCAAAACCCTCTCTTGCAAAGAAGTTAAAACAAAACAACTTCTCCAAGGTCTCCGCTATATTAGCATTTGCATGTGTATTAGTAATCTCAATAAAGATATATCAATTAAATGCTAGGAACACCTTAGTGATTGCAAGTAACTATTAACAAGGGGCATGTGTTGGTTCATTTTACCATGCTAAATTAATGATTGTTCATAAAACTTAACAAAAAGCAAATGTGAATTGGCCCTCATATGACCACGATGTAGTGCCTTAATTCCTTTTATCTTGAGGATTTTAAGGTAGATTTTATCTTCCCTTATTAAGTGGATTTTAATCAAATTTTATCTTGCATTAAATCCTACTTTAAACATGAAAATGAAGACTAAATATATCTATGAATGTGAATCCGAAATGATGGAAAGGCTCATTAAATGTAGCTTCTTATCTTGAAAATAAAGAAAGCCTTTGATATAATTCATAAACTATCCCTCTTTGATGAAATTAATTTTCATAAAGAGAAACAATTTATTGCTTTGAAATCATGACCTTAAAATGTCATCATAAATTATCCCTTTTTTATAAAATCAGAATTTTCATAAAGAGACATAATTTAATGCTTTAAAACACTAGCCTTCAATGTAATGTATAAATTTCCTCTCTTTGATAAAATCAAAATTTTTATAAAGAGAAGGCAATTTAAGGCTCTAAAATGGTGACTTATGAAATGCCATTAAAATTTACCCCCCTTTAATGAAATTGAAATTTTCATAAAGGGAAGTTCATTTTATGCTTGCAAATGAAATATAAAATTGAAAAAAATTTGATTTGGCTTCAAAATGTAAAAAATGAAATTTCGAAATTATAAAAATCTGCATAAAACAACAACTTTAAATAATTTTTATAAATTTGAAATGACTCCGGAACAAAAACGTAAATGTGCAAAATGAAACTTTGAAGTACATTCTATGCAACCGTACAATTATTTTTGGATTTTGAAATTTTTTCGATTTTTATTTTAATCTCTGAAAATTAAAAAAATCTTCAAAAAAATGAAAGTTAGAAAAAGAAAAAAATGAAAACATAAATTATAGAAATGTTGCTACCCCGTATTTCTCCACAGACCCTGCAAGCATGAAAATCCTGCACAAAAATAAGCATTAGCGTTATCCTAAATTACGCAGTCAAACAACTAATGTGGTACAAGATTCTAAAGAAAGGGTGCAATAAATTGGAAACAAGACAGATTAACCATAAAAGCATACATTAAAATCTGACTTTCTCCATCTTATTGCAAAATAAAAATGTATTCAATGTTCAACAAGTGTGCAGAAAATTTACCCCTAAAATAGGCATCATGTGAAGAAACTACAATCCAACATGTGGCAAAAGAAATTCAGAAATCTAGCCTCCAACATCTCCAGCCAGCTCCTAAAAAATCCAGCCCTTGCTTCATCTCTGAAATGCATATTTAAAATTCTAGTAAACTTTTATTTTCCCCTCTTTTGACCTTCGTTTTCCTTTTCCATTTCGAAATGCCTATTTGTTTATTTTCTCTGTTTTGTTCTCCAAAACCTAGGCTTCATTCTTCGCATGGAAACGTTTGATTTTATTTCACTTGTAACCTTTTTTAGAAATGTTTGTTTCAATAAAGCATTTGCCTCCTTGAATAAGGCTCTGCATATTATAATTAAATTGTTACTATGTACACATGAGATTCTCCACAAGATAGACCTAATGCACATGTCCTCATCTCATCATTCGGCTACGATATTTGAATTATAATGGTTATGAATAACCATAGAAATTATATTAATACCACACCCAACAATCGTGCATTGTCACGAGCAAAAGGATTTTATTCCATTTAGTGTCTTTATCCCCTTGTGGTAACAACATGTGTGTTACCTGATAAATTCTCGGTTTCCAAGTGTACATTATGCCCATACACATTAGAGCGATGTATTCAACCCTTTAATTAGCCCTCATGACGATATAGATGACTATTATTAGTCAAAACCTACACAATGGTGATTTGACCATGTCTTCAACGTGGTGCCCATCCAAACCGTCCCTACAATCGCTTGTGTAACCAACGTCCAAGTCGTCGGCTACCCTCATCGTAAATATTCTCCATTCTTTCTGTAGAGTGAAATTGTGTAATATGCAACCCCCAACTGATATTGCCACTTATCACTCCGGTTTGGTGTTTTTTGGTTTGGTTTTTGTGTATTTTTGCAATTTTTGTGTTTTGATGATATATGTTTTTTTTTGTATTTTGCAATATATGAAAGATAAAAAAACACACACTGCTGAAATTAAGAAATGCCTCTAACTTTGTTTCTACAACTCCGAATACTACCAAATTTGTACACAAGCTTCTTCTAATATAGATAAACAAACCCAATGAAGGAAATTGCATTAAAATGAAAATACCCAAAAATATGAAGATCTGATATAAAATGGAAATTGCATATCAGCTATAGAAATCTCATTGTTTTGCTCATAGATTCCAAAATATGAGTTTTTCCATCAAACTTATAGTATATTTGAGTACCCTTTTTGCCAAATATTACAATGCAAGTGCTAGAGTGCCCTTAAATGAGGAGTTTCTTCCCTAACCAGCAATCACATTCCTTCTAAAGTATGTATGGCCTACTGGATGTTGTATGGCTGCCCTAGACTTCTTCGAACTGCCTCGAACTTGTTCCAAAACTATCCAAATTCAAGCGGCTGGGTTGTGTGAAGAAGTTTGAACACATAACAGTTAAACCCTAGCTGAGAAATCACATCAAACAATCTGATATTCACTCCAAATTGTAAGACATCATTATGAAGTGAGATATGAATAATGAGCAGTTGATAAAGCCCTCAAATCCACACAAAGCAATTGAAATTATCACTGAAATTATGTCTCCAATCTGCACAAAGTCACTCCCATGAATTTAGAATCCAACCAACCAAAGTAAGGAGGTATTTCACTCCCAAAAATGGTGTCCGTTGTTGTAGTTTTCGTCACAACAAAGCAACAATGAGAAACTCCTGCACAATGCAAGCTCTGCTTCAAAGATTCCAAGAGAATACAATAGCCAAAAGATCCCTTCAAATGCTCTCACAACCTCTATTTATTCTTTCCTCAAGTTGGGCGATCCCTTTCCATGAGCAATGTGGGATAATTTATTTTCACTTTACTCAAAAGAACCCCTTGAGGGGGTCATCCCACTTTCCTAGGGAGGAAAAACATATTTAAAATAACTTTTAATCAAGTCTTTATAATATGACCTTTAAATCAAGTGGTCATAAGGCCCCTTTATAATTATGTGTTTTGTTCCTCTCTCTGGAGGTCTACCTGGAGGAATACTCTCAAATACCTTGCTATGTTTGCTCAAGGTAATGCGAATATCTGGATGATAATCTTTCCCCTGCTGCTCATCACCTGAAGGCATGATTAGGCACTCTGCTGCCCACTCTATCTGATCATGTCTGAAAAGTCTCTCCATCCGCCTGAATGAGACTGTACGTAAGCTGCCATCTGATATGCCCCTTAAGATGATATTTTTCCCATTTGCCTCAAACTTCATCTCCATATTTTGCAAGTTCATATTGAACTCGCCCAATGAGCTCATCCAATGCATACCAAGAACTGCATCCACATCTCCTATATTCACCACAAAAAATTCATCTTTGAGTTCATATTCACCTAACTTGATACAAATATTGGGGATCTTATGTGTGCAATTTACTGAAGTACCATTGGCAACCAAAACTTTGAATCCACTAAAAGTCTCCATTTCAAGTCCTCTTTTTGCTACAGGCTTCACGGACCTTGAATGACTTTACCCTCTGAAGACTATATAACTGTGCAACTGTCTCATCATCATCTAAGGCCCTGTCACTCTCTATATCACTTTCGAAGCTGCTACTAGAACTCTCATAATGCTAATATGATTCTTCTTCTTAATACTCCCCCATTGTAAGATACTCCATTTGCTTTGCCTTAGCCTTTTTTGAGCATTTATGAGAAGGTGCCCAAGTCTCCTTGCACTTAAAACACAAGTTTTTCTTCCTTAAGTCATTGAGGCTCTCGTTGTCCCTGGGTTTAAATTTCTCCTTATGTTGATCCTCATCTCTTCTAAAATGTTTCTTATCCTTAAATTTCTTATGATCACTACCCTTGGAGAAAATTTACCTTTTGATGAAGTGGATTCCATATCTCTAGCCTTCCTGATGGCCTCATGCAATGTGGGTGGGTTGAAGGCTTTGACTAGCCCTCTCAAGGGATCTGCTAACCCATCTAAAAATAGCACAATAAGATGCCTCGTAGAAATATCTATCACCATGACTGATAATCTCTGGAACTCCAAAACATAAGCATCAACTGTACTCCATTGTCGCAACTGTGCTAACTCCTTAAACTCTAACTCAGGATCTTATCAAAATGCTCCATGAGTTTCTTCGTGAACTCGGCATATGTAATAATCTAATTGTATCCCATCGTGACATATTCATTATGCCACAACTCATGATTTATCCTATTCAAGTGTAGAGCTACAAACTTACAAACTTGATGGACTCATCCTCCAACATCGGTCTCAACTGAAAATAAGTGTCCATCTTCTAGACCCAAGCTCTCTCTAAAGTCTTACCCAAACCATCAAAGTAAGGTACAGGTAATTTTTTGATCCTTCTTTGCAACTCCATGTTATCATATGGTGCTCTACCTCTACCTTGAGTCCTCTGTTCTTGTCTAGCCCTCATCTCCACATACTCCCTAAAGGGCATGAGTGCATGATACTCCTCATCCAAAGCTACATACTCGTGTCTAAACTAATTATGCAATTCAGTCAAATCTGGTTCTGGTTCCTCTTCTCCATGAGTGGTCCTGGGAAGGAATGTAGGCATCAAAGGCCTAGAGGAAGTGGCTTTATCTCTAGCAGGCGTGGCCCTGTTAGCTACTGATTCTCCATTGTTCCCATTTCCATCATGGTGTTGGTTATTATTCTGATTGTTCATAGTCATTTGTTGTGTCATTAGGCCCAAAATTTATGCTATGGTCTATTGGATTTACTGTTGACCCTGTAAAAACATCTAGAACATCTCTCTATTTGTGTCTCTATCATTTTTGTTATCCCTGTGTTCAGCCATCCCAACTGACTCACCCGAAGATGAACCTGTAGGAATATCTAGTATGTGAGACTCGTTGATCCTCTGATTCAGTATGATACCATTGTATCTATTGGGTACCTCTTTGATAAGTTTGATATTCAACCTTTCTTCTTTCTGTTTCCTGATATCTTTATTCTCTGTCACTCATGTTCTAAACCTCACAGGCTGGTAGAGTTGAGCATGTGCTCTAATACCAATGTAATATGCAACCTCCAACTGATATTGCCACTTATCACTCTAGTTTGGTATTTTTTGGTTTGGTTTTTGTGTATTTTTGCAATTTTTGTGTTTTGATGATATATGTTTTTTTTTTTTTGCAATATATGAAAGATAAAAAACACACACTGCTGAAATTAAGAAATGCCTCTAACTTTGTTTCTACAACTCCGAATGCTATCAAATTTGTACACAAGCCTTAAATTAGGCGTTTCTTCCCTAACCAGCAATCACGTTCCCTCTGAAGTGTGTATGGCCTACTAAATTTTGTACAGCTGCCCTAGACTTCTTCAAACTGCCTCGAACTTTTTCTAAAACTATCCAAATTGAAGCGGTTGGGTTGTGTGAAGAAGTTTGAACACATAACAATAAAATCCTAGTTGAGAAATCACATAAAATAATCTGATATTCACTCCAAATTGGTATGACCTCCTTGTGAAGTGAGGTATGAATAATGGGTAGTTGAAAAAGCCATTAAATCTACACAAAGCAATTGAAATTATCACAATTATGTCTCCAATATACACAAAGTCACTTCCATGAATTGAGAATGCAACCAACCAAAGTAAGGAGGTCTTTCACTCCCAGCAATGGTGTCCTTTGTTGTGGTTTTTGTCACAACAAAGCAGCAATGAGAAACTCCCGCACAATGCAAGCTCTCCTTCAAAGACCAAGATAATACAATAGCCAAAAGATCACTTCAAATACTCTCACAACCTCTATTTATTCTTTCCTCAAGTTGGGCGATCCCTTTCCATGAGCAATGTGGGATAATTTGTTTTCACATTACTCAAAAGAACCCCTTAAGGGGGTCGTCCCACTTTCCTAGGGAGGAAAAACATATTTAAAATAACTTTTAATCAAGTCTTTATAATATGACCTTTAAATCAAGTGGTCATAAGGCCCCCTTTATCAATAAAATATGCCCAACATTAAAATAATTAACTTTTATATTTAAATATAACCTTATAAATCTTTGGGCATTAAAATTATTGCTCTCCTAACACCCAACAACAAAACAAAATACGGAAATGTATACCTATTAAGCTCTACTGTCCATCCGTAATGTCTGCTTCCACTAAAACCCCTAGAGAATTGACTTACTAAAAATACTAAGTCCCTACAAAGATGCCCAAAACGGTCCATAAGATTGGCAATCAAGAGCTCCACCCACCTTGACATCATCCAAACTGTCCATGTGGGTCCCCACACAACTTCCTCCTGCCTATGGGAACCCGTGAGTAGGAAAGTCTTACACTGCATCATGATGTTGACTAGGATGGGAACATTACAAACTGTGTCTACCATTGTTGACTGTTGCATCCGTTATTGTACCCGCATTCACCTATGCTATCTCGATGACATGTACCGCATCAAAGTGTATATTGCTTCCAAAAATATTGCATTGCCATATCCCTATATTGCTATCTTTATTCTGTGAATATGTCCTATCATCTTTATTCTGTGAGTTGTCACCGGGTCTATTAATACCCCTAACGAAGATATCATTAACATTCATGCCATTGCATGCAGTTTTAAATTTGTCCAGCGAACGTCCATTGCAAAAATATTATCAGGCTATAATCTAGCACAACGCAGTGCTCATTGCATCTGTTGTTGTACATGGAGCTATTTTTTGCACTATGTAATCTATCATTTGTTGATCTATGCAACTGTCCTAAGATATGCTATTGTGTTCAGCATCGACAACTACCTGGCTCATATGTTGTTGTTGTTTATGGAGCCACATCAACGTTTCAACATCTCCATCATTATAGCATTCTAAGTCACGTCTATCTCCATAAATGAGCCTACGACATCCTGGTCGCACGTTGTTGGCGGTCCACATCAACTTTCCCTGTTTGTATTCATGCCACATTTCATGTAGGCCCCACGGTCTTCTAAGTGTCATCGTCTCCTTGCCATCGAATTTTTCTTGACCTCGGCGTTCAACTTCCTGATGGGCGTTTATCCCATCCAAGACAAATTTGATTCTTTTTATCTATAGTTGCTCTGAATATGTTCGCCTGCCTATCGGTGTCGACCACCTGCTATTGGTCCATGTCGTAATTCTATTTGACATCTTTTCGGGCTTATGTGGTCGCTATTGTCCTAGCTCCTACCAATGAGTCTGTGTCATCATGCTTTCGGTTCTCCTCGTCTCTTCTCCACGTTGTCGATGAGAACATCCAGGAAACATTCCCCGTCTATCCAAATTACACCCTGCACACATTCAAAATACCTTCAATTAGAGTTGCATGTTAACTACATCGCAACGATCAATGTTGACATGATGAAAAATAAACTAAATCATAACTCAAATTATAGTGCAACATATAAACCCAAATGCACATCCAAGTTAACCAAACACCATACTTATGCAAACGAACAGAGAATATGGTTTTGAAGTAGCTTTTCATTTTTATATATCCTTTTTTTTTAAGTATATATATATATATATATATATATATATATATATATATTGTAGACACCAAAATCCAGCCACTTGCAAGTCATCTATACCTTCCTGTCAGCCACGTGTCGGTCATCCACCTTCCCGCCATTATTTGGCCCAAATCCACACTTTCTCGCCATTATTTGGCCCAATTTCACCTTTCCCGCCATTTTTCATCCCCAAATGTATTTAAATTAATATTTATATATGTATTTTAATATTTTAATATTTTAATATATATTTAAATAATAGTTTAAGTGATTTAATCTGAGTCGTCCATCCTTCATTTAATCTCATCCGTCCATCCATCTTAATCCATTCCACAACCCAGATTTATTCTCTACCCTTGGATCCACTTTAATCTTAGCCACACGTTCAAAGTGTTGTTAAAACCCTAAAGTGTGCCCTAAGAGTAGATTATAAATTGAGTCACCTTGATGGCTCAAACCCTATCTTTTTGACCTATCTCCTATGCGCTATCTCTAATTCTAATTCTTCTACTGCTATCTCCTCTATCTCTCTTCCGCTACCCTTTCGCCGCATCCATCGCCGCTTTCATCATCGCTTTCGTCGCCATCTCTTTTGCAGCATTCTGCAGAATCCCCCATACTTGTCGCAAGTGCCCGCGGGCGTTTACCCCTTTACCAAGTGCCCACGAGCGTTTACCAAGTGCCCACGGGCGTTTACCAAGTGCCCACGGGCGTTTACCCACAGCCACAGACTCAGACCGGCGTCTAAAACCTTAATCCAGAAGCACGTGGGCGTTCAGTGAGTACACCAGGGCGCCTTTCGTAGCCTATTTGATAGCCACATTACTTCTAGGTGTCACCTGGTCTAGCTGCGTTAACAGATAATAGGTATAAATTAGTTTAAAGCAAGTAACTTCTTTTCTTTTATTGATCTGTTATTGAATTCTTGCACTTTGTTTTCTAGGGTTTTAGATTGTTTCCAAGGGCTCACATAGTGGAGCCCTCTTATTAATTTCTAACTCCTTGATAGTGTTAATGTGTGTAGGTTTTTGACAGCAGATCCGGTTTATTGATGGCAGCTGATTAAGTCGGAGTGGTCCAAGCAAGGGATACAACAAAGCCCACTCACTCGGTTGGGATTGAAGATACATTCTTCGGAAGCGCCACCATTTGTGCCGACTAGGGTTTCGGATAACCCTAGCATAACTTGTAAATGTGTATCACAAATAAAGGGTTACAAGCCCAATTGTATTCAAAAAGGAGTTTTTAAACTCCATCGATTAATAGAAATCGTTTGTTTTGTGCAACTATTATGTACTCTGTCATTGTGATTTTATTTATTTTTGTTTGGCGTGTATTTTTAATCTACAAATGGCAATCACGGTGGGACCCCCTAGGGTTTCATATTTTTAATACTTGCTTTACTAATTTGTTCCTGTTTTCTGTTTTATTTTGCAGGTTCCAGAAATCGTGAAATTCGTTGTTCCAGCGAACTAGGGTTTCTGAGTTTGTAGAAAACGCAGCAAACGCAGAGGGGCGTCTGGAAGTCCAATACGAAACGCAGAGGTGCATTTCAGCCTGTGCAGACTCCCGTGGGCGTTTGAAGTCAGTTTTATAGAAAAGCGTAGGCTTCCAAGTAAGTGTTGTACTTTTTACATTTTTGGTTTTTCTGCCATATTTTGTTTCTTTTCCAGATCATTACCTTAAAATGAACAAAAACTAAGTAATCTGGAAAAGAACAGTTATTTTTAATTACATTTTTCTTTGCATTGCATTATTGATTGTTGCTTGCATTAAAAAAAAATTGCATACCTAGTCGCATATTAGAATAGCTACGAATTATTTGTTTTAATTATCTAAGTAGGACTATTGATTGGATGTCAATAGTACTCCCGCCATTGGGTGATTCCAGCGAGAGAAGTGGATGAACCTTCCGGTTGCTCCTTTGATATCCGATATCATTGGTAGGCAGGGGGGTTTTAAATGGTGTACTCCACTTCTTCGGAGGAAATGGCATGTTTTCGGTAGCCTCTTGCTTAGATCATTAGAACTTTTGATTTATAGCTTTGTATGTATACATTAGACAACTAAAACACTTAAAATAAAATTCATCGCATTTCATATTGCATTTAAAACAGTAATATCTAGATTTCATCACCAGGTATTGCTTGAAGTTTAGTGACGGTGGAATTCATCTCCATCCATTAAACTTCTGCCTTAGACACCATAGGTCACCCCCGAGCAAACTTTCTGGATTTCATCACCAGTAAGAATCTCGTTGTCCTTTCTTAGCCATAGTTTTTACCTTTTTTTGTGAATAATTCAAGATTAGATCACATGCAAAACTCATAAACCGGACACTTAAAATTTACTACAGATTAAGATCATAAAATAATTAATTAACCGCAAGGTAAGACACATTGGTGGAAACCTAGGTTGTGACTGTTTTTTTATAATTTTTGTAGTGTAAATTTATCATTCTAGTTTTGCATTCTTATTTTCTGAATTTGTTTAGATTTATTGCTCTATGGTCTTAACAAGGAATCAATCTAAAATGTTAAATCTAAATAATCAAATGGGAAATTCACAAAACATCCCCACCACCAACATGGCCACTTATCCTAGTGAATTTCAGGCAGGTTCGCCTGCAGGACTTTCACGTCCTTCTACCATCTACCACATGGCCATGCCCATGGAGGAAGACAATTCCTCTCATATTGTCCACATTGATATGGCCCAAGTGCAAACTCACTTAAGATATGGCATTGGTTATGTCCTTGAGCCAATCCAAGATTCCCCTATGCAAGATTCTGTTTTTCAGCAGGATATTGCATCAACCATACCCGCTGGTTTCACTCAGGTCTACACTAACCCTTTTTTTTAGGCTAATGTGGTATTTGTTCAGCTGGCTTCATCTCCAACATCTTCCCGGATGCTCAATTGTTCTCCTTTGGAGACAAATGTAGTGTCTTCCCGACCACCTTCTCCTCCATGTACCCGGGTGTACACCAATTCTCTTTATGAAGTTGGTGGAAACTCCTCTAACCATAACCAATTTCAACCCGCTTCTTCCCAAACCATTTATGGTTTCACCCTACCTGGGGCACAGTCTACTGTTTCTTCCCAGGTACCGCCTACTTCAGCCACCTTCATTGCCCCTGCTATGCAGTCTCCCGTGACTACCATGGCAGCCTGCCCTCCACCTTCATCCAATCATCCCACCTCCCTTGGGTTAGAGATTAATAAGGTTAAGGAGTATCTCAACAAATTGATTTTGCAACAACAGCAACAAAATGCTCAACCACATGTCGTAGTAAAACCTACACCCCAACCAATTTCTACCCAGCCAGCTTTTATTAGCTCAGGCCCACCTGGGTACCCCAATATTCGATGGTGTCCATTCCTACCCCACCTTTCTCCCAACCTAGTCTAGTTCATCATCTACCCCAATCACCTTCTTTTTGGTATCATCCATACCAACAACCTGTCCATTCCACACCGCCTAATTCAGGAAATTTCATCCCATCTCATCAATTTTCCACTCTTCCATTACATCCTCATAATCATCAAACAAGTCAAAATTTTAATGAAGATCCACGACTCCATGCTATGCAACAACAGATTGACAACCTTATGCTTAACGCTCCTGGCTCATTTAGTCAGAAACCTATGCTAAGGTCATTGATCAATCAACCAATTCATCCTTCGGTACCTTCACCACCATATCCGACTGATTTCACATTACCGAAGTTTGACAAATTTTGAGGAACTAAGGATCCTCATGAACATGTGAGCTCATTCATGCATGCTTGCTTTAGAATCCAAAATAATGATGCTCTTATGCTCATAAATTTTCCTCAGACATTAGGAGGAGATGTTGTACAGTGGTACAATCATTTAGCTCACCATAGCATTTATGCTTACGAGCAATTGATTAATCTATTTTTAGAACGATTCTCCCTGAATGTACAAAATAGAGTTTCATTGTCCGACTTATACAAGCTCAAGCAACATGACGATGAGACTGTTTATGACTTTGGAAACCATTGGAGGGCTATCATTAATAAACTACCATTCTCCCTACCAATGGAGGAGTTAACCAAAATGTTCACCCAAAGTTGTCTAAAACCTATCTCTTGGTTACTCCAATTACAACAATACAGGACTTTTGAAGAGGCTTTGGCCCAAGCAAGTATCATAGAAGACATTAAAGTCCAAGAGGGTGTTTTAAAACCCCGTAGAAAAGAATGGCAACAAAAGGGCCAACAACGAAATAATAATTATGGCCAAAACAAACAAACACAGGCTAGTACAGCCTCAAATGTTAACCAAGTTAATCAAGTGGTGGCGAGTCAGCCCGTAATGGCTCAACAACAAGTAATGCAAATTCAACCGCAACCAATTGCTTATCATGCGATACCCGCCCCTACTCAACCAGCTCCCAATACTGGGCCAACCATGGAAACTCGACCTTGGCAAAACAATCGTCCCAAGCGACAATTCACACCTTTAGATGAACCATATGCGGTCATATTCAACAAGTTATATAGCACAAATCAGTTAACTTTACCTGAGTTTAAACCTTTAGACCCATCTAGAAGGGGGAAGTATTACAAAGAGTACCTATTTTTTCCTTATCATAGGCAAAATGGGCACGATATCAATAATTGTACAGCTTTCAAACATGTGATCCAAGATCTTATTGAGATTGGAGCCATTAAATTGGATAGCCCCTTAGCCCAACAAAATCAAAATCTTGGTATATTTCAAACACCCCTCCCACATCAGGAGGAAGCTCTAACAACTTCAGGGGGAGTAACTCAGGTAACTCCTCCTAATCAAGTCAACCATGTACAACAATACCAAGGTTTTGTGGGTACTATTAACGTAGTAACCCGGGGTCAAAGGGCGAACCAACCAAATTAGGCTGAACCACAGCCACTTGTACAAACCCCCAGTCCACCTCAGGTAACAGTGACCCAACGACGTGCTAGTACTTCTCAACAATCGCTAAATCATTCTACTCAACACCAATGACCCATCATGTCATTGAGTAGCCGGTTAACTACCAGTTTAAAAATGGCTTCTGCCAAGTTATCGATCTATGACCTCATTCAACAATCTCCTCCGCATAGAGAGGCATTAATGGAAATCTTAAAATCAATCGAGCTTCAAACTCAAGATACTAATGCCTTCAACAACTTTGTGGGAAGTATTCAAACATGCATGGAGCCCTCCATCACTTTCTATGATTTTGAAATCAAACCTATGTCAACAGAAAGTATAGATCCTCCACTACATATCATGGCCAAGATCGATAACAAGCCATTCAAGAGAGTCTTAATTGACACCGGTTCCTCAATCAATATCATTACAACATCGACGTTGAGTCATCTAAAGTTGTTGCCATCCCTTATCACAAAGTCGACTTTTACTCTTAAAGCATTCAATGATGCTTTATCTTCCACGGTTGGCACAATTATCTTGCCCATTGAGGTAGGGGCCCGAACTTTGCATACCTTGTTTCACATCTTGTAAGGGACCATGGCATACAATGTATTGCTTGGATGGCCTTGGCTTAGGGAGATGAGATGTGTCCCTTCTATACTACATCAATGTCTAAAGTATGTATATGAGGGACAGGTTCATTGTGTACCTGCTGATATTGAACCCTTCAAACATTGCAACTATGTCTCAAATCCTTATGAGATTGTGTTGCCATCCACTCATCTTTTCTTGACCCCATCTATTTCTTCTATACCATCTTCTTCTAAAGCTCCCATTCCTGAGGAGCCACCCATCATATCACAACCATTTTCCTCTTCTGCTATTCCATCTCATTCACAACTTTCTTCATCTCCTAATCTTCCTTCTTCTTCATCAGTGACCACATGCACATGTGGCCATGACCAATCATCTCTTTCCATGTCATTACCCCATTCTTCTACACCTTCTTCAACATCACCTATTATTCCTCCATCTTCCCAACCATCACTAGCTAATGTTTCACAAGTTAGTGAAGCATCAACCCAACCAAATCCTTCCAATTCTTCTATCCCACATTCTTCTATTCCATCATCTAGTCCATCTCCCTCCCAAGTCAAGGTCCATCTCACTGATGCAGGTATTGGTGAGTATGCCATTCAAGATGTCCACATCACACCGTTCAATGTGCAAACAGTTAAAGATTTTGGTCATCCACATGACCAACATTTATCCATTGGATCGGTTTATAACATGGGTTCTATGCCAAATTCCATTAATTTTGTATATGGGGGAATAGAGTCATCTTCTAGTCCTACTACCATACCAGAACCCAAGCATCCAATCCCTGCCAATATCAAAAGAATGGAGGGTTTTCCCTTCTCGCTATTTCCACAGACATAATTGGCAGCAATTTGGCCTAGGTCGATACGAGCAAGGGATAACTGAACGCATCGATATGCCATATCAGAGACCCACTGAGCGTTTTGGTCTGGGCTACCAACCACTTCCATCCCTTTCTTCTTTTGAACGAGCTTTTCAAAGCATTAATCTTAATTCAGAAGAAGAAATCCTCCACCCCGATGAATTCGAAGATGAAGCCTATGAAGAATTTGACGTCATGTCAAATGGTGATGAATCTGAAGAAGAGTCGGTGCCCATTGTTCCCCTCACTAAACAAGATGAGTTTTATCTCCAATTGTTTCCTCTCCAAGAGGCCATCCTCTGCTTGCTTCTTCCACAAGAACGAGGTGAACCACGACCCCCGCCACATCCATAAGCCATAATCCAAACCTGTATTATATGTATATACTAAAATAGTGGTTTTCACCACTACCAAAAACAAAAAAAAATTAGAAAATTCCAAAAAAAAAAAAAAATCAAAATATATATAAAAAAAAAAAAAATACTTTATTGTTGTATGTATGTGTGTAATAGTGGTTTTCACCACTACAAAAAAAAAAAAAAAAAAAAAACTCAAACTTAAAAAAAAAAAAACTGAAAAATTATGTTGTTTTGCATTTCAGGTCTTCTGAGGTCTTCCCCGGTTTTCTCTTCCATTCCGCTCATCCTTTCTTCCATAAGTCGACAATGAATTTCGAAGACTTATTCACCCCGCTCCATAATCCATATGATCCGGATAAGCCAATCCCGATCAACCCAAGCCTGATTGACATGGATCGGATTTCATCCCCTCCATCTATTTCGAGTTCATCCTTTCCGAGGAATTGTTAAGGGCTTCGTCAACTACATTCCTCCTTCACCTCCACATTCACCTTCATCTTCTAAGCCGGAGGTCTTCCGAGCAGACATAGACGAGAGCAAGGCACGGGAGCTTGATGACATTTTAGATGACATAAATCTGATCCCTACTCCCCATCAGCTTGAGGAAGGTTCCCACATGTCTATTGAAGAAACTATCGATGTAGACCTTAGTACAGACCAAGATGGCACCCAAATTGTGAAACTGGATAAAATTCTATCATCAGAGGAACAAGAGCAAATGATTGCTCTACTCAAGCGGAAGAAGGAGATATTTGCATGGTCTTACAAAGACATGTCAGGCCTAGACCCTAATTTGGTTGTCCATAACCTCACCTTACAAAAAGATGCTAAACTTGTCAAACAGAAACTTAGGAAAATGCATCCTACTATGGCCCTCCTAGTTAAATCGAAGATTCAAAAACTTCTGGATGTTAAATTTGTCATCCCGATTGATTATCCTGAGTGGCTTTCTAACATGGTACCCGTTCGCAATCCTAACGGGGGGATACGTGTTTGCACCGATTTTCGAGATCTAAATAAAGCATGTCCTAAGGATGACTTTCCTCTTCCAAACATTGATACTCTTGTCGACACCTGCGCTGGTCATGAAATGCTTTCGTTCATGGATGGATTTTCAGGATACAACCAGATTCGAATAAACCCTAAAGATCAACACAAAACAGCATTTACTACACCTTGGGGAACTTTTTGTTACAGGGTGATGCCCTTTGGCCTTAAGAATGCAAGTGCAACCTATCAACGAGCCATGACTTATATTTTCCATGATTATATGCATAAGATTATCGAAGATTATGTGGATGATTTATTGGCAAAATCTAAAACTCGACAAGAGCATTTTGATGTATTGGAAAAAGTTTTTGATAGACTTCTAGAGCATAAAGTAAGGTTGAACCCTAAGAAATGTGTCTTTGGTGTTACCTCAGGCAAACTCCTAGGTTTTATTATCTCTAAACGAGGTATTGAGGTGGACCCAAATAAGGTCAAAGCCATTATGGAAATGTGTCCCCCAACTAATTTGAAGGAGTTGCATAGTTTACAAGGAAAGATTAATTCAATCCATCGCTTTATTGCACAGTTTTCTGATAAGTGTAGGCCATTTTGCCACCTACTACAAATGGGGGTACAATTTTCATGGACAGATGAATTTCAGAAAGCCTTTGATGACATAAAGCAGTACTTAGCGTCTCCACCAGTCTTAGCTCCACCTCGTCCAGGGGTCCCTTTCAATCTTTATATCTCAGCAACAGACTTTGCCTTAGGGACAATGCTTGCACAAAAGAATGAACAAAATCATGAGCAAGTTGTCTATTATATTAGTCGAACATTGGTAAGCTATGAAACCCGATATGCTTATGTGGAAAAGTTGTGCTTAGCAGTGGTTTTTGCCACTAAGAAACTTCGTCATTATATGCTTAGCCATACAACATATGTCATAGCTAGAGAAAACCCTCTGCGTTATATGATGTCTCGCACTTATAATAACACTCGTACCGCTAAATGGATAATGTTGCTTACCAAATTCGATCTTGAATTCATTAGCCAAAAATCTGTTAAAGGTCAAGTTATAGCCGATCAACTTGCGGAAGCTCCTCTACCTAGTGATCATCCTTTGATTATTGAGCTCCCAGATGATTCGGTATTTGCTATCACTGAACAAGAAGAGGACATCATTTCGGAGGAAGATGTTGACATCACGTTATTCTTTGATGGCTCTAAGTGCGCGAAAGGTCAGGGCGCTGGAGTTGTGTTTCATACACCTCAAGGGATTCCCATCCCTTTATCATTCAAACTAGACTTCCAATGCACACGACAAATCCCCCTCTGATTTGTGCCTCCGGTAGCGCACTGGCTCACCGGGGACATCCTGTCTCAATCCGACCTGGCGGAGCACTCAAGACATCTGTATGTACTCTGCCTTGCTGTGGCCCTGACCCACTACCCATCTAGCCTGTTGCACCCGTCTTAGATGCTCTCCATCACCGATCCACCTCGCCTCTCGCCAGGGCCTCCAAATGACTTGGGCATCTATCAAGTCTGTCGATAAACTCCTATACCATTGCCCCGATCTCACGGGGCGGCTCGGCTGTCTCTCCTCCGCCACTGGCCATCTCCTACCATAAGCCTGGCTCATGTCCCATTAAGCACATGGCAACCCCTCCGGTCGGGCCACTCTAAAGTGCTCCCAGCCCTAGCACTGGAGAACCAAACTACAGACTAGGCCCTTCCGGCCCCGTCTCTGAACCTCATACAACTCCCGGTACACCTGCACCAATAAAGCGGGCGACCAGGCATACACTACCCTATTAGTGAGCATTTCGCTCACTACACCCATCGAGTTCCATGGAAACCTGCACCCGGTCTTGTTCGGGGCCACAATGTTGGCCAATACGAACATCAGCAGAGCCTCCACCGCTACCAACTCCTTGGCCGTATACATGGCCAAGTAAGGAATCCCCCCGCTCTCCGTCCGGATCTCCCTCTAGTCATCCCCAAACAACTTGGCCATCTTCGTGGCCCTATCTCATCCAACCTCCACCCATGCCCCCTCCACGGGCACCTTGAGGATGCGGTATACATCCTCAAGCGTCACCGTCATCTCTCCAGTCAGAAGCTAGAACGTCCCTCGATCTGGATCCCACCTCTCGACCAAAGCCGAGAGGTACCCCTCATCTGCCCGAACTACCTCCAACCGGGCTGCCTCCGCTAGCCCTACTACCTCCAATATCTCCCATTCTGCCTAGTACAAGGACCTCCTCATCCCCGGAATGATAGGGGAGAATCGGTGTCGTGCCTCTAACACCCTAAGCTGCAAAACAACAAAACAAAAATTGGTTACAAATTTTTTTTCAAAAAAAAAAAAAACAACAAAAAAAAAAAACAAATAAAAGTACTTGCTTAAATAAACAAATACCTCAACTGGCTACACTAGCACATCCACTCCCATCTCTGTCATAACTCCTGCGTGCTTCACTCACCCACACAACCTTTCACTTCACTTCACTTCATTCCATTCCCTCAGACGCACTTCTCTCAAGCTCGAACGCACAAATGAGCGAAATTCTCGCTGAAACTGTTTAAATAGCTGGTTTTGGTGCCCTGAAATGCAGTGGGGCATTTCATGGTGCATTCAGACACAGTGGGGCATTTCATGATGCATTCAAACACCGGCGGGCGTTTCTGCCACCTCCAAATGCATATCGACGTTTGGTGTCAGTATTGAATAAAAGAACAAAACTTACAAAATTGAAGCTTACCTCCAAAAAATTTCATCAAATTGCATCCATCCATTCTTCTTATCATAATAAAACATTTTGTGAAGGTTACAACAGTTTTGGAAACAAATTTTGTCATTTTGCTCAAAAAGCGCATCATTCATCATTGATTTACAAATTGGGTTAAAAACATTCAAAACCTTCACAAAATTAACAACATTCATCAATTCTTCCGATCTATCGTCAATTTCATTCATTCTTCTTTCATCATGCATATTTTTGCCAAATTAAATTAAAGTAAACCTCGTATCTAGTGGTATATTCTATCACCTTGGCGATTGCAGCGATTTGCATCCATGCAATTCGGTAAGAGGATTAAACCACCATAAGGACACTTACCATTTATCATCATCAATTATTTCACTGTTTGAAAATTGGAAATCAATTTTGGGTATCCTACTTTTCAAGTGACCTCATACCAAGATTAATTTTCTCAACAGTTGTCATTGATGGCCTAGTTCATGGGGCCTTAAACATGGACAATCTTCAATATCATCATTATTTTGAGACTTGCTAGAGATTAAGGCTACCTAGGTTGATTGGTTCCGACCTGAGGAATTATCCATACAGTCACTAGGAGCATCTCTGAAGTTTTGGACTCTTTCATATTGCATCTCTACATATCAATGGCACCTACAAGGCAATTTCATCAACAGTATGGATTCACCCACAGGAGTTGGGGCATCCGTTATCAATTTTTAACTTTTCTAATAGTAAAATTCATCTTACATGATCATGGAATTTAAAATTTGGCAAAAATCCCTTTCTAACCGTTGGGGCAGAAAATGGTTCATCTTTCACATCACTCATATCGTCTTCAATCATATTCTTTTCTGGTTTGTACACCAACCCCTTTTCCGTTGGGACATAAACAGATGGTTCGTACACCAACCCCTTTTTCACCGTTGGGGCAAAAACGGTTCATTTTCTTTCGAATTTCTTCCAATTGGCTCGTGAGAACCATTCTCGCTCGCCAATTGAGGGGGTAAGCTAATAAATTTTAAACATTCTTTTATTCTTTGGTCTTCAAAGTTGTGCTTTAGTCTTGAGAGAGAGTTGCGTCTGATCCAGCTTTTCAGGTGTCCTAAGTTTTTGTGCTGCATTGTGTCTTCACACAAAGCAGCTCAAAAAGGGGCATCTGTAGACACCAAAATCCAGCCACTTGCAAGTCATCTATACCTTCCTGTCAGCCACATGTCGATCATCCACCTTCCCGCCATTATTTGGCCCAAATCCACACTTTCTCGCCATTATTTGGCCCAATTTCATCTTTTCTCGCCATTTTTCATCCCCAAATGTATTTAAATTAATATTTATATATGTATTTTAATATTTTAATATTTTAATATATATTTAAATAATAGTTTAAGTGATTTAATCTGAGCCGTCCATCCTTCATTTAATCTCATCCGTCCATCCATCTTAATCCATTCCACAACCCAGATTTATTCTCTACCCTTGGATCCACTTTAATCTTAGCCACACGTTCAAAGTGTCGTTAAAACCCTAAAGTGTGCCCTAAGAGTAGATTATAAATTGAGTCACCTTGATGGCTCAAACCCTATCTTTTTGACCTATCTCCTATGCGCTATCTCTAATTCTAATTCTTCTACTGCTATCTCCTCTATCTATCTTCCGCTACCCTTTCGCCGCATCCATCGTCGCTTTCGTCGCTGCTTTCACTGCCATCTCTTCTACAGCATTCTACAGAATCCCCCATACTTTTCGCAAGTGCCCACGGGCTTTTACCCCTTTACCAAGTGCCCACGGGCGTTTACCAAGTGCCCACAGGCGTTTACCCACAGCCACAGACTCAGATCGGTGTCTGAAACCTTAATCCAGAAGCACGCGGGCGTTCAACGAGTACACCAGGGCACCTTCCACAACCGATTTGACAGCCACATTACTTCCAGGTGTCGCCTGGTCTAGCTGCGTTAACAGATAACAGGTATAAATTAGTTTAAAGCAAGTAACTTCTTTTCTTTTATTGATCTGTTATTGAATTCCTGCACTTCATTTTCTAGGGTTTTAGATTGTTTCCGAGGGCTCACACAGTGGAGCCCTCTTATTAATTTCTAACTCCTTGATAGTGTTAATGTGTGCAGGTTTTTGACAGCAGATCCGGTTTATTGATGGCAGCTGATTAAGCTGGAGTGGTCCAAGCAAGGGATACAACAAAGCCCACTCACTCGGTTGGGATTGAAGATACATTCTTCGGAAGTGCCACCATTTGTGCCAGCTAGGGTTTCGGAGAACCCTAGCATAACTTGTAACTGTGTATCACAAATAAAGGGTTACAAGCCCAGTTGTATTCAAAAAGGAGTTTTTAAACTCCATCGATTAATAGAAATCGTTTGTTTTGTGCAACTATTCTGTACTCTGTCATTGTGATTTTATTTATTTTTGTTTGGCGTGTATTTTTAATCTACATATATATATAACTTTATTTTTGTATTCACCTTTATTTTATTAAGAAGTAATAATACAAAAGATTATTTATTTTATATATACATTCCTTTCTTATTAAAACATGGTTTTATTCGACCTTTCATAACCTTTATTTAGGACCAAGACTAAACAACCTTTTAACCAAACCACTTAAATTATTAAACATCGAAAGAAGAACACATTAAACACTCCAAATTTCAAACCAAAAATCAAACCTATTAATCTAACACTAAACAATATAAAGCAGTAAAAACAACACTATTGGACAAGAATCCTTGAGACGGCATTGCAAATTCAAGGGTGAGGCCAATCATGATTATCATCCCAAGTATACTAAAATTTCCAAAAACACAAAACAAAATGTGGGTCCCCAAGTTTTGGGGCTAGTTGTGGAGCAGCCACAATAGGCAGCCTCCTTCAAATTTGTGAAAATCCAACTTAGTAGTGAGGATGGATGTTTATGGCCCCTCAAGTGGTTTCGGGTGTGTCTATCCTCTGTTGGGTTGGCTAGCTTGAACTAGAGCCATATTTTGAAGGTGTCCATTTTCAAGTCCATTGCTAACATCCTTTGCTCAATTTCCTGCTTCGTAGCTAAATTCTCTTGAGAAATTTGGTCCTTAAATTGGCAAAGATCGTGGTAGATTTTTTCAAGAGTAATATCTTGTGATCTCCATATGTCAACCATTCGAGGGGTAATTTGCAATTCTTCATAAAAATATAATTTAAATTTTGAAATTTAATTGAGAGGTGGAAAATTTTGATATATTTGGGCAAAAATTTGATAAAATTTGGTTTTAGCAACTTTTTAAGCCCCTAAATGATCAATTTTTTTGAATTTGAATAATGTTTTGGTGGGAAGGTGATGTCAGCGGTGAACAGGGAGGTACGAAGCACAAGTACTAATGGATAGGCAGGTGATGTCAGCAGCGAACAAGAAGAAGGTCAACGGAGGGCAAAGCACGAGGCATGATGGGTGGCAAAGCACTAAGCACAGAGGGACAAGGTGACAGTGGGCAAAGCGATGAACACCCAACACGGGAGAGAGACAGAGTGGAGTCAATGGTAGGAGACGAATTTTGCACGAGGCATGTGAGAGAGGGTGTGACCAATGTCACAATGCTTTATATGACCCTTGGCATAATTAAACCCCAACAATACTTTTACCTTGTTGATGTGGAACTATTGTCCCATCAATTTTTGAGTCTTTTTCACTTGCAAGATTTCGACGTCTGGAAACAAAAGCCGACAGTTGAAAAATATTTTAACTTTAGTTTTTATTTTTATTTTTTATTTTTCTTTCATCGATTTCCTAGGTATTTCACTAGAGACAAATTTTCTGCTGAGAACTACAGTTGGATTGTGTTGGTCCGGCTTTCATACGCACCCCGCGAAAGGATGGGCAGGAAGCTCCGGAGACACCCACGGGACGAATCCCACTCACTTTAGGATCTAGCTGGTTATCCAAGGTGCGAGTTACTAGAGTTGGGTCGAATGGCTATTCACTCTTTTTCACTTCTGGAATAGATTTCAATATGGACTGTTATGTTACCTTACAGGGGGTTCTCGAACTTGTTCAGTAGTTGCAAAAGTTGTTGACAATCAGATTTAACTTGATTCTTGATCTAGCTCTCATGGGTCAGCAGATTCAAATAAAAGACAAATAAAGAAAGTAAAAATGGATCATTCATCGAAAACAAAGAGAGGGTAGGGTAGGGCAGAAAGAGAAGTTTATCAAACATCAACTGTAAAACCCTAAACTATCAATCTTATCTATGCTATCAGCTTCACAACAGAACAAATCAAAGAAGAAAGTGTCCAGTCAGTCTAAGATCACTTTCAACTAAGAGCACAAGGCAAAGTGGAACAGATCTAGCAAAAAATTATAAATCGAAGGGAAGTTGGTTAAAATTGGTATCTTTCACCGACAGCCTAGCTCACACAGTGAAGACAGAGCAATTAGAACAAACTTAACCTCAAATCTGTAATTTCCCCTAGCAGACAATGGAATAACTGAAGCCTAACAGCATATTTAAACTTGATAATACAGATTCACAGCATATATCTAACAAACTTTAATGGAACGGATAAAAAAAGAAGATACACTTATCACACTCGTAAAAGATTAGGCTCCTGGCCATGCTATCACTGAAAAGCTAAAGCACATCAACTCCAAGTCCAGAAACAAAGGATTTCACAAGATTTGCAAGAAATTGCTTATAAGCCTTTTATTTCTAAGTCTCCGCCTCCCGTAATTACATTGAGAAGAAGTATTTATAGACTCAGGATAGGCCCTGATCTTTTCAAAAATATCTTCTTCTCATAACTACAAATATTATCACATCTAAACCCTAGGACCCGGGTTTTACAATAAAAAGCCATCTTAAGACCAAAGTCCGAATAGAACTTAACCCTTCTACAAATCTATGCAGTCAGCTACCATAAATGGAGAAGATAGAGTTGAATGCCACTTGCATTCATCCGCAACTGCAAATGAATGCTCTCATTAATTTCTGTTGGTGAGCCGGATGAGTCACCACCTCTCTCAGATCTGATCTCCGTAAAGCCATCCCTGTGTTGAAATTGTCTTCATGCTATTAATTCTGCCATAAATTTGTCATTGAATGCCTTCACCGGCATCTTCTCTTCTAGCATGGCGGACCTTGATTAAATCTGCACTTTAACTTTGTCTTTACGGCCTTTTTCCGGTTGTCCCGTAAGTGCCAGATGGAATCCTGCATGAAAGACAAAAGATGAGTTAGATTAGCACTTTAATTAAATCATAAGCTTTAAAGGTTAAAACAGATTAAATCAGGCTAAAAACCCTAAAGCAAGCTTGCATGTCGGCTTTTTCTTGTCTGCCTCACGCTTTGACACATGTTGCTACCCCAGGATGCCTTCTATTTCCCGTTGGAATGCACTTCAGGCTCATTGTGCAACTTTCTCTCTCCTCTCACGATTTTCAGACATGTCACAATTTCGTGACATGTCACGAAATCGTGATGTCCCCAGCACCATGCAACTTCTTCCCCCGTCAACCGTGAAAATGTGACATGTCGCGATTTTGCGACATGTCATGAAATCGCGCCTCCTACTAGCTGTTGCACAACTTTTTCAAGCATGTCACGATTTTGAGACATGTTAGCGACGCACTGCACCTTTTGTACTTAAGCATTTTTCCATCAACAACCCACGAAAATGGAACACATCGCGATATCGCAACAGTTCCCGTAGCTGCATGCGTTGACCACGTTGACCACGATTTTGCGACACATTTGCAACTTAGCCGATTTTCATTCTGCAACCCACTTTCTCTCTCCTATCACGAAAATGCGACATGTCGTGATTTTGCGACATGTCGCAAAATTGCGCCCTTCCGTACAACTTTCTTCTCTCTCCTCTGGCCGGTAGCGATTTTGCGACGGTTTCCAAAAATGGAAACGTTGCGATATCGCGACACTTCCAAAAATGGAAAGTGTCGCGATTTCGCTACACTTTTTCGACTTAGCTGCTTTTGCCAAAATTCGTCGCGATATCGCGACATTTTCGAAAATGGAAGTGTCGCGATATCGTGACACTACCAAAAATGGAAAGTTTTGGTTTTCAGTGAATTTATGCAACTGTTTTCTGGATTTTTCTCGGTACCGGTGCGAGATTTTATTTGTGCATGAATGATTCTAGCATGTAAAAAGTGAATTCTTGGATAACACAGCTGGAATGCAAGAAAAAACACAACTTTAAAAAGGAGGCAAGCAAATTTGGATTTAAAACCTAAAAATTATCAAGAGGGTCCCTACTGCAAAAATGGAAGTTCAGGGCTTTCTAAGGATGGAATCTTATTTTTCAGTGGGGGTGTGTTGCTTCTCAAAAAATGGCGATATCTGCGGGTAAAATAGTAGCACTATTTTAGAACCCAGGACTCTGGCTTCAAAACAAAAATACCATGCATCATGCCTTGCCACAGACATTCTTCACAATAAATTGACTACCAACTGCTAGCTGTTAAAATTTTCCAAGGACATACTAGGCTGGATTACTTCAAGGAAGATTTCTGATGTGCAATTACAAAGGGTATAAAACTTTCTTCAGGATGACGATTGAATGATGAACTTTGGACTGATCAGCTTTTCTAGATTGTAAAAAGGGGAAACCGAGTAGAGCTCTGTTTACTAGTTTAGCCTTTTACAGCCTAGACAGAGTTACCCTTTAGATTTACACGACCCAAATTTACAAATGTAAGGTAGAATCTGCAACTTGGTAAAAAAAAATAGCTTTTGGAATCTGGCTGCCTCTCTCTCATATAATTCTTTTTTTTTTTTTTTCTTTTTTTTTATATATCAACACCTGAAAGGCATTAGAGAAATTACAATTTTCTTTTATCATTTGATCAATCTGGAACTATTTCAGTCTAAGCATTGATAGCCTCTGTGGATACCCAAATAATTGCATGAACCATAGTCCCCTCTTATAACCAGCTTTTCTTGGATTCCCTAGGAGTTCCTCCAACTAAACAGCATAGCAGTTTTTCTATCATTAAAACAACTATGGCAAGCAAGACACAAGATCCAATCACCTCTCTACCATTGTCCTGACTAACAAAATAGTTCCACTGTTCAATTTAAGTAGACTATCTCAATTTTAATAATGAACACTGGGTGGAGACTAGGTTGATCAGCTCAGAATAAAATAATTTTCAACAGGCTGACTTTTCATTGATTGCTCAGGCAGAGGTTAAAGGATAGATTTCAAAATTTGAAGAACTTTGCACAGACCTCCAAGGACAGACACAGGCCTCTAAAGCAAAACAAAAATAAAACTGCACAGACTTTTAAAATTAAAACTGAAGCAAATAAATTAAAACTGTACAGGCAGCAAAATAAAACTAAAACAAAAGACTGTACAGACAGCAAAGAAAAGGAATTGCAGGGAAGAAAATAAAAACTGTACAGGCAATAAAAGAAACAAACTAAAAGAACTGAAGCAAAGCAACTAAAACTGTTGAACTGCAGCAAAGCTAAACTGCAACAGCACTGAAATAAACTGAAGCAACTGAAATAAACTAAACTGCAACTACACAGACATTTAAAAAATAAAACTGCACAGAAAATAAAACTGAAAAACTTCAAAGCTTACTTACAATGTATACATATGTTACAACTTCCCTTCATACTCAAAAAATGCAGCAGTTGGGAAAGCAGAGAAATGGTGCCTTAAAATTTTTTTGACCATGTGCAAGTAATTTAGAAAAATTACCTTTCAGGTCCTGTTGACGAAATGCACTCCAGACTGTGCTTCAAAAATTTGCTATCTGGGAAAGACTTGTGTTTACTGTCTTCCCTGTCCCATTTGAAAAACAAATCTGCAACTCCTTCAAATTAAACAAATCATATAATAACAAATCATATGATAACATGTTTATGCTTCTAATTGAAGGGTTTGTAGAGTTCTTTCAAAAGGACTGAATGTAAAAAACCCCAGGATCAAATACCTTAAAATTTTGATGAGACCCGGACCACCACATCTTCAAAATTGTGTGACAACTGAAAGAAATCATGTTTTATCTGTATGCCCTGGTTCTTAACAACTTGAACATTTTGTGGTTGTTGTACTGCTTCAATATCCTGGACTTCAATTTTTATCCCTCTAGCAGAATGCTTACAATTTGCTTTTTCACCTGAGCCTTGCTTAGATTTAACCTCATCAATGTGTAATATCCAATCATCCATTGTTGTGATGGATTAGAGCTGTAACCGTTCTCACCTTCTCAGTTGCCAAATTATAAAATCCAATATTTGCATCAACATGATTTACAACCTTTTCTTTGACATTATGTTGAGAAGTTGCAGGCTTATGTTGAGACAGTTCATCAATTCCAAGTTGGCTGACCACATTCATATTTACTATCTTTTCCTCCTTTTCTTGAAATCCAATAGGTGGTCCATAGTAAGCCTCAATCAAGTTAACCTTTTGTTCAACAATCTGGGGCAGTTCATAGAGGGTGATGTCAGCTTTAAGTTCCCTCATATCCTCAATGATGTTATCCTCATTAGTTACTTCTGCATAGTGACATTGAATCTCACTTTCATCATCCTCTGATGAGGAAAGATCATTGTTAGGTTTTGGACTCTGACATCTCAAATTATAACTGTTCATTTTGAACTGTTGAAAATCTTGCATTTCATCCACAGGAGTCTGTACAAGACTTTCTGTCTCTTCAAGAAAAGTGAAAGAATCTGAAACCCTGGTTGTACTATTTTTGGATAAACTAGAAATATCAATATTTCTTTGATCTCTAGGAAAATTTAACTCACCAGGAAAAACTTTAGATTTGGGTAATGCCAGATCACAACTGTTCAGTTCAAGCACCTGCACTTTGAACTTGTCAGAACCTTTCTCTGTATTTTGCACATGTTGAGTGTGTGTCACAGTTAACGGAGTTTCCTTGGGTAGAGCATGACATGTTGGCACTAACTCATGATGTGGAATGAGATTTGAAATAGGCATGTTCTGTGTAACATAGGATATCAAAGGATCGCTTCGGAATTTGAGGCCCTAAGCTGTCTCTCAAGAATTAAGGCTTCTTTATAAGCCCCTGCCAGGGTTGTGATATTGATGTCTCTCTTGAGGAAAATAGAGGTCATCGAATCCAATGCATTCTTGTAGATTTCTAAGGCCAAATTTGCATTTGGGATGTAATGGCTAGTCATTCTACCGTAAGCTCTTTGGAACCTCATATTGAAAGACCTGACAGTTTCTTTCGACTCTCTCTTGATGCTTGGAAAATTGTTGGTATAACACACTGGGGTCTATCACTTCCCCAAATTGTGATATAAAAGCTTTCTCTAGGTCATCCCAGCTAGTAATGGAATTGCTGGTGAGGTTTAAAAACCAGTCATAAGCTCCCTCCTGGAGAGTGAACGGGAAAAATCTGCAGGCAACATCTTCATGCTGTATATTTAACAATTTTAAAGCATTTTTGAAAGCTAGCAGGTGTTCTTCTGCAATTCTTGTCCCATCATGTTTATATCTGGGGAGATACCTTTCCGGGATTCTGGGTAGGTCATGGGCTATACCCGAGATATTCAAAGCAGTGGGGCCCAACCAATTTGCCATTAATACTTGGCTGACAGTGATATTCTGAGTTGTGATTGGATAACTGCCAGTGGAGATAAAACTGTTCTTAACTTGAGGTCTTCTCTGGCAATTTTAAATCAGCACTCACAAACTTACAATACTTGAACTGAGTTCAACAACGCCCTCCTTCTAGCGCCAATTAGAATTTGTTGAGAAGCAACACAACCCCACTGAAAAATAAGATTCCATCCTTAGAAAGCCCTGAACTTCCATTTTTGCAGCAGGGACCCTCTTGATAATTTTCAGGTTTTAAATCCAAATTTGCTTGCCTCCTTTTTAAAGTTGTGTTTTTTTCTTGCATTCCATTTGTGTTATCCAAGAATTCACTTTTTACATGCTAGAATCATTCATGCACAAATAAAATCTCGCACCATGATCTTGAGAAAAATCCAGAAAACAGTTGCATAAATTCACTGAAAACCAAAACTTTCCATTTTTGGTAGTGTCGCGATATCGCGACACTTCCATTTTCGGAAATGTCGTGATATCGCGACGAGTTTTGGCAAAAGCAGCTAAGTCGGAAAAGTGTAGCGAAATCGCGACACTTTCCATTTTTGTAAGTGTTGCGATATCGTGATGTTTCCATTTTTGGAAACCGTCGTAAAATCGCTACCGGCTAGAGGAGAGAGAAGAAAGTTGTATGGAAGGGCGCGATTTTGTGACATGTCACGAAATCACGACATGTCGCATTTTCGCGGCATGAGAGAGAAAGTGGGCTGCAGAATGAAAATCGGCTAAGTCACAAATGTGTCACAAAATCGCGGTCAACGCATGCAGCTACGGGAACTGTCGCGATATCACGACGTTTTCCATTTTTGCGGGTTGTTGATGGAAAAATGCTTAAGTACAAAAGGTGCAGCGCGTCGCTAACATGTCTCAAAATCGCGACATGCTTGAAAAATTTATGCGACAGCTAGCAGGAGGCGCGATTTCGTGACATGTCGCGAAATCGTGACATGTCGCATTTTCGCGGTCGACGGGGGAAAAAGTTGCATGGCGCTGGGAACATCGCGATTTCGCGACATGTCTCAGAATCACGAGAGGAGAGAGAAAGTTGCACAATGAGCCTGAAGTGCATTCTAGCGGGAAACAGAAGGCATCCTGGGGTAGCGACACGTGTCAAAGCGTGAGGCAGACAAGCAGAAGCCGACATGCAAGCTTGTTTTAGGGTTTTTAGCCTAATTTAATCTATTTTAACCTTTAAAGCTTCTGATTTAATTAAAGTGCTAATCTAACTCATCTTTTTTCTTTCATGCAGGATTCCATCTGGCACCTACGGGACAACTGGAAAAAGGCCGTAAAGACAAAGTTAAAGTGCGGATTTAATCAAGGACCGCCATGCTAGAAGAGAAGATGCCGATGAAGGCATTCAATGACAAATTTATGGCAGAATTAATAGCATGAAGACAATTTCAACATAGGGATGGCTTTACGGAGATCAGATCTGAGAGAGGTGGTGACTCATCCGGCTCACCAACAAAAATTAATGAGAGCATTCATTTGCAGTTGCAGATGAATGCAAGTGACATTCAACTCTATCTTCTCCATTTATGGCAGCTGACTGCACAGATTTGTAGAAGGGTTAAGTTCTATCCAGACTTTGGTCTTAAGATGGCTTTTTATTGTAAAACTCGGGTCCTAGGGTTTAGATGTGATAATATTTGCAGTTATAAGAAGAAGATATTTTTGAAAAATCAGGGCCTGTCCTGAGTCTATAAATACTTCTTCTCAATGTAATTGCGGGAGGCGGAGACTTAGAAATAAAAGGCTTATAAGCAATTTCTTGCAAATCTTGTGAAATCCTTTGTTTTTGGACTTGGAGTTGATGTGCTTTAGCTTTTCCGTGATAGCATGGCCAGGAGCCTAATCTTTTGCAGAGTGTGATAAGTGTATCTTCTTTTGTTATCCGTTCCATTAAATTTTGTTAGATATATGCTATGAATCTGTATTATCAAGTTTAAATATGTTGTTAGGCTTCAGTTGTTCCATTGTCTGCTAGGGGAAATTACAGATTTGAGGTTAAGTTTGTTCTAATTGCTCTGTCTTCACTGTGTGAGCTAGGTTGCCAATGAAAGATACCGATTTTAACCAGCTGCCCTTTAGTTTATAATTTTCTGATAGATCTATTCCACTTTGCCTTGTGCTCTTAGTTGAAAGTGATCTTAGACTGACTGGACACTTTCTTATTTGATTTGTTATGTTGTGAAGCTGATAGCATAGATAAGATTGATAGTTTAGGGTTTTACAGTTGATCTTTGATAAACTTCTCTTTCTGCCCTACCCTACCCTCTCTTTGTTTTTGATGAATGATCCATTTTTACTTTCTTTATTTGTCTTTTATTTGAGTCTGCTGACCCATGAGAGCTAGATCAAGAATCAAGTTAAATCTGATTGTCAACAACTTTTGCAACTACTGAACAAGTTTGGGAACCCCCTGTAAGGTAACAGAACAGTCCATATTGAAATCTATTCTAGAAGCGGAAAAGAGTGAATAGCCATTCGACCCAACTCTGTAACTCGCACCTTGGATAACCAGCTAGATCCTAAAGTGAGTGGGATTCATCCCGTGGGTGTCTCCGGAGCTTCCTGCCCATCCTTTCGTGGGGGTGCGTATGAAAGCCGGACCAACAGATTGCTTTGAACGTCTACTGATACGATTGTTTTATGCAAGTAGAAGATGCGGATTGTCTTTAACTCAATCCTACCATCTCAATAATATCTATGAATTCTTTGTGTACATTGAGTTATGGATGGTGATGTTATAATGACAACGTTTGTTATGGAGGTGTGTGAGTGATGTCAATGAGCAAGATGATAACATTGATGAAAATGTTGATGAATAAAATGTTTGAAATGGCTTTAAAAGAAACTAATGTTGATGGATGTCATCGCAAAAAAAATTGTGGAGGGGTGCAGCATTGCGTGCGAATGAGAAAATATCGAAGATGGGTAGTAGTATATGCCAAAATAATTTTCTCACGTTCTTAGACAAGGTAAATATCTCCTTGCAATGATTTTAGACGTTGGTATGTATGACGCCCATGACAGCACAACTAGTGAGTGTGTTGGGCATTCACCTAACTATGCTCAAGTTAGTTGCTCACCAGTGATGCCTACGCACAGTGTCTTAGTGAATGGTAGAAAATATAAAGGATGAAGCATTGATGAATTGCACACATTGTACCAAGATTTCTAATGATTGAGTGGTGAGGAGGCGCAGGAATATAACTGATCTGATACCAAGTGATAGGTTTCTACAACCTATCTTGAATAATGCAATGAATTAGTTGAACTAAATGTTAGAAAATGCAGAATACACACTGAATCACCTTTGGAATTGAATCACTTTTGCATTGGAGAAAACTTTTCCAATGGATAAAATTATTTATATATTCTTTTATTTTGATGATCGATTGTTTACACTCTATCGAATTATAATATATACCTATTCTAGGGTTGTGAGTGAAATGACACGATGATCCATATGAATTAATTAATAAATATGAGAGATTAATTAATGATAATGGTTAGGATAGAGAATCCTAACATCAATATACATATCAAGTTCATATTTTATGATTCTACTAGACCATTTCCCTATAAATAGTAGTTGGAAGAAGCTTTCATGTAGATGCCATATCAGAGGGCAACTAACTTACTTCAGTCCCAACAAATGTAAGAGTATTATCCATGATGATAGTGTTGGGTACAAAAAAATAGGAGAATTTCCTCCAAGAAATTTGTGATGAATTTTATGGTGGCCTCTTTCAAAGGAATTGCCTTTATCCACCTTGTGAAGTAGTCTATGGTTGTCAAGATATAGCAGTGGCCTTCACTTGAAGGTGGATTGATTACTCCAATGAAATCAAACCTCCACTATGAGAAAGGTCCATTTACAACAAAGGACTTTAGAGGCATAGGGACATTATACATTCTCCTAAACATTTATCCCATTCTCTTACCCATCGATGCATGTCATTGAACATAGTAGGCTAATAATAGCCAGCTTGCATGATTTTTACCATAGTTGTATGGGTTAAATAATATCCACAAGAGAATACTTAGTGAAATTCTTGGAGTAATGGGGCTATATGTCTGGTTCTAATATATCTCAATAGGACGACAATGGTCTGGGATAGGACGTGATTTTTAAGCTCTGGCAATTTTGCGGGAAACCCTCTGAACTGCCGACTGCCGAGTTTCTAGGATTTCAGATCGGAAACCTCTCCCAGAAAACTTGGGGTTGCTACTGGTTTTTGGTCTAGGATCTTTCGGTGTCCCGAGAGGGCCCAATGGGGTCTCTTCCTGGTTCTCTCGAGGGGAAACAGACCTCTTATGCGGAGATTTTATGAGAAAATCCTGCGTCTTCCTCTGCTGATGCTCAACGGAGTGCCTTCCATCTGCTATCCAAGAATGCGGGCAAGGGTTATCCTGGGCATAGAATCAATGGATGTCTCTCGCAATCTGCATCAAGACCGAAAATAGTCATCGAACCGTAGTCGGTTGAAGACACGATAAACTATCGAGCCACTCATGACCTGATTTGCAAGTTCATGGGCATTCGACCCACCCTGCACTTTTTGCATTCCTGGGTGAGACAAAACTGGGAGCCTATCGGTGAGTACTCCTTATGGCCCATTAGCAATGGGTATTTCATTATTAGTTTTTTTTCCCTATTGTATAGAAATAGAGCATTTGAATCAGAGAAGAGGAGCCATGGCCCGGCAGGGTTATTTGTCCAGTCGTGGAGAGCGGGTTTCGACCCTCGCATTGAGCCCACGACTGTCCCGGTTTGGATCCGACTGTATGCTCTCCCGATGGAGTTTTGGGGTGAGCGGATTCTTGAATTGATAGGCAACTCTCTAGGTAGATTTTTGGGAGTTTCTAAGGATACCATTGAAGGAAATACTGTTGTTTATGCAAGAATTTGTGTAGAATTGGATATTAGTCAACCGCTACCAGCTGAGATGGAACTGGAGTTAGCAGGACATTCTTGGATACAGCAGTTAGACTATGAAGCCCTACCTTTCCGTTGTAGAGTCTGTCATTTGCATGGCCATTTGGCAAGGTTCTATCCAAATATCTTGAGCACCAAAGCGGATGCTCAATAGGGAATCTCAAATCGCTCCCGAGGAGGTAAGTCTACTTCGGCCAAGGAACCACCTGTCATTCCCCCGGGCTCTGAGGGCCAGAATGATGGCTTTGAACAGTAGAAGAAAAGAAGAAACAAAAAGAGAATTGGTAAGGAGCAAGCTCTTCCCAAGCCAACCAATCGGTATGAAATCTTCAAATCTCTTGTGGATCAAGAAGACCAACCTATGGAAGGAGCAGATGGGATCCTTGAGGATAACATCATCCTTACTCAAGCTCCTCCTTCATCAACCCCTGTTCTTGAACAGGTGATTGACTCCTCTAAGACTTTGCATCAAGAAAACCCCGGGACTCTGGTAATCCACTCCCCAGTTCAGCCCGTCATTAAAGATGTTACCATGGGAAATGCAGAAAATCTCAGAGAAAGACCAGCTCTTGGAATTTCCCAGGTGGAGAAGAGGTCAAAAAATAGTAATTCCCAAGGGGTGGGTAGGAAATCCAATAAGTATCTAATTGCAGTGCAAGGGGATAAGCTAATCAATGGAGGATTGGCGAGAACAATTGATTCGTATTGCTCCCAAGGTTTTCAATGATTATTCAATCTTGGAATGTGAGGGGTTTAAACAGTAGAACCCATCAATCTGCTATTCAAAGACTTTTAGAAAGAAGTAAAATAGACTTTCTGCTCATTCAGGAGACAAAAATGTCATTAGACCTTATGAGTAAAACTGTCAGCCGAATCTGGAGGGGTGCTGGCCATATGGCAGTGGCTGCTCTTGGCGCCTCGGGAGGGATTGCTACTCTTTGGAATCCTTTGGTGTGGATAGCAATAGAACATATAGCCTGGAGAGGGGTCCTAACTTCTCTTTTTAAGAATATAGTTACAGCTGAACAAGTCTTAATTACAAATTTCTATGGGGCTCAGAACATCGATGGTCAGCGGTTTCAATGGAAAGTTGTTCAAAACATGAGGTCCTCTCGGGAAAATTTTGATTGGGTTATTGTTGGGGACTTCAATGCTAAATTATTCGCTAGAGATCAGGAAGGTGGCATCCCTGTTCGGATACAGGGGACCGGTTGTTTATTGCCCAAGTCCAGGCCTTTAACCTTGTTGATATCAAAGGCCCTGGTACAAACTTTACCTGGACTAATAAGAGAAGAGAGCCATACAGCAGGAGGGTTAAGCTTGACAGGTTTTTGGTCTCGGAGGAAGCTTTTGTTAGATGGAATATCAAATTCTAGATTTTGGAGGGCCCAGTCTCCGATCACTCTCCCATTTTGCTGGAGGGAGGGACTATGTCAGGAAAGTATTACAAACCTTTTAAATTTGAAAATTTTTGGTTGCAAAAGGAGGACCTACGAAGGAAAATTACACAGTGGTGGGAAGAAGGTCGTCTCCCTTTTGGAACAGCTATGTTCAAATTTCATAAACAGCTTCTCTTTGTTAAGAGTAAACTAAAACAATGGGAAGCAAACCAACAAATCTGATTTCCAGCTCCAACGGGCTCCCTTGCTGGAAAGATGGAATGAGGTGCAAAAACAATTCAGAGAAGGAATTATTTCTGAGCATCTTAAATCTGAGGATGACGCTTTACGCAAAGCAGTTGAGGACATTGATAATCAAGAAGAGATCTACTGGAGACAGAGAGCAAGAAATACTTGGCTATTAGAAGGAGATAGAAACACTAAATTTTTCCATCGCTCTGCCTGTGCTAGAAGGCAATTGAATAACATGGAGTTCCTTCAAGATGAGATTGGAAACTCTTTTGATACTCTTCCTGATATGCATTCCCTATCTATGGAGTACTTCTCAAACATCTTCAAGGAAAGTATGCAGCATGATGTGGAAGCCCAAAATGAAGTCATTGAGGGAATTCCCTCTATTATTTCTCATGAAGAGAATCAGGCCCTTCTTAAGCCCATTGATCGTGATGAACTCAAGAAGGTGGTCTTTGGGATGTGCACAGGAAAATCGCCTGGTCCGGACGGTTTCCCTATTGAGTTCTTTCAGGCCTTCTGGGATATCTTAGAGGAGGATGTGTTGGCTGTCATTGAGGAATCCCGAATTAACAAAAGAATGCTCAAGGCTCTAAATCACACCTTTATCACTTTAATTCCTAAAGGAGAGGGGGGGGCTCACATTTCCGATTTCAGACCTATTGCATTATGTAATGTGATCTACAAAATTATCACTAAACTTATGGCTGAAAGACTAAAACCCCTTCTTCATAATATTATTTCTCCTGAGCAAGGGGGTTTTGTTGAAGGAAGACAGATCTTGGATGGAGTGATCTTGGCTCAGGAGGCTATCCATTCTATGCATAATTCAGGTAACAAAGGAATGTTCATCAAACTAGATATGTCTAAGGCTTATGACAGAGTAGAGTGGGGTTTCTTGGTCAAGATGTTGGCAGCCTTTGGTTTTTCTCAGGACTGGATTGCCTGGGTCATGAGTTGTATCTCTACGCCTTCCTACTCTGTTTTAATTAAGGGGCTTCCCTCACCACCTTTTGGAGCCTCTCGGGGTCTCCGTCAAGGAGATCCCTACTCTCCTTATCTCTTTCTTATCTTGGCTGAAGGTTTAGGCAGACTCCTCCTGAGAAGAAGACGTCAAGGACAGATTACAGGAATTAAAATCGGGGCTGAAGTTTTGACTCATTTACAGTTTGTGGATGATACGGGCTTGGTGGGAGTTGCCAGCCTCAGGGAAGCAAGAGGAATCAAAGATACTCTTAACATCTACCTCCGGGCTTCCAATCAAGTCATCAATGAATCAAAATCAAAAGTGGTCTTCTTCAACCTTGATCAAAGGTCACAAGAGAGAGTTATGGAGATCCTGGGTTTCACTAGGACCTCCCTTCCTGTTGTTTATTTGGGGGTTCCTCTGCATTGCAAAAAATTGAAAGCTGATTTCTGGAAGGATCTTCTGGATGGCATCAAAGAGAGAATGAATCACTGGTCTCATAGATGGTTGAGCTATGGGGGCCGACTAACTTTCCTGAAGTCTGTTATTCAGGCCATGCCTATTTACAAATTCTCTATTCTGGCCGCCCCTCCTTCAATCCGGAAAGAGTTGGACAAAGCGGCTAGAAGTTTTCTCTGGGAAGGTGCCAATGGAGAGAGGAAATGGGCCTTGGTTGGGTGGGATAAGGTCACCCAGCCCAAGGAAAAAGGAGGGTTGCGCTTAAGAAGCTCCAAGTTTAACAATCGGGCCCTGGCTGGGAAACTGTATTGGAGGTGGATTTCCCAGCCTTCGTCCCTTTGCAACAGAATCCTTTCCAGTAAATACTTGGGTCTTGTTCATCCCAACGACTTGGGTCATTATCCTTTGGAAGGTAATGGTTCTCTTGTGTGGCAGGCGCTCAAGCTTGGATCTCGCATTATCAAAGATCAATTGTTCTGGAAAGTTGGGAGAGGGGAGAAGGCCCGGTTTTGGACTGACTCTTGGGATCAGCATCCTCCTATCCTTGCTGTGTTTCCTGATTTGCATCCGTTAAAAATAGCTCTTGAAGATAAGGGTTGGATTAATATTGAGAGCTACTTCAATACCAGCCAATTGGGGGAGTATAAGGTTCAAAATTTTAAGCGGTTGGGTGAATGGCCTATTCCAATCCCTCCGGAGCAGGCTCCAACTCTGGAAAAACTTTTGGCGTAAAGGTTTCTTACTGGGAGAGATGAGGAGGATGAGCTTGCTCGGGGCTTTGGGAACCTTGGGGTTTATTCTGTGAAGGAGGGCTATGCTTCGATCCTTCCTGAGCCCCCCCCACACTCTTTTCCTGTTCATGAATGGAGGAAGATATGGCATCCCAAGGGCTGGCCGAAAGTGAACTTCTTTTCTTGGCAGCTGATGCATTATGGTATCTTGACCTATGACAATCTAAGAATTAGAGGCATCATTGGCCCTTCCCAGTGTGTTTTGTGTTATAGGAATGAGGAAACCATGGATCATCTTCTATTTGATTGTCCTTTCACACAGCAAATTTGGCACCGTTGGTTCTCCCACTTTAAACTTCAGGCGCTTGGAGACTTGTCCTGGACCAATTTATGGGAAAGCTGGAAGAGAGGTAGATTTATATCTAAATCTCTTCGTACTGGTCGGGAGCTCGGTTTCCTTTTTATTTGGTGGCAGGTTTGGTTGGAAAGAAATGCTCGTATTTTTCGTGAAACCTTCTCTTCGGTGGATGGGATTTGGCAGGTCATTTGGAGCAAAGTTGTGGAAACCGTTGCCATCTATGCTGAGAAGGAAAATCAGCCGGCTTCTAAGCCTTTGATTGGGAGAGGTGCTGATCTTGAGAGACAGGTAAGAAGTTGTTGGAAACCTCCCCCAGAAGGCTGGGTCAAAATCAATACTGATGGAGCTACAAAAGGTAATCCGAGTAATGCTGGTAGTGGGGTTATCTGCCGTGATCATGTTGGGACTGTGCTTTATTGGGAATTGCAAGGTCTGGTATATGCCACAAACAATGAAGCTGAGGCCTTTGCTATTAAATTTGCCTCCATCTGGGCCGTCAAACAAGGTCATAGAAAGATAATCATTGAGTCTGATTCCCAAATCCTTGTTGGTGCTCTTGATTGCTTGAGGAACTTTGCCTTAAAATCTTGGAGGCTCCGGATTTTGGTTTCCCAAATTTTAGAGCTTTGGAAGGAAATTGAGGATGTGATTCCTGTTTATGCTAGTAGATCTCTCAATAAAGCGGTTGATTTCCTTGCTAAGATGGGTGCTGAGAGAGAGGTTGGGATTCATCTGCATAGCAATTTGTCTGTGGAGGATGCCGAGATCAGACAAGGCCTTGAACAATTTTTGAAATAATGTGCAAAGTTTTTTTTGCTAAGGGTCCTTTTTGTCGTGATATCGTGACATGTTGTGCTGTCACGGCCGTTGGCAGGTTGCTGTCGCGATATCGCGACAGGTTGAGCCTCCGCTACCTCTGGTTGGTTTCTGTCGTGATATCGCGACATGTCGCGTTATCGCGGGTCGCGATTCCGCAACATGTCGCGATATCGCGACATGTCGCGATATCGCGACATGTCGCGCTATCGCGTGTCGCGATTCCGCGTCTTGTCGCGATATCGCGACATGTCGCGATATCGCGACATGTCACGATTTCGCGATAGGTTGTGCCTTCCTGGCCTCTGGCGTATTTCTTGCACGATATCGCTGCATGTTTGGCTCTTTCGAGACTGGTGGGTTTTTTATCGCGATATCGCGACTCTTATGCGGCTTGAGTGCTGTTTTGTGTTTCTGTCGCGCTATCACGACGCTTTTTGCGGTTGGCTGTCGAGGGCCCTTCCTGTCGTGATTTCGCGACATGTCGCGTTATCGCGACTGATGGTGCCGTAGTGGCCGTGTCGGGTTTGCCTGTCGCGATTTCGCGACATGTCGCATTTTTGCGACATGTCGCTTTTTCGTGTCATCCGTTCTCTGTGCCTGTGGCTGCTTGTGTTGCCTTTGTGCGCTTTCCTTGCTGTGTTGCTCATGGCTCTGGCTCGGGATGTGTTCTCTCCCGCTTGTATCTGGTTTTTGTTTTAATACAAGTTTTCATTTTTTCAAAAAAATATATATATCTCAATAGGACATCATTGAAGTTTCTTTGAAATAGAACTCCTTCGGTGAGAGTATAATGAGCATTCTATAGTTTGTATTCTCTTATTTGAGTCCAATTTAGATCCATTGGATACTGACCTTACTATATGTATTCAACATGGTTTTGTACCTAGTTTTTATCTTCTCTAGTACAAATGAAAAGGTAGATCTCTTTTTCATATGTTATGGCTACAACATCTTAAGTGATCCATTGACATAGTGCTCTACCTCTAATTAAAAAAGTGGTCTTAATTTCTAATAAAATTCAAAGATCTTTGTAATCCATTCAAAAAAATTTCACTCATTTCTCCATTCGCGATGTAATTTTTAATACTTGAATGAATGACATTAGCAATAAATTTATTATTTGAAATTAGGTGCTTGCTAATAAAATTCAAAGATCTTTGTAATCCATTCAAAAAAATTTCACTCATTTCTCCATTCGCGATGTAATTTTTAATACTTGAATGAATGACATTAGCAATAAATTTATTATTTGAAATTAGGTGCTTGAAGTTTTTAAACTCTAGATTAAAGCATTATATCTATTTCTCCACATAATCATATCTCTCCTCTTAGATTTTTAGAGATTAGCTAAAGAAAGCTATGGGATGTTCATAATTTTCATCATCCTTCTAAGGACAGTAGCTATACTAATTTTACCTCCATAAACATTGAGGATGAAATCCTTGTAAAAATTTGGATTGACTATTACCGGGGCTTGCATCATGGCTTGTTTGATTTCCTAGAAAGGTTATTTTCCTTCCTTAGTCCATTTAAATTGTTCCCCTTTTTCAACATCTAGATAATTGGACATACTATGGTGGAAAATTCTAGTATGAACCTGTACACAAAATTTAATCCACCGTAGAAAAGACTAAAGAGCCTTCTCATGTTGTGGTAGTGACAGATTGACAATAGCCTTGATATAGTATAGGTCGATGGCTATTCCTTCGTTGGATATGATGTGTCCCAATGGTTTACCTTATGTTTTGTATAATATCCACTTCTTTGGGTTTAGACACACTATAAACTCTTGAAAATGCTCAAACACTTTCACATGCATCATCCAAATACAGACAAAAGCGAGGAAAACTAAATGTTAGAAGGGAAATTAAAACATTTGCAAGGTATTTTAAGTGCCCCTAGGATTATTTAGATGCAAAATATTTTAGCAAAATGATTAACATGAATTCAAGTGGGTCAATAATGAGAGGTCTGTGAGGGAGTCAAATTTTAGGAATTCAACGAAGGACATTGGTGGTTTCAAATGAGTGTAACATCTTTATAGCTAGAAAATTTTATACGTAGACAAGAACCTGAGTGTTATTTTACTCATTGCAATTGAATTCATAATAAGCACAAACATCTTCTATGGTAGGTGCTTTAGTAACAGTCATATAGAACAACAATAGTTGCTTCAAGCGGGGATAGCGCTGAGAATTTTTGCTAGAATAACACTATGGAGGGATGATAGACATGCAACATCTTTATTTTTTCTATCAGATAGATGTTGTAGTCATTAACTTCAATTGATAGTACACTTAGGTCCACACACAATAAAATTAGGACAAACCAAGCCGACTTTATATAGACAGGAGAAATTTGTAACGTAAACTGTAGGGGAGATAGTGTTGCAGAAGGTCATCATTCAAACGGTCACCAAAGAGTAACTAAATGAGAAATGGGGATTGGTTAAAGTTATTATAGAGCTATCACAAGGGTAAAATTGTGTTCTAAGGTTGAGCGCATCAAAAGAGACTAAGCTAAAAGCCGAAAAAGAACTTTTACTCCAAAGTAGTGCCAAGGAAGACCAAATGTCAACGGTGTAGGTTGTAGGTAACACTCTCTTTTAACTTGAATTATTGCAGTAATAAGGGAGTTTTATAAAGTTTTTATTAGTCTATTATAATGGTAGGAGTAATAAGGTAAAAGTTTTAAAATATTTATTATTAAATAATTAGAGAGATAAGCGACTTTATTTTTTTTTTGAAATTAAAAAAAAAAGAGTTGAAATATTTTAAAATACGAGAGATACAAATTTAATAATCTAAAGTTTTAATATTCTTTATTATTTGTTAAATTGGGTAAATAAAAAATCAGTAAAGCTTTATTATTAAAGTTATTTTTTTTGAGTTATAAGGGTTATTTGAAATTGGTTTATTTTTTATAAAATATTATTTTTTGCAAATTAATTATTTGGGAGATAAAAGGGTTTCAACCTTAATTATTAGGAAAATTATAAATTTTAAAAATTAAACCTAGGGAGATAAAAATGCTACTACTTTAGAAAAAGTGGCAAAAACAAGAATATTCTTTTCTGAATCACGATTATTAAAGGGGTCTAATTTTACACCATGGAAAAAAAAAATGAGGTCAATACTTATTGTTGAAAAACTTTGGGATGTAGTAAATGGATAAAAAGACATTCTAGTAAATAAAACAGGAATTTAAAATTCAAATATGATGATGCTAAAGATCTTATGTTAATTCTATTTGGTATATCATATAAAATTCAAGCACACATTAGTGAAGCAGAAACTTTAAAAATAGCATGGGAAAATTTGTGTATGATATTTGAAGGAAAGAATAAGGTAACCATTTTACATCTACAATCACAATTGTATACACTAAAATTTCATGATGGAGAAAACATAGAAAAATTTCTTCAAAGGATATTATAATTAAAATTAAAATTATACACCTTGGGAGAATAGGTTGAAGATCAATTTCTAGTCTCAGTTGTACTTAGATCACTACCTAAATATTTCAAATTATTGGTCACATTTCTTCTAGTATCAAACCAAAAGGTGTCATTTGAGGAATTAATAAATATTATTAAGCAATATGAACTTGAAAATTAGTTGAGAAGTGAGTCATCCAATAAGGCTCTTATTGTAGAAAAAGAATTTTTCACTTCTTCACAAAAACAAAAACAAAAGAAGTATTGTCAAATTTACGAGAAAGAAGGACATAATACACAATATTTTAAGTATAATGCATTGAAAAGGAAGGGTCAAGAAAAATAATCTCCTAAAGGGAATCAAAGAGATCAGAGTAATCAACTAGGGTATGTTGCTCAATCAAAATTTGTACATAGAATTCTTATGGTAAATCACATATTTTTGTTATCAAATATTGAGAAATCCAATAAAGACTTAGAATCTATGATAGCAAATTTATATAGTGATACAAAAAGAAAATATATAGATTGTAGCTCAGATGATTTGAGTATAGTTTTTGATTGGTTAGGAAAATCTTATGTTGTTAGAATTGATGATATAGAGATAGTAATGGTCATATTTGTATTGATATTGATAGGGATCAGTATGATGATATTTTTTTGTTTATTTTGAAGGTATACTAAAGGAAGTGGTTCAAAATTGTTAAACCAAATGAGATACAAAAACACAAGTTTAGAAAAATATGGACAAAGAATAAAATATCTAATTGTACTAGAAACAAGACCAAAATATGAAGGTCTTGGATATATAGGACAACTTAGCAGTAATGAGCAAGAGACTAAGTTTGTGATAGAAAATAGCAACATCAAATATATCATAGGGATTGATATAATCAAAGTACAGAATAGAAAAATATTGGAATCTCTAGTGTTGTGAAATTTTTAAAAGAGAAGGAAAGTCAAAATTTGAAAATGGATTGTGGATGGATAAGTATGAATGAATGGAATAAGATAAAAGAAATATTGTATGGTTTCTACAAATGGAAACCAAGTGTAATGAAAAATCAAATTTTATTGAATGAAAAGAATGATATTGATCTTATCATGAAGAAATATGAAATAAATGATTATGATCCAAGCATAGCTTGGAAGGTAACCTATAGTGAAAGCAATGAAAATATATATAGTGATGATCCTATAGAGACAATAGCCTTATGAATATTCTAGTGGATGAACCAAATAAAATGATAATCTAGAGGTAACCCAGAGGTAGAGTTCAAGAGGTAGTGACCCAGAGGTAGTGATCCAATGGAAATAACCCAGAGGCAGTGACCTAGAGGTAGATACCCAGAGGCAGTGACCTAGAGGCAAAACTAGTGGTAGTGACCTAGAGGTAGTGACCCAAAAAAAAGATCCAAAGGTGACTCAGATACATTGATCCAAAGGCAAACACAAATTATTTATCCAGCCATGATAGAGTCAAAGCTAAATATTGAAGAGAAATAAGAATCAAAGATTGAAGGTAAAAAACCTTCCTACCAAATAATGTAATACGGGGGTGTTGGAGATATTACATTATTTGGTCCCCCTTGCAATATTAGTTTGATAGATGATTTATATTTTATATAATATATGTGGAAATATGAGAAAGAGTGCAAAGTTTCAAGAGAGTATGAAGAGTCACATGATATGTGGTAAGTTGAGAGCTTTGTCTTTATTATAGGAATATGAAAGGTTGCATATCCTGGATGAAAGAGGAGAGCAATATTTTGAGAACTGAAAAGTCATGTAAAAGGATATATTGGAGGTAAATTTTCCTCCATTGTAACCATGTTGTATCATTAATGTAATTCTTGTATATTGTGTTCATTTGTGATATATTTCATGAGATATTACTTGTAAGATTTTGTTTTTATTAAGTTTCATTATTAGTAGAATTGGTTTAATTTATTTTTAGATCCTATTTTAAGCTTTCTATGAGTTAACCTATTCAAAAAACTAATAGTCCAATAGGTCTTCTATAGATCGAATTAAGCTTCGATGATTGCCATGCAGTCAGCATTCACATTCTATTTTAGGGAACCATAGATAGTTTGATTACTTCAAATGCATCAAGTAGATCCCAGACTTGGTGTGTGTAAGATTTCATAACTCTATTCTTACCTTGGCACTAGGACCTTGCTTGATGATGAGTTAAGTATCCTCATATATTTGTAAGAAAAATTTTAACTACTCGGTGGAGGCCATGAACTAACACCTCATACTTGGAAACATTGTTAGAACAATTAAATTATAGTTAGTATACCTAGAAAAATATATAGAAACCAGCCCCTACTACCATTTTTCATTTGGCCCTATCAAATTAGAGCTTCCAAATCCTAATCAAATTTTTTGAAACTTTGGTGACCTCATGAATGAAATATTTTTCCTCTTGGATTATGTATGTGCCTATCATAGTTGACTCAAGGGTATCAAATGGGTTTGAATCCCACATCTTAGAGGGCCACTCATCCATCCATTCATTTGAGACTAGGGTGTAGACTTCATCTACTTATAGCTTAGAATCTGACCAACTCTATTCAATTAGGAATATCTTCTCTAAATTAGCCTTGATCATTGGTACATGCTCCACATGGTGGATGTGAAGTGGCTTAGAGGTAATTTTCATCTTGATCCCAAAGTGAGTTCTTAGAATCATGTGTCTAGTCCAAATATAGATAACCTCCAATTTTGGATGTGAAGCCATAGGAGAGGAAGATGCCAAAAGAGGATGGAAACTCAATCACTACTACATCCTAGGTGATAGTTACATTTGGATAGGCATGAAGTGTGTGTGAGAGAGATTCCTTATAAGTCCAAAGATCAAAATTAGAATCCTGTCAAGTTGTACAGCCCCTTCATTGACTAGCTAATAAGCCAATATTAATGCATCAACCACCCATGTAGGCATCATTGAAGTACTTAATCCCAAATCCACTAGGTATATGTGGATCAGTTTGTATCCATATATAAGTGTCAAGTAGAAAGGTAGGGATTTTGATCTTATGGGATTAGGATAAAAAATATTATAACAATCGATACCTTTTGCTTTCCTACTATTCATTGCCTCCTCAGGTATTCCTTTAGTTGTTTCATCTACTCTAGTAAAGTGAGTACATACCAAAGTGGCATGGGAATCATGGACTTCTTTAGGTATTCCACAATATCAAATGATTTGAGTGATTGGATCTTAGGTGTATTTTTAGCCATCCATTATGGTTCTGGCCTTTCAATCATCATATTTAAGGCTTTGTATGGTTTCAATATGATTCATCTCTTCTTTATCTAACTATGTTTTTGAGGTGATCTAGTTCTTTGATTGCTAGTCTCTAGTATCATGTTTGGAGTTGCTTGATTTGCTTCTCATTATTCCTCCCTCACATTCCTTTTGCTTTAGTGAGGATATTAGATTATACCTATAGCAATCTATATGTTAGGAGATTGGTCTTACTAAAAATGGTATAAACCTCACCTTCATCCCATTTTACTAGTGTATGCTATGTTGATTTAGCATTAGTGCTTGGAGTAGCATGTGGGGTCAAGCTTTGAACAATTTTCCCTAGTGTTTGTAGAGTTATTTTAGGATAGATAGCTTGAGTTGTAGGATATATAGTCTATGGAAATTTTGCATAGCTATAGTAGTAGGAATCTAAATAAGAATATTACCAAACATATGGGTCCTTCACATTATTGTTTTGAGTAGGCACAATATCCTTGACTGGGTTAAGATATGTGTTGCAAAGGGACGAATATAGATATAATTTTTTCCTTAGATGCTCAAGGATGACTAAATTCCCAGAAAGGCTATGATAGGTATCTTTGATAGCTATTTGGAAGAGGTCAATAACATTGGTTACCCTATCGAAAAGACACTTTGGGTAAATCTAGTAAGGTAACCTTAGAATATTTTATTGTTAATTAATGGTTATAAGCTCGTTAGTCATTAACCCTATTGAATTCTTCATTTCCTCCATTTTTGATATTTGGGTTTTAGCAAAATTTTTATTGAGAGGTAGAGAGGGTGTCTAGACCAGGAATGGATTTATGGTAGGAGGCATTTAGAAGGTGTTAGTTTGCACAGTAGGTGGTGGCTAGTATGGTAGTTCAATATTCATAAAAAAAGCATGGGGAGGTTAGGAGCTAGACTTCCTATTTGGATTAGGTATATTTTGGCCTAAGCGGCTACCTCATAAGTTGTTGGAAAAGTGTTCCCTCCCCTGGATTTTACCATCGTAGCTATATCTAAATCTAAAAATTTTAGATAATAAATGAAGGTCATACTTGAGGGTGGTTTGATTTCATCAGGGATTATGTACCAAGCTTATGGAATTATGTATTAAAACCATCCATGTATTTCACAGGAGCTCTTTTGATGATTGATAATTATTAAATGAGGTATACTATGTCTTCTTTATCTCTAAATATTTCTATACAAAGGTTGGCAAGTTGATCTTAGTAGGTGATCGAATATGGAGCCTGTGAGATATACCACTTGCATGTCTTTTCGTTAAATATGCAACTAATAACGTTATCACTATATTTTTTTCCCCAATATTATAAAGTGCTCATAGATTGACCATGTGTTAGAGGTTCTCTATTGGATTTATTGCATCTTCTCCGATGAAGAACAATAAGGATTTTAATGTAGAGATCAAAATATCATCCCAAGTGGCAAGTGGGATCAGTGGTTGCAATAGACCTCTATCATTCTATGTGGGAAGCATCCTTTTATGCAGGTTCTATGGTGTAGTCATATTTTTTGTTGACCTTTCCTATGACCATGATTTAATGGTGTCAGTAACAACTATGGATTTACTCTTGTATTGGACTTTGTGATAGATCTAGAGATCATACATTATTATATTTTCCATGTAACCATAAAATTTGTAGCTCAATGAGTCCTTCAAACAATGGATTCACTATGTGAATGTTAAATATAATTTAGTAAGTAGATAGGCTAATATTTTCACCAAAATATTAGCTAAAAATATTTTATTAGTAAGACAAAAATTGGGATTCATCCCACCAAGCTATGCGAGGAAAAATTGTTGGTCAATGCTCATAGCATAATGACCATCTAATGCATCTATTGGATGTGCCTAGTGCTCATGCCCCACAAAGAGTGGATAGTTTTGAAAGTCTTATGAAGATGAATTAAATTCATAAGACAACCTTTAGTGTTTTTTGCAAGGTTGGATCCTTGTTTAGGTGTGATCTTAACACTCAAATTTCTAAGCTACTCCTAAGCTATCAAGTTCCTCTGAGGAAAAGGAATGAGAAATAACATAAATAAAAAAAGAGTCCTAAGATACAAGTGGAAATGTGCCAATAATCACAAAGGCCTTTTGTGTATTAATGGGATGAATGAACACATGCATCAATCATGCCAACAATAATGAACATGATTTCAAAATGATATATCTTTACTTATAAAACTTGTATAAAGACCAGGACAGTTACTAGTCCCAACTCCTTATAAAATTTTACATACATACAAAGACTAGAACAAAAGGCAAGTAGTCATAGCTCTTTTATATATTTTTTAAAATATTCATATATATACTTGAAAGAAAGAGGTCTGAAAGCCTATACATGGATTCACTCAAGGCTCAAGTCTAAATTAATACACAGAAGGAGGTGAGCAAAATGTTATATCCAAGGACAAATAGTAAACATGAAAATACAATTCTTTCCTCCTCTTTCTAGGCTCAAAACTATATATTTATACAACTTAGCTCAAAATTTGAAATCCCCTCTACTCTAAAATGGTCAAGAGAGTCTTGTATCCTTCTAGATATTGGGATCAAGGAGCCATATTGCATTCAAGTCAGGTGGTACAAAAGCTAGTACATGGTCTTGCTATAATAAATGATCTACAAATAGGATAGCTCCTTTCAAATGTTGCATTTATACATTTTTCCTCCTTTGGAAATTGAGAATCAGGTGATACTAGCAATAATTACAATTGCTTGTGATAGTATTTTGTTGCTAAACCCAAGATTAACATTGACTATGTGGGCCCATTTCCTCTCTTTCCATGCTCACAAACTATCATTCTCTTAGGCTCTCTACTATATTTAGTTGGTGCAAGTTTACCCTTAAAATCCTAGGAACCAAAACTTTGGAGGTGATATGGTCTTTGATATATTTATGAGGCTCTAGTATTTTGTATTTCACTATTTTCATTTTTTTCTATTGGTCCAATTACTAAACTTTCAAAGAGGCCTTATGCACTATCTTTGTTCAGGAACCTGGTTGCTCTAGTTTCATGCTCCTATTATGTTGCCTCCTTTTCAAAATATTGATTTGAGTGGGAACTCATCACTGGGTTCTATATGTAGTGAGAATTCACTATAGCTACTAAACAATATAAAGTCAATTTTGCTATCAATTTTGCCTACATTGATTAAATGGAGTTAGATGTAGTACCTTTGGACATAGGTGCAATTGTGTTATATAGTCCATATATATATATGACAAAAAGTCCATTTTCTATAGATAATTGAACAAGTATAAGCTGATCAAAGGAGGATAATCCTACATCATCCATGCTCATGAGGAGAATATTCCAATATCTATAGTAACCTCCAACCAAGAAAAGTGGTTGATCAATGCCAGCATGAAGTTTGTGTTGCTACTTCTAAAAACAAAAGAATGAAGCAAATATAAATTGAATTTATTTTTTAAGGAAGTATAGGGAAGCAAAAATAAGAGTTGATAAATCTCACCATATTCTTCAAGTGTTCCAATAAATAAAGGGATTGTTGCCAAAGAGAGGATTTGAGAATGAAATTTAGCTATAACTTGATGCACCAATGCCAATTTTTGGGCTATATAGGAAGTCCATCATGGAAAAAAATGAAGAAAATAAGTAAATTCAAGATTTTTTAGACCAAGGAGTCATTAGGCCAAAGTACTTATTCATATGCATCACCAATTTTCATGCTTTAAAATAAGTATGTGACCTAGAAGATCTGTATTGGCTATCAAGCACCCAACAAAATCATTGTGAAGATCAAGTATCCATTTCCCAGGATCAATGATCTAATGGATTAGCTTCAAAGTGCCAAGTATTTCACAAAGCTATATTTGAGGAGTGGATATCACCAAGTAATAATGAAGGAAGAAGACATATGGAAGACAACATACAAAATAAAGCAAGGACTTTATGAGTGGCTAGTACTTTCATTTGACTTATGTAATGCACTAGCCACATTCATGAGAACAATTAATGATATACTTAACCTCTATCTAGATAGCTTTGTCATTGTCTACTTGGTTGATATACTCATATTCATCTATACATTGGAGGAGTAGATGAGGCATCTACAACAAATACTATAAACTTAAAAGGTGAACTAGTTGTTAAAATTTCAAAAGTGTGAATTTTCTAAAACCTCTCTAACCTATTTGGGCATGTGGTAGGAGGAGATTTAAAATTTTATTTAAAAAAATTCAAAGTAATTTGCAAGTGGTCAATACCATCAATAGTAACTAAAAAATTATGAGTTTCATACATTTTTTCTAATATTTGCAAAAGTTCTTTGCAATATTCTTATTAATAGTAGCCCCATTGCACTCCATCATTGTTGTAAGAAAATACTTCCATTGGGATAAAATGCAACATAGGATATACAACACTTTGAAGGAGAAGATCACCAGTGCATCGGTAATGGCTTTGCCACACTTGTAATAGTAATTGAAATGGATACAAGTGAATATGCTATGGGGGTAGTCTTGATGTAAAGGAAGAGACCTATCTATTATCACTTAGAATTGTCCAATGGGATAGTCTTGAATTACCAATCTATGATAAATAATGTGATGCATTTGTTCAATTGATGAAATAATGGTGACACTATCTCCTTGGAAAAGAGATAACAATTCACATGGATCATCAATCATTACAATCCCAAAGTAAACTATAGCAAGTAAGACACTTTAGGTGGATGGGATTTCTATAGTAGTTCCATCTCATCATAAAATACAAGAAAGGTGTTACCAACAAGATTGTTGACATGCTTTCAAGGCCACATATTCCCAAGGTAGCATCCATTGAAGCAATCATGAAATTCCAACCTTTTATGCATGATTCTTACAAGGAAAATTACCCATAGGACCCAAAATTCAAAGAGGTGTACCAAATTTTGTTGAACACTCCATGTGCTAATTCAAAGGAGATAGTAGATTCTCATAAAGAATATGGGTTGATATACAAAGTAGATAATCTTTGCATACTAAAAGGAGGAAGAGTACAACTTGTCAAAGAAATCCACACTTCTATGATTGTAGGACATTTTAGTGTAGGGAAAATATTGACAAATATTTAATAATGTCTATTGGCCAAATATGTAGGAATAAATAGTTGGTTATGTCAAAGGATATACACTATTTAGGATGAGTAAACTAAGTAATAGGAAGTTGGAACTGTATATGCTTTTACCGATAACTATAAATCCATGGAAGAGTATATCCATGGATTTTGTATGAGGTTTACCATGAACCAAGTAAGTCCATGAATACTTGTTTGTGGTTGTGGATAGGTCCAGTAAGATATGCATGCTTATTCCATGATCAAAAATTAAAGCTACCATCCAAAGCAAAATTGTATGATCGAAGAAGAACTGAGGAGTTGTTCCTTCATGTTCTACCCAATCTATAGCTTTTGGGGACCAAAAAAATCTAAACATAGGATGTGTTATTAGAAATCATTTTTAGAAATTGAAACATGTAATTATACATGTTGCACATGAAATAAATTAGCATATGTTTTTATACCATCAAATTAGCACATAGGATATCCAATATTTAATACCATATTATCTTGTATAGACATGCAAATGTACAATATTAAATATCACCTTATCATGTAAAGGCATGGGAGATGCCTATAAAAACCTTGCATGTGGAATAATAAAATAAAATTTCTCGGAGTCCACATTATTTTAGTATCTGAAAAGGATGAGGTCTAAAGGAAAAGAGTTTTCCAACTAGATATAGCAACCAAATTGGAGCAGAGACTTGAAATTTGGTCAAACTAAAAGTTTGGAGATTAGAATGGATTGGAAAAACATTTGTAGCAACAAAAGTGATTAACTTAGCAAATATTGAGAAGCACATTGCTTCTAGTTTTTTGCAAATCCTTCATCTTTGCAAAGACTAAAATAAAGAGGTCCACACCATTTCCCCCTACTAGAATACCTCATTGAGGGTTACTCTAGGATAAATATGACGAGTGTATGCATAATTCTTTTATTTCATCATTTGTATACTTATATAAATTAACTACAATGATTAATATTTGTATTTAAGTATCCCAAACAAAATAATTGATGGGTGATTATGGATCAACATGGATGGTTTGTATGCATTTCTAGAAAATATTATGATTTTTGATATGGTATCAAAGAAAGTAAGAAGTTCCTTCATTTGGTCACACAAAAGCGTAATTTGAAGCCTCCAATTCTTATCTTGAATATTAGGGCAATTTAATCCTCTATGTTTATAATTATTTTTATATTAAAACTAGTGAGATCATATTTCAATAATTTTATCTTTCCTCTCTTGGAGATAACATGTTATCACCTTCATTTTTATTAGATATTCTTTTAAAATTCAAATTGTTGATTATGGCTCTCAGCAATAAAAGTCAATATTTTTTGAATTTTAATTCGCTTCCCATGAGCATCTTGACAAGAAAATGCACAAAATCATGCACTCTTTATTATTATGCTTATTCCTAGATGTGCCTTCTCACTATGGTGTGAATTGTGTTATGCATCAAGAGGATCGACCAATGGAAAACAAAATAATATTAAGACTTGCTACTTATATAGATCGAGGGTTTGAATCCTATGATTCTTCATTTTTCCTAATATCACTTTATAGGGGTTCTTGTCTAGTTCTCTCCTCTACTATATTTAATGTGAAGGTGTGGCAACCTAGTTAGTAGGATCTATGCTTGGGCATAGGGAATAATGGGCTATTGGTTTGATGTCTATCCTTAATACTTTTGCACTGGTTCTATTGCTATCAGGATGGAGTGTGACCCTCAAGGATGCACTCACATTTTGGATGGTTATGTAATAGGTCCTATACTAGATAGTGAAGGTGCCTTACGAGTGGGAGATTCAAAGGTCAAATCCTATAAAGGAAGCCTTTTTGCTTTGTGGATAGTCCATTGAATTTAATTTTTTTAGGAAAATATAAACCAATCCTAATGGGAAAGTTTGTGAATAGGTTAGCACAAAGTTTTTTGTGATAAGCATGCCTAACTTTAATTTGCAACAACACTATTTTATGAAAGGTAGGTTTTATTCTAAGGCCAACATGATAGCCAATGTGGTACTCCTTTGTACCATAAACCAACTATTTTTCTTATACATATCTTCTCAAATTGTTAAGAGGAGACAAGTTTTGTAGTTGCATTGGTTTAGGAATGCTAAATTCAAGAAAGATAAGTGAACAGTAATAGTGAATCATGAATTGCCAAGTGGTAAAATATAGTCAGCTATTTTTCCCTAAGGTTTGGAGCTTAAATTTTTAATTTGTTGAGGTCTATTAGAGAAAAACTTTCTAAGTCTATAACTTTTGCACACGTAAGCATTTTGAGCCTTTTTTTTAAATCATGTGGTTTTTTAGGTCCTATGTATTGGTGGCATCATTTTAGAGACCTACAATGGTGTTAAAGGTTAAATTGTATAAGATAACTATATAGCCCTAGTTCCTCACCTTAATGGTTAAAACTATAGTGTTTGGTTAACTCAAATTATTAGCCTATTATAAATTAAGAACCTATGGTGCATATTTCAAGAGGATAAATTAGTTTTTGATTGATAATGAAACTCTACATAAAAATATAAAAGAGGCTCTAGGTTTATTTTCCTTGCCTATTGAACCAAAGTTGCTTTTTTATATCAAATAGGAGAGTGAACCTATCAAGATATGGTTAAAGTTGCATGAACTTTTTGGAAAGGTTAATAATACTAAATTAAGTTACTTAGAATTAGATCTTTCTTCTCTTAAGCTAGGTGACTTTTATAACATTGAGGATATATTCAAGGCTTTGAGAGTAGATATTGCATCTTTTAGAGGCGAAAACAAATATGATGTAGAATGTGTTAAGATTGTCCTTGCTAGTTTCTCCCCCTAATTTTAGATTCTAAACCTAATTTTTCAAATGATTCTTATATTCTTGGAATCTCAAAAGACTCTTCCTCTTGACTAGATGTTTTCTATCCTTGTTCACTTTCAAGTTACAATATAGAGTTATGGAAAACTCCATAAATACAAGTTCATGTAAAGGAATTCAAATCTAAGAAGGCTAAGACCTAGGGGGCCAAGGTCTAGGCTAAGTATTAAAATAAAACAAAGACCACTTATATATATTTAAGAGGGAGGAACATCCAACAAAGAATTTCATGCTAAAGTTCTAAAGGATTGAAGTTGAGTTCTTGAAATTAGAAGGGCATCTTCTAGATGATAAGGGAAATTTGGAAGGATATATCTCAATTGGATAGGCCCACTAGAGGATTCATTATAGGGGGAGATATTATTATCGCTAATGTCTTCTCTCCTTGGCCCCTCAAATCATATTATGGGAGGTGTTGAAATTATAATATATTTCATGGCCAAGAGCCAACACTGTGCAATGTATTGGATAGGCCTAAGGGCATTTTATATTTTATAATATTATATTATGTAAGCCCAATGGACCTTGGTTAATATTTTTATGGTGAAACCCTATTTATTACTTCTAATTAACCTTAATCCCACTTATTATGTCATCTTAGATTAAATTTTATGATGTAATTAGGATTTTGGTATTACTATAAATACCCTCTTACACTCTCCATTTCTTATTGAATTGTTGTGTAATATTATACATGGATATAGTGATTATTTATGGTACCTACAGGTGCCCATCAAATCTCTTTTTTTTTCATCCTTTCCATTTTTTATATAATATTTGAGTACATGGATTATTTCTAGAAAACATTGTGAATTTTGGTATTTTTGGTCTCAATATCCATGCCATATCATGCCTAAGACATTAAATTGATGAGTCATCATTTTGTTCTATCAATGAATTATAATTTTCTATACTTATCCATTTTAAATAATTATTAAGTTTCATACTTAATCATTTCAGTGAATTTTTGAATTTGAGACTTGATCTTTTTGAATGCATCTATTAAATATATTTTCTACTAATTCACTAATCAAATAGATAAATTTTTATTTGAAATTTTAGATATAGTTGCATGATGAACTCAAGATGCTCTAGTTCAAATTTCATTATATTTTGATCAATTTTGGTTGACTTATTCCTGAAATATTAAAAATATATTTTAGTCTATTTGATTTTCAGATGAATAAATTGAGTTTAAATTTGATCTACAAGTAATCTTCTGAGTCTTCTTTCATACCTAATTTGACTCAAAAATGTTAATTGGTGATCACTTTATAGATAAAATATGATTTGCTTCTTGGGAATAAGTTTTATTTATATGCATATTTGTAGGGTCAGATGTTATAGTTAGGATCCAAATTCATTATATAGCTTCTTCTTGATATTGAGAATAAACTCTCAAAATTTCAAGTCAAATCAACCCTAGATGATGGAGTTATGCCTTCTTGATGAGTTCCCTGTTAAAGTTGTCTTAAGGAGTTGAATTTGTATGATGTCATGTTGTTATCATTAATTGGTCAAATTAGCAATTCACTGATTATTTTACTTAGTAAAATTTTATTCCAAATAAAATGATTTCATACTAACATCATCAAAATAGTGGATCAACACTTTAATGATTGCCAAATTTTGATGATTATATCTTTGTGAAGTTAACCAACTAGTATTTGCTCTATTTAGCTAAATTTTATGCCAAATAGGTTAAGGCATGCTAACATCATCAAATCAACAAATTGGTAATTCTTTCCTTGTCCAAATAAGTGAATCAACACTTAATTTCCTTAGCCAAATCAACATTTTCTTACCTTACCAAATCAATGAAACAATACTTTCTTTCCTTATCCACATTAATGAATCATCATTTTCTTATATTAGCCAAATTTAGATATAGTTTGGATGGTATTATACTAACATCATCAATCAAAAAATTATAGCTTCCCATGCTTATCCATTTTTATCGAATTGTTGTTTCCTATACTTAGTCAAACTTTTAAATTTTAGTTTATTTTCCTTCTCTGAAACCTATGATCTTGATCTCTTTTGACCCTTTCCAACCCATTTGTTTGGCCTATCTAATTTCTTATTTGCATTGATTCATGCTTAATTTTAACTCATGTGATAGATTTATAATCAATTGCATATGATAGTGGTGAAAACCACTACACTTAACTAATAATATTGTGACTCAATTCACATCACAAGAAAAAGTAGAGAGAGAAATGTTATTCAATGTTTGGGTGTCCAACCTTCAACCCATTTATAATACAATATGCATCCTTTATATATTGGACATACAATATAATTTAATATAGATCTTAAATTCTATCTAGCTAAATTAGTTGGAATAAGTCCAACCAGTTTCATATGTAAAACATAATAACCAATAATAAGTTAATAATGATTCTAACTAATTTGGATCTAACCAAATTAGTTGGACATTAGTATCACAATTTAATTTTTTATTCCATTATATTTAAGATTTATCCAGGTTTTACTCTTGTTATAGCAATCTAATATAGAGCTATGAAAACCTATTCTCCAATTGAGTTACATAAACCTATTGCACTAGTGAGCTAGAAAAACTTATTTCAAAATTGAGCTACAAAATCATGTTAGTCTACTCTTGTTTTTGGAGAATTTTATTACAAATCTATGAAAAATTATTCTATGTTTGAACTATGAAAACTTGTTCTATAGGATTGTTGCAATTGTGGTTGTGGTTTTGGGTGTTTTTGTGGCTGAAACTATTGCAACCATTGCTACAAATGTTGCATGGACTGTAGTTGTAATTATTGCAAGGATTGTTGTAACTAAGTCATTTTTTGTATTGACAGTTGGTGTTGCTCCACCTATTATGGAGGTATATACTATTGTGCATGAAGATGTTGATCTACCTACAATGATGGAAATTTGGGTTAAGTATTAATATTTTGATGATGTTGTTGCTGACTAGAAATATGTACATGAATAAGTGCTAAGTCAGCTACATTATTTATTGTTTTCCATGCTTGTTTGTAAGTCAAATTTATGTGCTTTGTCTTATATGGTGTGATTCTACATACCAAATGTGTTTTATTTTTTAGGATATCTTATTTAGGTAGCACGCATGTCTTTTCGGATTGTATTTTTATTTATAGTTATATATTATAAAAAAAAAAGTAGTATTCTTATGCACTTGTCTATTTGTTGCTTGTTTATAGAATAAATTAGAGGGTTCTGTAGAACTTCCAAAGGATATTAGTTGGGGAGGATTTTAGACATGTGCTCATATAGGGTACTTTTTACATAAGGCCAATGCTTGGACTTTGACAGTGCAAGAGAAAAAGGAAAGGAAAATTAATATTTGGTTTTGAAAAATACCTCTTTTGTAAAAGGGAAAGGGCAACCCTTTCAAAATGCTACCTTACCTCTAGTAAAAATAAAAATGATTCCATAGGAGAGCTATAAAAACTTGATACTCCATAATTATGTTATAAATTATTTTCCAACTAAAACCCTACAAATGCTCTCTTATTCTAATTTTTTGACATAAAATACAAACTATTTCTAAGTAACATAACATATATAAATTACGTCATATATACAATACATACTCACATATTGATATTTCTGATATAAAAAGGTGCTTAATATAGTCTTAAAATAAGATATTTTTAGGACTCATAAGATGTCTTCTCCTACTTTACTATGATCCTCTTACTTCAACTTTAATTTATCTCATGAAGAAAACTGTAATAGCCTATTAAAATAGATCTCAAAACAAATCTAACTAAACTAGTTGGAACATATTCAACCAGTTTGATCTATGGAACATAGAAATAATTTGGGATTAAATCTAACTAATTTGGATCTAACAAAATTAGTTGAAAATGAGTCTCAACAAATCAAATTTCTATTCTATTTTATTTTAAATTTGGGTAGACTTTACTCTTATTGTAGAATTATGTTATATAGCTACAAAAACTTGTTTTCAATTAAACTATCAAAACTTGTTTTGTAGATCTAAAGAAACCTATTAGATATATGAGATACAAAACATGTTACTTTAGTCTTGTTGGATAATTCTATTACAAAAATATGAATTTTTTTCTACAATTGAGCTATGAAAACATATTCCATAGGAGAGCTACAAAAACCTCTTACTATAGAATTGTGCTATAGAATGATTTTCCAACCTAAAATTCATATAAATGTTCTCTTATTCTAGTTTATTGACATAAATACTAATTATTTTCTATTTTGCACAACATGTACAAATTGCATCATATTTACTATATAATCACATAACAAGATGGTTCCAAATTAAGTATTTTTGGACTCACTAGAAGTCACCTTCTACTATAACATGATTCTTTTACTTCAAAATTAATTTATCTCATAACCAAAACTTTTTATTTCTTTTTTGATGGTTTTCACTTTGGAATATCTTGTCGTGTGTCCAATCTCATGGTACATGTGACATTGTAGTACATGTTTTCATTGCCCATTTGTTCAACCCAATCTCTTGTATAAGATTTAATCATGATGGATACTTGTAAATTTTTTTAAGTGTCCATGGCAATGCATATTTTTATATACACAACTTGTGTTTACTCCATAGAAGTTGATGCTTATTGGATGAGCTTCCCTAGAGTATTATTATAATTCCTCAAGACCTTCTTATTGAAAAACTCACAAAAAGTATAAAAATCCTAACCCATATTAGAAGACTTTCAAAAATTATATCACCATAGAAAAATCTCACCCCATGGTCTTATATTCAAGGCATATCTCTCCCTAAAACATAGATTACCACCCATTATTTTTTTATTGACTTTCAAATTGAAGAAAAAATTGAGGGGGTAAAAAAACCTTTTAGAAGGAAATTCATTGAATAATGTGCACTCAATCCTCTTTTTCATTCCATCTACTTTTGAATCTTTAAATAAGTTGTCCAATATCCATTTGATTTACATATTAACCTTTTACTTTTAAGGACAATTATATCATGCTCAATCATATATTTCCTTGATAATTACTTCTAGTGAAACATCTACTCTCTTTTTTGGTAGGTAAAAGATTTTATTTACAGATCGGGTTAAAGGGTCCCGTCCCTATTACAGTGGGCAAGAACAGTGCCTGCTGTACAAAAATGACAAAGTCTGACAACAACAAAAAAGGGGTCCAACCCCCTGTGGGCTAGCCAAACCATCACCACAGATATTACAAATGAAACTGAAATGAAAAACAGAAAGAAATGAGGCAGTCCAACTATGTGTAGACACTTTCCCAGGGTTACTGGGAATCCTTCTTGTCTTCCTGCTCTGCATTGTCTTTCTGATCATTAGTTCAAAGGACCTTGATCACAGCATAATATTGGTGGTGGACTTCAGGTATTCGACCGACTTATTGATGTGAGTAAGAGTGGTGGAGCACAGCATGTCTTTTGCCTTACTAATCGTTACCTCATCTTCTATGATGATGACCTCTGGAGACTAGCGCTGAGCACTCGCATTCTAAAAATTTAGCCTGTGTGATTTCCTACTCTTCTGAGGTGGGCGAACAACTTTACATTTACTTCTTAGAGGCTCTCTATGAGGGTGAGAGTCCTTTAAAGTGGAGTATGGGGAGACTTCTTGCTTGTTGCTAGCTTGACCAGGATTGGGCTTGGTCGGGGGAGGGCTAGTGGGAGTATAAAACAATGGGGGGGTCTCTACAGATAAGGGAAAAGGGGAGGGGTTCACCTTAGTCTTACGAGTGAATATTGATGAACGTTCAGGGCTGGGAGAGCGGGTAGGGAGGCCACTAGAAATCTGGTTAGCTAGGGCATGCTTGTACAGGACAACAAATAAACATTGATGGTGAGGGATTTTTTAGGACTTGCACCCCCTAAAATTTGAAATAGTAATTTTGATGGATCGAAGGAGAAAATTAGGAATGTTCATTGGCTTGACATAATGGAGATGGTTAATGAAGGTGAGGTTGTAAGTGTACAAGGGACTATTAGGATCATCGACAGTGATGTACTAAATGACAGGGATGACAGCGGTATCCCAAGTGTGGGGCAAGGATGAATGTAGCACTCCTTTTTTCTCCCAAACCAAATCCTTCCCCTTGTTAGGGAAATTATCTGTTACCTCCTTAAAATTGTGCCTATCTCTATAGATAGCCCTGCCTATAGGTGGTAAACCAAAAACTTTAGCAATGGTATGAACGCTTACCTCAAAATGCAAACCACGAACAAGAACTGCATCTTCATTCCAAGAATTGATGAATTCATTGGTCACCTCATCCTTCGCTCCCATAAAAATCCTAAATAAATGGATGAATATCTTGGCATTGAGAAGAGCTTCAATCGTCGAGCTAATCAGGAGGTTTGAAGGCTCGATCATGGCCATCGTACCACTGGAATTAGGGCAAGCACAACTATTGAAAAATATTCTAACAAACTTATTGGAAAGCCTCAAGCGAGAAATCACCATAAGAACATAGAATATATTAATAGGGCGAGGAGACGAGTGGCAGAAGAAAGCAATCAGAGTGACAGATTTGAAGCATAATTGGTACTAGTAGGCACACAAATCGACCATGACAAGGCACGTGAGGGATGTACCAAAGTGGAAGGAAAAGGTGAGGCAGACGGAGCAAGCGACAGGTGGAGCAGGCGAAGGGGAAAAGAGAGGGAATGGTGAATGGACAAAAATACAATGGGGAAAATGAGGGCGAAATGGTGGAGGCACAGAGAAAGTGAGGGCCAAGAGAGTTGGCTAGGCTCAATGGAACGAGGAGGGTATACCAAAAAAAACCTCGTCCTAACAGAGCTCCAGAAAAAGATGCAATGAGTTAAGTCCCAAAGGGACATGGTGTTGAGGAAAAACACCGAAGGTATTGAGAAAACACCTTTGTGGTAGTAAGAACTACCTTTTGTGGTTTTTTTTCGTTTGTGACTGGTGTTGACCAAGAACACCTTTGGTGTTGAAAAAACACCATTATGGCAGCTAACGCTGCTCTTTGTTGTTGCCTTCCACATCATGATTGGCTGCCGTGAGGACATCCTGGGGGAAGTCTTCTTCCCAAATGATCAAGTTGTTTTGGTTGGCTGCTCTGTTGGCTAGAAGGTCTGCTACCCTGTTCGCTTCTCTAAACACATGATGAATCATGCTTTGGGGGCATTGACTTAGGGAGGTTCGACATTCCTGAATTATGTTATGGATGTTCCACCCTCCATTGCTGTTGTTGTTCATGTGACTAACAACTATAGATGAATCACCTTCGAACATGATAGGATTAGTCAACGATTTGCTTATCTCAATGCTCCTCCAAAGAGCTCGGGCTTCCGCATAGTTATTAGTTTGAACCCCTAGGTTTTCAGTGAAAGCCATTATGATATTGCCCGTAGAGTCCCTGATGACACCGCCAACCCCAACATCCCTCGGGTTTCCTTTGGATGATCCATCAAAGTTGGCCTTAAGCCAACCTGGAGGTGGGGGATTCCACTTGACGTTACTCTTGGAACTGGGGTAGTTCTGGGCTTTGGTGCACTCGGTGGGAATCCCCAGGGATTTGAATAGGAAAGATTCTATCCCAAAAGTTGGGATGTCTATGCAAGGGATGAGGCTGGAGTTTTCAATGGCGAGGGACAATGCTCTAATAGCCACTATTTCAGGATTTCGAGGGCTGTCTTTGAAGATATGATTATTCTACTCCAACCAGATTTGCCAAGTCGCATGATGAGGCAGGACTTTCCAAAGGAAGTTGAGCCTAGTATTCCTAAATACACTGGGCCACTAGGTGAACAAGTCCAGGATGGATTTGGGCCACACCAAATTGATGTGGAACCTACTTATCAGAGAAGAGAAGACATCCCAGGTGAAGGGGCATTCGAGGAGGAGGTGTTGGGTGGACTCCCATGCCTGAGTGCAAAGATAGCATTTATTGGGGACAATTACACCCCTTCTGATCAAGTTGTCCATTGTTAAGATTCTATTATGGATAGCGAGCCAGCAAAAGTGAGCCACCTTTGGGACCAGATGTTTGATCCAAATGGACTTGGCAGTGGTCGGGTTGTCAATGGTATTGAGATGCTTTGGGGCCCTGTCTGTCAATTGGAAGGCAGATTTTACAGAGAAGAGGTCGTTGCTAGTGCCTTTCCAGCAAAGATTGTCTGCCACCTGAGTCTAGGGTATGAAAGTTGCCCTGAGGACATCCAGTAGAGATTCCATAGCTTTGTCAATGACAACATTTCTGACTCTGAACCGAATCTATTTCCATCTACGGCTTCCTTGGTCAGTGGTGATGAAGTCGACAACTCTGGGTCCAAATTTGTGATCAGTGAGGTGCTTGATTGCAGCAATGTCAGGGTCTTTGACCAGGGGCTCATCCCTAGCCCACGGTTCATGCCAAAAATTGATATCTTTGCCATCCCCGAGCTGCCATCTTATCCCTTGTTGGAGAAGGTGCTTGGTGTGGATTATGGATTGCCAAAAGTGGGAGCCATTGTTGGGACTTCCTTCATCCCTGAAAGAAAGGTGTTGCAAATATTTTCGTTTGACAATGGAGACCCACTCCAAATTGGCATTGGTGACAACCTTCCATGCCTGTTTGGCCAAAAGGGCCTGATTCATGAGACTTATCCTACGCAACCTGAGCCCACCTCTATCTTTTGGAGTGCACACTTTATCCCATGCCATCAGGTGGAACTTTCGTTGATTATCAGAACCTGCCCATAGGAAGCATTTTTGGATCTTCTCTATAGCTTCTCCCACTGCCACTGGGATTTTGAAAATGGACATGAAGTACATTGGTATGCTTTGGAGGATAGATTTGACCAAGGTTGCTTTTCCCGCTTGGGAGAGGAGAGCCCCTTTCCAGCCTACCAATTTCCTTTGGATTCTTTCTGTGACATTGTTCCACATATTCTTGGTTGGTCTGCCTCGAAACATTGGGAGGCCTAGGTATGTGGTCGGGAAATCAGCAATGGTGCATCCCAAAATACCTATAATTTTGACCTACCTCTTGATGGGGGTGTTGGTGAAGTAGAGTTTACTTTTGGTGAAGTTGATCCTCTGACCAACAATGTCCTCATAGAGTTTGAGAATAGCCTTAATGATTTTGGCTTCAGCCACAGAGGCTGATGTAGCCAGCAAGGTGTCATCAACAAACTGTTGATGAGTTGAAGGCTAGATATTGGAGGTAGCCTTGATACCAGTTATCAACTTTCTGGAGCAGGCAAATTTGATGGCCCTTGCTAGATTCTCCACTAGAATGATAAATAGAATGGGAGATAGGGGGTCCCCTTGTCTAAGACCTCTGACATTGGGGAAATACCTTGCTGCTGACCCATTAACAAGGATGAAGAACCAAGAGGAGGAGATGCAGTTTGAGATCAAATTAACCCAGTTCTCATGGAAACCGAATTTGAGGAGGACCTTGGTCAGCAACTCCTTGTCCACTCTGTCAAAGGCCTTGTTCATATCAAGCTTCAGGAAGAAGGCAGACTTGTTGGAAATGTGGGCTGAGTGGATAAGCTCATGAACTGTGATGACACCGTCAACAATGTTTCGCCCCTTGATAGTACTCCCTTGGTAGGGATCGATGATGGATGGGAGGATGCTAGTGAGTCTGTTGGCCAAAGCTTTGGACAGGATCTTGTAAATGACATTGCAAAGGCTAATGGGGTGGTAGTCAAATAGGGACTAGGAATTGGACCCCTTGGGAATAAGAGCAAGGAAAGTGGAATTGACATCTCTGGGAATGGATTTGGTGAGCTGCATTTGAGAAATAGCTAGGCAGAGGTCGAGGCCAACAATGTCCCAATAGGTTTGGAAAAATCTAGGGGAGAAGCCATCAGGGCCAGGGGCTTTGTCTAGCTGCATGGAAAATAGGGCCTGATGAATTTCTTTAGGGGATATAGGGCTAAGGAGAAATTCATTCATGGCTTCAGTGATGGAACTAGGAATGCTCTCGAGAAGGGAGACCATGGCCAAACCGGAGGGAGGGGGTTGGGGGCCTAGGAGGGATTCGAAGTGGGAGACAACTTCATCCTGGATCTGGTGAATGTCAGTGGTGAAAGACCTATCTTGCCTAGTGAGGCCCTTAATCCTATTCGCTCCCCTGTGCCTGAGGGTGGAAATGTGGAAAAACTTGGAGTTGGTGTCTCCTTCCTTGAGCCAAAGCTATCTTGATTTTTGATGCCAAAACATTTCTTCCTTTCGCAATGTATTATGGTATTCTGAGAGTAAAAACGCGCTCTTCATCTCTGAGATTGTCATCCCCCTACCCCTTTTGGAACCTGTCCTCAATATGTTCGAGCCTATTTTTGATGTTTTTCTTATTTTCAAATATATTCCCGAATGTCTCTCTGTTCCACCCCTTCAGTTTTATTTTAATTGATCAAAGTTTCTGCATTACCTGGTTTATAATAGTCCCAGGGAACTTTTTCCCCCACCATTCGCCAATCAGTCTTCTGAGATCTGGGTGTTGTGTCCACATTGACTCAAAACGGAAGGGGGTCTTGAACTGAGATCTATTTACAGTTTCAAAGATAAGGGGGTTGTGATCGGATCCTATTTTTGGGAGTGCCTGAAGGCTAGCATCACCAAAGAGGGGGAGTGCTTCTTGGGATAACAGAAAGTGGTCCAAACATTCTTGGATAAGGTCTCCGCCCTTCCGTATGTTGCTCCATGTGAACTGAGACCCCCTCAAATTAACGTCCATGAGTTCATTTGAGTCAACGAACTGTGCAAAGTCGTTGGTGGTTCTGGTGGTTAAGTTATTCCCTCCTCTTTTCTCTGAGTAGTGCAGGGGGTATTGAAGTCCCCTACTAGTATCCAAGGGACATTGCTAAATGCTTGCCTCATCTGAGTGAGGTTATTCCATAAGAGCAGTCTGCCTTGCTGAGAGTTGGGGGCATAAACATTTGTCACTACCTAGGAGAGCTGGGTGTTGGGATCATAGAAGTAAATATTGGACTTCGCCTGAGATGACTCTTCCTTCTACTTTGGTAGGGTCCCAAAGACAAAGGAGACCTCCTGAGGTACCAGAAGGAGTGTGGGCAGACTCACAATTTCTCCAAATGGTTTTGGCAACTCTTGATGACCAGTTTTCCCCTAATTTGGTTTCTTGGATGAGAAATATGGTGGGTTTATAATCTTTTCGCATGGCAACAACCAGTCTTTGTTTGGCTGCCCCATTTAACCCTCTCGCATTCCAGGAGAGGACTTTCATTTGGAACTCTTGGAGGTTTTTTTGCCCCCTTTGCTTTGTTGCGTGGGGGGTTTGGATCTCTTGGTTTCTTCCCTGTTGGTGCTTCCAAGTTCTTGGAAAAGGGTTTTTTGGGTGCCATTGGCTATATCTTCAGTTGTATCATGGTTTCTCAGTTCAACACCTGAAGGCCTACCCTTTTTCTTATCACCTCCTACATCCATTTGGGACTTTTTGAAACTTCTGGTTTGTTTTGGACTCCATGGTTCAGGGGACTCTTGGGATGAATCATCACTGTCAGATTCGACACTGGGGGTTTTAGATGGGGAGAGGGGCATTCCGATCCCAATGGGGTGGGAAGGATGGGGGTGGCGGATTAGAGGACTGAGATGGTTTGGGGGAAGAGCTCAAGGAATCGATGCCGGTGATGGGAGGGGACAGGGGGCGTGAATGAGGCGGTGAGGAATGGGTTTTTTGGGGGAGATTGGCCTTGGGGGATGGTTGGGGGAGAAGGTCTGGGATAGGGAGATCCATTCCAGGGAGCTCCTCAACATTTATATTATCAAAGAGACTATGATTTTTGAGTAAATTGAACTTGTTAGAGGTAGTGAACAGACCACTTGCCTTTTGTATATCACCATTTGGAGGAGGTTGGGCCTGTTGCTTGCTCCTGTGGTTCTGGCTTTGTCCCATTCTAGCTTTCAGCTTCTATTTTTCTTCTTGAACTGGTCGATTGGAAATCTGGGAGACGGTCTGTGCTTCTTTACGCTTCGGGCACTGGGACGGAAGATGCCCTTGAGTTTGGCAGTCAAGGAAAAATGCGGGTTTGTTTTCGTATTCTAACGGCTGGGTTCGGCAATATGTTCTGTAAATAAGATTGAGATGGTCAGGGAGCTGAGTCTCCAGATTGATATTGACGCAAATGCGGGCATGCGTCAGGCGAGTCCGGGTGCGAGTAGTTGGGTCAATTGCGATGAGTTCCTTGATAGCTTGGGCTATCCCTTGGAGCGCATCTTCATGGAAGAAATGTGCAGGGAGGTTTGGGAGATGGACCCAAATGTGTGCACAGTTAATGTTCAGTGTGTTTGGGTCAAACTTGGCTTCCCATTTACGGAGAAATGGGCTTCTTCTTCCGAAGAACCATGGGCCCCCTGATAAAATGTGGTCTGCGTCCTCCTGAGTGTTGAGGCGGATCATAAAAAACCCCTGGACATAGCAGATAGTTCTAGACACCCCCTAGTTTTCCATTTAGTCGTCACCCAACGTCGTATTGAATCCATATCCAGGCATCCTCCGATGAACTTCCCTACCAGGGAAAAATAATCTAGGGTCGCATACCCTTCCACTTGCTATGGATAAAACACATCGTTTCCTTGATCTACAAAGGTGTTAGATACGAAATTCAAGGCTTTAGGTTTCCCTTGGAGGGCTTCTACAAACGAGACTTGACCGATCCTCTTATCATCGTCTAAAGATTTATCGGGAGGATTTTTTCCCTTGATGGCTTTGTTCTGGTCGTCTATTATGCCTAGGTGAGTCTTGATTGTTTTTTTGCTCTCCATGTGTTGGTCTCTAGGCTTGTTTTTTGTTGTCACGCTATTCCTCATACTCTTGTTCCCGCTTCTCTGCTTCCCGCTTACCTCGTAATTCAAATATTCGTTCGCCATCGCATCCTCAATCAACTCTTTCGAAACATATACCTATCCTAAATTTATTTTTGCTTTTGTTATTGATTATAAATATTTTTCCTCAATCTAGAGCATCCTTATATCTAACTAAGGCTTCTATAATGACATTTTTCTATGGTACCAAAATTTTCTTCATGAAAAGCCTTTATTCTTTGAATTTCTTTGAAATTTTGAAATAAAAACTATATTGATAAAACCTAATCCAAAATAACAATATTTTTTCTTTTGAATAATAAATTTAATTTTTAAAGTATATTCTAATATAATTTTAAAATATAAAAATATTAATAATAAATCAATATAATTTTGTCAATGAGTCCTTGGTTCAATGGTTGGAACATATAGATGGTGTAGCCCATACCAAGGTTTAAATCTCAATGGCACCAAATAGACTCTATAGCTCAATGTGACTAAATTGCCCCAAAAGAGAAAGCAACCATTTCAAAACCATATTTAAAATAATAAAATAACAATAATATAATTTAAAAAATAAAAAAATATGTAATAAATATTATTAAAACTCCAATGTATTGTTATAATATAATTATATACAATAAAATTATTCTACACATATAAAAAATAGAATGCATCAAAATTAAATTTATCTTGTCCTTAAAAGAGATGAGGAAAATTCCTTATCAATAGGTAATGGAATTCATTAATTTTAAAATCTTTTAGATAACTTCCCTCTTTTAATATGATATGTAAAGGTCATAACATAGGTCATATTAAGTTTAAGAATTATTTGAAGAATTATTTGGTGATCGGGATAGGATTTTGTGAGAAAACTAAATCATAAATTATATTTTGTTTAATAAATGTGTTTTTTATTGGGTTGAAGTTTAAAGAAAAATGTTTCATCTATTTAAAAAATATTTTCATTTTGATAATTATTATGTATATGGTAGCTCAATTAGACCATGTAAGCAATTATGAATTGGTAGAGCTAAGGGCAAATTTTTTCTAAAAAATAACTCATATTTTAGAAGCCATTTCGTTACATAGAGTTGTCTAATCTAGGCATTTTTGTACCATTTTGTACAAAAGTTGAAGAGATTTGAAATGAGTGGTCATACAAAATAATCCAAGCAGTATTGAGGGAGATATGACCATGTGAATACAACCATCTAGAACAAGGGCAATGCTAGGAAAAAACATCTAGAAAAATATCTCATCTTTTAGGAGCCATATCTTTGAGAAGGGTTGTTTGGTTCAAATGATTCTTAGACCAATTTATATGGAACTTGAAGAGATTTTAAATGATCGATCATATGAAGGAATCCAAGCAATATTGGAGATATGACCCTATGAATTCAGCCATCCAAAATAAGGGTAGTGATGATTTTTCAATTTGCGAGAAACAAAATTGCAGATATTTGTTAGCTAGGATTCAGATGATGGGAGGAGCAATGGAGGGCTAGGGCATCAACAAAGTGCAATAATCTATCTATAAATAGAATTTTTTAGCTAAGTTTCACTATCCCCTCATTATCTTAGAATTTTTGCATGTAGATTATTGTAGGTTTATTTTCAAATAATATAATCACCATAGGATATAATGGTAAATTTTAGTATATATCAAGTTATAGTTTCCTTCCTATGGACTAATTTATATCTAAATAATTATAATCATCCCTATTAGTAGATGTTAAGGAGGACCTCATAGAGTAGCAATACTTGATGCTCAAATATAAGGTAGTCATTGGTAAATTTAATGGGTTTTTACTAGGGGGTTTGTCTTTGAGAAAATGGATTGAGAGGAGATGGAAGTCCCCAAGAGTGAGTTTATCCTTTCTTTCCAAAACTTTTATTCCTAACCATTTTTTGTTCTAAGGAAGAAAGAGGTAGAATATTTAAAGAGGGTCATTGGTTTATGGGAAAAGCAAGACTCTTCCTTACTCATTAATATGAAGGCTTTTAACCTGAAAATATAAAACTATATCTAGTACTAGTATGGATCAGGATGTATGGGTTATCCATTGAATTATTGGAAATAGATACCTTCAAGGCAATAGAAAACACTCTAGGATAATTCCTTAATATTTCAAAAACTACAAAATATGGAGTCTTGTCTATTTATGCCTGGATATTGGTCATGATTGATATTAGGAAACCTTTACCATAATCAGTTATTCTTAAGTATGGGGATAAGTTGTGGATCCAAACCATGGATTGAAAACATATTTTTCATATGTAGAATATTTCATAAGGTGGGACATATTGAGATATCATTACCTAAGAAGAGTCCAACAAAAACATATGTAGAAAACCATAAGAGAAACTTACAAATGGATATGGATGAGGATAGTTTTCAACTTCCAAAAAATAGGTCTAGACATATGAAAGTCAATAAACAACGGAGACCTGTAAGTAAGAATATTAGAAGAAATACCAATTCTTTTGATGCTTTATCCTATAAAGAAAAAGTAGATTAAAGCTTAGAGGACATGGTACAATAGGATCAAAATATTAACAAGGAATTGTCTACTCAGTATAATCTTGATTTAGGGATGAACATTCTTGTTGAACATAAAAAATGTGGCTTATCAAATTTTGAAGACTCTCTTGAAGTACCATGCACCATTCAAGATTAATAAATTGGTAGAGAAAATGTAGTGTTAGATGTTAATACCTCTACCATTAACAAGGAAATACCAAAAAAATAGTAGTATAATCCTTAGTAGAGCCAGAGAGGATAAATATACTGAAAAATGAAAGTTTTGAAAGAATATTGAGGAATAGAATAATAAGACCTCCCAATACTGGCAAGGCAAAAATATGAAAACCTTCAAATTATCAAGAGAGATCCATGGAAGCAAGAGCAAACATAGAGAAAGAAACACAATATAAATTGGTTGAACTTCTTTTTACCAAACAACAAAATGATATTGGTAATTCCTAGAAGGGGCTAGCAGCCCCTAATGATACATGATTACCATATCATTTAATATAAGGGGAACCAATACCCCCTCAAAGCAAAGGTGTATCGAGGACCTCTATTTAAGTAATAAGCTTGATATTCTTTATATCCAGAAAACTAAAATGACAATGAAAAATATTTTCAAAACTATAAAAGCAGTATAGGCAAGATGTGAATAGGATGTTGTGGATTTAGGAGAGATAGGGGAAATTCTAACATGTTGAAATCTATTTTGAACCTCCTACAAAATCATTCATAAAACTAGGCATTGGATATTCTCATTAGTCACATGCTACTTTGCAAATACTTGTTTCATCCTTATCAATGTCTATGAACCTACAAATCAATCAAACATATTAGAAGTATGGAGTGGGATTGAAGCCTTTTATGAGAAGTAAAGAACAAGAAACTTGATTCATGATCATAGGAGATTTTAATGCCATAAACAAGTTGGATGAAAATTTTGGGAAAATTGGAAAAATAATCCAAAGTAAGATATTTTTTAGTTTGTATTCAAAACAATAATCTATGAGGGGTTGAGTTTGAAAAGGACAAGTATACAAGGACCAACAACAGAACAAGCTAGAACCTTATCACAAAAAAAATAGATAGATGCATATTTTGATATCATTGGATAGATGAAGGCACTTGTGCTAAAATTAATACCTTGACAAGGACTAGTTCAGATCACTAGCCAATAAGAGTTAAAATATTAATAAGTGAATTAAAAAACTATAGTATTTTAAATATGAGTAGATGCGGGAAGCCCATCCTCAATTTGTTGATATGATAGCACAAACATGGAATTTTTTAGGAAACAGGAGGCTACATACACTTCCAAACTAAATTAAATAGATGACATCTAGATTAAAATAATATAACAATAACACTTTCATAAACATTTTTTAGAAGAAAGAAGAAATAAAAGATAAAATTCCAAAAATTTGAGCACAATAATCCAATCTCAGAGGAAAGGTATTTGCTTAGTGAATATCATAATATTTTGAATAAGGAAGATAATTTTAGAAGATTAAAATCGGAATAGACTTGGTTAAAATAATATTAAAACACACTTTTCATAAGATGACAATAGTACAAAGATCAACATCCAAAATTAGTTCAAGGGGTTTGGATTGAAGACCAGATTGAAATAAAAAAGGAGGAATGGTTTTTTTACCAGAATTTTCTAAGATCAAAGGAGATTAAAGTTATTCATGATAAACTACTACAAGAAGTACCTTTAGTTATAATAGATAAATATAATAGCAAGCTGACAAAGCCTATTAATCTAGAAGAGGTTCATTCAACTCTTTTTTCTTTTGATAAATATAAATTCCTTGGTTTGGATGGACTCTCTACAATATTATTACCAACATAATTGGTAAATAGTGAAGGATTCTCTATTGGTGGTAATGAAACGGTCTAGGATAAAACAATACATACCTTGTAAAATAAATGCAACATATTTTACCCTAATTCCAAAAAATAAGGATGCAAAATTGGTTGATTAATTTAGGACCATAAGCCTATGTAATATGGCATATAAAATAATCTCCAAAGTGATGCCAAATTGATTAAAAACACTATTAGACAAATTTATTTCAGAAGAGCAAGGAGGATTTGTGAAAGGGGACATATTCTAGATAGGATCATAGTAGCTCATGAAGTAATGCATTCAATAGCTTCTAGAAAAGCAAGAGCAATGATATTAAAACTTGATATGAATAAAGACTATGATAGGATTAAATGGGGTTCTCTTTTTGCAATATTAGAAAAGTTTGAATTTAGTAAGAAATGGGTCAGACAGATTAAAGCTTATGTCTCTATAGTATCATATTCAATGTTGGTCAATGGGCTAGTAATGGAATCATTTAAAGACAAGAGGGATCTTAGAGAGGGGGATCCTCTATCACCATATCTATCATTATTTTGGTTGAGGTATTGGGAAGGAACTTGGAGAAGGCATACAAATATGGGCTAATAAGTGGATTTAAGGCTAGTAATAACATCGACAACATCACCCATCGACAATTTTTAGATGATACAACATTTTTTAGGAGGGCAAGGAAAATGAGGCCAGAGCTTTGAATAACTTATTAAAGGAATATGAAAAAGTTTTACGGCAAAAAATTAATCGGACAAAATCTAAAATTTACCTCGTAAAGACTCCAGCTTGAAATAAATAAGGGGTATGTGGGTTACTTCAAATGGAGGTAAATTTACCAAGAATATATCTAGGGATGACCTTATTTGAGGGGAGAATGAGGATATAACTATGGAATCCATTAGAAATAAAAATTAGAATAAACTACGAGCATGGAAAGGTAGATGGTTATTGTTAGCAAGAAGAGTGCAGCTAATTGAATTAGTCTTACAAGCCATTCCAAAATTTTATATGTCCTTCTATATTATGCCAAAAGTGGTAGGAAAAAATTAATATATGTCATGTGGTCATTTTTAAGGTTAGGATTACATGATAAAAGAAAATTTTCTTTGGTGAAATGGAGAAAGTTGTGTGATGATAAAACTAGGGGAGATCTTGGTTTAAGAGTTCTTGCAGATGCAAACTTAGCTCTAAAGGAAAAAGTAATTTGAGATTGTACAAAGAGATTCAAATACAATGGGCAAGAATTCTACTAAGTACGTTGATCCCAATGACCCCTTCTTAATATTTATTGCATTCTCATTACTAGATGGTTCTACACTATGAAATAATTAAAATAAATAAATTATTCTAATGATTAAAGGTCGAAGATGGGTGGTGGGAACTAGAGAAGAAAAATTATATTTGGATGAATACTTGGTGTGATAAAAGATCACTCAATCTAGATTCAAATTTGAAACCATGGATGAGATTAATTTAAGATAAATATGGTGAAGGGTTTCAAAATTTATGTACAAGGATCAAGAAGGAAGATACAAATGGAAAGAATTTTTTTTACAAGTACACCAGACATTGTTGCTAGGAGGTTGTTGGACATTATGAGGAGTGTTTGTTGTCATTGATGTCAAAAGAATTCTTGTGCTATGTTCGTCATATTTGAGGACATTAAGTGTTTCTTCCAAAAGCAAGAAGTTCTTGAAAAGCAATAGGTTATAATATTTATTTTTAAATATTATATACCCAAGAGGGCTCAAAGAATGAAAACCCAAGGAAGGAGAAGCAAGTTTAAATTAAATAATAATATTTTATTATTATTATTTCGGATCAAAAATCGAGTTTAAGAAGATCAAGGATCAAGTTGGAAAAGACCCACAAGCAGATTTAATTTAAATTAAAATTTTAATTTAAATAATGATGGGTGCTAAGGTTTAATTTAAAATATTTATTTAATATTTTAATATTTGAATTCAAATTAAAATTCGAATACTCGCTGACGTTGGAGTATGATATAGTTTGCATATAAATAATTCCAAAGTTTGGCATTTGAAAAATCATCCATGCGATTGTTTATTGTCTTGTGCAAAGGAAAGACTTGTATTTTCGCATGTGTATTTGAGCAGAGAAAAGAACAAAGGTTTGTGGCCTCCGAAATCTACTCAAAGCCCCTCATAGCTGAGTTGACAGCCAAGGGCTATGTTAGATGCTTTTGGGATGCTTGGTGGGTTCAAACCTCATGCATGTTGTTTTGTTGAAGCGAGGTTCGTGTTGAGTTTGCATTGTTCGAAGGAAGAAGGAATTCAAAGGCATGTTTGTACCTTTTGGCTCTTGTGGAGCCACGCAGCCCAGTTGGTGGGCGCAAGTGCTACAAAAGCGCTTGGGGGAGAACCATCAACGGTTCAAATCCTGCCAAGGCCTTTTGGGCAGCATAATAAAGGTATGCGCATTGTTTGGGTTGACTTGGCTTATGAAAAATAAAAAGGGAAAAATAATTTTTGTTTCCAAAGGTTTATGTTAATTAAAGTTTTTACATAATTAATTTGGATTATAAGTTGTTTAGGGGAGTTAAAAGGGGAATGTAAAACTTTGATTTTTGAATAGAAATTTTAAGTGATTAAGGAGTTATAAGGTATTAAGGAAAGTTTATTTTTGAAGATTGAAGGTTATTGAATATTATTTTAAAGTTGGAGATTATAAGGTGTATTTGAGTATTATTTTTGTATTGAAGAAATATTTTTGAAGAAGTGTTAGAGTGATAATTCTTGTCATCTAACCTTTGTGCTTGGAAAGGAAAGTGGTTATAATTGATACAGGTTTTGAAGTCTATTCTTCATGAAGTAAAAGGTATGGTCACATTCTTCTTTGGTTGAAATAATCAATTGGTTGAGATTTTCTGAAAACAAGATTGGAGTGAAAATGACTTGGTTAAGTTTTCCTTTGTGGGTTTTTTGAATGATGAGTTTTATAAAATGGAAGTAAATGCTATAAACCTTTTTTGATAAGCATTGTTGGAGATTTTGACTGAATGCATACTTCATTGTTGGGTGATTGAGATCCCTTGTTGTTGAGTTTGAATATTGGATTAGGTTTTGAAATAACATGAGTATCATTGTTATGTGAAGTTGTGAACTATCTTGAACTAGGGTTTGTGCAAGAACATGAGTATCATTCTTATGTGAAGTGGTGAACTATCTTGAACTAGGGTTTGTAATATCATGAGTATCATTGTTTTGTTTGATTAGCATTTTTTTTGAAGTGATTGGTTGAGTGAAGAACTTGAACTAGGGTTTGCAAAGATCATGAGTATCATTGTTATGTGAGGATTAATTGATAAGTATTGTTGTTCAAGTGATTGGTTGAGAAATTGATTGAGCTTAGTTGAGTGGATGTGTTGAAGTGATAGTTCAAGTTCTGTGAAATAAATTGTTCCATATTCGAAATTGATTTGAGAAAGATATTGAGTGTTTGTAAGTGTGAAACATATTGAGTCTCTAACAATTCTCTATATGTTTATGTGATAAAAAGAGAGATTGAAAGTGATTGAGCATTGTAGTGAATATGAAGCATATTGAGTCTCTAAAAATTATCTATATGTTTCTATGAGATTGAACAAGTTCTAGTGAGGACTTGTTGAGAAAATTTGAGGTAAGTCTTACAGAAGACTTGTAGACAGATTAGTGTGAGCTTTTGTGGGAACTTGCAATACAGAATTGAGGATAGAGATTATTGAGTAGATTGAACAAGTTCTAGTGAGGACTTGTTAAGTAGATTGGAAAATTTATAGAGAGGACTTTTAGATAGATTAGTGTGAGCTTTTATGGAAGTTTACAAGGTATATTTGAGGTAAGTCTTTGAGAAGACTTGTGAGCAGATTTTATTGATTGATTTGTTTAAACCTTGAGTTAAGGTTTAGGACAGATCTAGCAGAATTGATTTAAGATTAATTCAAGCTTTGTGTTAAGGCTTGAGGATAGATTTGTGCTAGACCGAAGGACTATGTTTAGTGCAAATTTGTGGATAGAATTTGGTGCATATTTAAGGATAAATTTGTGTCATATCAAAGACAGATATTGAGTAGATTTGTGCTAGACCGAAGGACTGTGTTTAGTGTAGATTTGAGATAGATATGAGAGCAAGCTTTGGATGTGACATAGTATAGAGGACAATAGTCTCCAGCAGATAGAGATCCATTAGCCAAGACAGTGAGGACATGTCTTCAGAGTGAGGACAAGAGTCTTCAGTGGATAGAGATCCATTTGCCAGTGCAATTGAGGCAACAATTATTCTAGAATATCACCAGCTAGAGTAGAGGAGATTGGTGTCTCCTGTGGATAGAGATCCATGAACTTGATTAGAGGATTATTGTATCCTTTGGATAGAGGTCCATAAACATTGTAATAGGGAAATTATTCCCAAGAGATTGATTGAAAAAATTTAGTGAAATATTTTCTCCGTGGAGTAGCCCACATTGGATGAACCATGTTAAATTGGTGTCTCTATTATGTGTGGTGATTTGTGCATTGCTTTGATTACTGTTGTTGATATTGCTATCTATACATTGCATAATATTGATTGGAAAGAAAAGTAAAAAGTGGTCTTATACTTTTCATCCCCCCTCTCAGTATAAGCTTGTGTTCTTCAGAGGCAATTGAGCAGAAATATAACAACAATTATTATTCTAAGGGGAGTTGAGGATAAGCCGATTTGGGAGTTGAATAGCTCAGGAGAATACATGGCTAGAAATGGATATAATGTAAAGCACCAACAAAATAAGAAATTGCAAGAATATGAAGAGATATTTGGGATAGCTTGAGCATTCAAAAAGTCTAAATGTTTGTATGGCTAGTCAGTCATAGGAAAATTTTATCCTAGGATAACCTAATAGAAAGGGGTTTTCATGGCCCCTCTTAATATATTCTATGTAAAAAGGAGGAGGAGAGTATAGACCATATTTTGGGACATTGTTCAATAGTCTAGGAACTATGGTGGCTATGGATTCTTGATATGTTTTGTAAATACATGACGATGAATAATGGTTAAAGCAATGACAAAGCACTTTTAAAAGTGAGGTTTTATAGACAATCTAGGATACATCAAAAGATACAATACTTTGGACAATATGGATGGAAAGGAACAAAAATTTATTTAGAGAAAAGAAAAGCAGTTTAGAGGTAATGAAAAGGAATATTTGTTTAGCCATAGAGGAATCTAAACCAACCCTATCAATGTAGCCAATTCATTATCTTGAAGCAGAGAGCCTTGATAGATGGAGTAAAATCATCAAATGAAATTATGATGTTGGGTACATGAGAAAAAAAAGGAAGGCAAAGAATATAAAGTGAAAATCATCGAAAGTGTAGTTGGTCAAATTGAATTTTGATGGAGCATCTAAAGAAAATCTAAGACCAAGAGGAGGAGGAGGAATAATTAAAAATAATAGAGGTGAGATTTTATCACATTATGCTTTCAATAGTGGATTTAAGATATACTATGAAGTTAAAGCTTGGGTAGCTTTAGAAGGGTTAAAAATATGCAAACAAATGAAATGGAAAATGGTATGGATGGAAGGTAATTCATTAATAGTAATAAATACAGTTTTTAGAAAAGAAAAGGTTCCATAGAACATACAAGAGATCATTGTAGAAATATAATAAATTGCTACAAAGTTTGAATAAATCGGGTTTACACATGCGTTAAGGGAAGGGAACAAATGTGCAAATAGAATAGCCAATCAAGGGGTTTTGATAGAGGATCATGAAGTTAAATTCTCTTAGAAGAAGTAATAATTTTAGTTGAAGCTAACAAAAAAATATTGCCTATCATAATCATATAATGATGAAGATTTACTTAAATGTTTTCCATTGGAATTATTTTTTATATTTTATAACATTAATGTGTTTTCTTATGAACTATTTATTACATTTCTTGTGGTTGCACTTATGCTTCAAGAAGAAAACTAACAATCCAAATCTAGAAAAATAGACTATGATAGAGTGAAGTTTTGGAAATATTATTCTTCTAAGATGGAATGCATAGACAATAGAGATGAAATTTTGGTAAGAATAAAGATGTTGAATTTTAAAATATTTGATGTTGAATAGACAATAGAGATGAAATGTAAGTATCTAGTTATAGCAAGTCAATCAAAATCATAATTGAATTTGTTTGTAAACACTCAAGCTCTAAAATTCTTATTCGTACTATTTCATGACCATTCTAAAAAGTTGAAGAATATAATCAATTAAAACTATTTTTTAAATGGGTTATGTAGGAGTGAAACTGGCATCACCCTTATCACATCATAATCATATAATAATATTATAATAGTCTGACAATTAGACAAGATTCAAGCTTTTTCTCTTTCTTCAAAGTTGAAGAATATAACTTATTCGACTAGTAACATTTCATCAACATACATCATTTAATATCGAATAAAAATATTTTAATTGCTATATAATAACATTGATTAAATAATTATTTTTTAACATTTAATAAATTATGTCTTTTGTAATGTTTTTCTTTTTAACATACTGTCAACCAAAACATATCATAATCATATAGTAATATTATAATTAGACAAGATTCAAACTATGTCTCCTTATTCAAAGTTGAAGAATATAACTTATTCAACTAATAATATTTCATCAACATACATCATTTGATATCAAATAAAAATATTTTAATTAATATATAATAATATTAATTAAATAATTAATTTTTAACATTTAATAAAGTATGTCTTTTGTAATATATATATTTTTTAAATATACAGTAACAACCAAAACATATAGTTAGGGTATATCATATATCAAAGGTGAACCGTGAATCAAAGGCTTCCATTAAAAAAACCAATACCTTTACTATTATGATATCTCAAGGCTTCCATTAAAAAAACCCAATACCTTTACTATTGTGATATCCTGAAAAAGATTTTTATAATGTTATTATTTGATTTATTCAACTACACAGGCAACCATGATGAAATCCATTGAAACGTGATAAGCATTTATCGAATAAAATAACCAAAAAAACATTCAAGTTGTGATGGAGATAATTTTTAAAAAAGATTATACGTTTGCCTTGAAAGCCAATACATTTGTTGTTGCATTTGACAGCCGTATTGAGAGCGACTAAAGTGAAAATCAAAATTTGACTCAGCGAAAAAAAAAAAAGCCACAAGAATTAGCCTCGACCAACCCTTATTAAAAATCAAATGATGCCCTCTAAAGTCCATGCACAAACATTATGGCCATCCAATTTGGAATTTATTCGCATTAATCTTTCACTTTTTTGGCATAATTCCACGTTACGAGGCAGAGTTTCCGGCGGTCGTAGGCGGCAAATTAATTACAGAAGGAGATTACCTAGCGACGTTCGATAGCTTCCTACCTATCACGTCGCTACTTCTATTTTCTGCTTTTTTAGTCTGTATTCTTCCTACTGAGAAGACGTATGCCGGAAGGGCTCTCTCCCAGGAATAGATGGTTGGGCAAAACTCTCGTCAGAATCGTAAGCATTTGGCAAATAACCTTTTTCCATCCTGTGTCTTCAATATATAAATCTCCGTATGCAGTTGTGGTGTGTGGTGTGGCGTGTGGTGTGCTGTGATGTGTGGTGTGGCGTGTGGTGTGCTGTGGTTTCCAAAAAGAACCAGCAGACAGATTTGTGATTTGACTACTGTGTATGGAGCCTACTCTTCTTCTTTCTTCTTTATCATCTGTAATTGCTAGGTTGATTCGACCATTTGGCGTATGAGAAGCAAATAGATATCAAGGAAAAAGAAAAAGGGCAAGGAAATACAGAGAGAAAGGAAAGGAAAGGAATAATGATGGAGGGGAAATTACTGAAGCCAATCAGTTTCAAGTATGGAAGTAGCACAACTGCTCCATCAAGCCCTGGAAGGAGAAGTTGCAGTAATATGTGCGACGATTTCTATTTCAGCGAGCCGACCAGTCCCACTCATTTTCTCAAGGCAGATCATCTCCGCGCCTCCACCCCCATCTCCAGCTACGATGTGAGATCGAGAGCAGTTCCCTTCGCCTGGGACAAAATCTCAGACGATTCTGCAAAGGCGGCGGCGACTGCCGCCGAGAATGCCGATCGAAGCTTCTCAACGTCATCTTACGTCGATCACAGCTTCGAATTTGCATTCAGTTCGAGGTATTCAGAGGCCGACGCGGATCCTGTCTCTGCCGAAGAACTCTTTGTAAATGGTCAAATTCGTCCTCTAAATCAGCAGCAGCCCAAGTCATTGAGGTCCAATGGTCGAAGCCAGTGGCCGCCTCGCCCTTCCAGATCCCCATGGGTGAATCCACATCAAGATAATCAATTTATCAAGAAAGAGGATGATTCTTCTGATTCTTCTGCCTTCCCCGCCCCCAAAGTCCGAACTTCTCTGCGCAACTTTCTGAGGGATGAAGGGGGTAATAATACAAGTATAGGGCAAAGCGAGGATAAATTCTTCCGCATTCATGAAGGAATTAAGGAGGGGAAAAGCAAGGATTCGAGGACTTCTTTCAGAGGGCTTTCAAAGCGATGGAGTCTAAAGGATTTTCTGTACCGAAGTAGCAGCGAAGGGAAGGACAGATTGTGGGGATTACCCCTGGTTCCTCCTGCAAAGCAAGCGCAGAAGCATGTCATGACGAAGAAGAAGAATAATAACAATTTAGGGAAGCCTGTGGAGGCTAAGCATTCTTCCATGAGATACAATGAGAGAGAAATTGTGGGGAAATCTGTGCAACTCCCGAGGATCGAAAGCGGGTCTGGTAAAGGAGGGAGAAGGGGGGTTACAGTGTCAGCCCAGGAGCTTCCTTACAACAAGGCGCATGCATCTCAGGTAGAAGAAAGTAAGAAGAAGACATTTTTGCCTTACAGGAGGGGTTTGCTTGGCTGCTTGGGATTTACCTCAAATTCGTTCACAAATTTGAGTGGATTATCCCCAACTTTGCATCCTTTTTCTTGAAATATTATGTATCGTCTCTGTATTCGTTCTTCTTTTTCTTGATCTTAAGGAAAACAGAAGGGTTGAGCAGGCCATCTCTGGATCTCGACAGTAACGACGGTAAAATCATAGTATATATTTGTAGGTGATTTAGCTTTGTGTTTTATATACTGCAACTTCTTGTACTTACTATTTATATGATAATTGGAAAGAGATTATAAGAGTTTCTTTGAAGATCAGATGATCGATGTATAGTAGATCGTTGTTGAACTGGTTTTTGGCTGTTGTTAAATCTATTTTCTTCCAGCATCACGTCAAAATTGCATCTCACAGCATTAATTCCGATCAAACTGTGTTAATATATCATCAAATTTTTCATATTATAAAAAATTTCATATTATTACCTTTCATGAACTAATTCACGAGAAAGGAACGAATAAGTTAATTGATAACAATGTAATACCTATCGATGAACTATCAATTTAATTCTCTAGGCAATTCTCTAGGCAATCAAAATAAAGAAAATATATATATATTAGAGGGAGGGTATCAAATTAACACTTCTGAGTCGCCGATGATTCCGCTTGCACGGCTATGGTATGAAAGATGGAGGAATTATTCCTTTTGGTTTGGTGGAAAACTTTTTCTAAATTAGATTGTCCTGGTTGGATTGCATTCTTAATAAACAACTTATTTTTGCAAGTAGTACGAGTTATATTAAAAATCTGAATCTCTTTCTTGCATGTGTTATCACGTTATAGGAGTTAAATAAAAAGTTGGTTTCACATTATATTTCGTACACATAATTTGCAATTTGGAGCTTTAAGTATAATATCATGTTTTAAATGTAATTAATAAAAATATATATTAATTGAGTTGAGTTTGAGTAAGTAGTTGGATGGGCTTGCTTTCACATTAAAGGTTTATATTCTTGAAAGCATAGAAGTTTCATGTGTATGAATAATTAAAAAAAAAAAAATTAAATAAATATTCTTAGTTTTACTATAAAAAGAAAGTTAAGTTATATTGATTGGTGGATAGTAGACTTTATAAATAGGGTATAAAAAGTTGATTTTATGTTATTTTGAGAGTATGTTTTGTTTTGTGTAGCAAGCTTAATAGCATTGGTATTTTGAAGGCGGGTTTGTGGTGGTTCAAGGTTATTTTGAAGGCAGGTTTGTTTAGAGGATTGTGGTGGTTCAAGGTTATTTTGAAGGCCACATGGTCTCTTTCCTTGAAGAGTTCTTAGGTGGTCTCACCTCAAACCATACACCTTGGGGGTAAGGTTAGGTGGTGAGGGATAAAATGTGACACGTGGTGATGATGGACGATTGGCTTACTCGATTAAGATGGAAGGGGAGTCTAGCTCAATGAAGGAGAAAGGTAGAGCTAAAGAGTGAATGTCATGTTAGAAAGAGTTGAAGGTCTCCTCCTACAAGCTTAGCATTAAAATGTTCTTTGTTATTGACTGTATATACAAATGTTTGTGGGTCGAACGCTAGTTTTAGTCCATCTCCACATGGTATGACTAATGGGTTGATCAATTGAAATGAATTTATATTTTGTCCTAGCATGGGTCCTTAAGGGTTGGTTAGAGGGTTTAGGGCTTTTAATGGGTTACATGCTAGTTTAGGTTTTTTGAGTTCCTTTTAGGTCTATGTTGGAGTCTTGTTTGGTTCAATTGTTTACGGCTTCTAGGTTGGGGATTCCTTCCTCTATTATTGATGCTCTAAAAGATAATAATTCTAACACTAATTCAAACCTTGCCTTTTGTATCAACTCGTGGTTGTCAAGTCCTTGTGGGAGGTATCTCTACCTTTGGTCTCATCAAGCTCCTTGGATATCACATTTTCATTGAATATGGTATAGGCAAAAGAGGATATCATTGGGAATTTTTAGTTTACTTAAGGTGTTTGATGGATAGAAAACAAGGGGAGACTTGACACATGGTGGGAAGTTGTAGCATTAAGCTTTTGGAAGGTGTAAAGATCTTATTTCAACAAAAATAGGGGAGTCATGTAACTTTGGTTGAGTGCTTATGACTGCATCAAAGAAAATTAATGTGAAAGTGAATGGAGAAAACATTATGAGAAACTATGGAGGTGGTGTTCAAATGAAGGGATTTGGACCTAGAACCACGGATGCACTTCCAAATCAGTGCAAGTAATAGTGCACATCTAGTCTCTTGTTCAACATAAGTGGTGTGACAAATTATCCACTTGTTTGGTCTATAATCAAATAAAATATTGACATTGTCTTGATGCTAATTTGTTTGTTAGGATGTTGTATAGAGTTGTTCATTGATCGGTCGTAGTTTCTAATAGGTTAATGATAAATGAAAAGTTAATCTATTTAAGTCATGTTATCATTCTTTGAGTGCATGGATATGAAAGTATAAAGCCATGATGACTTACAACTTATTGACATGGAGAATTATTCAGTACAATCTCCCATAACAAGTCAAGTTAGTCAAATTTGGTATTACAACCCCAAATTGTATATCCTAAGATAGACTTGATACTATAAAATATATGTTTTGAAACTATAAAGTGGCGAGTCCATTTGGAAACATGTATAAGAAGAATGCCCTATGGTTTGTGGTACTCAATTGAAATGCAAAGCAACCATTTTAGGACTATGTGGTAAAATACGTGGAATTCAAATAACTTTTAGACAAGTGGTTCTAGGATGTATATGGTTTTGTAGGTGCCATGTCAATGACTCGTTGCTACCTTTGATCTTTGTAATATATCAATTGCACTCTCCTTCATACAAGCGGTTGTCATTTTAAAGGAACTCAAAGAGAGAGATGCTTAGCTACTATAAGATATGAAATTTAACGCCTTACTTGCACCTCCCAATGAGAAGTTTTTGCTAGATCTAAACTCTTCAGAGCAAATACATGACATATGTGATAACAATAAATATGAAGATACAATACAACACCTAGCTCCCTAAATTTTATCAACATTGAAAAGACTTCAATCTTAATTGTATGTATATCTTGAGTTTAAGACTTCGTCTCTTATATGAAAAGATTTTATATATATATTAGAAAATTAAAATGTGTATGAAGAAAAAACTGTGTAATTAGCCTCATTCAATTTCTTTCTTATAATTAATAAAAAAAAACCAATACAAACCCAAAAAAATCTAATAATTAATAATAAAAAAACCAATACAAACCCAAAAAAATCTATAACAACTTAAGACAAATAATAAATGAAAATTTAATTATTAGTTTGAAAAAGTAGAAACGTCAAGATTGTTCCTCATCGTTATAAACATGATAGAGACTAATACTCCACCATAGTGAAACAAGGTTCTAATTTGAAATGTCAAGGGCGGTACAATTGAGCTGACGGTGACGGTGATGTAAAGTTGATTGGGATATTTATAGGTAGATGTATTTCACACGTCTACACTTCACCTGCAATTTGGCAACTAAGATGCAGGTTGGTACCATTGATAATAATAATAATAATTAAAATTTAATTGATGGTAGAGTCAAGTAAATGCCAAAAGAATAGTCCTGGCGGGTGAGGCGCATGTGGTGGCCGCCGTATAGGTCTACCGTTGCGCCCATTTCTCTATCTACCGTCGCATCCGATGTGCACGTGCTTTCCACTCAATTATTTTTTCTGATTTCTGTCATTTAGTCATCTTAGTATGTCAACTATCACGTGGTAGTTAACCGTAATGACGAACTAGCCCCTTGATTTATCGCCATACTCTGACTTTTTTAATGCCCACGGCAATATTGGCGTCTAGGCATCCTTAAATTTTGTTTTATCAAGTTGTCATTGTTTTTAAATTTAAACTTAGGTTCAAACTTTGGTGGTATCAGTTTGTGTAAAGGTAGTAGTTTGTTTGGAATCCTTTTGAGTGTATATCATATCGGATAAGATAGAACGAACCCTAAACGAGGGTGGTGCTAGTTTGCAAAGGTAGTAGTCTATGCGCCAGATCGACAACGATAGTACAAACCTCAAGCGAGGTCCCCATCTCATAGTGGTGCTAGTTTGCAAAGGTAGTAGTTTACTCTGAATCCTATGAGAGGTTTGGTGGGTGTAATCCATGTGGTTTGAATACTGCGCTAAACAAATACTAAAAAATGGTGGTGGTAACCAACTCTCCTGTATAACAAAAAAATTTAAATCATAATTTGAATTTCGATATATATCTACAGAGAATGTGTGACCAGGCGTGTGAGGTGTGTGTATTATATGTGGTGTTAGGTGGTATGTCGATGGGCCTCCGGAGTCCTTGCGCGACATGCACGAGGTAGGTAAGGGGGAGGGAATATATACATTAAAGAAGAATATATATATTTAGAATACAGCAATGAATGCCATATCTGTCATAGGTTTGTGACGTGTGGTGTGACATTATACTAACTTTAGAGATAATGACGGCCGTGTATTTTGGGTGAGGAGGATGTCGGCGCCATATTGCGTTACGATTCTGTATTTGTTTTTGTTTTTAGTAAAGTTCTTTTATAAGTTTTTGGTAGGGTGGCGACAAAGGGATAAGACTTTAACTTCTTATTTAAAAGGTGTCTTTGTAATCTTAAATATGTTGAGGATAATAATATTTAATGAAGAGAGGAGATATTTATTTATTTAGAGGATAATAATATTGAATGAAGAGAAGAGATATTTATTTATTTAGTTTGTAAAATTTATGTGTGTAATGATTCAGCAGCCAATTTTTGGAACCGATCGTGGTTAAGGTCAGATATTGGATGATAAGCATTCGAGATTATAATTATAAAAAAAAATTAAAAATTACTACAAGTTTAAATTATAAAGGTAATCACGTTATGTTTACTTCCACCGGCAAACAAAAATTTCAAAGAATTAATGCGCATTCGGGGAATCGAACCCCGGTCAGTATCGTGGGAGGGTACTATGATACCACTACACCAAATGGGCCGACACATCTAAAGGATATCTCAATAATATTTAATGTGTAGATTTACCAATATATCATCAAATTGCAAAGGAAACTGTCATTAGTCATTACCTGCAGCCAAATTGCACTTGGGAACGGTAGTTTTTTTTATTTATAATATTTAGTATTTGATTATGGTAAAAATTGTACCATCAATGTTGAGAGTTGAATATTTTCGTAAAACCATGATTTTTTATAAAGGAGAGAGATGAGCTCATCAATAAGAGAGTTAACACAATTATAATAATAATTATTATTATTAATTAATATTTCTTATATTATTATTGTTATTAATATTAATATTTATTAATATTTCTTATATACATTTACCATGGAGGTTGAACCCCGGTCTCATCACCGATAATACACGTGGTATCCTTGTCAATATTAATATTATTATTAATATTATTATTAATATAATTATTATTATTTTGTTAGGGGAGTGTGAGAAACTCTTACGATCGATGCTTAGGGCTAGGCATTCTCATCCTCACCATGACCCGGGCTAGGCATTCTCATCCCAACCATGACCCCTCGTAAGGTCGAGAGCTAAGCTTATTAATAGGGGCTAAACACACAATCATACACACACCCACTCTCTCACACACTCGTCCACACCGTGGTTTGAATCTTGGACCTCTCGAAGAAACTTTTAGGCCAGAAAGAAACATCGAGAGCCACTCTTAGGTGGCTGACAATGTCGTCCCATTTGGGTATACCACTATCTATAGGGAAGCCACAAGAGATATTTTTGTGTCCCCCTTCGCATCATAGAGGTTCAAACCATGGACCTCTCGTTCAACGAGGAAAAAATATTTAGGCTAGAAAGAAACCTCGAGAGCCGCTCTTAGGTTGGCCGACAATGTCGTCCCATCCGGGTATACAACTATCTAGAGGGAAGCCACAAGAGATTTTTGTGTCTCCCTTCGCATCGCAGAGATTCGAACTATGGACCTCCCATTCAATGGGACTAGGCTCACCTTCTGCACTTGCGATACAAAGATAGACAAACTTTTAGGTTAGAAAGAAACCTCGAGAGTCACTCTTAGGTGGTCAACAATGTCATCCCATTTGGGTATAACACTATCTAGAGGGAAGCCACAAGAGATTTTTTTGTGTTCCCCTTCGTATCGCAAAGGTTCGAATCGTGGACCTCTCGTTCAACGGGGCCAGGCTTGCCTTCTCCACTTGTGCTACAAAAGCAAACCAAACTTTTAGGTTAGAAAGAAACTTTGAGAGCAGCTCTTAGGTGGCCGACAATGCCATCCCATCTGGGTATACCACTATCTAGAGGAAAGCCACAAGAGGTTTTTTGTGTCCCCCTTCATATCGCAGAGGTTCAAACTATGGACCTCTCATTCAACGAGGCCAAGCCCACCTTCTCCACTTGCGCTACAAAGGTAGACCAAACTTTTAAGTTAGAAAGAAACCTTGAGAGCTTCTCTTAGGTGGTCAACAATGCCATCCCATCCGGGTATACCATTCTCTAGAGGGAAGCCACACGAGTTTTTTTTTTGTCCCCTTCATATCAAAAAGGTTTGAACTGTGGACCTGCTTTTCAACGGGGCCAGGTTCACCTTCTCGACTTACGCTACATAGGTAGACTAAAATTTTAGGTTATAAAGAAACCTCGATAGCCACTCTTAGGTGGTCAACAATGCCGACCCATATAGGTATACCAGTATCTAGAGGAAAGCCACAAGAGATTTTTTCGTCTCCCTTTGCATCGTAGAGATTCGAATAAAAAACTTCTAGGTTAGAAAAAAACCCCAAGAGTCTCTATTAGGTAGCTGACAATATCGTCCCATATGGGTATACCACTAACTAGAGGGAAGCCACAAGATATTTTTGTGTCCCCCTTCGCATCGTAGAGGTTCAAACTAAAAACTTTTAGGTTAGAAATAATTAATAAACCTTGAGAGCTGCTCTTAGGTGGTCGACAATGTTGTCCCATTCGAGTATACCACTATCTAGAGGGAAGCCACAAGAGATTTTTTTGTGTCCCCTATCACATCATAGAGGTTTGAACCATGTACCTCTCGTTCAACGAGGCCAAATCCGCCTTTGTAGCGCAAGTGGAGAAGGTAAGCTTGGCCCCGTTGAACGAGATGTCCACAATGTGAAGGGGGACATAAAATAATCTCTTATGGCTTCCCTTTAGATAGTGGTATATCCAAATGGGACAACATTGCCAACCACCTAAGAGCAGCTCTCAAGGTTTTTTTCTAACCTAAAAAGTTTTTTGGTCCACCTTTGTAGCATAAGTGGAGAAGGTGAGCCTAGCCCCATTGAATGGGAGGCCCACGATTCGAACCTCTACGATGCGAAAGGGGACACAAAAGAATCTCTTGTGGCTTCCCTCTAGATAATGGTATACTTAGATAGGATGACATTTTTGGCCACCTAAGAGAGGCTCTGAAGGTTTCTTTCTAACATAAAAGTTTGAGTTTGCCTTTGTAGTGCAAGTGGAGAAGGCGAGTCTGGCCCCATTGAACAAGAGGTCCACGGTTCGAACCTCTATGATGTGAAGGGGGACATAAACTAATCTCTTATGGCTTCCCTCTAGATCATGGTATACATGGATGGGACGACATTTTCAGCCACCTAGAAGCGGCTCTTGAGGTTTCTTTCTAACCTAAAAAGTTTAGTCCGCCTTTGTAGCGCAAGTGGAGAAGGCAAGCCTAGCCCTATTGAACAGGAGGTCCACGATTCGAACCTCTGTGATGCGAAGGGGGACACAAAAAATTCTTGTGGCTTCCCTCTAGATAGTGGTATACCTAGATGGGATGACATTGTTAGCCACCTAAGAGCGGCTCTCGAGGTTTCTTTCTAACCTAAAAGTTTTTGTCGACATTATTATTACTAGCAACTTTGACTTTGAATATGAAAATTACAATCATAATTAGGCTAATGGGACTAGAAACATATATAATTGTTGTATGAAGCCCTAGAAAAAGGTAGGTTCAAATATGCTAAAGATAGAGCTATAAATAGATTCAAATACAAAAAAATTAAAGTAAGAAGAAAGTAAAGAGTAAAAATTAAATTTAATTAATTAAAAAAAATATTGAAAACATGTTGCATTGAATTTTTTTTTATTTTTTTACTTTATATTATAATTTAAAATAATCAAATGGTACAAGTTTAAATGTTTAAAAGTATAGATTTTTACAATAAATTTATATTCAAAAGTTATTGCATAATATATATATATATATATATATATATATATATATATATATAATTCCATATAACTAACCAAATAACATGGTAACATCCTTATGTAATTTAAACATGGATGAAGTTCATTTCAATATCATATAACCAAATAAAAATATAATTTAAGATTATTTTTTAAAGAGACTATTAGAAAATTATAGGTATTAGAGTTTAGAGAAACAAAAAGCTCAATCAACCATTAATACCAAAATTTTACCTATACTAGCTAGCATGAATAAATATAAGCAATACAATTTATTTATGTTAAAACAATAAAACATTCAAAACAAAGACTATTTTGACACATATTGGTCCAAAAAAGCAATAAAAGCAAATACCTTCCTACAGTAGATTACTCAATAAATATTTCAAATTTTAAAAACCATTGTGGAAAGTAAATATACCCTAGACCTCTAAGTTTCATCTTCAAAGGTGAACTAGAACATCAAGGGTTTGACCCAAAAATTGACAACAATGAGCAAACAACTCTTACTAAGCAAGCCCTAGCTAGCATGTCACCAGAGAAAGGGGAGATAACACCTAAAATCATGTAGAGGATTCAACAAGGTTGAGAAACCAATCCATTGATGAAAAATGTCATATTTGGCTACAAAATTCATAGTGGAGCATTTTATCCTCCTCCATGGTAGGCACCAAATTATAGTCAAAGTGTAAAGAATTTGTTCAAGCAAAGTGAAAATGTTCTATGATGGTAGAAGAGAAAGAGGATAAACAAAGAGAAAATATTAATTAATGGATGATTAAACAAGGAATGAAAGTGGGAATTTTTAACAAAGAGAAAGAACCTTCCCTTTTTGGTCAACAATTAGATTACTCCTACATAAGGCTATAAAATCATCATCGGTCAAAGCAATGTGTCTTAACCCCAAGCATGTAAAAACATTAGGATTTCAATGACATGCTTAAAACCCCAAGTTTTAATCAATGGCCAAGATTGTCACTTTAAGTAAAGATCATAATATTGTTGACTTTTTGGACTCATGCTCTAGGGGACACGTGTCATCATGTTCCCTCATCATGCCTATGTCCTAATTCAGTATTTTAGGAATTGTTTATGAATAAAATGACTAGAAGAATGTGGCACAAGTGGAAAACAAGGACCTTGGTAGGGATCATAGCTTCTTGGCCAACTTGGATCACCATTATCCTACTCAATGACTAACAAAGCCCACTATGGCCCCATATTAGGAGGATGAAGCTCTTTGCCACCTACAAAAAAATTGTTAGTGATCTTTCTACAAATACATATTACTAGTCCTTAAGGACTATGGACGACACCATATGAGATAACTAATAATGAGTCCTTAAGGATAAATGCAATAACCAAAACAAAAATTATATATTAATCTTTTTAAATGCAAATAGTTTATCTTTTTTTGTTTTTTGCTATCTAGAGTGAGTTCTCACTACACTCAGAAGGAGAAAGCCTTCGAAAATTTCATGAGATAAACTCAATAGAGAATGAAGCGACGGATGAGTGCAGAAAAAAGTTTTGAAAGTCAGAAGACAAAAGAAAGTATGAGGAACAAGTCTTCTTAGATAATAAACAATTCTCATCAAAGGTTGAAGCCACTTTATGAAAGTTTCGATAAGAAAGGGAAAGCAAAAGTTTCGATGACTTGTAATATTTGGAGTATTGAATGTTAAAATATGGCAAAGTGTTGAAAAGCATAGAGAAGAGTAGAATGACCAAAAATTGGATGTAATGAAAATTTCAAATAAGAAAGAAGAATTTTTTTGACAACTATGAAATGTCTTAACATTTTGAGCATATCTTATAAAAGTAGCAATTGAGCTCATAAAGGCAATAATAGAAAAAAAGCCTTAAAGCTCACCTACTTTCACATCTTAAGCCTAATAGTCCAGGAGAATGGTTGGTGCATTAAAGACAACAACATGGGAGCTACAATAAGAGAAAACCTAAAAATTGAAGCATCGATTATAGATATTTCCCATGCTCAGACTTTAGGGTTCCCCAAAAGGAGTAGATGGAAATAGTGGTAGCAGTAGCTCATCTGAAGGCTTAGAACCATTCAATATTAATGAGTTTGGATCTAGGGACCTTGAAGGAACCAACGACTTAAGTGAATACATGAGCTAGCATGTAGAAGGGTAGTCATTTTTTAAGTCTCTACATAAATTTAGAGGGAAATCTTCCCCTTTTGAAGAACACAAGCTTATACTAAGAAGGGGGGTGAACAGTATAAGAACAACTTTTAATTTTCTTTCCAAATTATAACAACAATAATATCAATGCAGTAGAATAAACAAATCACAAATCATCACACACATAAGAGACATAATTTTAATGTGGTTCACCCAATGTGGGTTACATCCATGAAGAAAATATTTCTTCTAAATTTTCTCAACAAATCTCTTGGGAACCAAATCCCTATTACAATGTTTATGGACCTCTGTCCAAAGGAGATCTTGATCCCCAATGCTCTATTTTATGGATCTATCCATAGGAGAACTCTATCCCCTTTGCTTTGGATTGTGGATCTCTCTCCATAGGAGAACTCTATCCCCTTTGCTCTAGTTTATGGATCTCTCTCCATAGGAGAACTCTATCCCATTTGCTTTGCTTTGTAAATATCTCTCTACAGAAGAACTTTATCCCCTCTACTCTACTTTGTGGATCTCTCTCCACAAGAAAACTCTATCACCTATGTTCTACTTTGTGGATCTCTTTCCACAGGAGAAATTTATCCCCTCTACTTTGGTTTGTGGATATCTCTCCACAGGAGAACTCTATCCCGCCTGCTCTAGTCTGCTCCAAAGCCTACTCTTAACTCTATCTCAAATATGCACCAAACCTCATCACAAGGCTTGCACAATTATGCTCTTAATATGCTCACAAATCTCTGTCTCAAATCTGCACCAAACCTCGTCACAAGGTTAGCACAAATATGCTCTAACTCTACTCACAAATCTATCCAAATCTGCACACATCACATGCATAAATCTACTTCAATTCTTTCCTCAATTTTGTTCAATTATGTCCCAAGTCTTCTCACAAGACTTGCTCAAATCTGCCTCAATGTTGCTTCAAGTCTTCTTACAAGACTTGTTCAAATATGCCTTCAAGCCTTCTCAAAAGACTTGCTCAAATCTGCTTTCAAGGCTTCTCAAAAGACTTGCTCAAATCTACCTCAAGCCTTCTCAAAAGACTTGCTCAAATCTGCCTCAATGTTGCTTACTGAACCTGCTCAAATATTTCCAAATCTTGCATACAAACAAAGCTTATATCTCTTTCAAAAATGCTTTCTTCAAAAATATATATTCTACTCATAATTCATTTAACCTCTAGAACATATAGAGAATGATGTGTACTATCAAATACCCAATATGTTCTTTACATTCACAAATATTGCTTTCATCTAATCCAATATCTACCTCTTACAAAATTTCTTTCAATCAAATCAAACTGGTGTACAACTTTGCTTTACTAATATGATTTCTAACACTTGCACATTCACTTTCAATATCACTCAAACCAATGCCAAAGAGCTTCACAAGTCCACTCAAATAATGAATCACCCTAATACCATTGTTTCCAATTTCTTTCAACTAGGATGCATAATTTATTTCACAAACCCTAGCTCAAGTGTATCCAATCTCATTCAACTAGGATGCACAATTTGTTTCACAAACCCTAGCTCAAGTGTATCCAATCTCATTCAACAATGGAGTTCAATCAATGAATCATAAAACCTATCTCAAATATTTCCAACAATGCACATGAACTTAATCCTTATATCTCCTCCTTATAACACCAAAATATATACCCAACCAAACAACTCAAATAGTGAGTAATGTCCTCATACCTCTTAATTTGCTTTGATGAAGAAAATGTCCTCAAGAACCTATCTCACAAACAACCAATATTTCTTGTGCCACTTCAAGGGTTAGATGGCAAAGTACTTTCTCAAAACATCCACATAAAATTTCCTCTCAAAAGGATGTGCAAAATGAAATCTGAAAATAATGCTTTAAGTCCCTTCTTTTGTTGTCAAAAATAAAGCATTGATACTCAACAAAAAACTCTCATATTTTTGTTTCACCATGCAAGAATTACAATAATATGTCAATCAACTTATTACACCTTATTACTCCTAATATTGTAAAATAATATTCAACACAACAAAGCCACAAATTACACACATGAATTTTTCATATACACCTTATACCTCCTACTTGAAATAAAATATTTCAATGCACTTCAAATATCCAACATGACCACTATACCATCACTTTATTTTATGCACCACACATAGCACTAGCAATCTGAATTATAAACTCCACTTTATTCCCTTTTTAATTCAAAAATTAACACTCCACTTTAACCCTCTTTTAATTCAAAAATTAAAAGCAAAATAATAACCTTATGACTCCCTAAGCAAGCGCATACCTTAGTCTTGGCAAATGTTTATTTCACAAAAAATATTATCCCCACTTGCTCTCACCATCGTGATTCAAACTTGCACCTCTTGCTTACCCATGTCCTAGCTTTGGCTAGTCCACTGTGTGGGCTAGTCACCCACATAAAACCTAAAGTGCACGCACTCTTCCTAATACACGATCTCCGACGCGAAAAGCTTTTACAACAAAACTTTAACACCTTGCCTCCGTCGTGTCTCAAACTTGAGATCTTTCCTCTGCCATGCCTTAGCATCGAGGGTTCTACCATCTGGGCTAGCTTCCCAGATGGAACCAACGTTTGCTAGTCCTGCTATTTATCCATGCTCTCTACCTCAAAATACGAATCCAACCTTCGTCTTCTTCTCCTACTATGTCATGAACAAAAGAATTACAAAGCACACAATTTTCTTAATTGATTTTTCACCTTAGCATTGCAATATAAATATGCAAATGTTTACTTGGACCTTGACATCGACGCATGGAAATATTTGATTTCCAACTTTAACCTTTGGTGCTCACATTTAATTTTTAATTATTATAATATTTTAAATCTAGATAGATTTAAATATTATAATTTATTTTTCTTCTTTGGGCCTTTTTCTTAAAATAAAGTTTTTACCACCATGAAACATTTTATTTTTTCTTTTCAAGTACCACCATGGTAAATCAATTAAACCTTTTATTTTTCTTTTGCAAATACCACCACGGAGGATGCCTTGTATTTTTATTGCTCACACAACCATGAAGAACCTTGTATTTTTCTTGCTTCCATATTACCTCATGTACCTTATGAAAATTATTCTCATATATTTTTCTTGTGACATCAATGACAACTAATGTCATCAACCTATGACATCAATCCTTTGACATCAATGACAACCAATATACTCAAAATTTCCAACAATCTCCCCCTTTTTCATTGATGGCAACCCTTTCTAGAAATTCTTTTTCCAACCACTGGATTCCAAATCTGCTTTCCTTGAGAAACTGCTCCCCCTAAATGAATGCTCTCCCCTTACTCAAATATCTCCCCCTTTGACATCAATGGCAAAGGGAATACTTTGGGTCTAAAGATAAGAATCTTAGCTCAGCCCCTTCCCACCTCCTCTCCTTGAGGTGATTAATTTTGGGGTGGGAGTAAAACTACTCCCAGCATACAATGCTCTTCTTCTTTTTCAACCTTCTTTTTTGACACCTTTGCAATCATATCCTTTTGATCCTTCTAAGTGTCCTTGTTCTTGCTTGACTCTGGTAGTTCTGAAAACTCTGTTATACACCACTTGGCCTTATGCCCAACATTATTGCACTTGTAACATCTAATGTTTTAGTTCTTGGAAGGTGTAAATGATTTGAAGTTCCTCTTGGTGAAGCCATAATCCTTTCTATCATGAACCTTGCAATGGATTGCTTTATGACCAAAGCAATTACATGAGTAGCAATACCCTTGAAAGAAATGTCCATATTTGAATGAGTTGACATTCCTTTTAGTGAGGTCATACTCCTTTTCATAATTCCTGCAATGCATAGCTTTGTGACCAAAATGATTACATGAAAAACATTGTCCTTTGAAGAAATCTTGTTTTGAAATATCTGGTCTCATATTCCTTGACCAGTACCCTCTAAGAAGTAAGGTTATTGTGCTAATGACCTTTCATTCTTCATTATAGAAAGCCCTAATGATAAGGCTAGATTCTTGTAAATCATCCTTGCTTAATCTAAAATATTGGAGGAATTTCACATTAGAAACAATAAGTGTTGACCAATTGTCTACCAAAATCCTCTTGATGAGTTTTCCTCGAATATAGGCCATTATATAAAGAGGTATATCTCTCGACATCAAATTTAAGGGTATTTCTATTTCATGAAATGTCAATATAGATTTATTTACTTCAATGAAACCAACTATATTGGTGATATCATTGGGTGAAAATCTAGAGAGACTTCATAATCACTTAAAAGTTTAAGCAATATATCCCTATGGGCAAGTGAAGGTTTTAGCAACTCTAAAGGAGAAATCTTGACAGGGATGCTTTCTAATTGTTGTCAAAGGTTAAAGGAATTTTGATCATATTCAAGAGAACTAAGGATGAAAGGTGGTTGATTGGATTTATTTGTCTTGGTAGATCAAGGAAGGACTAATGGTGGTTGCTTAGCAGGTTGATTGCATAAGATGGATTAGTTAGATAGATGGTTCCTATAGGGTTTGCACCCCTTTGATTATGGTTCGGTAAAGGATTTTGGAATATTTATAAATTTTGATAAGGAGTAGATTGATTAGAAGTAGATTGTTGATTAAAGATAATTTTTCCTGCGTTTATAAGATCTTGGATGACATTTATCAAAGTATTACACCTATTAGTTTTATGGCCATCTACCCAATGATAATCATAATGTTTTTTTTGTCGATACCAATTGAGTAATTCTTTGGAAGTGTACAAAGGTCTAATGGGTGGAAGATTAATCATTTTTTAATCAAGAAGTATTTTTAGTATAGTAGTTTTTTTAAGCGAAAAACCCCTTGTAGAGCCGCCTTGGTCTAAGAGACCATGACTAGGGGGTTCTACACCATCAAAGTCACCCAAGAGTCACGCCTGACCCTACCCACACCGATGAGGGTCATTGATCATTCATCATTTAGTAATTATATGTCAGTCCATGGCGGTGTCCAAAGGCTGTATACGATAGGAGGTGTCACAGTTGCAGGTTCAGTTTATCCAAGAACAGGCTTTTATTGGTAGGTCTGTTAGCAATGCTTGGGGTTGTTGTAACTTCCTAATTTCTAACAAAGGAAATCAAATTGCACAATCTAAAGCTGAATTTAAATTGCAGGAAAATGAAACTGCAGAATCTGAAATTGACAAGAAATAAAATGCTGCTGAATTGACCAAAAAGCAAATTGCAGGAAAGTAAACTACAGAATGGAAATTCACACACACGCTTGCAAAAATTAAACCAATGATAAAACTCACAATTTTCTGAACATAAGTTGAATCTGAGAAACCAAATTAATGTTTATTGCAGTAAAACTGAAAATGATATAATTCTGGAAATTGCAGAAAATGCTGAAAATGATGCCATTACAGGTCAAATGCTAAATACTGTTCTAACACATGATTGAACCTATTCTAGATGCTATGGTGCAATTCTAAAATGAAACTAATTCTGCAAATAAATGTTGACAGAATTCTGCTGATCTACTGCAACAAGAAATCAACAAGAATTTTTTGTCACTATGTTGCCCTTCCTCTGATCCTGCAAGTGGCCCTTGCTTCCATAACCAGAAGAGGGTGAAGAATTATACTAGGTAAATTAAATGTGCACTATCAACCATCAAATGCTAATAAAATCTGAAGAATGCACCTTTTATTCCATCTGAAACTGCATTACAGTATTGCAAGAAAAATCTGCAATTTATTGTAATGCTACAAAGACTTTATCTTCTACTAATAACTATCTCCTATTCCTCTATCCCTATTTCTCCATATATATATCTATTATGCTCAACCATGTTGGGAGCTTTATTTATAAGACAAAGTTGATATATTTGTTTGTTGAGTTTTAGGGATTTCCAACTGTTTACAAAATAGTTTCCTGGAATGCATGGTTATAATTTGTCAACCTTTATCCCTTTATCCTAGCTGGTCCGCCTATGGTGAAGGAACGTAGTCCAAATAGGGTGGACTAACCGCTTGGTCAATTTCCAATCATACTTTCCATGGTTTTGGGGCATTTTGACCATTTTTGGTTGTTCCTACGCTATTCCCTATTCCTGCGCCGCTTATTCCTACGCTGCTCCGAAATAACAGGCAGGTGACAATTCATTGCTTATCTGTGCTCCAAATGCATAGGGAGGAAGTTGTTGACCATTTGGATTATTTTCCCTTATCTTGTACACCCTTCTGCATTGGTGGCATGTGCTGGAGTGACTGATTCCAAGCCCTGTTGTATATGTACAACTGGCTAGAACTATCACAGTCACAACCTGTTTTCCTGCATAGTCAGCTACAGTGGACAAGTTCTTGGCACCTTTTTCCATTTGAATCAGTTTAAATAGAGGAACACAATATTTTTAAGCACCAGATATTCAACAAGGTCTATATTATGATTCTGAATTACTACAATACTACTGATTAATTAACTGAAAATAGGTGAAATTGCAGTAAAAATAGTAAAATAGAGTATATGCACTTTGTCATTTCAGAATATGCAAACACCATTATATAATGCATTTTACCCATAATTAACATAAAAACATAGTAAAAAGGGTGAGTCAAATAGTTATAATGTATCAAAAAGTGTCCATGGATGAGGCAATTCTCGGCCTCATCATTTTCCCCCAACTTATGGTAATGCATGCCCTCATGCATTCTGTGCAGCTACAGAGGCACACAGATCCAGGTCTAGATATCTCTCATGAAATTTTAACCACGCGCCACCAATTTCATAGAATCCTCTGATTGCTTTTATGGACTGAAACCACTGTTGGAAGTGCATATCAGGTTGTGGGTCATTATCAAAGAAGTAGGGGACATGAGTGATAATTATAGGCATCCTGTATCTTAGACCTATCCAAAGCTCCTTGATTTCTAAGATAATTTGGACAATGCCTTCTGCCCTTCTCCTTGACCACAACAAATTAGTGGGAGAAATTGGCTCCCATTTCTGTAGAGAGATAGATAACTCACCCCATCTATTTTTATAGGCTGCCAAAGCATCATCAAAGAAGTCTGCACAAAAACTCTGAAACTGAGTTATACATCTTTGAAGGTTCCCTAGATAGAGTTGTTTCATTCTGGTATTCCGCATGAAGGTATAATGATTACTTGTACAATCCCTGTGATTCAGGGGAGCAGGCCTGATAAGTAAAACAACTTGTGATTCCAATTCTTTAGTTAATTTCTTTTTTGTGTCCCAATAGATATGATTTTGCAGAGTGGAGATGAAGGCTCTCAATTGTAAGTCACCCTGTATAAATATGAGGCATAAACATACTTTCTATTGGCAAAAAGAAATTATGCAAAAATAACTCACATAATAGGTGTTGCTGCTCTGCTGGACTCTGCACAAATGCCTCCACAAACTCTCCAGGAGTTTTCAACTGATGAGGCAGCTCAAAAGCAAGTCTCATGATTTGCCAATGAAGGTATCTCTCCTTGAGTAGGAGGCTATAAAACCTAGGTGGTCTTCTGCATTGTATTGCATATTCTACAATCTGGCATACATCCTGCACCTGTGCTTTTAACCTATTAATTTTTGTTTCCTTCTCTGCTAATTTGGCTGTTGCAGAGTTCAAAGTGGCAACCTTTTCCTCTAACTGATGACACTGGGTCATCCAATATGCTAGGTCTTCATTGTACCTAGTTAAAGACACTGTGTCTGGGGGCCTTACAATGGGTTGCATTTGTGCCACTATATTTACTTGTACACCAACTTCCATAGTTGGTGTTACAAATGGCAAATCTGTTTGTGTTCCTTGTTCTATTGTAATCGTAATAATTGGATTAGTAGAAACAAGAGGAGAGAGTGTGGATACCTGGTCTTGAGCTGCAACCTCTTGTTCCTCCATAGAAAGTGTTTGTGTTTCCCTGAAGGGCAGATTGTCATTTTTCATCAAAATTCTTGATGGATTTTCATGTTGAATCATACTATCAAATATTTCTATTCTTGCTTCTTCTCCAATAGGTGATCTTTGTGTAGGTGTTGTGTTAGCCTCTGATTGTTTAGCTAAATCCAAGAGGATCTGTGCCCATTCATCAGGTGATGCCTCTACTAACTCTATAGATTGATGTTCTAGTTGAAACAATTTGTTCTACAGATCTTGAATTTGTTGCTGAAGTAGAGAAATTTGTTGATCTTTGTGTTTTATGGCTTCTTCAGCCTGTTCAATCCAATGGGTCTGGGTTTTAATGACACTCTTTGTAGCATGCAATTGAGTGTGGATATCAATTTCTTCTTCGGACTCAGACTCAGAATATTTCTCAGACTCAGCATGCACTGAAGTGTGCACATCAACTTCACTGGTTCAGAATCAGAATTCAAATGCTCCTCAGGATCAGAGTCAGTATAATCAACTAGTGGATGTATAGGGCTTATTGGAGTTTCTTCCATAGTTGTGTCTAGTTCCATTGGTTGTATCCCTTTGTCTATAATTTCTATTTCAATGTCTTTTTCCTGTGCATCTTCTGTTCTAACTTCTCCTTCACTTGATAGACTGATTGGGTCTATGATATTTATTGGTGTTTCTGGTAGGGTTTTAATTTTTTGAAGTCTAGAAGACCTTCTTAACCCTGTAGAACCTGGATATTCCTTAGCAGGTGCAGTTTTTGGATGTTCTGGAGCAACTACAGATTTTGCTGTTGATTCAGGGATGCATGTTCACTTGAACTCCCAATTTCTCTGCTGGGTTGTACAGTTTCTACAAATATTACCTTCCTTCTTTTTAACTGGGAACCAGATGTGGATGCTTGTTGTTTTCTAGTTCATGAAGATGGGGGACCGTCTGGAGAAGGAGAAATTCTGCTCTCAGAGGGCTCTGGATTAGGGTTTTCTTTAGATTCTTCCTCTGTTTCCTCTTCCTCTGGTGCAGAGTTAGAATCATTTGTTTCTGCCCAAGGAGAGAAGAAGCGGTCAAAATTCCTAGGGTTTCCCCTAAAGTGATACTTGCAAATGAGTTTGATGAGCCCATGGTGTTTAGGGCTTCCCTTCCCTGCTTGGTATTTTAGGGCCATAGCTTTTAGCTCCTGATAAAGATATAAGGGAATATTGACCCTATATTCTGGTTTGACTGATCCATGGCATAGATGGTTGAGAATACGAAGGTGTGGGCCAGATACAATAGGAAATTGGCCATCACAAGTAATGTATCTCATAACCCACATTGCAACTTCATCCCAAGGGGATGGTAAACTAGGTCTTTTTACCCCCTTACAAACATTCCTATGCATCAAGAATTCAATTTGTCCATCCCCTTCTTCCTTAAACCGATTAACTAGGTCAACTAAAATATTTCTCCTAGTTTTCATAATCTGCAAACCCCGAAGGGGTAATTCAGATGATTTGGCTGAGTATCTCAGGAGTTACCTGGATGGTCATCCCGCTAATGTGTACTCGGTTGTTGCGGAAGGTGCGTGCGAACTCTGCCACCAAGCCCTCTGAATAACCATCAAATTTTTGTAGGAATGATATAAATCCCCCATCAGTAAAGATTTGCAGAGATGCAGGATCGCTCTCTAGGTAGCTGATATTTTTGGGTTCGGCTCTGATTTTCTTTCCACCCATGGTGTAGTCTTCTGCCTTCTATTCTGTGGTGTCTGTGAATTTTTGGATAGTATGAGCTTGCATCTATTTTTAGGGTTTTAATCATTTTAGCAGGAATAATTATAGCAGCGTAGGAACTGCTTTGAAACTTGTAGAGTAATCAGGATAGGTGATGTGGCAGCGTACGTGAAGTTGTCAACCCTTAATTTTGCTCGTTCTTGTTATGGATGCCAGCTATCACATGCCACCTTGAATCTGAGACCTATCCTTTTTCCAAACCAATTAAATCACTATAGGCCACGTGTCATAGAATTTATTGCACAAAACTTCATTCTTGCGCTTAATAAGTTATTCTGGCACTTATACATAGCTCGTTCCTGCACCTAAAACATAAACAACTTATTCTTGCGCTTGATGAATCATTCCTGCGCTTTGGAATATAAATAGTTTATTCCTGCGCTTCCCTTTTTGATTTCGATGCACTTTTGTTTTTTCATTCTAGAGCAGAACTAGGCAGAGGCATTTTTGAAACACTGACAAGAACTTTCCATTTTTTATTCCCCTTTTATATGCTTTATACTAATCAAGGATATATACACTATATACTAATGATTTACATTATTCAAAAAATGAAAAAGACACATACCTGTTATAACCATTTTTATCTACATTTCGGGGTGCTCCTGCTGAGATTTCCAGCTAATCAATCTTTGAACTAAGGTAGGTGCAATCTGAAAATAGATGAAACAACGGTCATGAGACAAGACCGAACAATGATGGTGAAACCAACTAGGTAAACATGCCGAAACACCGATTTTCATGTAAACCCAACTCAGGAGCGCCTCAAAGAGGTTTTCACTTCCTAAATTTTTATTGTTTTTTTTATATATATTGTGTCAATCTGCTGAATTCGGTATGGAAGAAGTGTTTTCTTCCCAAATGTGTACATCCAAATTTTCCACTTGCTTGAGAAATTCTTCCCTGTTGTGTGGTTTATGGTACATACGAAGACGATGTCCATTCACCAATAACTTGCATCGTGAGTCATCAATAGGTGTAAGGCGAACAACTCCATTGTCAAACACTTCCTCAATTTGGTATGGTCCAAGCCATCTGGTCTACAACTTTCTAGGGAAATCCTTGTATTGTGAATCAAACAACAAGGCCCAATCACCTTGCTAAAATTTTTGTTGTTGTATGTGACTATCATGCCACATCTTTCGTTGTGCTTGGATTATCTCTGTCTGATGTAGTGCATCCATGCGTAGTTCATCCAATGCATCAAGTTGCAGAATGCGATCTTCTTGTGCCTGTGATAGATCAATACCTACTTCCAAAGCAGTTCGAAGAGTTAGTAATTCAAACTCAATAGGCAAAAGAGGTTTTTTTCCATAAACTAATTCATATGGCGTAAATCCAATGGTAGATTTCCAAGTGGTATTATAAGCCCAAATAGCTTCTGGTAACTTGTCCAGCCAATTTCTTCTATGGACTGCTATGGTTTTGGTCGAATTCGTTCTAATTCCCTATTAGTCACTTCAACTTGGCCATTGGCTTGTGGATGATAAGGTGAGGACTTTCTGTGTTTGACTTGATAGAGTTGAGTGAAGGCTTCAATAACTTTTGAAGTAAACTGGGGTCCTTGATCTGTAGTGATGGATTGTGGGGCTCCAAAACGCAGAAAAATCTGTGAATACAGAAAATCAGCAACTTTTTCTTCTCGAGCATGCTTAAAGGCACGAGCCTCTACCCATTTGGTAACATAATCAGTACATACCAAGATATGCACTTTGCCTTGGGAAGGAGGATTAATGGGTCCTACGAAATCTAAACCCCATATTTCAAATGGTTCTGTTCCTATTTGAGGTTGTAATGGCATTTCATTAGTAAAGGTAGGTTTTCCCATTCACTGGTAGGCATCACAATGTCTAATGTACCTTTTTACATCTTTGTGCAAAGATGGCCAATAGTATCTGATACCCAAAATTTTGTGAATAGTGCTTTTGACTGAATAATGCCCTCCCGATGGTTCATCATGGCATGCTCGTAGGATATCATATACTTCATCCTCTGCGGATACACCTACGTAAAACATGATCAGGACTGCATTTAAATAGTAATCCTTCTATCCATTTAAAAGAAGAGCTTTGCTTGATTAACTATTTCTTTTGTTTAGGGGTAAAGTGAAGAGGAATCTTCCCTGTAGCTAAGTAATTAGCTATGTCTCGCAAACCATGGAGATTGTACAGAGACAACAAACAACTTTTCATCTGGAAAGGTATCTTCCACCACTTCTCCTGTATCTGCATTTGGTATTCTTGACAAGAAATCTATGACTACATTAGATTTCCTAGGTTTGTTCACTATTGTAACATCAAATTCCTGCAACATAATCAACCAATGAATAATTCTTGCACTAACCAATGGTTTATTCATCAAATATTTGATTGCAGCATGATCCGTATGGATGAATACTTGGTACCTTGTGATATAGTGTCGAAATTTGTTAATAGCATAGATTACAACCAAGAATTCTTTTTCAATGGTAGTGTAGTTTTTCTCAGCTCCTATCAAGTTTTTACTGATATAATAAATAGCATAATGTTCCCCATTTTCAATCTGTCCTAACACAACTCCAATAGCAGTATTGGAAGCATCAGTTTGAATATGAAAGGGTAACTCCCAATTAGGACCTCTTAGTACAGGTGGAGTGGTTAACTTCTCCTTTAAGTCTTCAAAGGAATTTTGACATTCAGAAGACCAAACAAATTCAGAATCTTTCATGAGTAATGCAAACATGGGATTCGCTATGGTACTGAAATTAGCAATGAATCTACGATAAAAACCAATGTGTCCTAAGAAACTGCGTACATCAGTCTGAGTTTGTGGAGGAGGGAGGTTTTTGATGACTTCAACCTTCTTAGGATCAACCTTGATTCCATAAGAAGAGATATGATGTCCAAGAACAATTCCTTCCTCCATCATTAAGAAGCATTTCTCAGGATTAAGAGAGAGGTGGTATGTTTCACAATGAATCAACACTTTTTCAATCTGTTCTAATGCATATTCAAAACTATCTCCAAATACTGTGAAGTCATCCATATAAATTTCAACACTTTCATTTGTTAAATCAGAAAAAATTGCTAAAACAGCTCTCTAAAATGTTGTTGGAGCATTACATAACCCAAAGGGTAAAACCCTGTAAGCAAAGGTTCCCCAAGGACATGTAAAGGTAGTCTTTTCCTGATCTTCTGGCGCAACTTGTATCTGGTTATACCCGCTGAAACCATCAAGAAAACAAAAAAATTTCTTTCCAGGAAGGGTATCCAATACTTGGTCTATGAATGGTAATGGGAAATGATCCTTATGTGTGACCTTATTTAACTCCCTATAGTCCACACATACTCTCATTTTACCATTTTTCTTTGGAACAATGACCAATGGTGAAACCCACTTACCGTCTCGAAATTGGATAAATGAATCCAACATCTAAGAGTTTTTCAATTTCCTCTTTCACAATCTCCTTCATAGCAGGATTCAAGCGTCTCTGAGGTTGCCTTACTGGTTTTACATCTTCTGTGTATATCCTATGTGTACATACCTCAGGATGAATGCCTGTCATGTCCTTATAGTTCCATGCAAAAGCTTGAACATGTTTCTGTAAGACTGCAAACAATTTGGTTTCTTGGTCCTCAGTTAGCCAGCTATTAATGTTCAAAAATTTACCTGGTTGTATTTCAATTTGTTTGATCCTTGGATGGATAGAACTAGTTGCTTCATAGTTACTGATTAATGCATTTAATGGACAATGATGTGGCTGCAGAGTATGAAATACTCTAGAATCTGTCTCAAAGATGATACCTGATGGAATCAGAGGACATTTGAAGGTGTTAAGGAGATGATGATGCCATCCATGTGGTAGTATGAATGATCTTTCCCGACTAGGCATGGATGATAGAGGTTCTAAAATTTGTTCCTCCTCTTTCCACAACAACCGATGAACAAGAATTTGATCATCAGTTAGTCCTTCTGATTGTAATGTTTCAATTAGGACAGTTTCATTCTCGAATATTTCTCTTTCTGGTGTAGTGATTTCCTCAATATGTTCCTTCACTACAACTGTAGCCAAAGTGGCAATGGTTTCTTGTTCTTCATCAGATTCAGGATACCAAATTTGTCCAAAAAATTTAGTTGAAGGTTGAGCTGGTGGATACAAAGAAATTTTCTTCAGGTCAACACCATTAGAAATGGTCATTTCCCCGACCTGCAGTCTATAAAAGCAGCTATAGTAGCCAACCAAGGTCATCCTAGAATGATAGGGTATCCATTGACTGAATTTCTAGGCTGCAACACTAAGAAGTCTACAGGATATTCCCAAGAAGAGACTTCAATGGCTACATCTTCTAGGATACCTTCTGGTTTAGCAACTGACCTATCTGCCATTTCCAAAACTGTGGTGGTAGGACTGAGATTTTTGAGCTACAGTTTTTGCATTGTGTCCTTAGTCATTACATTAATTGCAGCTCCAAGATCAATTAGCACATTAGGAATTTGCATTAACCCAATAGTAATTGTAACTATTGGACTACCTGGGTCACTATACTTGGGAGGAACTAGTTTCCCAGATAATAAATCAACTAATTTTCCTTCTACCTGAACAGTTTTAGGAAAGGCCTTCTTTTTTTACCAGGTTTCTTGATACATAACTCCTGAATAGTCTTTTTGATTAAAGGCACATCCCTTATTGCTTGCAACAAAGGGAGAGAAATTGACATCTTTTTAAGTTCTGTCACTAATTCTGATTCAGGGGCAATATCAATATGATCAAATCTTTCAGGGTATGGTAATGCTACTGGAGAAGATTCCTGCATTTTTTTTGTTATTTCTTCTTTTTGTTTTTGTTGCACTGTCTCTTGATTTGGAGGTTCTTGTTTCTCACTAATTTCTTCAATGGTGGGTGGAACAGGTTCAGGTAAAACCTTCCCTGAACGCAGCTGGATGTTACTACAGTCAAGTACATGAACTGTACAGAGTCTTCAGACTCAACCTCATAAACAGGGGCTATTTGTCTGGTATTATTTGGGTTAGTCACAGGCTGAGCTGGGAGTGGAGGTTGTTTCACTGGTTGTGTTTGTTGATGTTGTGCTCTTCCCTAAAAATTTGGATTAGGAGCGGGCAACAAGTTTTGAGCTTGCCCTTGATACCTTTGTTGTCCTTGATATGGTGGATATTGTTGTCCCCATATTTGTCCTTGTTGTGTCCATTGTGGATGAATTGTATGCCAAGGTGGGTTCATCCACCCATAATGTGACCAATCTGGAGGAGCTGTCCAAGGTTGGTTCCAAGGTTGTGCAGAGACTTCTGCATGTCCCCATGGCATATTCATATTCCAAGGAGGTTGTCCCCAATTTGGAAACCGAGGAGCATTGGGATATTGTGCATAGCCACCACCGGATCTCTGCCCAATAGCATTAAGTTCTTCTATTTGGGTGCCCAAAATAGATTTTAGATGAGGCAACAAAGGACATTTATCTCTTGAGTGTTCCTTGGAACAAATTCCACAAATAGAAGTTTTGTTTAAAGGGCAATCCTGCAAGGCATGCTTATTTCTACATCTCGGGCAATAAATTGCCAAAGGTGGTGTAGAATTGGGTTTTATGTTTCTCTCACCTAATGCAGAATTAAGTTGAACAAGGATATCAGTTTTTAAATTAGCCATTTCCTCCATCAACTCCTTTATGTCACTATTTCCAGAATTTCACTTCTTTCTTCATTGGTGAGTGCGGGAATAATTTTTGCATAACTCCACAATATCTTCAATGTCAAGTTGATCTATGTCTCCTTTTCCCATTAAATCTAACACTTCCCTAGATTCATCCTACAATCCTCTTAAGAAGATAGGTTTTAAGAAATCTGGTTCTACAGGACCACATCTCTTTTGGACAAAGGCAAAGCGATCAAGATAATCCTCTAAACTCTCATCTTCTTCTTGCTTGATCCGAAACAACTCATCTTTCCTATTTCGTACTCTACAATAATCTTGATATTTATGTAAGAATGCAGTCTCCATGTCATCCCAAGTATGGATTGAATTAGGTTCAAGATTACTCATAAACCATCGGAGAGCAGCATCCTTAAGCGTGGAAGGAAACAATTTCAATTTTTGATTATCATTTATGTAGTCATAAGTCTGACATAACACTTTGAATTCAAATAGAAATTGATCAGGATCTTCTAAAATAGTTCCCCTAAAAACTGGCAATATGGATGGAGAAATAGTTTTCATGGGAGCATCTAGATCTGGATCCAACTGTATGGGGTATTCAAAAGTCCTAGGAGGATCATCAGCATTATTATGCCCACCTGGCGGTGGTGCTGCTGCTGCCATAGTTGTTTTCTTTCTTGAGTCTGATGTGGATTGTTCAGGCTTAGGGGTATGTCTAGCAGCAAGTGCTTCAAAAAGCTCTTGTTCTAATATTTCCAAAGCTTCAGTTGATGAAGAAGGTATTTCTTGCTTAAGTCTCTCAGGGATTTCATACATAGGCAATTCTTCATCTGATCATGAAGAACGCCTTGGTGGTACATAACTAGTTCTGATAAACCTCCCTCTTTCGTCTCTTGGCCTATGCATTCATGCCTATTCACTAAATAAACTGAAATGCAGTATTTCAAAAATTGTAACACAATTCTTGACCTGTTTCACTTTTCCTAACAACACCGTGTGTTCCTCGACAATGACACCAAAAATGATGAGGGTCATTGATCATTCATCATTTAGTAATTATATGTCAGTCCAGGGCGGTGTCCAAAGGCTGTATACGATAGGAGGTGTCACAATTGCAGGTTCAGTTCATCCAAGAACAGGATTTTATTGGTAGGTCTGTTAGCAATGCTGGGGGTTGTTGTAACTTCCTAATTTCTAACAAAGGAAATCAAATTGCACAATCTAAAGCTGAATTTAAATTGCAGGAAAATGAAACTGCAGAATCTAAAATTGACAAGAAATAAAATGTTGCTGAATTGACCAAAAAGAAAATTGCAAGAAAGTAAACTGTAGAATGGAAATTCACACACACGCTTGCAAAAATTAAACCAATGATAAAACTCACAATTTTCTGAACATAAGTTGAATCTGAGAAACCAAATTAATGTTTATTGCAATAAAACTAAAAATGATATAATTCTAGAAATTGTAGAAAATGCTAAAAATGATGCCATTATAGGTCAAATGCTAAATACTGTTCTAACACATGATTGAACCTATTCTAGATGCTATGGTGCAATTCTAAAATGAAACTAATTCTGCAAATAAATGTTGATAGAATTTTGCTGATCTGCTGCAACAAGAAATCAACAAGAATTTTCTGTCACTGTGTTGCCCTTCCTCTGATCCTGCAAGTGGCCCTTGCTTCTAGAACTAGAAGAGGGTGAAGAATTATACTATGTAAATTAAATGTGCACTATCAACCATCAAATGCTAATAAAATCTGAAGAATGCACCTTTTATTCCATCTGAAACTGCATTACAGTATTGTAGGAAAAATCTACAATTTACTATAATGCTACAAAGACTTTATCTTCTGCTAATAACTATCTCCTATTCCTCTATCCCTATTTCTCCATTTATATATCTATATATCTATTATGCTCAACCATTCTGGGAGATTTATTTATAAGACAAAGTTGATATATCTGTTTGCTGAGTTTTAGGGATTTCCAACTGTTTACAAAATAGTTTCCTAGAATGCAGGGTTATAATTTGTCAACCTTTATCCCTTTATCCCAGCTGGTCCGCCTATGGTGAAGGAACGGAGTCCAAATAGGGTGGACTAACCGCTTGGTCAATTTCCAATCATGCTTTCCATGGTTTTGGGGCATTTTGACCATTTTTGGTTGTTCCTACGCTATTCCCTATTCCTGCACCGCTTATTCCTGCGCTGCTCCAAAATAACAGGTAGGTGACAATTCATTGCTTATCTGTGCTCCAAACGCATAGGGAGGAAGTTGTTGACCATTTGGATTGTTTTCCCTTATCTTGTACACCCTTCTGCATTGGTGGCATGTGCTGGAGTGACTAATTCCAAGCCCTGTTGTATATGTACAGCTGGCTGGAACTGTCACAGTCACAACCTGTTTTCCTGCACAATCAGCTACAATGGACAAGTTCTTGGCGCCTTTTTCCATTTGAATCAGTTTAAACAGAGGAACACAATATTGTTAAGCACCAGATATTCAACAAGGTCTATATTATGATTCTGAATTACTACAATACTACTGATTAATTAACTAAAAATAGGTGAAATTGCAGTAAAAATAGTAAAACAGAGTATATGCACTTTGTCATTTCAGAATATGCAAACACCATTATATAATGCATTTTACCCATAATTAACATAAAAACATAGTAAAAAGGGTGAGTCAAATAGTTATAATGTATCAAAAAGTGTCCATGGATGAGGCAATTCCCGGCCTCATCACACACCAACATTATCAATTGGATTTTGGGTACCCAATTAAAATTTTTTGTAGGGTGGATATTCGAACCTGGGACCTATCTTGGAGGATTTCCCTCTCCTATCCAACTCACCTACAACACCTGGGTGCCTAGGATAGTAGTTTAAGTTTGGCAAGTATTTGTAAATTGATGTTTAGGTTTATCTTGTTTTAATAACACAAATTTTTAGGAACAATTTGATATGTATTTACATTGTTTGTTTGGCAAGAATATGTTACACCATTCCCTAAAGCATTCTTGTTCTTGTATTGTCCTTTATTATTGTGAGAATTTTTATCTTCTTATTTCTTATAATTAATTTGTCCTTGTCTCAAAAGGAAAGCTTCTACTATTTTTTCCATGTATGTGACTTCTTCAAAAGAGGAGATATTAGCTATCTAAAGGATAAGAGAATTGTTCATGAAGATTCCATATGAAGATGTGTAAGAGTTATTTTTGTGGAGGAATTCTTCTACTAAGGTTTTCCATTATGCCAAAAAATATGTGAAGTGTTATTTTTTACTTATTTGAGTTGATAGAAATTATATACGGTGATCTTTTTTCAATGTAAATTGAAAATTGTTGGACAAATACATCCATGAGTTCTTTAAAATTCTTAATGGAATAACAAGGTATTTGGAAATACCATTCTAAATCTAGGCCACTAAGACTTTTAGGAAAGAGCCTAAGGAGTAGCCTTTCATCATGGGTTACATCACTACAAGCAATTTGAAATAATCTTAAGTGATTAATGGGATCTTGCTTACCATTATACATTTGAAATTTAGGTGTTTCAAAATTAGGTAGAAAAGGGTGATTAGTGATCATGGGGTCTAAAGGTTGACTATAAAACTTGTCAAAAGAATATTTTTGTCATGATGTTGTTCCCTGAAGAGAGAAAATTTGATATTCTAAATATTTGAATTTGGAATCCCTTTTCTCAAGATGCTCTAATTTATCATTTATGCATTGGAATTTTGTAGTTTATTGACTTGGAGGTACAAGTAAAACTAGTGGGGGTTGAGGATAATATTGAGGTACTAGAGATAATGTTGTTAAACGTGGTGTAACTTGATCAGGTACAGTAAGTGAAGGAATAATCCCTAAATAATTTTTTAAGAAAGGGTTAGTAAAAACAGGATTTGGAATGGGAATACTATAGAATGGTACTGCAATAAGTATACGTATAGATATGGTTGGGGGAGTAGTAGAATATACAAGGTGCACCATGGCCACATTAAGAATAGAAGGATTAATCTTATTTTCATGTGGGGGTGTAATAGAAAATTACTCATTAATATGTTTAAAATTTTTATTAGAGTTAGAAGGTTCTCTCCTATTTTGTTCTTCAAGTTCTTCTCTAAGTACATATAATAAAATATTTTTATTCCTTCTTACATATTCTCTAATGTGATCCATAGAATCAAAAGTTACCTTTTCAACCACATGTTCCACTTCTCTATAGTTAGGATTTACCCACGGGTTTTCTTCCTCTTCTTCTTGGGCATGTGGGAAAGGGATATAAGATGTTGATGTTAGACCCTTGTTGCAAGTATTGTATCAATGTTCACCCATAGGTTATATGTTTTGGATAAAGGAAGAGAAATAAATTTTATTAATTCTAGATTAAGATAGGTAGCAAATGCTATGAATATCAATCAACTGGACAAATATACCTTGGGAGGATTTCTTGACATTTCTAAACTTTATTTATATACCTATCCTTCCAATATATACATTGGTACTAGAAGTGACTCAATCCTCTCGCTATATGCATTCATATGTGAAGGAAAACCTTGAGGTGCTAGAATAGGAATGATACAAGAATTAATCACACTTAGATACGTTACTCAATATTGATACTTTTATGACTATAGAGGAACCAATCATAATAATTGGAGACTTTTGGTTCTTCATGATTTTCTTCCTCTTTAGGTTTTGGCGTATGCCTTTGATTGGAGTGTCTTTTGTCATCTACATCATTATCATCTACCCGTTTACTTTATCCTTTAAGGTGATCTTTATAATGTTCCTAGACACAGTGAGGAGTTTCCATAACCATTCATTTGAAATTGGCATTGGAGAGGTTTTTGGTTCCATTACTTGAATATTGTTCCTTCCTCTCTCTGTCCTTGTTTGAAGGTCTATCTTCAATAAAACTCGAGACTCCTACATCACTAGCTTGTAAATACGACTCTTTGGTTGTCATGAAGGCTTGGAGGACCTCCTCAAGAAATAACACATCATTTCCATCCTTCAAATTTAGTAAGGATGATATCAATTCCTTCCTTGTTGTAAATAAGCCTTGTTTTCTTCTCTCCCCTTTCATAAGATTCAAATTTCCATAGCAATGCTTCATGTAATGTCCACTTTTCCTATGTGTAATGTTTGCATTAAGTCCATAACATCTCCTTGCTCTGCGTTGTTGTTTATTATTCTTTCTAAAATTTAATACCACATATTCAATATCAAATGCAATAATCATGTTGTATTCAAACATTTCAAACTTTTTGCAATTTTCTTTTGTTATATCCAACTCAGGTTCTATCATTCTTCACCAAACTTTAATAAATTTCTTATTTTACTTATATCTCCCAAATACATTAATACAATAAACCTCCAAATAGTTTTTTTTCAAATTATTCAATTCAATCAATCATTCATCAAATCAACAATTTATTTAATTCTTCTTATCTCTCCAAAAAATTATTATCTTCAATAACCTTAATAAGATCACTTTCTTCAAATTAATGAATCTTCCTTACCTTTAATCATTCACCGCTTCTTAAAATTTCTTTTTATCTTCAATATGGAGTTCATCCTTCTCCAATATCAATCTCCATGTTCAATATATTTCTCATTGTCTCTTTGTCTTCAATATCTTCTTCAATCACTTCTTACAATATCTATCTCCACACTCAATATTCCAACCGTAGCTTTATTTAATCAACAATCACCCTCACCATAACTTTGATCTGAAAGTGGCTATCACAATGTCCACTCAATTTGGATATGAGACCATGTTTGCAAATAGGCCCAAGTCGTTACAGTGGTATCACATCTAGAATTACAAAATAATGCTCACAATATTGATCACACAAAATACTAAAAATATTAATAATCAAATCTACCATAGAATGCATGAAGCTATGCTAATTCAATACTTTTACAACACTTTGTCATCAATATATTATTACATGTGACTCTTCACATGAATGTCTCTTGACCTTCCCTCTTCATTCATAATGACAAAGTATCTCATAGTTACATAACTCACACATGAGACCTTACATGACTCTTCACTAACTCACACTTGCAAACTTGACACCTTACACACTTCACACATTCACAAATACTTATAAACTCAAATATTAAACCCGCTCCCTAAACTACTAGAGACACTTCCTAAACTATTACATGACCAAATAGTGTATATTACCATCAAAAATCACTATTAAGTTTGAAATCTAGATGCAACAAACAAGGTTCCTAAACTAGTATGCTTTTTAGCTTTCAATGATTTACAATAAATTAAGAGGATTTTTTATTTTCAAGGGCAAACAAGAGAAATATACAATATATATAATTATTCTAAGATGAACCTATATGCCTTTTGATTACATTCCTAAGTACTTTCAAATGGAAAATTTACGATAACCTAAAGATTCCTTGATTTGTCCAAAATAGGTGTGTTTTTAGTTATGTTTACAAAAAAAAGAAAATTTGAAGATAGAAAATAGTAAAATAGAAGCAAACATAATATTTTTGAGATTTAAATACCTATTTTATAAAGTTTGAATAGAAGCATTTAAGGTGGAAAAAGCATTACCAATATTTTTGCTTCACTCTAGCACTTTTGCTAAACCTACAAAACTAATGAAAAAAATTAAATGCAGTGTATTTTAGGGAGTTTGTCTGGTCAAAGGTGAATATTTGACTATCGAGTTAAACTAATCAGACCCATTTTTGATAAAAAAACATTATATTATACCTTAAATTTGAAATTAAGAGTGATTTATGTAAAAAGTGCTACAATCAAAAGCATTGCCAACACTTTTGTTGGTGGTACATTTTCCTTGTGTAATACAAAGACATAGAAGCACTAATTTTTAGAAACAATAGTACTTCTATCCCTAAATTAGGTTTTCTAATAGTTTTAGGAAGAAATTTGGAGTAAATTAGGTCCAAATGTGACCAAAATCGGCAAAGGATGTGAAGACCCTAGTTCCTAGTGCATGAGAGCTTGGGAATTTATGAAACCATGTTGAATCAAATCCAAATTTTCCAAAACTTATGGAATTATTGAGCTATGGCAGGGTAGAAGGCAAAATGACTATTGGTTATCTAAATTGATTGAGATTGGGACTCAAGGATGCCTAAAAAATAAGAAAATACACTAAAATGACTTCAAATGGAATAATAATATTTCAAGATCAAGTAAACCTAAGATTAAGCAAAGTGAAGAAAATATGATAATAATTGTATGTTAAATTAAGTAGTATACTACTATAATGACTTAAAACTATTATTTTGGGGGATTTGAGCTCAAAGAATGATATATAAGTAAGGAAATAATAGTTTATAGTTAAAATAAAAGGATGAATGGATTAGTATGTTGTTGTGCCTGTAAATAAGACCAATGTAAGCATAAATCATACTAAGATACCTATAAATTCAAATGGGATGAATTTAAGTAAGGAGTAATGGCAAAAACCATGAGTGGAAGAGATTAACTTCAAAAATAAAGTGTCTATTCCTATAAAGAAGATGCTAATAAGTGTTAGAAATGATTGCAAATGTGAAATAAGCTTGTAATAAGAAAATATTGACTAAAAATAAACAAAGACCAAATTTAGGCAAGAGTGAAGATAATATATTTAAAATGAAGATATAGCAAATATTAGCAAGCAAATGAATAAATAAACCTGTGATGAATGATTAGAAACTAAGAAATAACTACAAATTGATGCAAATAAAGGAAACTAAGAACAAGATACTATTATATAGAAATGCTAGAGACAAAGGAATGTAAATATTAGCAAATGTAATAAGAGAAACCAAGTATTATCAATACAGAGCTTGTGGGAGTTTTTTTTCAGTACTCTGCTATGTGTGTCTGCACCTTTTTCTTTCTCCACTATTTCAAGGAAGGGATCTGTGTCTATTTATTTTTTTGTAATTATGATGCAGGTGTATTTTATCGGGGTATACCCAAAATGTTGTCTGGGAAGTTTCTTTTTGATAATAGGCTATGTGCCTTACCATATGTAATGGCTTTGGCGACATGTAGATTTTACAAATATAGGATCCTTAGTAAGGACATGTTCATCAACAGCCCTGGGCTAATTTTTGTAAAAGGTTTTGGGTCAACCTGTAAAACCCGGTATTAATGCTAAAGTATCTTATCTACAAAAAAAAAACCAAGTATTATCAAGGATTTAAATAAGAGGAAAATACATAAATGGGAAGAAAAATAGATGAAAAAGGAAGGGAGATAGGAATTTTACTACCTAGCAGAACCTCCTCATTACACCAAGACAATCTCCTTACCCAATGCCTCTTTTTCTTGCTTCACTTACCCCAAATGATTGATTCAAATGCCCAATTGCAAAGAATGAGATAATGATAATGAGAGCAATTTTTGGAAGAGAGTAGCTCTCTTAAAATTTCTTGTTTAATGTCTCTCCCATGAGCTCTATTTGAATATTTTTGGTAGGGTTTATCCTTGGAGGGAAAGAGGGTTAAATATGCCATTTGGATTAGGTAATAAATTCAAATTTTGTAGGTCTAAGGAGATATAAAACATGCACGATCAAACTATGGAGTGGGAGGAAAGAATTCATGTGCTTCTAGCTCATATCATGGAGATTCTACTCATGTTTGTAAAAGTGCTAGAATTTACAAAAGTGTTGGTGTATTGCTTTTGCATCCAAGTAGCACTTTTGTTCAATGGTCATATTTTTTGGTCAAAATGTTGAAACATGTCTATTTTGCAAAAGTGAAGTCAAGCAAAAGTATTGGCAACACTTTTGTAATGAGTGGTGCTTCTACAAAAGTGTCTAATTTGAAGTTTGATTTTGCTGGATTAAGGTATTTGATTGATGATATATTATTTGTTGCTTTGTTAGGAGATATAATTAACTAGATGTATTAAAATTGGATGTCTACATCCTCGTCTAAGTTTGTTTCCATATTTGATAGAGTTGGTTCTAAGAGATTGTCATATTTTCTAGACACACAATTTCTATTTTATAGACTAGCTATCATCCTTTCGGTAATGAATTAGTATCATACATGTTCACTTTCCCTTTTGCAAGGATAGTGAGAAAATACTATCACCCTTTTTGAGGCATGGAATTATGTCATGTAAATTTATTCTCTTATCATACAAGGTTGGTGTAAGGGATGTCACCTCATTGAATTCACATCATGCAAATTCATTTTACTTTTCATGCAATTTCAATACAAATGGTTCATCACCTTTTTTATTGATTGGACGGTATACAAGAGATCTTAATTGACCAATTTAATGGTTGGAATTTAACCTTCTTTAGATATTTCTTTTGAAAACTCTTTGGTAGGGAATAATCCCTCCATGTGGTATTGCAAATCGACATGGAGTATTAGCCCAAGGGTTTGTTGTAAAAAATAGAGGTAGAATCTAGTTGTGTGAGAACATATATGTAAGAGATAGCCCCATGAATCGGATGGATTGTGTGCTTTATTTTATTGATTTGATGATTTTCACCATATTGGGCAAGGCTTTTCCATGTTACTACTTCATCAAGTAGTGATAATAGTTGTGTAGACACCAAAATCTAGCCACTTTTCATCCATCCATAGTTTCCCGCCACATTTACCCATTATTTATATATATTTATATATATTTGTTTAATATATATTTAAATAATAATATTTTATATATTATATTTATATATATTTAATAAATATATGTATATATGTATGAATTAATCCCAGCCATCCATCATGATTTAATCCTAGCCATTCATCCGTATTAATCCATGCCACTTGCCCAGATTTAATCTCCACCCTTCGTCATGTTTTAATCTTGACCACACAAATTGTGTCATTGAAACCCTAATGTGCCCTAGGAGAGATGATAAAGAGGATTCATTTTTATGACTCAATGCCTAAGATTTTGAAGCCTAAGTTTTCCTTGAATCCTTGGCATCACTTCCATCCATCATCATCGCCTCCACATTTATTTCCATCAACCTCATACGAACCAGATCTGCTTTTGCAACTTTTGTTTTAGTTCTTAGAATACCCCTTTGAGTACCTCGAGCACCTCTAGGTGCTTCCTGTCATTCTCGAGCGTCTTTGGGTACTTTCTACCATCACTGAGCATATTTGGGTGCTTTATGCCATCACCGAGTGCCTTTGGGTGCTTCCTGCCATCACCGAGTGCCCACGGGAATTTACAACCCTAGTTCTACAGCCTCACTATCCCTCAGGTGTCGCTAGGGCATATGTGCACCATTTTTGCAACAACAATGAAGATCAGAAGATAACAAGTCAATGTGAGACAAGGTAAATAGTTCATTGCATTATATTTTAGTATTCTTAGATTTGTTTATAACATTATTTTTGCAACTAGGGTTTTTAGTAATTTTATTACTAAGGGTCTCACACAGTGGAGCCCTCACAGGTATTGCTAACTCTTGTTGCTATTTTCTATGTATAGATCTAGGAATCAAGTTCATTGGCAGCTATTGAAGCTCGAGTGGTCCTACATAGGATATCAAAAATCCCACTCACCCTACTATTGGGATCAGATCGAGCATGAAGACACCACCACTATTTGTTTGCTAGGGTTTTGGGAGAACCCTAGTGTATTGTAATCATTGTATCAAACATAATAATCTTTGTAACCCCATATTTGGGACACATTTTATTGTAACATTGAAGATCCACGGACAGCATAATTAAAGTTTATTTCATTGTACAATTTTGTGTGTTGCATTGCTTATTTAATTCTATAGTTCATATTTTGGTGTTTTTTTATTTATATTCACAAATGACGATTACGGTGGGACCCACAAAGGGTTCTAAATTTTAAATTATTTTGTTAAATTGAATTGTGGTTTTCTATTTTTGTGTTGTAGGTTTTCAGAAAAATAAATCGCGCAAATTTCATAGAATTAGGGTTTCTAAAAAATTGCAAGAGTTGAACAGAAGGTGTGTGGACACCCTGAGATGCTCATGGGACATTCAAGAAATCCCTAGGTGCATTTTACAAGCACCCCAAGGTGTTTCATAGAGAGGAGGGAAAATACATAGGCTTATCTATAAGTCTACCTAAAAACCCTAACCCCTCTGTTTTACGTATTTTCATGTTTTTACAGATTTCATTTTAAAAAGAACATCATTAAAATTTTATTAAAAACAAACATGATTAATCTACATTTTAGGCATTAGATTAGTTTTTGCATCCATATTTTATTCACACATTTCACATTTCCAATTAAAATTTCACTGTTTTATGGTGTGCTGCACTTAAAAATCTTACATTCTATTTGCATATGAATGGTTAATTGCATACAATAGTCTACATTTTTAGGGTTAGGAATTTCTCCTTTTGCTGGTCTAAGTAGGAACAACATTAGTATATTTAAAGTACCCCACATGTTTGGTGATTCAAGGTGGAAGAGTAGATGAACCCTCCTCTGTTTAGAGAGCGGTCTTAAGCGGTGTACTCTACTTCTTTTGGGGAAATTAATATTTCTAGTGTTGGCTTCTAATTTAGACTAGTGAAATTAGTTATTCCTGACATTGTGTGTACACCATAAAAACTAGAAATATTAAAAGGAATCACACACTATCACGCATCACTTTCAACAGTAATGTGTTGGATTTCATCACCAACCATTGCTTGAGATCTGGCGATGGTGGGTTTCATCTCCATCCACCAATCTCTGCCCTTAGACACTTTAGGACACCCCTGAGAAAACTTGCTAGAATTCATCACCAATAAGAATATCATTGCCCATCCAAGCCATAGTTTTCACCCATTTTAATTCAGATTAGTTCATCAAAACACACAAAACCAAAAAAAAACATTAAAATGAGATAACAAAAAGAAAAAAGGTAAGACACATTTTGTTGTATAAACATAGGATTGGATTGCCTGTTTGATTTTGTGAGTTTTTCATTCCACATTTTATTTTCTAGCACATTTTATATTTGGTTCATTAGTTTATGGTATTAACAAGAAATCAAGCTAAAATAATGAATCAAATATCCACCAATCAAACCACTTTAGCAATGGAGTGTTCATCATCACCATCATTTCACATGGCCATTCCACAAATTGAATCATCCTCACCTACCTTTGGTCACCACATCACCCATATAGATATGGCCCAAGTAGAAGCTCTTCAGAGATCTGCTAACTATGTCTTAGAGTCAGTCCATAACTCACCTAGGCATGATTCTATTTTTCAATAGGAACTTATCTCCTCCCAGCCTTCAAGCCTTACCCAAGTGTACAATAACCCTCTTTTTGAGGTATCTACTGCACCTTCCCAACATTTATCCATACCATAATCATCATGTGCCCAAAGCACATCCATTCCATCCTCATACACCTCAGTCTATGATAACCCCTTGTATGAAGCACATGTTAATGTTTCTTCACAAGTGCCCATGTCCATGCCATCTAGTGTCTCCCATCAAGTTGTAATTCCCATTGCAACTTACCCCCCACCTACCTCATCAATCCCATCCACATCCACTCCATAAACCACTGATATGGAAATACATGAAGCATGGGAACATCTCAAAAAATTGCTTAAGAAGTGATAGAACACTCAATAACAAGTTCAGGTGACCAACCCTAAGCCTCAACCTATTTCCACTCAGCCCATATTTGTTAGCCAAATTCCATCTTGGGTACCACAATATTCTATGGTTTCCATTCCAACACCACCGCTAACCCATACCCATTCTATTCCCATCGGCAAACCTATCCAAAGCCCTCATACATCATCTCCATATCTTCATTCACAATCATTCCTTCATCAACCCCATTATCATCAACATCAATCCACTCCACCAAGTCATCATCACCTCATCACACCTCAACATATTTCCACCTCACCATCACAAAATCATCAAGTGATTTAGGGTTTCCACATTCCTAGGGAGGACCCTCGAATCCAGGCTATGCAACAATAGATTGATAGTTTGATGCAACATACTTCTGGCATGATAAACTAGAATCCTACCCTACGTCAACTGATAAATCAACCAATTCATCCTTCGGTACCATCATCACCATATCCGATAGATTTCACAATACCAAAGTTTGATAAATTTAAAGGGACAAAGAACCCTAAAGAGCACGTGAGCTCATTTGTTCATTCCTGCTTTAGAATTCAAAGCAATGATGCTCTAATGCTTAGAACCTTCCCTAAAACATTAGGGGAGATGTTGTAGAATGGTATAACCATTTACCCAATCATAGTATTTATACTTTTGAGTAATTGGTTGACCAATTTCTTGAAATATTCTCCCTCAATATAAGAAAGAAAGTCTCATTATCCGATATATATGATCTAAAACAATATTATGATGAGTCTTTCTATGACTTTAGTAACCGTTAGAGGATCGTTATCACCAAATTGCCATTTTCCCTACCAATAGAAGCTGACCCGATTGTTCACTAAGAGTTGCTTAAAACCCATCTCTTGGTTATTGCAATTACAACAACATAGATCATTTGATGAAGCTCTTGCCCAGGCTAGCACAATTGAGGAGATAAAAATCCAATAAGGAGTGCTTAAGCCTAAGAAGAAAGAATGGCAAAATAAGGGCCAATATAAAGGAAATTATTCTAGCCAATCAAAATCCAATCAGGCCAATCCGGCCAATTCATCCAATCAAGTAAATCAAGTGGTCATGAGCCAACCAGTAATGGCTCAACAACAACCCATGCAACAACAACCATGACAAATTGAATATCATGTGGTTCCCTCAACTACTCAATCAAGTCAAAACATAGTTCTAGTTGTGGAAAACCGACCATATCGATAATCTATTCGACAACCCCATCAATATACCCCATTGGCTGAATATTATACCTCCATTTTCTGTAGGTTATATGACACAAATCAACTTACCTTGCCTGAGGTCAAACCTGATGATCCCGCTAAACATGGTAAACACTATAGGGAGCATTTATTTTGTCCTTATCATAGATAGAATGGGCATGACATTAATAACTACCATCAATTCAAAGATAGAGTACAAGACCTTATTGAGTTAGGAGCTATCAAGCTTGATAGTCCTCTAGCTCAACAAAATCAAAATATTGGGATTTTTCAAACACCACTTCCTCATCATGAGGAAGCACAACCAACAATAGGAGGATCAAATACCAAGACTCATCCTAATCAGGTTAATCATGTTCAATAGTACCAAGGTTTTGTGGGTGTTATTCATGTAGTAACCCAAGGTCAACAAAAATGCTCCAATCAACAAAATATTCAGCAGTAGTCTATTCAATCGCCCATACCTCCACAGGAAAGTGTGTCTCAACCCACCACATCATCATCTCCCATCCAATTTTTTGCCAATCCCTCCTAGCCAATCCATATTCCAGCCCATCCATCTCAACCCATTCATCCTTCCAATCATCCATCTAGGCCAATCATCTCATTGAGTAGTCGGTTAACCACAAGCTTAAAAATGGCTTCAACCAAACTATCTATATATGAGCTAATCCAACAATATCCTCCACATCGTGAAGCATTAATGGATATTCTAAAATCCATTGAACTTCAATCTCAAGATGCTAATGCATTTAACAATTTTATGGGGAATATTCAAACATGTATGGAACCTTCCATTACTTTCTATGATTTTGAGATCAAACCAATATCATCAAAATTAGTGGACCCTCCATTACATATCATGGCTCAAATTGATAGGAAGCCTTTCAAAAGAGTTTTAATTGATACTGACTCCTCCATAAACATCATCACCACATCTACCCTTCAACATCTCAAGCTTCCACTAGACCACATCACCAAATCCTCTTTCACCTTGAAAGCATTTAATGATGCTCTCTGCTCCATAGTTGGCACTATTTTTTTTGCCCATCGAAGTGGGGTTCAAAAGATTGCATACTATGTTCCACATCTTGGAAGGGTCCATGGTGTATAATGTACTCCTTGGATGACCTTGGATGAGGGAAATGAGATGTGTCCCCTCCATATTACATCAATGCTTGAAATACGTACATGAGGGACAAGTACATTGCATACCAATGGATGTTGAACCATTTAAGTATTACAATTTTATCTCAAACCCCTATGAGTCCATGCTTCCTTCCACTCATCTATTCCTCACATCATCAACCACTTCATCATCCACCCCATCCATATCATCATCTAAAGCCCCTATTCTTGAGGAGCTTCCAATCACCAATTCACATCAAGCATCCACTTCCATACCCCCATATTCATCACCATTGACTACATGCACATGTGGTCAAACTCAATCTACATTAGCCACATCATCAAAATCCTCCACCACTCTTTCCACATCATTACCAATTCAAAAATCCACCCAACCAAATCCATCTTCATCCACATCAGCCAATGTCTCACAAGTCAAAATGATGGATTATGAGATACCATCAACCAACCATGAGTCAGTTCCATCCACATCCAATCCATCCACATCATCCCAAGTTGAGGTCCACCTCACTAATCCTGGTATTGGTGAATATGTGGTCCAAGACATCACAATTACACCGCTCAAAATTCAAACTTCTAAGGACTATGGTCACCCACGTGACCCACCCTTATCTATAGGAGTGATATATAACATGGGTTCAGTGCCTAATAGCATTAATTTTTTGTATGGGGGACTTGATTCATCATCCAATCTAGTTACCCCAAATGAACCCAAATCACCAACACCGACCAATATACAACATATGTCGGGTTTTCCATCCTAATATTTTCACATTGTTAATTGGCAAGGACATGGCCTAGGATGACATGAATAGGGAATGCATGAGATTATTGATGTTTCATATCGAGAAATGCATGATCGTTCAGGTTTAGGTTATCATCCACTTTCATCCACCTCTTCTCTTGAACAAGATTTTCAAAGCTTAAATTTGAATTTAGGAGAAGATATCCATCACATAGATGACTCTGAAGATGAAATATATGAAGAATTCGACCTTATGTCGATAGCTTCTGATGAATCTAAAGAGGAATCAAACCCCATAATTCCACACATTGAATAGGATGAGTTTTACCTCAAAATATTCCCCATCCATCAACCCATATTTCACTTGCTTCTTCCACAAGAGCGAGTTGATCCAACTGGTGAACCACCACCTCCATATCATTGATCCATCTCATCGACCATTTTTCTTGTAATATATGTACATAAAAACAAAAACAAAAACAAAAAAAATAAATTTCAAAAAATAAAAAATAAATATTTTGCATGTACATTGCATTTATTTGTGTTGCTTGCTATTGTTCAGGTTTAACAGAGTTCTAGCATTGGTTCTACCAAATAGGATCCACCCATCCATTTTCCCTTTAATTCAACATGAATCCTATTGACTTATTCACCCCACTTCATAATCCATACGATTTGTCAAAGCCAATTCCTATTGACATGAGTCTTATTGATATGGACTATATTTCCTCACCCCCATCCTTTTTTGAGTTTGTCCTATCCGAGGAATTGTTAAGGGCTTCATCCAACTACATTCCTCCATCACCTCCACCTTCACCTTCACATTCACCTTCAGATCATGATATTTTCTAGGTAGACATAGATGAGGATAAGTCAAAAATCCTTTGATGACATTAAGAAATACCTAGCTTCTCCACCGATCTTAGCTTCTCCTCATATGTGGGTTCCCTTTCATCTGTATGTTTTAGCAAAGTACTTTGCATTAGGGACAATGCTTGCACAAAAGAATGAAAACAATCGAGAGCAAGTTGTCTATTACATTAGTCAAACATTGGTAATCTATGAAACCAGATATGCTTATGTGGAAAAATTGTGCTTAGAAGTGGTTTTTGCCACTAAGAAACTTTGACATTATATGCTTAGTCACACCACATATGTTATAGCTAGAGAAAATCCTCTACGTTATATGATGTCTCACACTTATAATAACACCCGCACCGCTAAATGGATAATGCTTCTTATTAAATTTGATCTTGAGTTTATAAGCCAAAAATCCATTAAAGGTCAGGTTATAGCTGATCAACTTGTGGAAGCTCCACTACCTAGTGATCATCCTTTGATTATTGAGCTCCTAGATGATTCGGTATTCACTATCACCGAACAAGAAGAATATGTCATTCTAGAGGAAGATGTCGATATCACACTATTCTTTGATGGTTCTAAGTGCGAGAAAGGTCAAGGTGTTGGAGTCATGTTTCATACACCCTAGGGGTGCCTATCCCCTTATCATTCAAACTAGACTTCCAATGCACAAACAACAATGCAGAGTATGAAGCCTTAATCTTAGGTCTTCAAGCAGCTATAGCTATGGGCATTAAGCGTATCAGGATATTTGGTGATTCTCAACTTGTTTTCAAACAGGTAACCAGAGAATACCAATGCAAAGAACCTACCATTAAGCTTTACCATGAAGTAGCAATGAAATTGCTCTCTAAGTTTGATTGGTATAAAATTGATAGTTTTCCATGTTCGACTAATATATTTGTAGATGCGATGGCCTCTCTTGGATCATTGATTCCAAAGGATACCTTAGGAGAGGTACAACCCCTCATAATTACAATGATCTCTAAATATACAATTGTTCATGTTGAATCTAAGGATGAAAATGATGTTTTCTTTATCCATTTGGAGCCATGTGAGCCTTGGTCAAACCAAATAATAGCCTTTCTCAAGTTTGGAACACTCCCATCAGATATGTCATGGATTTCTAAATGCACTTTCAAGCAAAAGATAGCTTTTTTTACTCTCTTGGGGGATGTGTTGTATAGATGTGGTTATGATGGAATCCTCCTTTGTTGTATCGAGTCTATTGAGGCACAAAGAGCCATAGCTGAAGCTCATGATGGTACTTGTGGTGGTAATTTTAGTGGAATGGCCATTGCAAAGCATATTTTATGCATGGGTTATTATTGGCCCACAATGGAATGAGATTGTTGCACATATGTCAAACATTGTAAGCAATATCAAGAACATGCTAATTTAACTCATGTACCATCACAAGCATTACAGCCTATTCAAAGCCTTTGGCCCTTTTCACAATGGGGTCTAGATTTAATTGGAAAAATATCACCTTCTTCCTCGAGACAACATACATTCATCATCACAGCCACTGAATACTTCACAAAGTGGGTCGAGGCAATTCCTCTAACCAATATGATAGGACCTAGAATTATGGAGTTTATACTTCATCATATCATTTATCATTTTGGTATTCCCTCGAAAATCATCTTTGACAATGGCAAGTATTTCAAGAACAAGGATGTTCGAGCACTTTGCAAGAAATATAATATCCAACATAGTTTCTCGACTCCTTATTACCCATAAGAAAATGGATAAGCTGAGGCTACCAATAAGACCTTAATTGCTATTCTCAAGAAACTTGTTAAAGAAAATCATAGAGTATGCCTACTAGGGCAACACCATTTTCATTGGTCTATGGAGCCGAAGCAATCATGCCTCTTGAGCTTGAGATCCCCTCATTGCAAATTTCATTGCAAGAATTCATAGATGATGATATTGCTAGACAAGCATATCTTGACCAACTCACACTTCTTGATGAAAGGTGAGTCAATGCTTTAGAGCATTTACGAGTATATCAAGACCACCTAAAGCGTGCTTATAATGCCAAAGTTCATCTATGTGAATTCCAAGTAGGAGATCTTGTTCTTAAAGAGAATCAACAAAACACCAATGCATTGCCACATCTTCATGATAAATTCATGGCTAATTGGTTAGGTCCATACATTGTTACTCAAAAAGTGGGTAAAGGAACTTATAGGCTTGCCAGTCTAGAGGGAGTTGAAGAACCCGAACCACTTAATGTTATACACTTGAGAGCATTCTATGCATAATGTGATTTATATATATGTATATATACATGGCTATTACATAAAAACACATTGCATTTTCATACATTGCATTTCATGTCATAAAATTGCATTTCATACATTCCATTTCACAAATCACATTTCATTCATTGCATTCACACCATCATTTTTCACACATTTCACATTTCATTTTAGGGATCATTTATTCAGTTTAAGATAATAATTGGTCTAAAAAAGTCATGTTGCCTTAATCAGGGGCACCTTCAAAACATCATCCATTTCATTGCATCATTCCATAAAGGCAAATTATCATTAGCAAAGTCACATGTCCATAATTCCTAGGTGTTTTCGGTCACTCAGCCACTCCTAGTGTTTTAAGAAACCTTCCAAATACATGTCGAGTTTTCTTTAGGACCAAGACACAATTTTCACTAAGAAAATCTTGAGTTCTGGAAATTGACTCCAAAATATTCTTGAACCAAACACAAATCACACATCTTAAAAATATCTTGTATCAAAGAGGGATAACACCATACTTGGGTTGAACCTCAAAGTGAAAAGGGTCTTCCTTGCTTGTCCCATCATGCAACATAGTCCACAAAAATAATGGTTTTCACCACTATCATAGTTGCTTCCAAATACAAAATATAGAGTAGTAAGGATAGGGTACAATTCTCATCACACTTAGGTTGAGAATCCAATTCCCCAAAGCTCTAAATATTTCATCACACACCACAGATCCTCAAGCTATAAGGATAGTACTACATTTCCAGTCAGACGGTTAGGTAGTCATCCCAAAAGCCTAAATATCAAACTCTTGGACTATGGAGCTAGTCTCCATCGGAGATATAGATGCTTGACTAGTAGTGGAGTACACTCATGCATGGTGACACGTCTCTTTTAAAGAGACCTCTGACCACACATAAGGACAAGCTAGCTTCTTGGTCTCATCCATAACAGGTTTCACCCAATTTACTCAAGATGAGTTAATGAACTCACTTGCACACACATTGGTTCTTGATTACCTCGAGTCATTACCATACTCTTGATTCGGTAAATGAATTCATTGCACACACATTTGGTCTTAGAGAAATTAGGCAGTATTTAGTGAGTTTGTTTGATACCACTAGTATGTCCGAGTCTCTAAAAAATAATCATTTTTCCATATCAACATCCATATCTTCTTCCATGTCAACATCCATATCATTACATGAGTCTTTCATTTCACATACCACCAGTTTGGTGCCCCTGATTAAACAACAATGCTAAAACATGGCCAAGCAAAATATAAACTATGAATGATTATTAGAACATTTGCATTCATACACATTCTATCACTTGCATTAATCATCCATATACACATGCATCCACACAAAAACATTCACACAAAAGCATAACACAAAATTAAAAGCCATGTATATATATAAATATTGCATGTACAATGAATGCCCAAAGGCTATATACAATGGAGCACCAAGGCTCATATACAAAAAGTGCATCTAAGCACTAGCTAATACCTATAAGAGGACCCCTATGACCCTGAAGGAGCCCTAGACCTAGAGCTATGCCTAGACTCACTAGGCCTAGCAAACTCGGATATGGATGAGGAGGGTGGATCTGGAAGCCTAATGTTGTGCTCCATCAGTCGATCCTCTAGTAGTCGAATATACCCATCTTGAGACCAGAGGTAATGTACATCATGTCTTTGTCAGTGACTCTTCTTTAGTAACTCTGCCTAGATCCTTATGATCATGTCCTCTCCTCCACCTGTAGTTGATCATGCCCCTAGATCCGCTTGCATTCAAGCTACCTCCGTAGCCTGAGCCGTTATCTTAGTATCCTGAGCCCTCTCATTGTCCCACAACATAGTTATATCTACATCTCAAAATTCTACCATAGCATCCCACTCTACCACCAACTGCTCCAATCTGACCCAATCCTCCTCACTCTAACCAAGGGGCCCATCCAAAACATCATCCCTAACCTCTATGATCCCTCCATCTACCCCAAACTCTAGAGCCTTCTCTATTGTCCTCCTAGTCTGCCTCCGATGCTTGGGAGCCTAATTGGCATCCTCAACCTCATCCCCATCCCCATTTTACCCATCTACTACCAAACTCAGTACTCATGGTGACTGAGTTACAAACCATGCATCATACTCCTCAATAGTCCCTGCATCATCCACATTGAGGAGATCCATCTCCTAATCATCCTCAGAAGTAGACCTTCATGCCTCGACACAAGGGAGACCTATCTCATATTGATGATGTCTGTAGAGCATGGATACCTCAAGAACCCCCTACCTCAATCTAAATTACCATAATACCCATGAGAACTGGATCAACTCCACCTTATTTTTGTGCCTCCCAACCACCCATCTAGCCTGCCACACCTATCACAGATGCTCCCCATCACCTATCCACATGGCACCTCACCATGGCCTCCATACCACATGGCCTGCTATCAATCCAATCCATAAATCCCTATACCACTAACTCATTTGAATAGGATGACTCGATTGTACCTCCTCTACCACTAGCCACCTCATCACATAGGGTTACTCCCTATCCCATCCCCTAGCTAGTAAACCCATAGGTCGAGCCACACTAAAGTGCTCCCAATCCTAGCATTACAGTAGCAAACTACAACCTAGTCCTTGGTGCCTTTGCCTCCTCACCTCATATAGCTCCCGATACAACTATACCAATAAGGTAGGAGCCCATACATACACCTGAGGTGTAGTAATCATATCGCACACCAACCCGATAAGGTTCCATGAGAACTAACAACTTATACTATTCGAGGCCACTATGTTGGCCAACATGAACATCACCAATGTGGGTAGAGCATCCAACTTCTTGTCCACAACCATTTCCACTCATCCTCCCATAATGCCTTCCTCACCCCAAGGATGAGAGGCAAGAAACGTTTTGAGCCTCCAAAATCTTTAGCTGCAACACAACACAAAGCATTCATTTCAAATACATTGCATTATTTAAAAAAAAATGCACAAAAAAAGAGGTTCAAAAGCACTTACCTTGGCAAAGTGCACACTTGCTTCTACGGCCACATCCACTTCATACATCACCATAGCTTTTGCAGCACACCAACTACACTAACTTCACTCAACTCCACTCCACTTCCTCATACGTAGCTTCCAAAATTTGTGAACACACAAATGAGCTTGATTTCCCCTCTACAAGCCTTTTATAGCTATTTTAGATGCACTAAAACACCCATGGGTGCTCGCAGTCGCACTGAAATGCCTCCCTACATTTGTAAAACACCAAACTCTTGTGGGTGTTTGTGCAAGCAATAAATTCCCACCCGCTTTTGGTGTCAATATTGAAAAAAAGAACAAAATGATCCAAAAAGGTAGCTTACCTCCACCAAATCATTCCAAATTGCATCCATACATCAATTTTATCCTAAGTTCATGTTTTGTTAAAGCCAAAATCATTTTGGATTTTTAAATTTTGCTTGCAACCAAAAGTCATAAAATCATATTACATGTTACAAAGTGTTTCAAAACGGTCCAAATTTTCACAAAATGACCATTTTAATCATTTTAATCATTAATTCCATCATTGTACTCATTTTTGTGAAGATATTAACTGATTTGAAGAACTAATTATTATTTGCGCCCACAAGGCACAAAATTGTCCAAAATTGCTTCAAAATGCTCAAACTCAATGCAAAAGTTCACAAAATAACAAAACAAATCACCAATGCATTTCTCATCATCACATATTCATTCCAACATCATTTTCATCCATCAATCATTGCATTTACACATTTTTCCAAGTCATGCAATTTCAAGTGAACCTTGTATCTAGTGGTCTATTCTATCTCCTTGGCGATTGCAGCGATTTGCATCCATGCAATTTTGTAAGATGAATAAATCACCATAAGGACACTTGGCCATCTTCATCATCACATATTTCATTTTTTGAAAAATAAAATCAATTTTGGTACTTCACCTTTCGAGTGAAACTATACCAAGACCAATTTTCTCTACAACTATCATTGATGCCCTTTTCCATGGGGTTCCCAACATGGATAAATTTCATCATTTCATTTAAAATTACACCAATCTCTGAGGATATAGGCCAGGTAAAGTGATTGAGCAACCGTTTAGGAAAACCATGTGGGAATTGCTGCAGTCATGAGTGGCTCCGAGGACAAGACTATTTTTCTTTTCTTTTCTTTTTGCATACTTGCATTTCAATGATATCGGAAGGCACATTCTTCAACAACATGGAATCACCCCAAACTTGGGGTAACCATATTTAACTTTGATTTTCCCACAACGGGATGCATATTACATGATCATGGCATCTACACTTGGCAAAAACCTCTTTTCTCTATTAGGGCAAAAATAGAATCATTAACTTGCATATTTCAACAACCCCCTTCCATCATTGGGGCAAAAATGGCATCACATTTACATCATTCATATCATCCACAATTACACCATGCATTTCACACAATCATCTGCATAAATTTGTCAATTGGCTCATGAGATGCATCCGTCACTCATTCGCCAATTGAGGGGGTAATCTACACAATCAAAATTATTTTATCTCCAAGTTCATATTTGCATTCCAACAAGAAAGTTGCTTCTACATCAGGCTAAACCAAGTGTCTTGTATTTTTGCACCGCATTATGTTTCACACAACACGGTATAAAAAGGGCATCTGTAGACACCAAAATCTAGCCACTTGTCATCCATCCATAGTTTCCTACCACATTTATCCATTATTTATATATATTTGTTTAATATATATTTAAATAATAATATTTTATATATTATATTTATATATATTTAATAAATATATGTATATATGTATGAATTAATCCCAACCATCCATCATGATTTAATCTTAGCCATTCATCCACCTTAATCCATGCCACCTACCCAGATTTAATCTCCACCCTCCATCATATTTTAATCTTGACCACACAAATTGTGTTGTTAAAACTCTAACGTGCCCTAGGAGACATGATAATGAGGAGTCATTTTGACGACTCAATGTCTAAGTTATTGAAGCCTAAGTTTTCCTTGAATCCTTAGCATAAATTCCATCCATTATCGTCGCGTCCGCATCCACCACCATCGACCTTGCACGAACCAGATCTACTTTTGTAGCTTCTATTTTAGTCCTCAAAATGACCCTTCGAGTTCCTCGAGCACCTTTGGGTGCTTCCTATCATCCTCGAGCACCTTTGGGTACTTTCTACCATCATCAAGCGCTTATGGGAACTTTATACCACCATCGAGCACCTCTAGATGCTTCTTGCCATCATCGAGCGCCCGTTGGCGTTCACAGCCCTATTTTTGCAGCCCCACTACCCCTCTAGTGTCACTAGGCCATCTACACACCATTTTATGCAACAATGATGAAGATTAGAATACAACAAGTCAACATGAGACAAGGTAAATAGTTTATTGCTTTATATTTTAGTATTCTTAGACCTTTTTACAATAGTATTTCTACAACTAGAGTTTTTAGTAATTTTATTACTGAGGGTCTCACGCAGTGGAGCCCTCACGAGTGTTGCTAACTCTTGTTGTTGTTTTCTATGTGTAGATCTAGGAATCAATTTGATTGGAATATTTTGAAGCTCGAATTTTCATGCATAGGATATCAAAAAGTCCACTCACCTCTATTGGGATTAGACCAAACGCGAAGACACCAACGCTATTTGTTTACTAGGATTTCAGAGAATCCTAGTGTATTGTAATCTTTTTATCAAGCATAATAAGCTTTGTAACACCATATTTGGGGCACATTTTACTGTAACATTGAAGATCAACAGGCAATATAATAAAATTTTATTTCATTGTGCAATTTTGTGTGTTACATTACTTATTTAATTTTATAGTTCATATTTTGGTGTTGTTCGATTTGCATTCACAAGTTGATTATCTAATCGGTTGGTTTGAGCTACCTTTTTCTTGCCTTTTCTTTTATTTAATCTTAATTTAGCATAAAATCACAAGGTGTCCTTATTTCCTTATTGATTTGATGACCATCACTAACTTGGAGAGCCATGTATATTGTTTTTAGTAACTTATGCTACCCATTGATCTAATTTGATCGGGCAATTTGTGCTACTTTATCTCATGTCTATTCTTTGTCTTGTAAGATCATTGATCTTGACCAACTTGTGCCTAGTCATCGATTGCCTCCTCTAATTCCAAACTCTATGGCTTTTGTACTATCCATAATTTCATAATCCTCCATGATTCAAGGCATTAGGCATGATTGAAGGCACTTGCTCTACATAATGAATATAAAAGGGTTTTGATGGAATCTTAAGCTTAGTCCCATATTTATTTCAAAGCAGCATGTGTGTCAAATATAGATACAAGTAACCTTCTATCTTAGCAGTGAAGTTCCTTCACAAATAGGTGCTAGAATTTGCTAGGATTTTGATCATCGTTATATCCTATTGGACTATAAATTTTGGTTAGACCTACAATGTGGAAGGTCCTTCAGTAGCCTAAAGACCTAAATAGGAGTTTCATCCAGTTGAAACACCCTATTCTTAACATTATCATACAATAACCCTAGTGTGTCTACTATTCTCTTTGACATGATGGAAGTACTTGACCCATAATCTACCTACAATTATGGATTAATTTGTCTCCATAGATTAAGGTTAGGTAAAATGATGTCAGTTTGGCTCAAACTTCCTCAAGACCAGATATCCACAGGATGGCCATAGGCTTTTATTTCCCTAATACCTCTTGTCTCTTTAGTGTTTCTTCTAATTTCTTCTTTCACTCAAGCATGGATAAGAAATTCCATAGAGGCATGGAAATATGGACTTATTCAAATGGTCTACCATGTTAAATGATCTAGTAGATTGGACCCTTTGCATAGTGCTCGGTAGTCATTGCACTATGGATATTCCTATAGCAAGTTGGGGAGCCCTAGCTGGTTTAGGTGCATGCTATCTTAGAATTTCAAGGGTATTTATTCTAATAGCCATTAGGGGGTTTAGCACATTTTGGTTTGGTGGGACCATAGAGGAAATATTTTTTCCTAGATTAGATGGCCTACTTTGGGTGTTGATACCTACTAGAATTTCTCTTTCTTATTTCTTAATTACCTTCCTCTTACCCCATGTCATATAGTCTCACTAGACTTGTAGCCTCCCAAGTAATGAAGTTCCTACCCTGTCAGACATAACATACACCTCCTTTTCATACCAACTTATCAGAGTCTACTTTAGAGTCATGGAACTTGTCCTTGAGCAAGAGCTTAGTGGTTGGACATGAGTGAATTAGCTATGTATTTGTGCATCTACCCTTGGGTAAGAAGTAGATAGCTAGGAATATATAGCTTCATTCAATGTTAGCAAGGTCTAGTATGTGTTAGGGTAAAATAGGTAGTATATTGCATTATACTACATAGATTATTACATTTACTTTTTACTGCATACCATGAGATATTTACTGTTCTAAATATCTATTGGATAACCTAGAGTAAATACCTAAATATCCTAAGTTAGATATTTAGGTCAGTTTTTTAGTTAGAACTCTCTACTTAGGTTAATAGTTAGCTACATGTTTCTCCTAACGTGTATTGTTAGCGTATTATATGCTAAAGCAGTTGTTATGTAATCTATATAACTGGCTTAATTTTTCTAAGCTAAGTTAGTTGATATTAATCAAAGCTTATTTCCTTTGCATTATTCGAAGAGTTCTAATAAATACATTGGCATCAAAGCCAGAGGAAGTAGGAGAGAGGAAGAGTGAGCATCGAAAAACCTCATTCCATTGGAGAAGGCGAAGGCAACTGGTGACTTTAATTATTTTTTTTCTCCTATAGTTTGATGTATTTTTTTTATTAAATTGTCCAGAGATAGAGGAGGTGGGATATTCCCAATTTTTTGGGCCACCTCTATCTCAGGAGGACTATCCCCACAAAGGCTAGAGCCCATAACACCAGGTATAGATCTCAAGGCAGGGGATATTAATTCCCCTGACCATGATTGTGAACACCAAAGGGCTCCAATACCCCTATCAACGATCCTAGGAGCGGGTCCACCGATAGCCCACGAGAGCGCCTCGAGGGCAGGAGCACCCTCATGCTTCCCACGACATGGGGACAGTATCTGACGATGACCGAATGACCGTATCAAGAGGGCAGGCGCACCCTCAAACGATCGACCATCGAAGATATTCTTCGATGATGGCGACTAGCCCATCACCACGAGAGGGCAGGAGCACCCTCTGTGGTAGGAAACTAGACGACATAAGAACTGAAGGTGGACTACACAACCACCTAGACGCTAAGTTGGTAGTTGACTAGGATCTGATAGGACACGTGTGACGTGGTGCGTCGAGGGTAGGACACGTGGTAGGGTAAAGGTTCTCTCCATCGGGCAACAAAATAGTGGTTTTTTGACTGCCCGAAGGTAGTCGCTAGAAAGGGGGAGTATTGGGTTTCTTAAACCCTACATCCTACACCCGCAAGATAAATGTGGGACAAAAGTCCCCATTTCAAAAAAAAATCATGGAGCCCGCATTGAAACATAAGGCGGGCCCTCCTTCTCCCTTCTCGTCTGCACCCCGGAGCGCAGTGGCAAGAGTTCTTTATTGTGGCATGTGTGATCAAGGGATCAAACCCACGTGCATCACTTTGAAGAGATTTGTGAATTATTTTTGACACTCCGTTCGAAAGTATTATTCAAATACGAGGTAATACCTCCTTGGTTTCAAATTCGTTGTGCAGCCCACTAGTTTTTTTGATCATTCGAACCCGTGAGGTCCTGTGTTTGAAGAAAGGCACAACATTTTTTTTTAAATGCGAAAAGACTCTCCAAGAAAAAGGTGCAACTTTTATTATTCTAAGGTTTATTCAATATTTAATTTTTATTTTTATTTTTTTTATGCAATTTAGTGTGTTTGGATAAAGTAAAACATTTTTTTTCAAAAATAATTAGATGATTTTATTTTCCCCAAATACCTTTATTATATAAAGTTTTAATCATTAAAATATTTTTTTTGTTATTCAAACCTAGAAATTTGCCATCTCAAAATCAAGCAAAACCATTTCTTTAGTTTTATTCACAAATTGGAGATAAAGAGACAAAGAGATTAAGACTTTGGTTGCATCACATAGAGTTTTTTCTTCCAACCTTTTTGCAATAAATTACTCAAAATTTCTATAGTTTTCTCCCAATTTTTTTTTTTGAGATAAAGAGACATAGGAACTTTATATTCTATTGCAAAACCAAAACACTTCAAAATTGGGCAAGGACAAAGGTCATTTTTTTTGCAACATAGATTATTACATTTACTTTTGTTTTCTCCTTCAAAAAGGAGATATAAGACATAAAATTGTAAATTTTTGTTGTAAACTTGAAAAGAATTTTTGAACCTATTCTTTGCTCCTCATGCTTGAGTGTTGAAGACAAAAACCAAAGTCGTGTGTCGACTGGTCTGGAAGCCTTTCAAACGCGGGTCATGTGTCGACTTGTCTTGAAAGGAGTGCTCGAATTTTCAATTTTATAAAAATTAAGGGGGGATAGAAGTCATATTTTGTGATTCTATTTTTTGCAAAATTGTAAAGAGAAAAGTGGGGATATTTCAAAGTAAGAAAGGTGCATTCTCGATTGTACTCGACACCTTTTCTTAAAAAAAATTGACTATACTAGGTGCATTTTCGGTTGCATCCGACACCTAGAGTGATAATAATTTGGGTTTCTCTCTTGTTTTGATTATTGCACTAACAATCATGCTTTTTGTGTGCAATTAAAAAATCAGATAGAACATTGAAGAAGCATTTCAAAAAACCCAAACTTCATTCAAAATCGTGCTACACCTTGCATAGGTTAAAACAAAGTCAATTTTTTTTGCTCCCCATCAAAGGTCAAAATCCAAACACCTTGATTAACTCTCTTTTTTTGGCTTAATTTCCTCAAACTTTCCATTCTTCTTGAAGGGTGCTACGGCAGGTGCCATTAAACATCCTAGAGAGCATAATCAAAAGTCTTTCAAAACCTACCCCTTTAATTTGCTTTATTTTATTTGGCTTAATTTCCTCAAACTTTTCATCCCTTGTTAAGGGTGTTAAGGCAGGTGCCATTAAATATCTTAAAGAGCAAATTAAAATCTTCCATATACTCTTTTGAGGGTATACTGCAAGATAAAGTCATATTAGTCATATCAATTTGAAACCTTCACCATGGCCATGATCAAAAAGTCTCTCAATGAGAGCCAACTGCTCAAAGGTTCAAATTATTATGCCTAGAAAACTAAGATGAAAGCCATTTTAACTGTAGAGGAGACGTGGGGAATAGTGGATGACATTGATTCTAGACCCACATCAGTAGGAGAAGATCAGACAGATTATGATAAAAAGGATAAAATACTTTCCTTATTTATCTTGCTAGCTATTACTGATGACATACAGTCCCATATAAGTGAAGCTAAAAATTTTAAGGAGGCATCGAATGCCTTAGCTACCATTTTTGAATGAAAGAATCAATCAACAATTCTTAACCTTCAAACACAACTTCATACTCTTCATATGAAATCTAGAGAGATAGTAGAACTATTCCTCTACAGAGTCGCAGATATAAAAATAAAACTACAAGCCTTAGGAGAAAAAGTGGAAGACAATGTCCTGACCTCAATCATTTTAAGGGCTCTACCAGACTCCTATAGAATATTGATCACTTCACTACAAGTCTCTGGAAGGACAGTGACTTTTGTAGAGTTGGTAAATTTGCTTCAAACTAAATAAGCTAATCAACTCCAAAGAGATGAGGCATCCAACAATGCACTTTTCTCAAACAAGCAAAGTGGAAAGAAAAAGTGGAATCAACAGAAAGGATATTCTTCTAACAAAGACAAGGGTAAAGGCAAAGAGATTCAAAATAAGTAGTATTGTAAAATTTATGATAAGGACACTCATGAAACCAAAAGATGTTGGTTTAAGAACAAACCGCCCAATGAACAAGGACAAAATAAAGGCAAAGGTAAACTAAATAACAAGAACAAACAACAACAAGGACATGTTGTCACTGAAGATTCTAGTTCGGACTCTGAATGAGCACACAAAGTGCTCATGACACATACAGATTCCCCTCAAAAGGATATTGTTTGGTACATAGATTCAGGCGCTAGTAAACATATGACTGGTGATAAGTCCTGGTTTGAAATATTTGAGGCTCAAGAAGGTAGATCGTTAACCATTGTTGATGATTAGACCTATTGAGTTTAGGGAGAATGAAATGTTTCTATCCATTCCAGATGGAGAATGTAATATTCAAAAAGTTCTTTATGTAACAGGATTAAAAAATAATCTCTTGTAACAGGATTACAAAATAATCTCTTGTCAGTTCCACAAATCCTGGACAATAACATGAATGTCAATTTCAAAGTGGACAAAGAAAATAAATGTTGTTTTATCACTCAAAAAGGAAAACATATAGCAACAGGTTCATACAAACATGGTTTGTTTGTCTTAGATGCAATTACCTCCACACATACTGCAATGGCAGTAACCACAAAAGAGGCCACTTCTCTATGGCATAAGAGATTTGGGCATCTAAGTTTAGGGTATTTACTAGAACTCAATAAATATCAAATGGTGAAAGGACTGCCTACTCTTTCATATACTTTGTCAGTGTGCTCAGATTGCTTGTCAGGAAAGCAACATAGAGTACGTTTTGAACCTAGCTCTTTTCGAGCTAAAGTACCTTTGGAGTTAGTTCACATAGATTTGTGTGGTCATGTGTCTATTAGTTGTGGAGGAAAAATGTATTTTCAATTGTTTGTAGATGATCACTCACGAAAAATGTGGGTCTTCTTCTTACAGTTGAAGTCTAAAGAATTTGACTATTTTCAACAGTTCAAGAAGCTTTTTGAGAAAGAATCAGGATGTTTTATAAGGACCCTTCGTTCAGATCAAGGGGGGGAATACACATCAAAAGAATTTTCCTCATTTTTATAGAAACATGGGATAAAAATATAGTTAACAACAACCTATTCTCCTCAGTCAAATGGAGTTGTTGAGACAAGAAATCGTTCCATTATAGAAATGATTCGATGTATGCTTAAGGGAGCCAATCTTGAGCACATTTACTGGGTTGAAGATGTAACAACTGTAGTATATCTTCTAAATAGAGCACCCACATGGGATCTTGAAGGTATGACTCCTCAGGAAGTATGGAGTGGAAGGAAACCCTCCATATCTCATCTACGAGTATTTGGGTGTAAGGCTTTTATGCATATACCTAAGGAGAAAATAAATAAGTTAGATGAGAAGACCCTACAATGTGTTTTTCTTGGATAATATGAATTATCAAAAGGCTATCGATTGATAGATCCATTCACCAAGAAAATACATGTTAGTAGAGATGTAGTGTTTGATGAAGCTTTCACACCTAACACTACATCTGTATACCTGGATGATGAGGAGCAACAACCACTTCCTCCTCCACAAAAGAAGAGAGATTCCAAACTCACTTCACCACCAAATATCACTTTCAATAATCCAAAGACACGAAGCATGTATTTAAAGAGAACGACATAAGCATCTACTTCAGTTGATGATCTTTCTGCAAATTTTCAAGAGCTTTTTATTGAAATATATTTAGAAAGTGGAAATGATATGGAAATTGATGAGGAGAGGGTTTACATGTGTTCATATGATGAAAATGAACCTTCTACAGCTGATGAAGCACTTACTCAGCCTCAGTGGAAGGCAGCTATGGATGTTGAACATAAATCCCTCATTAAAAATAAAACATGGAAGCTGGTCGATTTGCCTAAATGAAAGAAGCTCATAGGCTACAAATAGGTTTACAAAGTCAAATATAAGGCATATGGTACCATATACAAGCATAATACCCGTCTTGTGGCAAATGTCTATGCTCAAAATAAATGCCTTGATTATGAGGAAACCTTTGCACCCACTGCAAGGATGACTACCATTCGAGTTCTTTGTGCTATGGCAGCATAGTTCGGATGGAAATTGCATCAGATGGATGTAAAAATCACCTTTCTAAACGGTGAATTAAAAGAAGAGGTATACATGACTCAACCTCCAATATTTTTTGAGAAAGGCCATGAGCAACAGGTTTGCAAATTGGTCAAATCATTATACGGGCTAAAACAAGCCCCAAGAGCATGGTACATAAAAATGGATAGTCACCTAGTGCAGCACGAATTTAATAGAAGTCCATCATATGCAAATCTCTATATCAAGAACACAAGTTCTGAAATAGTGATTCGTGTACTGTATGTAGACGATCTAATCATCACTGGCAATTCAGAGAAATTGATTAACATCATGAAATATGACTTGAAAGAGTCATTTGATATGATAGATCTTGGACTTCTCCACTACTGTCTTGGCCTTGAGATAGAACATAAGAAGAATCATCTTATGGTGACTTAGAAAAAGTATACCAAGAATTTAGTAGAAAAATATCGTATGACTAATTGTAAGACCAAAGAAACACCGATGGAATCAGGGCTTTAGTTATCATGGTATGATGACTCACCACAGGTATATGGCATGCTATATCTACAGATGATTGGAAGCCTCATCTATCTGACCAATACTAGACCAAATATTACTTATGTTGTAAACTATCTTTCTCGGTTCATGCAGGAACCAAAGGTCTCACACTGGAAAGCAACTAAAAGGGTTCTTCACTACATTCAAGGTAGTGTAGATTATGATCTAGAGTATAAGAAGAATAACTCATTCTTCTTACAGATTTACATTGACTATGACTATGTTGGATCCCTAGATGACATAAAATTAACCTCAAGATATGTATTTCATCTTGGATCTGGTCTTGTCTCATGGCATAGTAAAAAACAATAGGTGGCTGCTTTATCTTCAACTGAGGCATAATATCGCATTGCACATGGAGCTATGTGTGAAGCGATATGGTTAAGTCACATCTTGGCTACCATGGGCCTACCAAAGAAACTTCATATTTACATATTTTGCGACAACTCAGGTGTTTTGAACTTGGTCAAGAATCCAGTCCATCATGAACGCACAAAGCATATTGACACAGATTGTCTTTTCATTCGTGATAAAGTTCCTAAACACATGATCAAGCTCCAATACATTCCCACCGACGAACATGTTGCTGACATCTTCACAAAGGCACTTGGACGTGTCAAATTTGAGTTGTTTCGAAGTAGACTTTGTATATCAAAGTAATGTAATAAAGGGGGATGTTAGGGTAAAATAGGTAGTATATTGCATTATACTACATAGATTATTACATTTACTTTTTACTACATACCATGAGATATTTACTGTTCTAAATATCTATTGGATAACCTAGAGTAAATACCTAAATATCCTAAGTTAGATATTTAGGTTAGTTGTTTAGTTATAACTCTCTACTTCATTTAATAGTTAATTACATGTTTCTCTTAACGTGTATTGTTAGCGTATTATATGCTAAAGCAGTTGCTATGTAATCTATATAACTAACTTAATTTTTCTAAGATAAGTTAGTTGATATTAATCAAAGATTATTTCCTTTGCATTATTCAGAGAATTCTGCTAACTACAATATGAATGGTTCTAAAGATAGGTATTGGGAGTATAGGCCTTCAGATAGGAGTAATACCATGAATTGGGGTCCTCCACATAGTTATTCTACGCATATATTATATCCCTAATAGACTTATGGGGAGCTTACTACAATGGGGATGGTATAGGTACCATTTGTTGATTTGAGCTTTAGGTTTGGATCACATACTTATTAGCATGAAAGTTAGAGCCTTGATACTCGTTTGGTAGAGACCTATAGCCCTTATTATGTTTTTGGAAGGAAGGTATCAGATAGTTTAGATATGAAAACCTCTAGGTGTTTTATTGACTTCTAAGGATTATGACCTCATTGGAGATTGTTGTTAGCAAGTTTCTCATCTCATCTAGTTTAAATAAGGACATATAGAGGGGTATTGAGAAGTGGGGATAAACATCTAAGCCCTTAAAGGGTCCACAATATGAGTAGGCTAGAAAGTGGTAGGCTAATTGTTGGAGGTGGTTTTTATGGTAATTGGACACTTGATAATAAAGGCATGGGGGGTCTAGGGGTTAGATTTCCTATCTTAATTAAGTCATTCTTAGCTTGGATGGCAGTTCCTAGGTTGTAAGTAGGCAGTTACTCCCTTTGGACTTGACCATCATAGCTATTTTAGAATTTATAGCTTTTAGATACTAAATGAATGTCATACCTGGGAGAGGACATATCCATCAAGGATTCTATACTAGGTTTTGTGAAACTAGGTGTTGAAATCATCTATAGTCTCCATAGGAACTCTCTTACTGATTTTTAATTGCTGTAAGAGAGACACCTCATTTATATTCTCTTTAAATCTATCTGATAGCATGTCTATGAGTTGGTCCTAACTTTCAACATATGGTGGGAGGCATAGGTACCATTATTGTGATTTTTATGTAAAAGAAGATGCTAGCATTTTTATGGTTATATTTTTCTCCTCGATGTTGTGTACCATGCATAAGCTTACCATGCAATGCAAATGTTTTGTTGACATGGTTGTATCCTCACCAATGAACTAAGGTAGCGATTTGAAAGTTGAGGTTGGTATTGGGTCCTATGTCATAGGAGTAACAGGTGGTTATAGGGGTTCTTTGTCATTCCATGTTGGGTACCTTCTTAGAGGTTGGTTCTCATTCACAACCATGTTCCAACATTGGGCTCTTCTTTTGGGTGCTTGGTTCAATATTTATAGATTTACTCTTGCAAAGTATCTAGTGATAGGTATTTAACTCATTAAATTCTAGGACCTTTGTGGTTAGTGGAGTTGCCAAGTGAATAATAAGTTGATTAAAATTTTCATCGATATCTCAATCAGAATGTGTGCCAACAAACTATTACACGCATGGTGGATGTTTTTGGGTTCTTCTTCTTCAGTGGAGTCACTAGATGAATGTTTTGATACTTCAAAAATAAAAAACAAACTGAGATCCTCACCATATCAATCCAATATGTTCTTTTATGGGATAAAGTGTTAGCTTGTCCCATTGAGCATGCCAGTAAAATGGTTGTCCACTTAGAATGTCATGGTCCCCTGTGCAGTGGCCAAGTGCATATGACACTCATGCCTTGCATTGAGTGATAAATTTGGGAAGCTCTATGAGTGTGGGATGCACTCATAGGGTAACCTTTGAGATTTTTCTAAGGCCAACTCTTCATTTGATGTTATATTTGTGCTTATATTCCTAACTATTTGCATGCATTTAGGGGAAAAGGGATAGAGATTGCAAAAAAATAAAACCTAAGGTAACATAGGCGATGCACCAAGATCAAAAGATTTCTTCCATGCATAATCGAAATAAAATGAACACATGCATCATCTACTAACAATTAGAAAGTAAACACGGTTTCGACCTAACATATAAGCACTTGTGCATAAGATGTACACAAGAAATAGGACAAAGTGAAATTAGTCATAACTTCATTATATATATCATAAACCTTTTGTAAGATATGCCCAATCAAAAGAGGCTCAATGTTATTAACAAAACAACTCAAGGCTTGAGTCTAGATTATTACATTAAAAAAGTGAAATAAAAATACATATAAGGCTAGGTATTAGGCATGAGTAGGTAGTTTTCGATGCCTTATAATAAAAATTAAACCTCTATTTATAAGCAAAACTAGGATTTCTCTCCCTAAAAATTGTACAAGCAATTCAAAATTTCTTCCCAACTCGAGTGAGAGATTGGTTTACATTCAATGCTAATAGCCTTTGAGATCTCTAAATTTAGATCCATTAGTGTTGAAGGGTTTGGGACCTTTGAAGCTAGAGCTTCCACTATTACTGTACTAAATATGTTAATCTCTTTTCTATAACATCATACCCAAAATGGTGTAGGTAGATAGACTTACAAATTTTTGTACTTATTACCTTTATGAGCTCAACTGTCTCCTTTCTATGAGGTTGCACATAGATGTTACCTATAATAAGGATCGTTGTCTATCATGGAGGTCCCTTTTTTATGGAAGACAAAAGACTAATGATAAAATTTGAAAGATCATTGTCACCTTTTTTAAAATTGCAACAAGTCATATGGGGCAGTTTCTCCTTTGATTGGATGGATGTCAAAGCTCTTTGATACTTCATTTTTCATGAGGCATCATATTGGCTAATCTCTGATCATTGGTTTCTCCTAAGTGTAGAGTGGGTAGATTGTACACCTACCATGTGTATGGTTGTTGACAACTCAATTGAATGTGGAGGAATTAATTTATGAGGCTCAACATATATAGAAGATATGCCCTATGACCATTGAATTTTCTACCCTTTAACCAATGGTAGGGGTTGCCCTTTAATTATCAATAAAAAGGCTCTTGGAGATGACGCATGCCATTGGCCACTTTTAGCTATAACCAAAAATACTATTAGGGATAACATGCACCATTGATCATAAATATTGAATGATCCATAGAACTTTACAATCTAGATGCTCCAATGGCCTTCCTACTTCTCCATGGCCCATGGATGTTGAAGAGCTCCTTGAGACGACACAGGCTATTGATCATCCAAATTAGACAATTTGCGTAACTTTGTGATTTAGATGTCTTTATATTTGCTTCAAATATCTATGGATCATTGGGTGTTGTTATGTCCAATATTGACTACAAATCTCTTATAGATGTGTGCCTTGATGAGACATCTACTTCTTCCATGGGTCGTTAATGCATCTAACAAATGTTCAAGGCTTGTCCAATGGAAGGGTTCTCCTCTGAAAACTCCTTTGGAATCTTTATGGAATGGCATGAGTTGTTAGATGAGAAATAAATCCAATATGTTCTTTTATGGGATAAAGTGTTAGCTCATCCCATTGAGCATGCCAGTAAAATGGTTGTCCACTTAGAATGTCATGGTCCCCTGTGTAGTGGCCAAGTGCATATGACACTCATGCCTTGCATTGAGTGACATAGTTGGGAAAATCTATGAGTGTGGGATGCACTCATAGGGTAGGCTTTGATATTTTGCTAAGGCCAACTCTTCATTTGATGTTATCTTTGTGCTTACCTTCCTAACTATTTGCATGCATTTAGGGGAAAGAGGACAGAGATTGTAAAAAAATAAAACCTAAGGTAACATAGGCGATGCACCAAGATCAAAATATTTCTTCCATGCATAATAAAAATAAAATGAACACATGCATCATATACTAACAACTAGAAAGTGAACACAGTTTCAACCTAACATATAAGCACTTGTGCATAAGATGTACATAAGAAATAGGACAAAGTGAAATTAGTCATAACTTCATTATATATATCATAAACCTTCTGTAAGATATGCCCAATCAAAATAGGATCAATGTCATTAACAAAAAAACATAAGGCTTGAGTCTAGATTATTACATTAAAAAAGTGAAAGAAAAATACATATATTAGGCATGAGTAGGTAGTTTTCGATGCCTTAAAATAAAAAATTAAACCTTTATTTATAAGCAAAACTATAATTTCTCTCCCTAAAAATTGTACAAGCAATTCAAAATTTTCTTCCCAACTCGAGTGAGAGATTGGTCTACATTCAATGATAATAGCCTTTGAGATCTCTAAATTTAGATCCATTAATGTTGAAGGGTTTGGGACCTTTGAAACTAGAGCTTCCACTACTGTTGTCCTAAAGATGTCAATCTCTTTCCCATAATATCATACCCAAAATGGTGCAGGTAGATAGACTTACAACATTTTGTACTCATTACCTTTATGAGCCTAACTGTCTCCTTTCTATGAGGTTGCACATAGATGTTACCTATAATAAGGGTCGTTGTCTATCATGGAGGTCCCTTGTTTATGGAAGACAAAATACTAGTGATAAAATTTGGAAGATCATTGTCACCTTTTTTAAAATTACAAGTCAGATGGGGCAGTTTGTCCTTTGATTGGATGGATGTCAAAGCTCTTTGATACTTCATTTTTCATGAAACATCATATTGGCTAATCTCTAATCATTGGTTTCTCCTAAGTGTAGAGTGGGGATATTGCACATCTACCATGCGTATGGTTTTTGATGACTCAATTGAATGTGGAGGGCTTGATTTGCGAAGCCAAACATATATAGAAGATATGCCCTATGACCATTGACTTTTCTACCCTTTAACCAATGGTAGGTGTTGTCCTTTAATTATCAATAAAAATGCTCTTGGAGATGATGCATGCCATTGGCCACTTTTAGCTATCACCAAAAAGGCTATTAGGGATAACAGGGGCCATTGATCATCAATATTGAATGATCCATAGATCTTTACAATCTAGATGCTCCAATGTCCTTTTTGCTTCTCCATGGGCCATTGATGTTGAAGAGCTCCTTGAGACAACACATGCTATTGATCATCCAGATTAGATAATTTGTGTAACTTTGTAATTTATATATCTTTATATTTGCTTCAAATATCTATGGATCATTGGGTGTTGTTCTGCCCAATATTGACTACAAATATCTTCTAGATGTGTACCTTGATGAGACATCTACTTCCATGGGTCGTCAATGCATCTACCACATGTTCAAGGCTTATCCAATGGAAGGGTTCTCCTCTGACAACTCCTTTGGCAACTTTATGGAATGACATGAGCTGTTAGATGAGAAATCAATGGTTAGTGGAGCTCCAAGGGTCCTTCTTCACCCACTTTTCCTTGGATTGGTGCTCATCATAGATTTGGAAAAACAACGGCGAGCATTGCTTTTATTTTCTTTGTTGATTGATTTTCCTTAAAAATTAGCATCCATTGTAGATTTGGAAAATCAATGGCATGCGAGGCTTTGGGGAATCATTGTGGCCCTCTTGGATCCTTAGTATGGTGCTCACCATTGATAAATGATGAGATAGCTCACACAATATCAAGACCTTTTAGCACCAAAAATCAACGCCCATCATAGATTACAAAATCAAAGAACCACTTTTCTTTTGCATACGTTCCATTGGTTTGTTGTGGTTGATTTGCAAAATCGACCAAGTCAAATAAAACCCTTTGGTGTAGTGAATTTTCACTACAACAACCAAGGGAGATAATGAAGAAAACTTCATTGGACAATATATTAATTAATTGTAATATTTTATTATGTAAGCCTTATGAGTCGCGGTTAACCTTGTTATGATTAGACCCACTTTATAGCTTATTATTTATGTAAAGTCCTCTTGTTATATTGGCTTAGGTTAACTTTATGATGTAATCGGGGTTCTAGTATTGTTATAAATACCTCTTTCAACTCTTTATTTAATTATCAATGTTGTGTAATCTAATCTATGGACTGTACAATGATATTTATTATGCATATGGGTGTTCCCAAATATTTGTCTTTTTTCTTTTTTTTTGTCGTTTGATTTCTTTTATAAAATTTGGGTGTATGGTTTGTTTCTATTCATTTTTAAAAAATTATATAAATTCCAATAAAATCAATAAAATAAAATGAAAATCTTATTTAAAAAATAATTAATTTTTAGTTATTATATTAATTTTAAGAATCTATGGATAAATGGTTCAAAGGAGGACTATTTTGTGGAATGTGGTTGTTTCCCCAACTTGATTAAAAGTGACAAGATAGGTTAGAACTTAATTAAAAGCCCTAAAAAGACATTATTGTCAGGATAGGTGAGAACTTAGGTAGATAATATAGATGGTAATGTTTTTTTATTATTATTTATAGAAGAGTTGATTATAATTACAAATTTTTTTATTAAAAAGAGTTTAAATTTTGGGATTTCTTTAATAACACTTATTCTACCTTATTCTACTTTATTGCACCAAAAACTAAAGATTGATACCTCCATTGTCAATTTAAACTGTAACACATTTAACATGGTTAATTTAAAAGTGTAAATTGTTTATTAAATGGACGAGAGTCAAAACTCCTCACTATCTCCACGTTTGACACGTGTTTTCCTTCCTGTGTTAGATGGCCTCTCCCTCACCTGCCTTTCGCTTCCAAACGTTGATTCTCAATCATTAGAGAGTGGTATATAAACCTCCTCCAATGGCCAACGCGCATAGTTTTTTCTAGTCTTATATTTCTACGATGAAATTCCGTTTCACACTAATATTTTTTTACTCGAATATTTACTATTCACTAATATAATGCCACGTGAACTGAATATTTAAAATTTTGTATCTGCAAGGATGTATTTGTGGAGTAATACTGTTCCTACCACTCAATTTCAAAAGTTACTTATCAGTTTTCCTTTACCCGCAATGATAAGCATGGCAATTATTCAACTGAAGGGAAAAATAAATTAAAGTCTCGATGACAATTCATCGCGAATGAATTACGGCACCTGGATATTCGGGGAAAATCCGACCCGATTTGACGTTAGCGGCTTTCTAACTCAGTTTTGTTTCTCGTGAAATTCAACAATTACTATTTAGCGTGTTGCTAGGGAAACCTTATTGTAAGAAAAATAGTGAACACAAAACACATGGGACGTTTGACAAAGAAAGTAAGAAATGCTGCGCTTGTGCAACGAACTTAAAATTAAAAAACATTCAGGCAGTTGTTTTTCCAATCCACCTAGGTTTACACGTGGGGTAGTTTATTTGTTTATGCAGGTCAAGACGAGCAAAACAAAAATTATGATTTAAAAAAAAAAAAAAGTAACAATTAGAATTTTATTAAACAAAAGGAATTTTTGAAGCAAGCAATTTAATAAGTAACAATAGAAACTATTGTTCGTCACAGAAGAAGAACATAAATATGCAAGACAAGATAAAAACAACAGGTTCACCCAACACCAGTCTTTTGTATTAACACCAATACAATCTGTGAAAGGAGTAATCCTGCAACACAACCAGTTGCAAATTCTTCTTCAAAACACCAGCATCTCCACATAATTATTCTAACAGTAATTCAACATATAAACACCCTTGCATCAAACTGTACACCAAGCTTTTTGATCTCTCTACAGGAGATACACAATCCTATGCACTTCCCATAAACAAGATACTCAAATATATAGAATTATTACAATAGTTTTTCTTAACCATAGACCATGTTTTTTATCTTTAAATCTATCTTTTTTATCCTTTTTGCTTTCTTGGCTTTTTGCTTTTTTTATTTTTCTTTATACAATTAGAAAAAACTTAATTTTAGCCAAGATCAGACTCCATAACCTAACACAGTTTGTAGGAGAACCGCTTGAGGTAGTAGTAGAATACAAATACCCAAACATAGACTCTCATGACAAACTTAATTGGAATACATGTAAGATGAAAAGAACTCAAAGTGGTTGGAGAGCACTATATGCATCAAAACAAGTGTAGGAATGCCGAGTTGTGGGACTGGAAGACCACCAAGGTCTTGTTTGGCCTACTTGTTACACCAGTTTTGTTGCATGGTTGCGAGATGTGGTCTAGTGGCACAACAAATGCAAAATGGAGGCAAATAGAAAGGATTCAAAAATATCTAATCACAAATTTTCTCAAAATTAAGGTCACAACCCCTTATAAAATTATTCTAGCTGAAACTGGAATGTTCCCTTTAGAAGCAATCGCTATGACCAAGCTGTTTTTATGTTACTTGAAAAAACAAAAAACATGAAAAACGACAGATGACCTAGGGTAGCTAGGGACAAAGAGTTGCATAGGCGGAAGAATACATGGATGAAACAAAATCAGAAATAAATGAAACATTGGGAAATCAACATAAATGAATGCCCAAATGTCAAAAAAACAAAAAAATTATGTGAATGAAAAGTTTAGAAGTGGAATGTTGAAAAATGCAAGCAGGAAAAGACAATATTATATTGCAAAGTTTAACCCAACTTATGACCACAAGGAAAAAGCGTTTAACCCAACTTATGACCACAAGGAAAAAGCATATATAAACGCTGAAATCAAGTGGAAGGAAAAAATCCTCATTGCTCAGATAAGGACTAGCTCTCATAGGCTTAGATGTGAAACAGGGGGATGGACAATGCCCAAAGAACAATGGGAATAACGGATATGTACTCTATGAAGCACAGGGGCAGTAGGGACAGAAAAACACTTCATCTATAAATTCCCAAGTTTTTTAGATTTCCATCGTGGCAAATACAAAGAAACACTTTGAAACAGGTCTATGGCAAAGTTATTTGAAGACAATAAAATTAAAAAAGTTGGGGAATTGCTAACCCAAATTAGCAGGAGAAGAAACAACCTTCTCAAAGATATTAAAAATCATATGATATCTCGTGAGATTTGAGTAGTTGTACTTCCATATTTGAGGTCCCATAGACCATATTTGGGTCTCGCAGATGTAATTAAAATCTTTCATTTCATTTCAAAAGTATGTAAAGGTAGTATGATCTAAATCCTTTGAGAGCATGTTAGACTGACGACTAGTGGAAACAACCCATGTGGTTTGAACCCTATGCTTGCAGTTACTAAAAGTAGTGTGGTTGTACACCTAGGGGTGCAGTGCAACTATTCGAGCTTTGGTTATTCTTCGAGAGGTCCAAGGTTCAAACCGCGATGTGGGCGAGTGTGTGATGGGGTGGGTGTGTGGTGGCTTTGTGTTAAATTCTCTATTGATAAGTATAGCTCTCAACTTTAGGAGGGATCATGGTTGGAAGGAGACTGCTCAGCCCTGTGCGTGGGTCATAGGGGTTTCTCACAATAACCAAATTAAAAAAAAAAAAAAAAATAGTGTGGTTGTAACCAACTCTCCTATAAATAAAAGAAAAACAAATTTCATAGAGTGAGTAGACCCCTCCCACTCGTGACCTCTCATAATCAAAGGCTATACTTAACAATTACTAAAAATAGTGTGGTTGTAACCAACTTTCTTATGAATCAAATAATAATAATAATATAAATAAAAAATTTATTAAAAAAATAAATAAATAAAAATAAAAATTCATACAGTGAGTAGACCCCTCGGACCTACCACAAAAGAGTTAAATTGTAAACCTATTACCCTGTCTCCAATGACATTTTGTTGGATTATCATTCATGTTACCTAAGTTATTCAAATCACTCGAAGGAAGGCCCTATTATGCCCTAGTAAGTGTGGCCCTAGTTGTGCCACCGTTTATACTTCGTTTTATTAAAAAAAAAAACCCTATTATGCCCTAGTAAGTGTGGCCCTAGTTGTGCCACCGTTTGTACTTCGTTTTATTAAAAAAAAAAACAATGATCTTTAAAAATCTAAAGGTTTTTATTTTAACTTTTATAATCCCTATAGGTAAATACAAAGTTAATAGGAGGAACCATGACATTTTATTTGTAAGCTCTCAATTGCAACCAATCACTTTTTTTTTTTTAAACAAAATTTTGAGTTAAAACCCAGTCTTTATGAAAATTCTAAAATTTCAAACTTCACATCTCTTAAATAAAAACTAAAAAAACATAGAACTAGAATAATTTAATTTTTTGTCGTATAGAGTGTAGAAAAGGCATCAATCGTTTTTCAGCGTCTTTCCAAATAAATAAATATTCGCACGGCCACGGGCCTTATTTTTGGTGTAAGGCAAAATGTCATATGCATTATTTTAAGGAGACAAGGTCGTGGCTTTATTCCCGCCTGCCTGATTTATATGAGTAGAGGAAATAAATAAATAAATAAATAATTATTTATTTTTAAATATTAAAAATAATTAATATAAGTTTAATGATAGGAGTTTTCTTATAAAATTTATTACTATATTTGAATGATATAAGTTTAATCAATTAAATATTTTAATTTTTAAGGATAAGGTCATATCACATAATATATGTATAATATTATTATTTTTAATTGAGTAAATACTATTTATACATGTATAATATTATTTGGGTAAGACTTATCTAAATTTTATATAATTAATTATAGTGTTTGATATTAATTTAGGATTTGCAATTTTAGGATACAAAATAGTGAAATCAAGTAACCAATACCTTCCAAAACCTTCTAAAATTTGACTAAGTCCAACTCAAGTGTCAGTTGGTTGAGGACCTATTCACTTATGAAATGCAACGAATTCATTTATAAAATGGTTCGATTGGTTCGGGAGCAATATGCTTGCAAATGTTAGCTTTTGATGAGACTGTAGTATAAGGAATACAACCACAAGATGCAAGATAACTAATATGAGATATCTATAAACTAATGGCACAATAATATGCAAGAAAATAATGAAATGAACATCTACAAATAACTCAAAAATATGCCATTAATGAAAGTGACGAAAATAGTACAATGCTATATAATGGAGGACATGAACACTCCATGAACAAATATGAAAGAACTACATTGTACCATACTACTAAACTATAACACACACTCTCTATATTTACTACTACTCTTCAAATCACTCACTATGAGCCCTTTATATAGGAAGATAGATTCCTTGGCCCTTACTCTACCTAGGACTCATGTACATGTGGACTACATGCACATTTACAACTTGCACATTGACACTTGTGCATTTATTACATTACTTGAAGTAACTAACTAACTTTACTCTAAAGTAAACTCCTATCCTAGTTATGTACCAAAGGTGGTACATTTACATAACCCAAATGATGTAATATACTCTAACACCCCCTGTATTACATTATTTGGGTATTGAAGACTTTAGTCTTCAATATGGATCTTTGATCTAGTATTGGAGTTTGAGTTCTCCTTCTCTATTGTCTGTGTCTTGTTCAAGCAAGTAGTTAGTGTCATAAAATGTTATCTTGGTTGAGAGAGCTTTGACTTCATGATCATCTGTAGGATCATCTAGTTCTTCAATTTCTTGAATCCTTTGAGCTAAGTGTCCCTTTTGATTTCCTCCTTGATATTCTAATTGAGGATAATTGAATGGTCATTGAATCTATTGTTGATGAGGATTATTTTGAGCTTGATATTGCCTTGGTTGGAATGCCTTGTTTGGTTGGCTTCCATAGTTTGTTGGATTTCCTTGATTCTGATTTCTTGGATTGAATCTGCAGTAATTAGTGCTATGACCTTTTCTCCTGCATACATGAAAATATATGTTATTCCAAGGTCTTTGTCCTTTTGAAGATGAGGTTATGTTTCCTTGTGGAATATCTTTTGTAACCAATGCAATGTTAGTCATTTCATCTTTCACTGTGCTTTCTACCTCATATTCTTGAAGAATGTTGATTAGCTCATCAAATGATGTATCTTTACTTAGAACTTGTAAAGATGTAACTAGATGCTTGTAGCTATCTAGAAGTGCTCTCATGGTTACTTGAACAAGGAATTTATCTTCAACCTTTTCTCCTAAGGTTAATAATTTTCCCTTAATGTCTGCTACCTTCCTTAGGAATAGTTCTATATTTTCTCCACTGTTCATTTTCAGAGAATGTAATTGAGTTTGAAGATTTAGAATAGTAGCTTTATTTTTCCCTTCAAATATTTTTTCTAAGGTTTTCCAAGCTTCTATAGATGTTCCTGCTGAACTGATGTAAGGTTGTATTTCATCTGTGATGGAAAAAGTTATTATCATTAATGCTTTTGCATCACTCTCTTCAAACTTTTGAATCTTTGTATCACCTGAATTAGGTTTAGTAGTTATTCCTTTGACAATTTCCCAAAGCTTCTCAACTATTAAAATTACCCTCACTTTGTTTTTCCATGAGGAGTAATTTGGACCTTTAAGTAGTTGAGATTATGTAAGGATGAATTTATTTGTTGTCATGATGATCCTTGTATCTACCTAATTTAGTTTTGTAGAATTCCTTATGTCTCCCTAGTGATTGGAATAAGCTATAAGCTTGATAAAGTGCTTAGTAAGTAATAGTTCACCTTTTGGGTTGATTTTGTAATGTTTTGTAAATAACAATAATCAATTCTATTTCACCTTATCTCTCCTAATGAACTATGCACTTATTGTTTTGAAGTTCTCTATGGTTGGATTTCTTTTGTCTCTTTAGTATGAGTATGAGACAAGTGTAAAATAATTCCAACTCCTTTAAATAAATAATGAACTTCCTTTTATAGCTCTTAATATCCAATAATTTAATATTTCTAAATTCCAATAATTTATGTTTGATGTAGTATGCCTTATACCTCCCTAATTTTGGAATATTAGAAATTGATAATAATATTTGCAATAATAATATTGTTTCCCAAGTAGTAACCCTTATACCTCCTATGTTGTTTAATTGCAAATATTAAAGTAATTGTATTTCAACTAAATGATTTGAAATACTATAAACTCCTTTATATGCTTTCAATTTTCTAAGGTTGATTTTCAACTTGAAATGAATATAGTTTCAACCTTAAAACATACTCCTTATTACTCCTTTAATGAAAGTAAATTTAATTAATATAAGACTTTACCTTATAATATTGTATTCTCCTTATTGAGTGAGCATTGTAAGTCTTCGGTGGTGGATGTATGACAATAGTTGCAGCGCGTATGAATTCAGGCTTCAATGCTCCTTTGACTCATCGGATGTGCACTGGATTTAAACTCTTAAACACACCTTGACCTTGTTGCTAATATGGTTTAGACATCCTTGACTTCTTTGCATTAATGCTTGCTCTGAATGTGCATCTATCACTCTGAGTTTCTCCTTGTGAATGCTCTTAATGCAATGGCTAGAAATATGCTTCTCTTATCCTCAAATGAGTGCCAAGTGGCACTAAGCATTACCCAAAATGCTTGGTATCCTCCTTTGGTTGCGCACTATCTCAATATGAATCGTTTGAGAGATGTTATGTAACATGGTGTAAGCTTGGTTGTAACTCTTGAGAGCGATGCTCTTCTTGAACGTTAGGAGTAATGATGATGAGTGTTACTTTGATGAGCACTTCTTCCTTCTTGAACATGGATGTTAGGATAGGAGGATTCTCTTACACCATTGTGCCAAGTGGCACAATATCTCTCCCTTGTTAAGACAAGTGTTCTTGTCTTCCTTGCATGCACACTTACCTTCACCATTCTAGCTCCTTAAAAACTCTTCAATGCTTATTCTTGCCAACTATTTGCAAGCTTTATTTGCCTCCTTCATGACAACAAAGAGTGAGATGGCTCCTCATTTTCTCCAACAAATATGGATGATGTATTCCCACAAGGATGGCTCCAACTATCAAGCATTGCAATGGAGGTTCTTGGTTGGTGCTTCTTCCATGTTGGAGCTTGGTAAGCACTTCTATTTTATGTAGCTAGTGCTTCATTACCCTTAGTATTAACCTCCTTTCAGTGAGTGTTGGCTTCTTACGTAGGAATGTTGATGTTGCAGGTTGCTTGCTATGTGGGCATTGAGTTGGTGTCTTGGTACACCTTGGTGATGTGGGTATTGAGCCTTTTGGATCAGCTCTACTCTAAAGCACCTTGACTATGCTTTCACCTTGTTGGCGATGGATTTTGAGCCTTCTAGGATGGCTCCTCTTCAAGCACCTTTGCTGGTGTTGATCATTGATGTTGAGCCCTTTAGGATGGCTCATCTTCAAGCACCTTTGCTGGTGCTTTCCCTCTACTAATGATAACCACTTGTAGATGTAGAGGATAGGCTACTTAGGGTGTCCTTAAGACACTTTTCCTTTTGTCTCTTTTGAATATAATAGTAGAGATAAATTTGGTGCTTGTATAACCCTGTAATACCTTCTGATTTGCACCTAAAACTTGAGACTCTCCTAGTCTCATTTTGTAGCTCTTTTCACTGATTTTAATGGTAGCTTTCTTCTCCACACCTTGGAGGAATATTACCTTATTTTGGTGGCTTCTCTAGGCCACAAAATGCTACAGGTTTAGTGCACCGAATAGTGTCTCTAGACACTTTGATATGAGCTGATTTGTGCACTTTGGTTATTCACTCACACTTAACAACCAATGCACATAATAATCCTTTAAGAGTAATAAGTTTAATATAGTTACAAGTAACTAAAATAGTGCAACAGTAATCTCACCTTATTTCTCCTTGTAAGATGCACTAATAGTAACTCTTAAAGATCTTTCAAATGCACTAATAATCTCTACAACTTAATGTAGTCTTCTTTGTTGTAACTAGATAATAGGAAGATGATAAAATATATCTAACTCCTATTAATGTGCAGGTATAAACCTTAACAGAAACTTCCTTCTGCACTTCTCTTGAAGACTATAATGCAACCTTCTCTTTGCAACTTTAAAACTCTTAATAAGGTGCTCAATGAAACTAAATAATGAACTAAATATAAGTGTTCATAAAATGAACCCTTTGCACCTAAGTTGCTTACCTTTAAGATCTTTGAAGATGAAGGATTGCTAGGTGATTAGATTCACCTTATTGCTACCTTTAATTGGATGGATTTTGCAACTATTCTTGGTTGTCTGAAACAACTCTCTAACTCACCTTTTTGTAGCTCCAAAAACCCTCTTACTTTTTGCCCTTTAACTATAGTAGGTTATTTTGATTCACCTTTAGGATGTATCTTGGAACTCTAAATTTCTATAGCTAGTAATGTTGCCTTAATTGCTACCTCTTTCATAGTCAATATCTGTACTAAAATGTTGTTCTTGAAACTCAAAAATTTGGTAGGGAAATCCTCCAAATCATAGCTAAGTTTTTCTTCAAGAACCCTTCAATATTTTATTGTAGATTCAACAAACCCCTATCTCTAAATGAGCCTTTTAGCCTTCAAAGGCAATCTTCAAACCTTTCAAGTTTGGTAGTAAATTTTGGCTCCTTTTCTCCTTCAACCTCCTTGTCGTATTCTGACTTCAATCTAGGCCTTCTTCTCAAGAATCTGAAAGTCTTGAGGTATTCTAAAGTTTGGCTAATTCCTTGCCAAATATTTCTCTCTTGGGCTTGTTTTCGGATGGTGATAATTGTCCCAAGTTCTTTACTATCAGGAACTTCTCCTTGGTAGTAAATTTCTCCAATGAGTTCTTCTAAGAACTCCTTTAATGGCCTTCTCTTGATCTCCTTTAATGAGGCTCACCAAGCCTCCTCCTTATTTCTCCTTGAGACCTCACCAAGGTCTTCAATATCGTAGCTCTTATGGTCTTCCAAATGAGACCTTTCCTTCAACCTTCTACTAAGGAAGTGTTGGTAATGAGATCTTCTTCTTGGATCTCTAAAATCTGTTGCTTCTAGATTTTAGAATAGGACCTTGTTGGTCCTTCTTCTCTTCTACAAACTACAAACTTTAATGGAGATCACCAACCTCCAATATTCTAGAACTAGGAGTTTTGTAACTAGACCTTCTAAGGGTCTCTTCAGCTTCTTTAGGGTGAAGTCTTCAATCTACACTAGATATCACCAATCTCCTATCTTCATTGAGACTCTTCACTGGAGTCTTCTTCTCTCCCTTGAGTTTGTAACAAGGCTCCTATGGCCTTTTCTGCTTCTGCACTCTATAGGTTTTGATCTTGAATGGAGATCACCAATCTCCTATCTCCTCCTTGACTCATCTCTAGAGTCTCTTCTTCCTTGAGTCTGCAATGAGGCTACTATGGCCTTTTCTTCTCTTTTGTAATCTACAGGTTTGCAGCTCTTGTAATGGGACCTTTTTTTAGGTCTTTGAAATCTTCAGTCTTCTACTTGTTGCTGCAAGTGTTGGAATGATTCTAATGAAGATATTCTTCCTAGCTCTATGTAGGAAGCTTCCCAACTTTCTTTGAATCTCCTTTTCCTGCAACAAGATGTTAGAAACTAGAATGGAAGAATTTATAATTCTGGAGATAATGACCTTCACTAGTTGATTTGTCAATCTAGTGGAATTTATGTTGAGTCCTAGTCTTCACGAGTTTTTCTGCAACCCTGTGGAAAGACTCTAGCCAAATGTAATCTCAAAAATTCTATAAATGAGATTTTTGGATTTCTCTCAGTCTCACTTGTGGCTCTCCCTATTTCCTATTTGATCTACCATGTGCTTTGATACCATTGTTAGCTTTTGATGAGACTGTAGTATAGGGAATACAACCACAAGATGCAAGATAACTAATCTGAGATAACTATAAACTAATGGCACAATAATATGCAGGAAAATAATGAAATGAACATCTGCAAATAACTCAAAAATATACCATTAATGAAAGTGATGAAAATAGTACAATGCTATATAATGGAGGACATGAACACTCCATGAACAGATATGAAAGAACTACATTGTACCATACTACTAAACTATACCACACACTCTCTATATTTACTACTACTCTTCAAATCACTCACTATGAGCCCTTTATATAGGAAGATAGATTCCTTGGCCCTTACTCTACCTAGGACTCATGTACATGTGGACTACATGCACATTTACAACTTGCACATTGACACTTGTGCATTTATTACATTACTTGAGGTAACTAACTAACTTTACTCTAAAGTAAACTCCTATCCTAGTTATGTACCAAAGGTGGTACATTTACATGACCCAAATGATGTAATATACTCTAACAAAAAAGTGGCCCAATTAGCTTATACAAGCAAAGTGCTCAAGGTATGCTAGAGATTTGCTAGTAAATTCAAACAATTTGCTTGCTTAGTGGACCAAATCGCTCACTAGCTAGAATCAACCTCCAAAGTCAACCTATTAGAACTACTAAATCTAGTAGATTATTACCCCATTTCCCCTGCTACTATGAAAGACTTATCTGCTTTTGATGGAAGCAAGAATAAGACAACTTATTGAGCATGCAAATGACACACTCCAACTTAGGTGGCATAGAGCCAACATGTTGGTCAAGTTAAAGGATAAGCCAACTTAGTTGGAATAGATCTTATTCCCTCTTGAAAGAGATTTTTTTTTCCACCAAGATTTATGTGTAATCAAGTCTTGGTCGACTTAGATAAACTCAAAGATCAATGATGGATGTTCCTTTAAGGGGCCTTCAAGGACAAAATCTCAACCTTTAGCATGTAACTGTCTAAATGATAATTTTTGTGTTTTCATATATATATATATATATATATATATATATATATATATATATATATATATATATATATATATATATATATATATATATATATATATATATATATATATATATATATATATTTGGTTAGTGTGAGAAACCCCTATGATAGACACTCAAGGCTAGGCATACCCATCCCACCATGACCTCTCATAAGGGGGAGAGTTGAGCTTAACAATAGATAATTTTGTTGCTTTCATATTATAAACATGCACAAACTAGCAATGATTAAATTACAACCAAATGAATTTAACTCTATAAAATAGGAAGTAAGATTGAATATTAATAACCAAAAGCTAATTTAATTCTAATCTAAATAGATTTCAAAGAAAAAACAAAATATTAAAGGTAAGAGAATTAAAAGAAAGAAAGTTTTTGTTGTCCTAAATTCAATTTTGATCCTGTAAAACAATAAATATGATTCAAAACTAGCCCTGGCCTTACTGGTATTCAAACAATTTGAGACCTAAAATGGTTCAATCCTCAAAGAGAAAATAAACTATGAAGTAAACTAAATGCAACCATCATTAGCTAACAATTTGTTTTTCTCATTATCAATAATAATTCGTTGTTTTCTCAAAGGATGGTGTATTTGGAAAATGATGGTTATGTAGAATCTTAGTGATTATTTAACTCTAGTAGATGACAAATATACTATTTGAACCAATTTTCTAGATTAGACGTTGTAAACAACTATATTAGCTAGGAAAATACACCTTAGTGATAAAGCGATATAATAAACTATTTGTATAAATTCATCTAGTGATAAAATAGCCATTTAGCTAGGGGAAGAAGTAATAGGAATAAATTTTATTTTAGTGTTTTATAATAGAGAATGCATGTTGCATCAATTTTACTGATTGCTTGCTGGTGATGCTTCATTTTATATTATATTGAGTTTCTATTAGTTCTCCTAAGTTGAGGAGCAAGGGCCCATTCCGTTAGCTTAGGTGGAATTTTTATTTCCTTTTTGCTTAATTGGTATGTTCTATTCAATAATTATAATTTTTTGTTAATTTTGTCTTGCATTACAATTACATAATCTTGATTTCTTGAATTTATCTTAAGCATTAGTAAGCTAAAAATTATTAGTATTTTAAGTGTGAATGAATGATCAAATATCATAAACATATAAGTTAATAATATTTAGATTCTTATAATTGTTACTTAATCTTTTATAAAGATTGAGTTTGTTATTTTTTTATTTATTGGAGGAAAAAGTTTTGAAAGGATCCCTAAACCTTTTACAAAAATATCACAACAAACGAGACTATCTCTTAGAGATAAACAAGAAACAACTAAAGTAGGGAGACAACCTCTACAAGAGCAACAACAAAGGAGACCTAAAAATTAAAAATGGATTCTTGCCTACAAAAGGAAAACCAGAAAAAAATAAAAAGTGAAACATGCACCTTGAAAGAGAATAGAGTGCCTCCTGGCCCCAATTGAAACAATGCAAAACTTTCAAATTTAAAATAAAGTTCTTGCCCAAAAAATTGAATCAAAATTTCCCCTTAGAAGAAGCTACACAAACAAGGAAATCTTGCATTGAAGGACCTTTCAAAGACCTAGAAGTTGGATCAACAACACAAGATCTCCACAGGCCATGATATCTCACTTTAAAGGAGATGAAATGTATAGTTTGATGATGGGAAAACCTAGAGGAGATTTGAATCACCATGATACTTCAAAAATAGAAGCAATGATCTGACCTAGGTACTACCTTTAGAAACCCATCCTCTACAACACGTAATCACGTACGTGGTCTCTCCGTAAAGACAAAAAAAACTACAAATAGGGTCCATCAAACAATCACTAGCAACAAATAAAAGCCCAACCTCACCAATTGTCTGTCTAGGAAGTAAACACAAAAAATCTTCTATTGTTGTTGAATGAGGAGCACAAGGTCCCCTCCCCAAGGAAAAAAAAATAAACTATAGAGAAATATTTCACTAAAAAATCCCTAAAATAGATAATCATAGGATCTTATGAAAGGAAGTACAATATCCAAAACTCGCCATTGAAAGCCCAAGACAAAAGTAATCATGAGAGCCTCTCATGTACAAACATTAAAAACATGGTCCCCCTTCAAATATAAAGAAGACACATAAAAAGAAACCTCAGGCCACTTCACACATTGAACAAACAGGACATCGAACCCCTTTTGAAAGCCCAGTTTAGGTGAAGAGAGCGGGAAGCCACAATTACGAATAATGATGAAGCACATGGTCCCACCCTAAATACCAAAAATCCCACAGGAAATAGCTCTGTAGCACCATCTCCAAAATTTAACTCTCAATAAGCCAACCAACACCAAAGGGCACTGAAGAAAGAAACTCTATGTCCTCTCGACCAGGCAACAACATTCATGTAGAAAAATGGGAAAACACTTCCTGGGATCTTCTTGGTGCCTTTTGCATTTCCAAGGTCTTCTTGGGGTCTTTTTAGGGCTATTTTATGTAGAGAGAAGTGTGTTACTTTCATACAAGAAAAGCGTATTAATTTTTTATTTTATAACAAACCTTGAAAAGCATACCAAATCAAAACCCTTAGATATCCTACATATATAGATATTCGATGCCACCTTTGGGATAATAAACTAAAGTGAGAGAATAATGACACTTATCATTGAATGACACAATCAAGAAGCTCTATGAGTGTGGGATGCACTTTTAGGGAAACTTTTAGGATTTTTCTAAGGCTGAATCTTTATTTGATGTGATTTTTATGCTCAACTTCCTACACTATATGTATACATTCAAGAAAAAAGGGGAGAGAGATTGTAGAAAAATAAAACCTAAGCTAACTATGGTACAAAATATTTCCATGCATAATCAAAATAAAATGAACAAATGCAATGTTTACTAATAGCTAGAAAATAAATATGGTTTTGACCTAACATATAAGCACTCAAGGATAAGATGTACACAAGAAACAAGACAAAACAAAATTAGTCACAACTTCATTGTATATCATAAACCTTATTTATAAAGATGCTTGATCAAAAGAGACTCGATGCCATTAACAAAATGACTCAAGGTTCGAGTCCAAATTATTACACGAAAGAAAAATGAAAGAAAAATACACACAAGGCCACATATTAGGCATGAGTAGACAATTTTTAATACCTTACAATGAAAATGAAATCACTATTTATAAGCAAAACTAGGGTGTCTAGGCATAAAAACTATACAAGCAATTCAAAAATTTCTTTCCAAATCAAGTGGGAGAGTAGTCTACATTCAATGTGTATAGCCTTTGAGGTATCTAAATTTGGAGTCATTAGTGTTGAAGGGTTTAGGACCTCTAAAACTAGAGTTTCCACCACAATTATCTTTAAGACATCAACATATTTCCTTGGAATACCATGCCCAAAAAGGGGTGGGTAGATAGACTTACAACCTTTTGTAGTTTTTATAATCCAAACCATCTCCTTTCTAGGATGTTGCATGTAGATGTTACCTATAATAAGGGTCTTTGTCTATCATGGAGGTCCCTTGTTTATGGAAGGCAAACTATTGGTGATAAAATTTGGAAGACCATTGTCACTTTTTTTAAACAATTTGGATGAGGTAGTTTCTCATTTGATTAGACGACTATTAAAGCTCTTTGATGCTTTATCATTTTTTGTGATTCATCATATTGGTTGATCTTTGACTGTTGGTTTCTTCTAAATATAGAGTGGGGAGATCATGTGGTTACCAAGCATATGGTTGTTGAGGGCTCGATCGAATATGGAAGACTTGATCTATGAGACCAAACAGATGTGAAAGATATGTATTATGACTATTGACTTTGCTAGCCTTTGAAAAACGATAGGGTTTACCTTTACTATCACTAAAAATACCCTTGGATATGATTTGGGTCATTGGCTACTTTTAGTTATCACCAAAAAGACTACTGGGGATGGCATAAGATGTTGATCATTAATATCAAATGTCTATAGCACTTTGCAATTTGGGTGCTCCAATATCCTTCTCACTTTTTCTTAGGCCATTGATATCGAAGAGCTCCTTAAGATAGTATGGGTTTTTGATCATCTAGATCAAGCAGTTTGCATGATTTTACATTTCATATACCTCTATATTCACTTCAAATATTTGTAGACCATTAGGTCTTATTTCTACCTAAGATTGACTATAGATATCCTCTAAATGTGTTTCTTGATGGGACATCTACTTACTTCTTTCATGGATCATCGATGCGTCTACCACATGTGTAAGCCTCACCCAATGACAAGGTTCTCCTTTGACAACTCTTTTATATCTTTATGGAATAACACGGGCTATCATATAAGCAATCAATAACTCATTGAGCTTCAAGGGTTCTTTACCCACTTTTTCTTGGATCGACACAAACCATAGATCTAGGAAATCAATGGTGAGCATTGCTTTTGTTTTCTCTATTGAATGTTTTTCCCTATAAATTAGCACTCATTGTAGATATAGAAAATTGACATCATGCGGGGCTTTGGGGATTCTTTGTGGTCCATTTAGATTCTTAGACCAATGCTCATCATTGATCAATGATCAAACAACTCACACGATATCAAAAAAATTTAGAGCTAAAATTTAATGCTTGTCGTAGATTATAAAATTGATAATACACTTTGCTTTCACCTACCTTCCATTGATTCACCGAGGCTGATGTGGAAATTTGACCAAGTAAAAAAACTCTTTGGTGTAGTTATTTTCACTACAACAACCAAGGGATATAATGAAGAAAACTTCATTGTACAACAATCAAGGTCAAAATTTTAACGGCTATGTTGACTGGTCAAAATTTTGAAATAGGTCTATTTGGTAAAAGCATTGAAGTTAAGAAAAAATGTTAGTAGTGCTTTTGCAATGAGTGGTGCTTTTGTAAAATTGTCTAATTTGGACGGATTAAGGTCTTTGACTAATGATATGTTATTTGGTACTTTATTAGAAGATATAATTGACTCGGAATGTCAAAATTGGATGTCTATTGTCTACATTTTACCCCATTTTGATGTGTTATTTGTATAAAAAATGCATCAGAAATATGTTATAGGACTCTAGTTTTGACACCAATATGTTTGTTGACATTAAAATATGTTATGTCAAAGAAATACTTGAAAAATAAATTGATTCAAAAAATTTAGTGATTGATTAGTATCATTATTACATGTATATCTCGTAATTTGTGCCCTAGGGATGTCTTGTAATTAATGCCCCATGGGTGCCCCCTAGATATTATCTCAAAATAATTTTTTTGAGAGAAAACTTGATAATATGGGGCACAAAGTTGGTTGGAATAGAAGCAAAAGGTATTCGGCAAGTGGGTGGGTAAAATAAGTAGAGGGGGTAAAAATGGGTTCATTTTTACTATTCAAGACTTCTTGTCAAGAGAGAGCTTAGATTACTCATTAAAATTTAATGGAATATTTTTGGAGACTAGTACATTATAAAAAAATGGTTCAAAGGATACTTCAAGAACCAACAGAGGACTTGCAAATATGTTTCAAAACCTTATTTTAAAATTTGTAGTTTTAGGGTAGTTTTTGGGTATGTTTGGAAAATTTGTGTGTTATAGTGCTTCTACCAATAGTGCTTTTGCTATAGGTAGTGCTTTTACAATTATCACTTTCTCTTCATCTAGCGTTTGTGAAAATATCAATGCTTTTGATTTTTGTAGACTAAATGATTGGAAAATATGATGAATTATGCTAAGTTGATCTCTTATCATTATTTTTAGGGTTTAAGAGTGTTAGGTTATCAAGAGCAGTGTCCTAGGGCACTAGGGTGACACTAGATATGATAGATGTCACAAATATTAGCGTTTTAGTGGTGACTAGTTTGTACCATGTGGTAGTGATGCCTAAGGTGGACTTCAGTCAGTCATTACTCATAACATTAGCAAAGAGATGGTACTTGAATATGAGTATAGTTTAGTTATCAATAGGGGAGATGACTATTACACTAGAGGAAGTCTAGCATATCCTTCAAGTTTTTATTCAAGGAGCTCCTATCTATCCATGAAGTGACAAGAGGGTATGCATGAAGTTATTAATGGGAGATAGGGGGTATTCTAAAACAATGTTAGGGATATGTGTTAATGATGCTTATTAGGGAGACCATTTATATTTTCTTATAGCTTTACTATATGCCATAATATTAGGGATTTTGATAGTCAATAACAATCGACAAATGCTAACTTAGGGATGGAGAAAGGTGATAGTGAGATTACAGGACCAACAAGGATCAACCATCTTGAAAACACTTTACAATACTCTTCATCAAGTGGTTTATTAGAGTGGGAATTGCTCTAGGTGTGGGCCTAGGAATATATGGGTATTAAACAACCACAGGTTTACAAGGGATAAAGGTATGACTCTAGGACTCTTGCATCGTACATATGGATAGGGAGATGTAGATCTAATAGAGGGGCATTAGATCTTGCTCCCATCAAGTGATATATGATCTTAGAGCATTTTAAGTGACATTAAAGCCATGGAGAGGCCACTTCAAATGGGATGAGGATGACTAAAAATTAGTCCGAGTGAAAATAACTTATTAGGTACATTATGGGGACAAAGAGTATGGGTTTTATTGATTCAATATAGTTGTATGATAGTTTGGTGGTATACATAAGATATTAGCTATAGGCAAGGTGTGGTTTTGGAAAACTACTCAAGAGAGGTAGTTTGGAGGACTTCTCGACATTTTATCCTTTGCAGAGAAGGATATGGATGATGATTTTATTCATTGAGCTAGAGAGAGATGACATGGATTTTGTCAAGAGGTACATGAGGTGGTATGTTGAGTTTTACCTAAGGCGAGTGACTCTTATGGCACCTAATCTAGAATGGATTGAGGTAGTAGAGGAGATAGTAAGGATATTGAGAGGTCTCCATCATGGGTTAGGATGAGATGTTGTGACACATAAAGCCACTAAACAAGTTCAAGGGGTTAAGGAGAGGTATTAATTAGGGTAGAGTCACTCCTAGGTCAAATGTGTAAGTTCATTTAGATGTGTATCCATTAGCAATCATGCCCCTTATGTAAGGAGGATTTAGAGAGCTAGACCTAGCAAATCTAGGGAGAAGGAACAATGGGCTAAGATTGAGGTTTTGATGTAAATATTCCTTGAGATAATGGTACAACTAGTGAGAATAGAGGTAGATAGGTCATGAGGATATGGATAGAGTGGAATGAAAGAGATGATTATATCACTCATATATAGGCTAAACTTGTTTAGGTATGGGGGAGAATGAGCAGCTTATTTAAGAAAGGAATGAGGTCCACTCTCGAGCAGTGACAAGAGGTCTTAGCATATAGGTTATGTGGGTGATATTGGGCCTGGTGTAGTAGTGGGTGACTCAATTGGAGGGAGATGTTGATTAGATTCATCTGGAGGTGAGAACAGTAGAGCTAGAGGCTAAGGAGGAGAGGGACCAAGCTAGAAATTACCAACTACTTTATCATGTAAAAGTGTTGGCCTCTCAAAATGAGTCATCATTGACCTGCTCAAGGAATCACACCAGGTTGTGCTCTATTACGAGGTACTCATAAAGATCATTTGGTTTTTGACCTTATCCATCTACATATAGGTATGATTAGAAATATGAAGTTGAGCACACCAATTTTGATGCTTGTAGTGCATTGTCTCTCAGAAGAAGGGTTGAGTGTGCCAATTTTGGTATTGGGATACACAAGACTTGTCACTATGTATTATTTCAAGGCGTTTATGCATAAATGATATTGAAGAACACAAGCTTATACTAATAGGGAGGGTGAACAGTATAAGATACAAATTTTCTCTTTTCTTTCCAATGAAATAAATTTAAATAATATCAATGAAATAATGAAACAATGCACAAATCACCATGCACATAAGAGACAAAAATTTAATGTGGAAATGCCCTCTTGGGAGAAAATCATGATAAAATATTGCTTATATATTTTTTCAATAAATTTTGTGGACACCAACCATAGGAGACTCCAATTGCCTATAAAATTTTGTGGACACCAATCCATAGGAGACACCAATACCCTATACAAGTTATTGTACACCAATCCCCTTGCTCAAATTTGCTCCAAAACCTACTCACAAAGCCTTCTCAAATCTTCTCCAAAATCCTGCTCACAAATACTGCTCAAATTTTCTCCAAAACTTGCTCATTAACACTGCTCAAATATGCTCCAAAACCTACTCACAATAATGATGATTTTATTCTTGCATGTGCTTTTTCTAATATGGTCAATAATTCTCTTTTTCCCTTCTTTATTTAAATATCAAATCAACCATTTTAAACTCATATCACTTCTTCTAAAACATACTCAATAAAGCTTTAAAATAACTCCTTATTAAAACTTACAAAACAAAGCTTTATTCTAATAACATGTCCCTTATATCTCCCTTTTATAAAATTTGTAAAATAAAACCTTATAACATAAATCCTTATATCTCCCTTTCAAAAATTAATTAAAAATTTTTACCCTTACCTCACATCAAAACTTAGCAAGCGTGGATGGGATTCGACCTTTTGACCTCTAGTAGCACAACACCTTAACGTGGCTCGTGACCAATTGGGCTAACCAGCTGGATGAAACCAAAAGACATGATAATAATCTTGACTCCTTCGTTGTGCTTTTCCAAACAATAAAACCACAAAAAAAATTGGCACCGAAGAGTTTTGAACCTCAAACCTTCTTCTTCGCAGCACCTTAACACAGGCTAGGCAACCGACTGGGTTACCCTAGTGGATGAAATAAAAGGAGCACATAAAAGTATTTACCTTCTTCATCATGATTTCTAAAATAATAAAATACAACAAAACTGGCACTGGTGGGACTCAATCGTCAAACCTTCTACATCGCAGTGCCTCAGCACAAGCTAGGCAACTGACTGGACTACCCTAGAGAATGAGATTAAAGAGGTAGGATAAAATATTTAAATTCTCCTTCTTCTACATTTTTGAACTTGCGCTCCTCTCCTCCTCCTTCTACTTGCTACCACTCACACTCACCATGATGGATATTATTTTAATCGCATAGCCAAGTCCAAAGTGAATTAAGGGCTTTTATTTATATGCTTTTTCATGCGTGCCCAACGAAGTCGGCCCATAAATTTAAATATTTGAAATTTTCAAACTTTTGCATGGTGCACTCAAGGAGGTTGCCCAACATTTAAATATTTAACCTTTAAATATTTAAACTATATTTAAATCCTTTGATTTAAATATAAACCTCCTACTTTAATATTTAAATATTAAAGCATACTTGAAGATATTTTTGCCTTTGAAATCAATGACAACTCAATATTTCTAACAGATATTATGTGATTAAGTTATGTATTTATTTTGGCATTTTCTAGATGGATGGGAGTATGGGAGGCAGGAAGGCAGGTGAGGATGGGAAGTGGGAAGTGGGTGAGCGAGCAGTAGGAGGCAGTAGGACGAAGGCGACTATGACGGGTGAGGGCCCAGGTGGAACCAGTGCGGGCGAGGTAGACTCTAACGCTGTAGGGGCCCAGGAGGACGGGCATAATGGGCAGGGGAAAGATCCTCTCGACAAAGGGATTTCTTTAGGAGCCGCAAACCTAAAAGGTTCCTATGCTCATGCGGTGAGGCCAAAAACCCTAGATAGTCACCTCAACTAGGAGCTAATCCCTTCAGGCGAAGACCTTGTCATCCCTAAAGACCTCATGGAGAGTTTCCTGGAGCTCAAAAAGTTTACTCTGATTGGCAAGTTCCTAGGAGGGTGACCAGACATGGAGACCATCCAAAAATGGGCCTTTGCCAAATGGAGAACCAATGACAACATGGAGATTGTGGTGCTCTCTCGAGGGTTTTTTACCATCTGGTTAAACACTCAAGAGGATTTTTACAACATTTTGGTTGGGGGACCCTGGTTTCTAGGGCGCAAAAGCCATTTTCTCCAAATATGGGGTGAGTATTTCAACCTAGAGACCCAAAACATAAATATAGCTTCGATCTGGGTAAGGCTTCCAAACCTTCCTTTCTAGTGTTGGCATGAGAATGTCATTAAAGGGATAGCTCGCTCCATTGGGGAGATGGTTGCCATTGATTCGTCCACCAAAGTTTGTTCTAGGATGGTCCAGGCCAGGTTCTGGGTATCCACAAACCTGGACACCGAGCTCCCTACTGCCATTAATTTGTATAGAGGATCAACCCTCATCACGAGGCAAGTTATTGAGTATGAGAACAAGCCGGCATTCTGTACTCATTGTCGCACTCAAGGACACCTCCAGAACCAATGTTCGGCCTTGAAGGCTCTAAATCAAAGAGTGGAAGGGCAGAATAAAGGACCGCAATGGAACCAGGGGAAACCTCCACTCAACAAGCAACCACCAACGGGTCCTATGTACATCATGTGAAACCCTGCCCTTTAGGCAGCCTAGGAGGCGGGCCTAGAAGGACTTTCTATTCAGCCTGAGCAGGATTATGAAGAAGGAGTTCTTTCACCGATCTAGAAGCAGCAAGAGGTTCTTTCAAAACCCTCACCTCAAACCAGTTCTCGTGTAGAGGATCCTGTTACTCAGGTTCACACCTTCCCTGATTTTGGTGCCTCGAACTCCATCTTGGAGGAATATCTAGCAGGCAATAGGAAATACCCACCTCGCATGGAGAGGGGTGAGCCATCCCTATCTCTAGTGTATTAAAAAGGAGGTCCTTCTCTATCTGGGTGACTAAGCCCTAGGAACACCAGAAGCAAAAAGCAAGCTATCGACTATGGCAGTGAATGAAAAAGAGGAAGACTCTTTGGTAATGATCAAAGAAACAAGGAAGCGATGGAGAATATCACCAATGAAACTCATATAACACTATTTTTTGATGAGTCTGACACTTAGAAGGATGAGAAACAAGGATCCAAACCCCCCTTCCAGATAGTGAAGGGAGGCAAGAAAAACCCTAAACCTTTGAGATGAAAGTCCTCTCATGGAATGTGAGAGGACTTAACAAAGCAGCCAAATAAAGGGTGGTTGTTGACCTCAGGAAAAGGACAAATCCCTCCATTTTTGTCATTCAAGAAACCAAAAGTGATGAGTTCTCCTCCAAGAAGGCAGCTAAGGCCATTTGGGCCAAATGGGAAGCTCTCTTCAGTCATGCTCAAGGTACATCAGGTGGGCTCATGTGCCTTTGGGACCCTACCCTGGTTGAAGGAAGATTATTGTCTTCCTCAAACAGAATCCTTAACATTTTATTCCACTCCAAGAATAGAAACCAGTCATGGATCCTCTCCAACATCTACGCTCCAAACTCTCCTGTAGAGTGAGCTGAGATGTGGGAAACTGTAACTCAAATGAGGGGTAATTTTAGCACCATTTTGTGGATCATTGGTGGGGATTTCAACTATCCTCTGCACCCATCCAAAAAGAAAGGAGGACTAGATATGTGTAGTAGAAGCATGGATGATTTTAGGAACTTTGTTAACACCAACGAGCTCATGGACATCAAGCTCAAAGGGTCCTCTTTCACTTGGAGCAACAGGAGGATTGGCAACGGGCTCATTCAGGTGAAGCTAGATAGATTTTTCATTTCTCAAGAAGCTATTCCCTTTGTGCCTTGCCCAGGATTAGATCGGATCACAACCCCATCATCCTCGAATCAGATAAGGCTCCCTCTTTCAAAACCCCCTTCAGGTTTGAATCCATGTGGATCCACCACAAGGATTTCAAAGGTCAAGTCACTTCCTGGTGGCAGTAGCAGAAGGGTGGGGGATCAACGTCACTGTAGCTTGCCCAAAATCTCAAGATAGTTAAAGAAAAATTGAAAGTTTGGAACAAAGAAGTCTTTGGGAACATCTTTGAATGCAAAAAATCCATCTTGAAATGTCTTCAAGAGATAGAAAAAAGAATCGAAGCTGGAGATCACTGTGCGACCACCAGAGAAGAAGAGAGTAAAATCCTGGCAGAGTATCATAACATCATTGCAAGGGAAGAAACCTTATGGAGGTAGAAGTCCAGGGATCTTTGGATCAAGGAAGGTGACTCTAACACTAGATTCTTCCACGCCTCCACCATGCGGCATAGAGGATCCAACAAAATCATAGAGGTTGACTATAGTAACGGATCCACCACAAAGGATATTGTAGAGATAAGGGCCGAGGCGGTGACTTTCTTCCAAGATTTACTTGGGAAACCCTCTCGAGGGTGATCAGCTAGCCCAATCTGAGCTCCTAGCCAACATTCCAAGCAGAGTCTCTCAAGAGGCTAATATCAAACTCATGGAACCTTTCTCCTCTGAGGAGATTAAGGAAGCCCTCTTCTCCATGCAACCTGATAAAGCCCCAAGGCCGGATGGGTTTCCCCCTCATTTTTACCAAACCATGTGGGATGTAGTAGGGGAGGACGTGTGTAAATCCATCAGAGAGATTCAATCGGCTAGAGTTGTCCATCGCAGTTTCAATTCCATATTTTTGGCTCTCATTTTGAAATCCTCCACTTGTAGAACCTTTTCTGACTATAGACCCATAAGCCTCTGTAATGTTTTCTACAAATTTTTGACCAATGCCATGGCTAATAGGTTGAATCCCATCCTCCCTCTTCTCATTGATCCATGCCAAGGCAGTTCGGTGAAGGGCAGGAACATCCTGGATGGGGTTATTACGATTCATGAGACCCTTCACTCGGCCTCCATGGCTAAAAAGGTTGCCTTGTTCCTCAAGCTCAATATGAATAAAGCCTTTGACAGAGTGGATAGAGAGTTCCTCTGTGCGATCCTCCTAAAGTTTGGTTTTCACCCTCTCTGGGTTGACCTCATCCACAGTTGCATCTCCACCCCCTATTTCTTCGTCCTGGTCAATGGATCCCCAGTCGAATATTTCCAAAGTTCTAGGGGCCTTCGTCAAGGAGACCCCTTGTCCCCCACTCTTTTCATCATTCTAGCAGAGGCCCTGGGGAGAGCTCTCAAGGAGGTGCTTCGACGGTGAAAGGTAACTGGCATCCTCCCCGCTTCGGGGATTGAAGTGATTACCCACCAGCAGTTCGTGGATGATACTCTCCTGTCCACCAGTGCTTCAGTAGCTCAAGCTAGATACATCAAGAGGATCCTTTCCCTCTATGAACGAGCGATCGGTCAGAAGGTGAACTACATTAAAAGCAAGCTTTTCTTCATCAACACCCCAATGAGGCACCAGGTTTGGATAGCCAGGATCCTAGGTTGCTCTATCGATTCTCTTCCTACAACCTATCTCGGCCTCCCCATATTTTGTGGTCGGGCCAAAGAGGGTATGTGGAACATGGTGATGGAACACATCCATAAAAATTTATCCACTTGGAAAGGCAAGTTTTTGTCCCAAGCTGGTAAGGTTACCCTCACCAAGGCTTACCTCCAAGGAATCCCAACCTATTTCATGTCTATTTTTAGGCTGCCAGCCTCGGTCCACCATAATATTGAGCAGATTTAGAGGATGTTTCTATGGTCAGGAAATGATGACAAGTCCAGAATCCCCCTGGTGGCCTGGGAAACGGTGTGCAAAAGCAAATAACAAGGTGGTCTTGGCCTAAGAAGGATGGGGATGATGAACCTCACGCTGGTTTCCAAGCATGCTTGGAGGATCATGACTAATGACATGGTGGATTGGATCAATATTGTCAACAAGAAATACCTGACCAACCTTTCTCTCCTCGATGATGGGATTCCCATGGGAGGGTCGACTTTCTGGAAGGCCATGATCCAAACGCGACAGCTGATTTTGGACGGTGGCAGGTGGATCATTGGAGATGGTCAGAGTATAAATTTTTAAGGATAGATGGATCTTGGAGGACCCTCTCATCCAGCAGGCAGATCTGGGTCGTCTTAGAGCCCAGATGGATCCCAACTGTGAGCAGAAGGTGGTTGACTACATTGTTTGGAGAAATAGATCCCCACAGTGGAGGAACATCGATGTGGGTGGGCATAATGAGGAGGTCACAACCCTCTCCTCTCTCCTCCAAGTGACTATCATCCCTTCCAATGGAGGACCTGACCGTATGATTTGGAGAGGAACGGATAGCAGAGCTTTCTCGATCAAGTCTGCTTACGACTTCCTGTGTACTGGTCCAAATGCGAATTTCCCTTGCAAGCTGGTCTGGAGAAAACATTTGATCCCCAAGGTAAAATTTTTCTCGTGGATCACTTTCCAAAACAAATCCCTCACTATTGATAACCTCCATAAAAGGGGCTTCACCATCCCAAATAGGTGTTACATGTGTAAGTCAGCCTGTGAGTCTTCTGACCACCTTTTCCTGCATTGCTCCTTCACCAGTTCTGTCATTGGCATCATTCTTTCCACCTTCCAGATTCAATGGATTCCTCCCAAGTCTATTAAGGAGGCCTTTTTCCAATGGACCAATCCCTTTCGGAACTTGAAGCTTCATTTCCTATGGAATGCTTATTTTCACCATTTCATATGGCAGATTTGGTTGGAGTGAAATGGTCGGGTGTTTGGAAGTCCTCCTTGGGATCCCTCCTCCATTGCCCACAGATCCATGGCCTTTGCTATCAAAACATCAAAGCTTATCCCCAGTCCGACTCCTAAATGTGGTCTTGAGGCAGATATCTTCAAGACTTTCAAGCTTGATGGGGATCCTGATCACCAGGAGGATCTGGTTTCATCCAGAAAGGAGGTTAGATGGATCAGGCCTCCTAGAGGGTGGTTAAAGCTAAATTTTGATGGAGCCGCCAGAGGCAATCCAGGACCAAAGGGAGCAGGCGATGTTGTAAGAGATCATAGTGGGAGACTAATCCTTGCCTATTGCGAAGCTTTGGGGACCCAGACCAATCATGTTGCAAAAGCTAGGGGGATCCTACAGGGTCTTAAGCTCATCTCGGAGGATCCTCGTCCTCTGGTGATCGAAGGGGACTCAATGAATATTATAAATTACATGCTTAACTCCAAAATTCCATCTTGGAAGGTGGCCAACGCCATCTCTGAGGCTAGGAACCTCCTCCTCTGGCACAACCTCTTTCATGTCCAACACACTTTCAGGGAGGGTAATGGTCTTGTTGACCACATGGCGAACAAAGGGCTTCTATCCACCTGCCTTGTCGTTTGGCGTCAAAATTTCTCGACAAACATGGAGAGGGCCGCTAGCCAAGATTGTGTTCATGAAGCCACCTAGGAGGAAATTGATGGTGATCGAAGGTGGCAAAGCTCACCCCATTCCACTTGTCTTATCTACAACTAGATGCCTTTGTGAGGCTGAGTCAGGTAAGGGCCGCAGCAGATCAATTTGGATACGGAGAGTGAAGCGAAAGGTTTGTCATCTCAGTTTCTTCTGGATATGACAACTAACATCTTGGCGGCCACAAATGCGATGGTAAGGATCTTGAAACGCTACAAGGGGCGACAGGCCCAGGAGGTTTCAGGAGGAACCTGAAGCATGACGGAGGAACCTTGGAAGTGTGTCATTTTTGAGTTTAGAATGTCCGTGTTAGGCTTGAAATGGCTTTTTCTGTTATTTTTTTGTTATAGCTCGTACCATTCCATCTATGGGATTGACTCCCCTATAGCCCACGAGGCCTTTTTTGATATTTTGGTAAGTTTTATGAAAGTTTTTGCTATAACATCCTAGGAGGCTCACTCTGGTGTTAAAGGCCACGACCTATACTATTATAAGGTTTTGGGATCCTCTTAAAAACCCACTTATAAATTTAAAAACCAGCTTACCAAAAAAAAATGTTATGTATTTATTTTTATGTTATATGATGATTTTATGATAACGATATGATTCTTGATGTCTTATAAAAATGAATTTAATATATATTAGGAAAAAAATTATGTTGATTATCAAATATCAAATTTTACATATTTGATGGATTGTATATAAGTCAAAAATGAGGTATGATATGGTTTTGATGAACTAAAAGTGGTTTAGTATTTTTAATTTATGTAGTCGATATAGAAAATAATGATAGAGAAATAATGACATGCGTCAAAAAGGCTAAAAATAAAATAAAATTAAGGAAATAATGAATGGCTAATGCTTAAACCAAATTGGGCTTATGAATAAAGTTAAATATGTACTATAACCATTCATGAATGATTCGATAAATTTTGGGTAAATTTTGTGAGGATTTTGTAAATTGGTATAAATTTTAGGATAAAATATTTTGGAAAAAAAGAAAATTATTGTAAAATTCCTCACTTCCTATCAATGTGATGAAATGTGGTCATATAAGGATTACTATAATTAGAGAATATAATGGATCCTTTGCTAAGCGAATTTGGCAAGTAGAGGTATTTTTAACAAATTTATTTGTATTTGAAATTATTTGAAAATAAAGTTATTAATGATGAAATAATAATATTGGTTTAAGTATAAATTGATTCTTAGAGGGACAACAAATATAAAATTTTAAATTATTTATATATTGTCAAATGGGTATATTTATTTGTAAAGATATATAATTCTGTCATTAGATGATTGAGAGATTAAATTAATGTATAAAGAGAAAATGTAAAAACGAAAAGGGATTGCAAGAATGAAGGAAACACAAGACAAAGCATTCATTTCAAAAAATGTTACCCAAGAAATGGTTTATAACCAGATAATGAATAAACATTTTTTTATATATAATAGTAGGATTTTTTTTTTGTATTGAGTGGTGACCTAAAAGTTTGATAATATATAAGCACTCAAAAGAATAGTCCCATTCTCTAGTGGTGGTATATGTGCCATGATGATGGACAAGCACTCATAAATATGTAAATATGTCTAAAGATGTGTATAAGATATAGAAATTGCATCTTTAAGTGGTGGCCTAAGAGCCATGATATAGAAAAGTGTCTAAAATATGTGATGATCAGATTACATCCTTAAGCAATGGCCAAAAAGCTAAGATAAAGGGCAAGAAATTAGAGGATAAAATAAAATATGGCATGCCTAAGTGGTGGCCTAAAGAGCCACATAAGGGATAAGCACTTAGAACATGATGGTAAAAGTACCTGTAATATGTACAAAGAGATATAATATTATGGTTAGTAAGTGTTAGCAATGCCCAAGGGGAGATTTTGTTTGTAGTGATCTATATTGTAGGGGGCATTATTGACAAACTTTTGGTGTCTATACCACAAGGTACATGCCCTAAGGCTTTAATGATCTACACCACAAGGGACATTCCCGAAGGAATTTAATGATCTACACCAAAAGGGACATGCCCAAAGGACTTTAATGTTAATGTCATAATGGATGTGCCCAAAGGACTTTAATGATTTATGCCACAAGGGATGTGCCCAAAAGAATTTAATGTCTATGTCATCAAAAATGTGCCCAATGGACTTTAATGATCTACATCACAAGGGACATGCCCAAAGGACTTGAATGATATATGCCACAAGGTACGTATAAAGATGTCTAGAATGATCTATGCCATAGGGGATATGCAATGAAATCTAAAATAATTTATGGCACAAAGGACATGCAATAATTTCTAAAATGATCTATACCATAAGGGGTATACAAAGATGTCTAAAATTATCTATGCCATGAGGGTCATACAAATATGTCTAAAATGATCTAGTGTAAGGTGTCTTGGAGAATGTCTTGATGGGATCAATATGACACATGATGCATGATGGTAAAGAAAGAAAGAGAATGGTATAGCTAATTGTATTTTATATTCATTATGAGTATTTTTCCCTTCTAGGATTAGGACGATATGGAAAAATAAATGTCTAGATAATTGGGTCCATTTGATAAAATCTTGGAGGAACTTGGTTACCCCAAGCATATATAAGGAAAATTTTTAAATGCATTGATTGAACATGACAACGAGTCTTGTATGTCACATATCACTATTGCATGAACTTTTGAGGAAATATGATGTCCCTCAACTTTTCCTAACATATGTAAAAGAAATTGCATATGCATAGGACATTGGTAAGAAATATCATATTTTCTTGGAAGTCCTATGCGCTAGTGAGACATGATGACTAGTATTTGATGCCAACATGATATCAATAAGATTTGAAAATAAAAGTTCCCCCTAGAAAATTTTTATACCAATGAGAAGTAGTGTTACTAAATGATCTACTACTTGGAACACTCATAAGCTATTATAGGTGCACAAAGTGTTATTCATTTAGTCTTGCCACTCTCATGGGTGTATAAAATGGCCACATACATTTGCATGATATGGTTGTGATGAAATATTGATGTCAAAACTTTATTTCCTAATATATTCTTAGAAGGATCAAGCTACATACACCAATGTAGGTAAAATCTTGTAAATAATTACAAGTTTGCAAGACATAGGTGCATAGGATATAATTCTCTCAATGATGTAAGTTGTTATCAAATAACAAGTTTATGCATAAGGGGTAGGCCCAAAAATGTATATATAATCATGGTGTGAATCAGTTTTGAAATCAAGGCAAATATGATTCAAAGTCATGTAGAAGACATGGTTAATTACCTTTTTTTTCCACGGGAAAAATAAAAATTTGACGAATTCACCAAAACTTTTAACAAACGAGAGACCACCACCGAGAGACCATAAACAATGTTCATCATAGGATTTAAAAGAAAATATTGTTAGCCTTATTTTTACCTTTTCATTCTCATAGGCACAGACTCACACTTTGGGGCCAATCCATTTACTTTCAACAAATTTTTTACTGATTACTTAGTGGGTTTATAATACTCTTTGTAATTTATATTTAGTTTGTTGTTATTATTTTTCTTAACTAAATTATATATTGTGATTCGCTATACATACATGATTATTGGTGTTTTGTATAGACTGTTACGCTATTTAATGTAGTTATCATGTTCTGTTTATAGGACACAAGATACAACATAAAGAATCAATCGAAATAATAAAATGATTTTAATTGTCTTTATACGTTTATTTAAAAAAATAATAAATAAATAATAAATTAATGTTTAAATTTGGATTTGATACATATTAACCCTACCTTTATCTGAAAAGGAAAAATACTTATCTGGATGCAATTTAGGTGGATGAAATTCTACATCATTTACGCTCATATTATATATAAGAAAGAAGAAACACTAATAGTAATAGGAGAGCTAGGGAGGGTCTATAGGCACCAAACAAGAGATGACAAGAGAGGGTCTATAGGCACCAAAAAAGAGATGATCGGGGAGAGTGTATAGGCACCAAACAAGGGATGACTATCTCCTAGCAAAAAGGGATGACCAAGAAGAGTCTATAGGCACCAAAAAAGAGACGACCGGGGAGAGTCTATAGGAAGCAAAAAAGGGATGAATATCTCCTAGCAAAAAGGGATGATCAAGAAGAGTCTAGGCACAAAAAAATGACGAACAAGAGAGGGCCTATAGACACCAAAAAAGGGATGACCAAGAAGATTCCATAGACACCAAAAAAGAGATGACCAGGGAGAGTCTATAGGCACCAAAAAATGGAGGACTATCTCCTAGCAAAAAGGGATGACCATGAAGAGTCTATAGGCACCAAAAAAGGTACGACCAAGAGAGGGTCTATAGACACCAAAAAAGGACAACCAAGAAAAATCTTTGTGGTTGAGGACGATCATAGGTTTGTGCTTCTGCCAAAGGGGGAGATACCGTGGTTGATTACACTACTGTAAATTGCATATGAAAAAAGGTAGATTTGGTGTTAAAGGGTATGGTGTTTCTATGTGATGTCTAATTTATCTTAAGTTTTAGGTGGAATATTCAAAGGTTAAATATTAGTTTCAGTTTTAGTGCTAGGGTCTAAGGGTCTATTTTTATATTTCATGGGGATTTTGCATCTCGAAAAGCTTAGTTTTCTTGTCCAATTGCAGATATTCATAAGAAGAGGAGAAACGATGCCCTATAATTGACTGATCATATTTGGGGAGGTTATACATTCTAAGGTAACGATAAGAAGAAACATACTCCAAAAAATTATAAAAAATGTTTTTTTAATTTTTTGTATCAATTTTTTTATTGGATATTGCTAGATAAGATGGAAGAATCAGGGAAGTCTCCTAAATATTTGAAGTCAGTCCCCCAATTAGGTAAGCATCGCCAATGCGCAATTTTCTTAGAAGAATTCCAGTAGGGAACACCCATGCCTTGTCACCCTGACCACATATTCCATATCGATTGTATTTTCAATTGGATTAAGCAGGGTAAGTATAATTACCCCATCTATAGGGGGTGCCCAAATTTCCTCTTTCACCTTCAAGTACTAGTAGTGAATCATAAATACAAGTTGGATATATATTTATTTTTTATTTTCTAGGGTTTGTAATAAATGTAGAAAAGTACCATGCAAGGTTTGTAATATGTTGCATGTGTTTGAATATTATGACTCACAATCTCTATTTATAAATATAAATAAGGTGTTATGCTTACAATGAAGTAAGCTATGGATATTGTGAAAAGGAAGGATGTGCTAGAACGAGATTGGAAGAACTGGTAGTGTGGATCTGGAAAACTATCCCTTTTACACTGCTCATTCTTTCAATCCTCGAAGTGAGAGTGAAACATTATGGTCTCTATTCACTTTAAATTATTAGAAGAAAGGTTTGAATATAGATGAATTGAGCTTTGACAAATGAATGATATGGAATTTACAGTCAAATCTACTATAAAATATATATTTCTTTTGATTTTTTTCCTTTATTTTTATCCAAATAATGTTAGAAGTAAAATGGACATTGATAATATTTATTTTGATATGAGAGGACAATTTTTGTGGGATTTGAACTGTTAAAGGTAAGAGATTATCTTATTATTCTATTAGATGTTCTGACATCTTACTTTTTAATATGATTAATATTTCCTTACTACTATCTCCTAGTAAAAAGGGATGACCAGGAAGAGTTATAGGCACTAAAAAAGGGATGATCGAGAGAGGTTCTATAGACACCAAAAAAGGGACAACCATGAAGAGTCTATAGGCACCAAAAAAGGGATGACCAATAGAGGGTTTGTAGACCTTAAACGAGGGATGATATAGGAGAGTCTATAGGCACCAAAAAAGGGATGACCAAGAGTATGTCTATAGGCACCAAAAAAGAGACATCCAAGAGTGTGTCTATATACACCAAAAAATGGATGACCGAAAGTGTGTCTATAGACACAAAATGAGGGATAACCTAGGAGAGTCCATAGACACCCAAAAAGGGATAACCAAGAGAGGGTCTCTAGACCTCAAACGAGGGATGATCTAGGAGAGTCTATAGGTACCAAAAAAAGGAATGACCAAGAGTGTTTATAGGAACCAAAAAAAGGATGACCAAGAGTATGTATATAGACACCATAAAAGGTACGACCAAGAGTGTGTCTATAGACACCAAAAAAGGGATGATCAAGAGTGTATCTATAATCACAAAACTAGGTATGATCAGGGAGAGTTGATAGACACCAAAAAGGGATGACCAAGAGAGGGTCTATAGACCTCAAAAAAGGGACGGTCTGGGAGAGTCTATAGGCACAAAAAAAGGATGACCAAGAGAGGGTCTATAGACCTCATACGAGGGATGACAAGGGAGAGTCTATAGGCACCAAAAAATGGACGACTAAGGAGGGTCTATAGGCACCAAACAAGAGATAAGAAAAGAGGGTCTATAGGCTCCAAATAAGAGATGACAAGACAAGGTCTATAGGCTCCAAATAAAATATGACCAGGGAGAGTCTATAGACACCAAAAAAAGGATGACTATCAAAATTATATAGGAACCAAAAAAGGGATGACTAAGAAAGGGTATATAGGCACCAACCAAGAGATGACTTGGGGAGAGCCTACACAAACTAGTTACAGGATGACATGGGAGACTACTCATTGCATGGTGCATAGTGTCTAATTGTGTGCGATGTGTCGATCACACTTTCAACAAAGCCATGTGTCAACATCTTGTTAAGACTTTGCAAGCAAACCCTTATATAAGGATATGAGCATTCAATTTTATTTTTTTACACAACATAAAACCTTCAGAAACCTCTAGAAACCTTCAAAAACCCTTTTAAACCCTTCCAAGTATTGTAGCAATGGCCGCAATGTCTTCCATTCAACCAAAATTTACATTCAAAAACCTTGTTTGCTCGCTCATCTTGGAAAATCTCAATGATCCCATTTACAATTTAACATGGATGAGGAAATCTGAGCTTCTAGGGCTAGCACAAATGTCCCAATTTGACACAAACATTTATTTGTTGAATATAAATGTTCATTCCTATGACAATAAAGGGTTTATCATTATAATGATGACCAACAATAAAAACCTAACCTTCTCATTTAAACCATTTGATGTTCATCGATTGATAGCCCTTCCCTATTAAAATTATGAACCCTATCTCATCAAAATATAGTCTGACTAATCAGGAAAAAATATCTGGAGACTCACTACGATATATGACCAACTACATTACAAGGTAAGTCTTTGAAATTGCTTCACATTGAAGGATTTTTGCTTGCTTGTGTGTATTTCAATTATGCAATCATGACTATGTTCGTGTAGCATATTCTGCAAACGTAGGAAAGAAAATTACTAGTAACTTCTATAGATTTAAAATCAAAGTCATGAATGTGTTAGTGTAATATATTCACTAGATTTAGGAAAGACAGACTGGTATGTCGAGTATCAGGGTATTGTTCTTAGTCACTTGACACAACCTCAGGTTGCTATGAGGTTTTGACCAACTTTTATGTTATTATATATGGAGGGTTTGTTAATGCTTACAAGTATCATATTGAAATGTTGTCATTACATATTATTACAATGAAGTTATTTGAGAATGTTTAATACCTAAGATCCTATTGGGAAACAATCCTTGTATTTAACATTTAATGTTTTTGAAGCACAATAAAATCCATCCAAAAGGGGTATCATTTTTTCATCTATTACCAACAACTTCCTTAACATTGTTGTGGAGTTCTTCCAAGTACATATTTTTTTGTAGGGGAGAACATCAAACATAACTTTATGGGCTTTGGTGTATATTGTGCATTGTATCAAATATAACAAATACGACTGGTCCTCATATGTTTTTCATTAAAATAAAAAATGAACTTCAACACGCATGCACAAATGCTGCTACCTCTTCTGTCGTTGTTGCTACTACCAATTACTTGATTTTATTTATGAAGCATATTATAATGTAAAAAATGCCATCGTCCCCACCTCACTCCATGCAAAATTGAAGTCAGTTGGCTTAAGCATCAAAGAGGTGAAGGTAATTTTTTTTTTACATTTAAATTTACAAAAAATTAATTTTTGTTATATTGTAGTGTTTATATTTTTAATTTTTAAATTCACTTTAATTCAGAGAAGAGTGATGTCAACTTTGAATAGAAGAGAGGTTGTAAATAGAGGAATAAACCCAAAGGAAAGTGGATATTCTGATACAATGTCACCACATCCTCCACTAACAAGGTCTATAAAATGTATTAGGTCTTCTACATCTCCTCTTGTTCATCCAACTACCTCTTCTATTGCACATCCACAACCCATCGATGTTGAAAAAGTTAGCCAGCCCATTACAAGTAAAGTTTCTTTTTCCAGAATTGGATTCTGTAATTTATATCTCTTTAATTAGTTTTAGTTACTATTAATTAATAATTTTTAAATGTACTCATGCATCATCCCAGACATACTTTAGAACTGGCCCTATTTGAACATGCCACAACAACATCTAGTATGGGTAATTTTAGTTAATTATTAATTTGATAACAAATATTGTTATAATAAAATTTTATAATAAATATTATTATTAATTTTTGTAGGGTCAAGTCAATATCATCGTAAATAGCGAATTATGGCACCTCTGCTACCACCACCTCTACATCTTCCATAGCACACAAAACATTCTAAAAAACTGACTGAATCAGGGTAAGAGACCATATTAGAACACAAGAAGCAACTTAGAAAAGGTTGACACTTATCAGCAAGTTGTGAAATGAATCTTTGAATGGCTTGCAATTTTCCTTGAAGACTACAAAGTCTGGTAAGATTCATGGGAGGTGACATGCCTAAGATTGCTAAAATTTTAGTGGGATCCACCTCAATTCCATAATAGGACATGATGAATCCTAACAATTTTCTTGACGTAGCTCCAAAGATAAAATTTTGAGGCTTCAATCGACTTTGTATTCTTGCAATCGCTCAAAAATATGTGGTAGGTCTTGGGTGTGATCTTCACATTTTAGGGATTATCCTAGAAGAACGTCTATATAATATTTTATGGTATCATGCATGAGGTCATGAAAAATGCAAGTCATATCCCTTTGATATGTTGCTCTAGCATTTTTTAAACCAAAGGGTATGACTTGGTAACAAAATGTGCCTCAAACTGTGGTGAAAGTCATTTTGGGCCTATCCTCAAGGATAATTTTTATTTTGTTGTAGTTTGAAAATCCATCCATTAGGGAAAACACTTTAGACCCCACAGTGAAGTCAACTATCATATCTATGTTTGGTCATGGAAAATCATCTTTTGAGAACACTTTGTTTATATCCCTAAAATCCATGCAAATTTTAATAGATCCTTCTTTCTTTGCAATAGGCACTTTATTAGAGATCCAAACTTAATAATATATTGCTTTAATGAAACCAATGTCTATTTTTTTTAAGTTTAGGGTGACCTTAGGGTGCATTTTTCATAATTTTTTTCTGATAGGTTTGGCTCGGGTTGTACAATAAGATGATGTACAACTAGAGATAGGTTAAGCCTATGCATTTTTGCATAGGTCCAAGCAAAAATATCACAAAATTATTTTAAAATATAAATGTATTTGATGGATTTATAAGCCTTATACTACTACAATATATCACAGGTTATCTCACACATGTCCTAATATAAAATAACCACAAGGTCCGAGGTGTAGATCAATTGGTCTGACCAAACCCTGTAAGGGGGGCGAAGGTCCTTATACTACCACAATATATCACAGGTTATCTCACACATGTCCTAATATAAAATAACCACAAGGTCCGAGGTGTAGACCAATTGGTTCGACCAAACCCCGTAAGGGGGCGAAGGTCCAAGGTTCAAATCTTGGGCCTCGTCGGACTGAACGCTTGTCCCTTTCTTGGTGCTTTCAACGACGTAAAAGGTTTAAAATGATTATGGCATGGTGGTTATAGGTATGGAATACACGAAGATCTGTGTGGCATCTTCTGGGGTGGACAACGTAGAATACTGTGGTGGCCATAAAATCCAGACAGCCTACCCGGATTCATGGTGGCTACCGATTCCACCACGTAAAAAAAAAAAACCATAATATAATAAAGGTTAAGATAATAATATGAGTATACTAATATGAATAGATTAATATGTATATCAAGGCTTATAATAAATCAAATAACATTCATTTATATGCTTAAATATGAATGTAAATAGTCTAAATAATTCATGTACTATGCATGAAATATAACTTACAATATTAATTGCTCAAAATATATACAAGCTTTATTGCTCCTTTTCTATTACAACTTCAACTCACAATGCTTGATACTTGAATGAATTACTTGATTTCCTATGGAGCATTGTCTCCATAATATAGCAATAGTAATGTGACTCTTTGGATACTTGACTATTGCTCTCCATATGCCAAGTCTCATGACTCTTGGCTTATCTACTTGACACTTGCATACTTGATGAACACTTGACTCTATAATACTTGCACACCTTTACATGACTCTTACACTTCTACTACTTGCACACCTAATCTAGGATACTTGTGCACATCTTTACATTACATATTTGTTCTCATACATACAAGATACTTGTGCACATTTACTCAACCTACACTTGCACTCTAACTCACATTACACTTGTATATTTCCTACACATTACAACTTTACATAACACTTGTGCATTTATTGCATATTCACACTTACATAATAAGGAAATATAAATAACACTCTAAAATGTAGACTCAACTCTATTATACTATTTAAAAATGTACCATGAAGGTACCATGGGGGTACATTAGCATGTACCAAATAATGTAATATTCTCCAACACCCCATGTATTACATTATTTGGTCATTGAAGACTTTAGTCTTAATTCTTGGTCCTTGTCTATGTCTTCAATATTCAAGTGACCTTGCATTGTTCACAAATTTCTGCTTTTGCTTCATCATATTGAACCTTGGGTTCATCTTCTTGTTCTTATTTATCTTCATTATTTAGATTTTTTGGTTCTTCAGTCTTTGTGTCTTCAATATCATAAACTTTTTGAACTCTCTCATTGTCATCAAATTCATGTACATGAATATCTTGAATTTGTACTTTGATCTCAGGTTCCATAGCTTGAAATTCTAGATCATGTGCTTCATTTTTAATTACCTTGCAAGATAAGTTTGGATCATATTTGATCCACTTCCCTTTTCCTTGTTTTCTAAACATTTTATCATAAAATAGTTTTTCTTATTATATATAAATTGAACACTTTGATATATTGTTAGAAGATGCTTTGGAAATATGTTTTCAAAAAATATTGCCCAGTATGAAAAAAGTGTTCTTTCAAATCTTCTACAATAATTTTCTTTGTACCAATAGAATGTTAGAGAATGATATTTTCTTCCATAATATTTACATGGATAAAGATTCCAACAATTAGCTTTTTCATGACCAATTCTATTACAATAGATGCACCTTGAATATATTTTATTTATTTTATTCATCTTTGTTAGTGCTTCAAGTTCATTTGTCTTCTTGATAAAGCAACATAACCATTTATGCACAACCAAGGCTACTCTTTCTTTATTTTCCTTATAAATAGTTTGCAAAAATTGATAATCTATGATATTTTGATCAGTTGTTGACTCTGTAATAGAATCTATTTTGGATGTACTACTAGAATAAGATTTTGTAGTAACAAGATCCAATTTTGAGTTCTCAAGGGTATTTGATATTTTTCTTTTCTATCAAGATCATCTATCATATTTTGAAAACAAAACTTTAACTTGTTCACTATTTCTTCACTATCCTCATTGAATACATTTATAATGATTTCTTCCATAGTATAAATCAATTTAATGATTTATTTATTTGAAGTAATAATCCTTATATCTCCTATTAGCTACAAGATTAGGCCAATGGTAAGGGCTTTGCCCTCTCTTTGAGAGGTCTTAGGTTCAAACCCCACTCACTATGAGGGGACCATGACCCCTTATAAAAACATGTTCAAACTCATTGAAAAAAATAATCCCTATTATTCATAGATTCAAATAATTCAAATATGAAGTTCACAAATTTGATTCCAATGAAGTAGCAAACCTTATGAATCCCTAGTTTAGAAAATAATATCAAATATAAAATTTTGCAAATTTTTATTTTCTAACCTTTGATGTTGAAAACCTTTTAACTCCATAGGTTAATTTGCAAAATTTAAAAACTTCAATAAACTTCAAAAAAATTCAAAATTTTCAAAAATTTAAATTCTAAAAAATAATCCTAAACAATACTTAACACCTTATATCTCAAAAAAAAATTAATTTAAAAAACTTTACTAAGTCCAATATTAATTTTCTATATCTCCTATATTAAAAAAGAACTTAGAAAGAAATAAAAACTTTAATCATAACCTTGTACCTCCTAAGAACTCAATTAAAGCACATAATTTAAATTCTTACTAAAAATAGAAGTGTGTGCTTATTACCTGGAAATAATTATGCAAAATGGTTGGTGAAATGTCTTACAAATGTAACGTATCAACATTACTCTTGCATGGCTATCTATAAATCCATGTCTCTAAAGTGATTCTGATTCCAAAACACTTTTGCCCAATCCAATCACTTCTACTAGCACTTTGATCTCTCCATATGCTGTGATGCTTTCTCTTCCTCGATGAAGCACTTTTCTTCCTCGGTGAAGTCTTTATTCTCATAGTAATGTGTTGTAGACATTCTTTTTCTAGAATGTTACTAGTTCATTTCTAGAATAACGAACCTCCTGGATGGTTTATTTTCTTCTAGAATGATGATGCCCTTTTCTAATTCATTCTATGATATGATGATTCTCCTACCTAGTTTGATTACTTTAGAATGACAATATACTTTTAACTTTTCTCTGGTGTGCTTGTGATTACTAACTCATTACTTGCGTAACTTGCTTCTTTATCTTGCAAGTGAATCATTGGAACTTGGTTAAGGATGCTTATTGAACTGTGAGTGTAAGCCTGAATACAACATTGCTATCTCTTCTATTTATGCACCTTGGCTGAATGGCTTTTACTCCTTTTCCACTATTTGGCTGAATGGTCACTATTCTCTTCTATAGTCTAGTAAAATATCCTCTATACTCTTCTATTGCTGTTTGGTCAAAGGGTTTCTATGCTTTTCCTCTAGTTGGTCAAATGGCCTCTATTCATTTTTTTGGCAAATCGAATTACCTCTATTTTTTTATGTTGGCCAAATGAATGACCAATATTCTCTTCTAATGTTGGCCGAACGTATGTCCAATATTCTTTTCTTTTGTTGTCCAAATGGATGTTGGAAATATGAGCAAGATTTGTTGTCATTGATGTCAAGAGTCAGTTTCAGTGAGCAGTGCAAGAGGAAGGATGTCAAGAGTCAGTTTTAGTAATCAGTGCAAGAGAAATATTGCTTCTAGACCTAAGGGAAATAATATTATAATATCTCCCATTATAATATTCAAGGTGGTCAGATAAGGTCTACAAGAGAAATAAGAAGGCCCAAGAAAAATAATATTATAATATTTTATTATAATATTAAAAGGTCTAATGGTAAGACCTAAAGTAATTAAATTAATTATAATAATTTCATTATAAATTAATTTATAATTTAATTTAATTAACCTTATAGTTATTAAATTAATTATAAGTTAATTATAATAATTTTATTATTAATTAAATTATAATCTAATTTAATTAACCCTAAGGTTAGGGTTATAAGGGCAAAATTAATGCGTCGACGTCATCCTTTTCTCCTCCGTCGACGTCAATGCATTTGGAGGCATGGGTATAAATACCAAATGCCTAAGTGGCTTCAAACTATCCACGATCGAATTAATTAATCTCCTAAGCTAAAGTGTGTGCAATATTTTGATGAGCGAAAGAAGGAAGAAGTCCTTCGTTTGACTTCTTTTGGTAGGTTGCGAAGGGTCAAAAGGAACAAGGCTTGGAAGCCTTGTCACCACCTAGCCAGGTGGGCTAGCGGTAGTTGGCAACGCTTTCGAAATGCAAGGTGCTGCGTTCGATTCACAGTAGGGAAGGTCGTGAGGTTTTTTTGCATCGAAGACGCCAAAGTCCTTTTGGATTTTGGTGCTAGGGAAGGAGACAAAGCATCATGGGCACTTTTGCCTCCCACGTGAGCGCTTAGCTCATGCGGCTAGGCAACCATGGCTAAAGCACTGGAGGCGCTTCGACTTGGGATCGAATCCCTCAGGAGCACTTTGAGAGGTACTAAAGTTTTTATTAAAAATTGATTTTTGCTCCTAAGGTTGTGTGGTATAGTTTTGAGCTTAGGGAGATATAAGGTTGATAAAATTAAATAATTATTTTTATTTAATTGTTTGGTGGATTGAGTTATTTAGAGTGGAGTTATAAGGTGTAATAAGAGATTTATTTTTATGTATGTTTTTGGTGAATGCTAATTTCAAGATGGAGTAATAAGGTGTATTTGAGTTTAATTATTTTTGTAATTGTGAAATATTTTGAGGGAGTGTTAGAGTGATATTTTGTCATCTAACCCTTGAGATTGGCAAAGAGAGTAATTGTGATTGAGATAGGTTTTGAGGTTAATTCTTCATCAAACAAAAGGTATGGGCACATCTTCCTTGTGAGTGATTGTTGGATGTTGTGAATGCTAAGTTGGAGTGAAAAGGATTGTTTGATAAGCATTATTTGAAATATTGAATGAGCCTTCATATGCATGATTAGGGTTTGTGAAATATCATGAGTATCATTGTTATGTGAAGTTGAGAACTATCTTGAAACTAGGGTTTTTGCAAGATCATGAGTATCATTGTTATGTGAGATTGTTTGATAAGCATTTTTGGAAATAATTGAGTGAGTTTTCATATGCTTGGACTAGGGTTTGTAAGAAATGAGTGTTTCATTGAGTGATTGGTTGAGTGGAGTTGATTGAGCCTAGTTGATTGGAAGTGTTGGAGTGATAGTTCAAGTTCTGTGAAATAAATTGTTCTATATTCTAAATTGATTTGAGAAAGAGATTGAAAGTGATTGAGTGTTTGTGAGTGAGAAACATATTGAGTCTCTAACCATTCTCTATATGTTTCTATAATATTAAAACAATATTATGTGTGAAACTTGTTTGTGTGATTGAAGAGGTTTTCTATGATAGATTGAGTTGAGTTGTATAGAGCTTTTGTGAAAGCTAGTGGATAGATTGGACAAGTTCTTGGTGAGGACTTGTTGAGTAGATTTGAGATAAGTCTTTGTGAAGACTTGTTGAGCAGATTGGACAAGTTCTAGTGAGGACTTGTTGAGCATATTTGAGATAAGTCTTGGTGAAGACTTGTTGAGCATATTTGAGATAAGTCTTGGTGAAGACTTGTTGAGTATATTGGACAAGTTCTAGTGAGGACTTGTTGAGCATATTTGAGATAAGTCTTTGAGAAGACTTGAGAGCAGAGTTGATTTATTGATTTGTTCAAACCTTGAGTTAAGGTTTGAGGTAGATCTAGCAGAGTTGATTTGTGATTGAGTCAAGCTTTGTGTTAAGGCTTGAGGATAGATTTGAGGATAGATTTTGGTGTAGATTTGAGGATAGGTTTGTGCTAGATTAGAGATAGATATTGAGTAGATTTGTGCTAGATCAAATTTTAGTAGAGAAGAGATTGAGAATATTTGTGCTAGATCGAAGGACTATGTTTAGTGTAGATCAGAGATAGACATTGAGCAAATTTGTGCTAGATCGAAGGACTATGTTTAGTGTAGATTTGAGATAGATCTGAGAGCAAGCTTTGGAGGTGATAGAGTATAGAGGACAATAGTCTCTAGTGGATAGAGGTCCATTAGCTAGGGTAGTGAAGATAGGTATTTTGAGTGAGGGTATGAGTCTTTAGTGGATAGAGATCCATAAGCCAGTGTAGTGGAGGTAGCAGTTCTTCTAGAAGATCACTAGCCAAGTAGAGGAGAAGGAGTTCTCCTATGGATAGAGATCCATGAACCAGTTGAGGGGATTGGTGTCTCCTGTGGATAGAGATCCATGAACTTGATTAGGGGATTGGTGTCTCCTTTGGATAGAGGTCCATAAACATTGTAATAGGGAAAGGTTTCCCAAGAGATTTGTTGAGAAAATTTTAGTGAAATATTTTCTCCGTGGAGTAGCCCACATTGGGTGAACCATGTTAAATTGGTGTCTCTATTGTGTGTGGTGATTTATGCATTGCTTTGATTACTATTGTTGATATTGCCATTGATATATTGCATAATATTGTTTGGGAAAGAAAAGTAAAAAGTGGTCTTATACTGTTCACCCCCCTCTCAGTATAAGCTTGTGTTCTTCAATTGGTATCAGAGCGGTTCCTTCGAAAGAGTTTAACATCTTGAAGGAAAATCTTACAAGAACACATATGGATTCTCAAAGTGGATCCTTAGGGAATTCAGCACCATTGTTCGATGGGAATAATTATACACTATGGAGCACAAGGATGAAGTTTCATCTAATGGCACTTGGAAATGAAATATGGGAAGTAGTTGAGAATGGATACACACCACCAACAACTCCACCTACAGATAAATATGGTAAGCTTCTACATCATTACAATTCAAAAGCAATGAATGCAATTCAAAAAGGCTTACGTGAAATAGAGTTTATAAAGGTTATGCATTGCAAATCAGCAAAGGAAATTTGGGATAAGTTGCAAGGCATATATGAAGGAGATAAAAAGGTCAAAAGGGTAAAGTTGCAAAATTTCAAGAGAGCATTTGAAGACCTAAAAATGAAGGATGAGGAAAACATTGTTGCATATCTACTTCGTGTGGATGAGGTTGTTAACTCCATGCAAGGACTTGGGCTTGAAGTTAAAGAACCTGATGTGTGTGATAATATTCTAAGGTCACTCCCAAAAAGGTTTAGTGAAAATATTTCAGCTATAGAAGAGTCAAAAGATATTGATATTTTGACAAGGGATGAATTACATGGCATTCTCACAGCATTTGAGATAAGAATAAAAGAGGAACCTATTCCCCAGAAAGAAGCAACATTCAAAGCCACTAAGAAGACAAAGGGTAAGAAGTCAGATTCAAGCAATGAGTCATCCAGTGATGAAGAAGCAAATTATGGCAAAAGGAACAAGGACTCAAGAAAGTATAAAGGTACAAAATCAGTTAGATGTTTTAATTGTGGAAAATATGGTCACTATGCATATGATTTTCCAGAAGCTAGAAATAGCAATGATGAAGAGAAACAGGATCATAAGAATAGGGAAACAGGAAAGCACAGGTACCAAAAGAAAAATAGGGATGGACAAGGCACACAAGGAAAGAAGTTTTTCCAAAGGCATAAGAAGAGTTTCTATGCAGACAAGGCAGGTAAGAGCTCAAGTGATAGTGATGAAAGTTCCTCAGATAATGATAAAGATGAAGTTCTATTTCTAGAAAAAGAAAAATAAGTGGTTAGAAAAAAGGTCACCAATAATCCTCAAGTGTTTTAGATGTGGTAACTTTGGTCATCTTGAAGATAGTTGTACAAGGAATGGATTCAGTTTCAGTGATGATGAATATGAAGATACACTTGAAGGACCAGAAGAGAATCTTCTTATGGCAATAGAAGAAGAAGGAAGTACTTCTAGTAGAAAAGAGTCAAAAAAGAATGAAGATGTTTTCAAAGGCAAACAAATAGAGGAAGAATCAGAGAAAGGAGAAGTTGATCTTGAGGGTGAGCTTATTCATGCCCTTGATGCATTAAGGGAGGTAAGAAAGCAAAACTCAAAACTCAAGCTTAAATTTCAAGAATGTGATGAAGAGAAAGGAAAGCTTATAGAGGATCTAACCAACTCAATAGCTAAGACAAGGAGATTCAAAGAGAAGTTAGAAGCAAAGGTTTTAGAATGTGAAAGGTTAGAGCATGAGGTAGCTTCACTAAGGAAGGAAGTAAAAGAGTCTAAGGACAAGTTACACAAGTTTGGGAGAAGCTCAAAGAAATTGGATAAGATTATCAAGACATAAAAACTAACATCAAACAAGACAGGTCTTGGTTTTGAACAAGTACAAAAGAAACAAGGAGAGGAGTCAATCTCAAGTTCTGAAGAAGAAGAAACTTCAGAAGAAGAGAGTGTAAGAGAGAGTGAGACTTCTGAGGATGAGTTGGACAATAGAAATTTCAACAAGGAAAGGAACAATGCACAAATGAGGAACAAATGGAATAGGAAGCAACACAGGGTAGAAGAGACTAAGAGACCAATGAGGTCAAGGCAAGGTAGTTTCAATGGATGATGCTTCTCATATCATAGGTTTGGGCACAAGGCTACACAATGCAGGACACATGGAAAATAGGAATATGGAAGTTTTAGAAAAAGGCAACTTTTTTCAAGGGTATTGCTACTCTTGTAATCAATTTGGTCACAAGGCAGTGAATTGTAGGGTTCATGACAGGAATAGATATGGCTTCACCAGGAGAAATCCCAAGACATTTGCACCTCCAAGGAATAACAACATTAAGTGTTATAAGTGCAATAATGATGGACATACAACAAAGTGGTGTAGAGCAAAAATTCTAGAGACAAGCAGGAACAAGAATAGTCAGAGGAATCAAAAGGATCGGATGAGGAGGAAAGTGGACAAAGGTAAAGAGCAGTGCATGATGGGAGTAGAAATACTCCCACCCTAGAATTAACCACCTCAAGAGGAGGTGGGGGAGGGGCTAAGCTAAGAGTCTCATTCTTAGCCCCGAGCCCCAAAGGTGACCCTTTGCCATTGATGACAAAGGGGGAGAGATTTGAGTTAGGGGGAGAGCATTCAGTCAGGGGAGCAGTTTCTCAAGGGGAGCAGAACAAGAAAAGGTAAAAGAAATGGTAAAAGGTAAATGGGTTGCCATCAATGACAAAGGGGGAGATTGTTGGAAATATGAGCAAGATTTGTTGTCATTGATGTCAAGAGTCAGTTTCAATGAGCAGTGCAAGAGGAAGGATGTCAAGAGTCAATTTTAGTAATCAGTGCAAGAGAAAGATTGCTTCTAGACCTAAGGGAAATAATATTATAATATCTCCCATTATAATATTCAAGGTGGTCAGATAAGGTCTACAGGAGAAATAAGAAGGCCCAAGAAAAATAATATTATAATATTTTATTATAATATTAAAAGGTCTAATGGTAAGATCTAAAGTAATTAAATTAATTATAAATTAATTATAATAATTTCATTATAAATTAATTTATAATTTAATTTAATTAACCTTATAGTTATTAAATTAATTATAAGTTAATTATAATAATTTTATTATTAATTAAATTATAATCTAATTTAATTAACCCTAAGGTTAGGGTTATAAGGGCAAAATTAATGCGTCGACATCATCCTTTTCTCCTCCATCGACGTCAATGCATTTGGAGGCATGGGTATAAATACCAAATGCCTAAGTGGCTTCAAACCATCCATGATCGAATTAATTAATCTCCTAAGCTAAGGTGTGCGCAATATTTCGATGAGCAAAAGAAGGAAGAAGTCCTTTGTTTGACTTCTTTTGGTAGGTTGCGAAGGGTCAAAAGGAACAAGGCTTGGAAGCCTTATCACCACCTAGCCAGGTGGGCTAGCGGTAGTTGGCAACACTTTCGAAATGCAAGGTGCTACGTTCGATTCATAGCAGGGAAGGTCGTGAGGTTGTTTTTGCATCGAAGATGCCAAAGCTTTTTGGCTTTTGGCACCAGGGAAGGAGATAAAGCGTCATGGGTACTTTTGCCTCCCACGTGAGCGCTTAGCTCACATGGCTAGGCAGTCATGGCTAAAGCGCTGGAGGCACTTCGACTTGGGATCGAATCCCGTCGGGAGCACTTTGAGAGGTACTAAATTTTTATTAAAAATTATTTTTTGCTCCTAAGGTTGTGTGGTATAGTTTTGAGCTTAGGGAGATATAAGGTTGATAAAATTAAATAATTATTTTTATTTAATTGTTTGGTGGATTGATTTATTTAGAGTGGAGTTATAAGGTGTAATAAGAGATTTATTTTTATGTATGTTTTTGGTGAATGCTAATTTCAAGATGGAGTAATAAGGTGTATTTGAGTTTAATTATTTTTGTAATTATGAAATATTTTGAGGGAGTGTTAGAGTGATATTTTGTCATCTAACCCTTGAGATTGGCAAAGAGAGTAATTGTGATTGAGACAGGTTTTGAGGTCAATTCTTCATCAAACAAAAGGTATGGGTACATCTTCCTTGTGAGTGATTGTTGGATGTTGTGAATGCTAAGTTGGAGTGAAAAGGGTTGTTTGATAAGCATTATTGATTTTGTTTTTTAAATATTTTTTTTGAGTGAAATTTTATGATAAAAACCTTGTTTGATAAGCATTGTTGGAAATATTGAATGAGCCTTCATATGCATGATTAGGGTTTGTGCAAGATCATGAGTATCATTGTTATGTGAAGTTGAGAACTATCTTGAACTAGGGTTTATGAAAGATCATGAGTATCATTGTTATGTGAGATTGTTTGATAAGCATTGTTGGAAATAATTGAGTGAGTTTTCATATGCTTGGACTAGGGTTTGTAAGAAAGGAGTGTTTCATTGAGTGATTGGTTGAGTGGAGTTGATTGAGCCTAGTTAATTGGAAGTGTTGGAGTGATAGTTCAAGTTCTATGAAATAAATTGTTCTATATTCTGAATTGATTTGAGAAAGAGATTGAAAGTGATTGAGTGTTTGTGAGTGAGAAACATATTGAGTCTCTAACCATTCTCTATATGTTTCTATGATATTAAAACAAGATTTTGTGTGAAACTTGTTTGTGTGATTGAAGAGGTTTTCTATGATAGATTGAGTTGAGTTGTATAGAGATTTTGTGAAGACTTATTGAGCATATTTGAGATAAGTCTTGGTGAAGACTTGTTGAGAAGATTGGACAAGTTCTAGTGAGGACTTGTTGAGAAGATTTGAGATAAGTCTTGGTGAAGACTTGTTGAGAAGATTGGATAAGTTCTAGTGAGGACTTGTTGAGCATATTTGAGATAAGTCTTTGAGAAGACTTGAGAGCATATTTGATTGATTGATTTGTTCAAACCTTGGGTTAAGGTTTGGGGCAGATCTAGCAGAGTTGATTTGTGATTGAGTCAAGCTTTGTGTTAAGGCTTGAGGATATATTTGAGGATAGATTTTGGTGTATATTTGAGGATAGGTTTGTGCTAGATTAGAGATAGATATTGAGTAGATTTTTGCTAGATCAAAGGACTATGTTTAGTGTAGATTAGAGATAGATATTGAGAAGATTTGTGCTAGATTGAAGGATTGTGTTTAGTGCATATTAGAGATAGATATTGAGTAAATTTGTGCTAGATCGAAGGATTATGTTTAGTGCAGATTTGAGACAGAGTTGAGAGCAAGCTTTGGAGGTGATAGAGTATAGAGGACAATAGTCTCTAGTGGATAGAGGTCCATTAGCTAGGGTAGTGAAGATAGGTCTTCTGAGTGAGGGTAGGAGTCTTCAGTGGATAGAGATCCATAAGCTAGTGCAGTGGAGGCAATAGTTCTTCTAGAAGATCACCAACCAGAGTAGAGGAGAAGGAGTTCTCCTGTGGATAGAGATCCACGAACCAGCTTAGGGGATTGGTGTCTCCTATGGATAGATATCCATGAACTTGATTAGGGGATTGGTGTCTCCTTTGGACAGAGGTCCATAAACATTGTAATAGGGAAAGGTTTCCCAAGAGATTTGTTGAGAAAATTTTAGTGAAATATTTTCTCCATGGAGTAGCCCACATTGGGTGAACCACATTAAATTGGTGTCTCTATTGTGTGTGGTGATTTGTGCATTGCTTTGATTACTGTTGTTGATATTGCCATTGATATATTGCATAATATTGTTTGGGAAAGAAAAGTAAAAAGTGGTCTTATACTGTTCACCCCCTCTCAGTATAAGCTTGTGTTCTTCAATGGATGGCTAAACTTCTCTAATTCCCTTATGATGACTAATGGACAATATTTATGTCCGAATGAATGCTCAAATATCTTAGGACTTTCTTTATATATTAGGTCAATTTTGCAATATAATATCCTTCTTGAATTTTTCTATTATATTGGCTTCTTGAGCCTATGTGATGATCAAAAGCTTCTTCTACTACTTATAACTTTCAATTGAATGCTTGAAGCTATATAAAGTAATATTTTCATGCTTCCTTATCTTTCTTCAACTTTGATATATCATTTATATATCTATCTTCTTTTTGCTACAACTCTATCTTTTCTTCTTATCTTTCTTTCTTCTTTCTTTGTTTTTATTCTTATTTAGCAATATTCAATGTCAGGGTGGCTTTAGCCTTGAATGACAAAATTTCTCTGAGTCGATTTTGCCTAATATTTCAATATTAAGGGTTGGATTTTTTCCTAAATGGTCAAATTTCTCTCAATTGATTTGCCTTTCAATCTATAATATGCAATAACTTCAAATCAATATCAATGGTTGGATTTTATCCTTGAATGACCAAATAATCTTGAGTTGGTATACCTATCAATCAATATAGTTGAGTCCTAGTCTTCATTGGTTATAATTCAACAATGGATAGACCCTAGCCTCTCTACTTAATAAGACCTTAAAAAATAGAGTCCAAGTCTCACTACCTTCAAAGTGGATAGAATCTTAATTGACTTTATCAAATATGGATAAAATCAATTAATAATAGTGGCTAATAAAATGAACTCTATCAATCTAAACAAATTTTGGTGGTAGCTCTGATATCATTGATGGATTTATAAGCCTTATACTACCACAATATATCACAAGTTATCTCACACATGTCCCAATATAAAATAGCCATATTATAATAAAGGTCAAGATAATAATATGAGTAGAATAATATAAGCAAATTAATATGTATATCAAGGCTTATAATAAATCAAATAACATTCATTTATATGTTGAAATATGAATGTAAATAGCCTGAATCATTCATGTACTATGCATACAATATAACTTACAATATTAATTGCTCAAAATATATACAAGCTTTATTGCTCCTTTTTTGTTACAACTTTAACTTACAATACTTGATACTTGAATGAATTACTTGATTTCCTATGGAGCATTATCTCCATAATATAGCAATAGTAATGTGACTCTTTGGATACTTGACTATTTCTCTCCATATGCCAAATCTCATGAATCTTGGATTATCTACTTGATACTTGCATACTTTATGAACACTTGACTCTATAAAACATGCACACCTTTACATGACTCTTACACTTCTACTACTTGCACACCTAATCTATGACACTTGTGCACATCTTTACATTATATATTTATTCTCATACATACAAGACACTTGTGCACATTTACTCAACCTACACTTGCACTCTAAATCACATGACACTTGTGCATTTCTTGCACATTACAACTTTACATAACACTTGTGCATTTCCTACACATTCACACTTACATAAAGAGGAAATATAAATCACACTCTAAACTATAGACTCGACCCTAATCTACTATTTACAAATATATTATGAAGGTACCATGGGGGTACATTAGCATGTACCAAATAATGTATTATTCTCCAACAAGATTCTATTCCTTCATTATATATCAATACTTTACCCAACTTTAATATTTTGGAATTTTCTTTAGTACCAATGTTAATGTCTATGGTTTCTTCAATTAAGATTTGTGAATCATCTTTGAATTGAGGGGAATAGGTAATGCTCCTAAATTTTCAAAAATTTTAGGGTCAACTGATATTTGTTCTAGTTGAGTGATTTATTCCTTAACACAAGTGTCATATTGGTCAAAAGGACCATAGGAGTTTTATTTTTGCCTAATATTGACCTAAGGTGGACTATAGTTAATAAATTAACACTAGCAAAACAAAATGTTTTATGAGGTTCTATTTTAATAAGGGACTATATTTCCTTTTATCTTCATCACCCCATTTCAATCTATGTAAAAACTTTATATATTGGCCTAATCATCTTCCTCTAGCAAAGGTAATAGCTAATTCTTACCAGGGATGTATCCTATCCCATAACATCCTTGTCAAGGTTCAATTTCTATTGGTTACTTAATGCCTATTTTGAATCGACCTAAATCCTTTCCTTGATATCCCATGTTAGCTAACATTTGTTAAGGAATGGGATATGTAGGAGACATATAACATGAAGTATATGCCTGCTATGTTGGAAAAGGGTTACCACCAAGAATTTCTTTATTTGAGTGGTTCTAGCATAGATAATAGAACAATTTGGACTTCTCGTCCCTCTCTATTAGGTAAGCCTATAACATGAGGAAAAAGAAATAGGCTAAGAAAATATGCAAATGGATCCTTATTTTGATTGATTAGATTAATTTGTTCTTTTGTTGGAGATTGATGATCATTAAAATTAATAAGGGGCTCTTTAGATTCCTTGTCATCTTTATTTTACTGCGAAGGAAAAATGGATTGAAGGGATGAACAAAGGTTGAGTCCTAATTTTCTTGCATCTATTGTTTGACAATAAGTGAAAGGTTCTTGATCAGAAGGAATTTTAATTATCCTTCCTTAGTATTAATCTTTTATACATTGATGCAAGGTGAAAGGAAATACCTTCATAACATAGATCCAAGGTCATCCTAGCAAAATATTATAAGTTACATCACATGGGATAACATAAAAAAATATATTGAGAATTCGAGGACCTACTCTAAGAGGTAAGGTTATGGTGCTAGTGACATCTTATTCTTAATTGTCAAAAACCTTAATGATAAGGTCAAATTCATGTAAATCATCCTTGCTTAATCTAAAATATTAGAGGAATTTCACATTACAAACATTAAGTGTTGACCCATTGTCTACCAAAATTCTCTTTATGAGTTTTTCTCTAATATAGGCCATTATATAAAGAGGTAGATCTCTCGACATCACATTTAAGGACATGTCTATTTCATTAAATGTTAATATAACATTATTTACTTTAGTGGAACCCAGTATATTGATGATATAATTAGGTGGAAATATCAAGAGACTTCATTCTCACTTAAAATTTTAAGCAATATATGTCTATGGGTAGGTGAAGTTTTTAGCAACTCTAAAAGGGAAATATTAGTAGGGATACTTTCTAATTGTTTTCAAAGAGTTAAGGGAATTTTGATCATATTCAAGAGAACTAAGGATCAAAGGTGGTTGATTGGATTTATTTGTCTTGGTAGGTCAAGGAGGGACTAATGGTGGTTGTTTAGCAAGTTGATTTCTAGCTTCTTTTCGAGTTATTGCATAAGATGGATTAGTTAGATAAATGGTTCCTACAAATTTAGCACCCCTTTGATTATGGGCTGGTAAAGGATTTTGGAGTGTTTATAAATTTTTATTAGAAGTAGATTGTTGACTAAAGATAATTTTGCCTACGTCTATAATATCTTGGATGACATTTCTCAAAGTATTACACCTATCATTTTTATGGCCATCTACTTGATGATTATCATAATGTTTTTCTTGTTGATACCAATTGGGTAATTCTTTGGAAGTGTATAAAGGTATAATGGGCGAGATATTAATCATTTTTAAAATAAGAATAATCTTTAGGATAGTAGTTTGAGTTTGGGCAGTATTTGTAAATTGATGTCTAGCTTCGCCTTGTTTTGATAACACAAGTTTTTGAGGAACATTTTGAGATGTATTTACATTGTTTGTTTGGTGAGAATTTTTTACACCATCCTTTACAACATGCTTGTTCTTATAGTGTCCTTAATTATTGTTAGAAGGTTTATCTTGTTCTTATATTTGTTATGCTTGTTCTTATTTACTTTTTCTTTGTCCTTTGATATATATGGCTCATTCTTGATTACTCTGTAAGATAATTTTGGATCAAATTTGATTCATTTCCTTTTTTTTGTTTTCCAAACATTTTATCACAAAATGTTTTACCTTCATTTTTGTCTTACATTTCAAAAATAGAACACTTTGCTCTATTGTTAGGAATTGCTTCAAAAATAAGTTTTTGAAAAATATTGTCTAATTTGAATAATAGCATCCTTTCAAATCTTCCACAATATTTCATTTTGTACCAAAAAAATGCTGGAGGATGAGATTTTCTTCTATAGAATTTACATGGATAGAGATTCCAGTAACTTGCTCCTTTATGTCCAATTCTATTGCAATAATTACACTTTAACTCTATGCAATATCTTTTCTTTGATTTATGCTTTCTTGTCAGTACTTCAATTTCTTATGTCTTATTGAGAAGACAACATAACTATTGATGTACTATGGCTTTTCTTCCTTTATTTTCCCTATAAATAAGTTGCAAGATTTGGTAATCTATGACATTCTGAGTAGTTATAGATTTTGTGATAGAATCTATTTTTGATGTACTATTAGGTTGATATTTAATAGCAACAAGATCTAATTTTGAGCTCTCAAGTGTATTTAGTGATCTTGTTATTTTCTTCTTTTTATCAATATCATCTATCAAATTTTGAAAATAAAACTTTAACTTGTTCAACATTTCTTCACTATCTTCATTGAATGCATTTCTAATAATTTCTTCCATGGTATGATTCAATGATTTATTTCCTTTGAAGTAGAAATCCTTATAACTCCCAAATTAAAATAATAACTCAAATATGAAATTTGCAAATTCTAAATTTCTAATCCTTTGATGTTGAAAACCTTTTAACTCCCTAATTAGATTTACAAAATTTCAATGCTTCAAATTTTAAAAACTGCAACATTCAAAAACTCAAAATTTTTAAAGTTTTTCAAAAAAAAATTAAACTTTTAAAACTTTTAAATATCTCAAAAACCTTATAGCTTCAATAATCGCATCAAATAAAAAATTAAAAAACCATTAACTCATTATATCTCCTTTCCTTTCTAATTTTTGAACCTTTTAAATATTAAAAGTGCAATACTCAAAAAAAATTAATCAAAACCTTCTAACTCAAAAAGTATAAACCTTAGTGCATTATTCAAATTTATTCCCTCCAATATAATATAGAATGATGTTACCTAATAATTCATCGATGGTAATATAGCTGACTAACTGGTGTAACATCTTAAATTTTTACACTCTCATTGACTTCGCTATCATTGGATGGTGTAATGCCTTAACATTCCATACTCTCATTCTTGCATGGATGTCTCTGCTTTAGTTTCTAACTCATTCAAATTACCCTCAGGTGCCTAGTTCACCTTACTCTCCAATGTCTTGTGTACACTTAGGTGTTTGGTTTGTATTCCTTTTTGATATATTGCTTCTGGTTTGTTCAACCAGATGCCTAGGTCACCTTTCCCTCTCTAAAGAACCAACATATGTTTTTTGTTTTGTGCATTCCAGGCTCTTGTTTGTTGTTATTTTTGGTTTACCTTCTCTTTCTAGATACCGATCTTCTTAGCCTAATTGGATCACCTAGCTTTGTTGGATCACCTAGATGGTTCTACTAGCCTTTGCTAGATTTTCTAGCCTTGTTGGTTCACATAGCTGGTTCACCTTCCTTTACTACTTTATAAGAGAACTGCTTAGCTACTCTAAATATTCAATTCATTTTATTTTTCTAGATTTTGGTTCTTTTTGTAGGCTATGTAAACTATGTTATCTGCTTTTTCTGATAATGTTTGTTCCTCTTTATTTAACTACACTATCTTCCAATATTGATCGAATGGGCCTTTTCTTCTGCAATATTTTCCTATGTTGGCCGAATGGGCCTATTCTTTTGCTATATTGTATTCTAGGGCCTCTTTCCTTCAAATTAGTTTCTTAGGTTACTTTCCTCTGTATTGGCCTCTTAGGCCTCTTTCATCTATATTTACCTCTTGGACCTCTTTCTTCTATATTGGCCTCTTGGACCTCTTTCTTCTTTGTTACAAAAAAAGTCTACCTTGAAGAACCTACTTAAAAAAATTATCCACGGTCAAGAATAAAATAATATATAGATATATTCAATCAACCTATTTCTTCAATGTATCCTAGGAAGATGCTTTCCTCTTCTTTGCTCTATAACATTTTGTTGCTTATTCAAATATGTCACGGTCAATTTTTTTTTTTTTTGGTAATTAAGGTACAATTTCATTACATCCGAGTTTTCCAGGTTGACCCAAAACCTTTTACAAAAATCAGCACTATGCTATTACGGATCAAAACCTCAATAGGGACAGTCTGTCCTTCACTACTAGTACCCTTCTGAGGCCACCCTACCAAGAAAGAGCACAACCCCTTACACATAATTACAAACACCTTAGAACACAGGCAGCGGCCCACCACAATGCTTTCTTGCTGCCCCAGCCGCAAAAATGTGACCTGTCGTAACATCGCAACATCCTTAAGTCTTCTCCTTCATTTGCTTTGGAGAGTCGTGAAATGGTGACATGTCACAAAAATGAGACATGTCGCGAAATTGCAACATTCTACCTTCGTTCTACTCCTTTGTCGCTATAAGTCATGTAAATGCGACATGTCACGAAAATGAGCCATGTCACAAAATCACGACATTCATCTCCCATTTTGCACTCTTTTTGCTTCCAGTCGTAAAAATGTGACATGTTGCGAAATCGCGATGTTCTTTAAGTCGTTTCCACCTTTTACTTTGGATAGTCGTGAAAATGCGACCTGTCGCGAAAAAGAGACATATCACAAAATTGCGACATTTTGCTTGTGTTCCACTCCTTTGCCGCTGCATGTCACAAAAATGTGACATGTCACGACAATGAGACATGTCACGAAATCATGACATTCATCTCCCATTTTGCACTCTTGCCGCTTCCATCTACGAAAGTGCGACATGTCGTGAAATCATGACGTCCTTAAGTCTTTTCCTTCATTTGCTCTGGATAGTCGCAAAAATGTGGCATGTAGCAACAGTAAGACCTGTCACGAAATCATGACAATCTACCTTCGTTCTACTCCTTTTCCACTGCCTTTCGTGAAACTGATACATGTCATGAAATCATGACATTTGTTTCCTGTTTTGTTCTCTTACCGCTTCCAGTCGTGAAGAATCGACAAGTCACGAAATCACGTTGTCCTTGAGTCTTTTCCTTCATTTGCTCTAGATCATCGTGAAACTACGACATGTCAAAAATGCAACATGTCACAACATCATGACACTTCTGCCTCTTTGTCCTCTTTTTTTGCTTTTGGACACGAAAAGGCAACATGTCGCGATATCGTGACACAATCGCCTCCTTGCTCCTTTTCTTGGCTTTTGCCCGCGAAAATCCAACATGTCGCAATATCACGACACTTTCGCCTCCTTAATATTTCTCTTCTCTTTTGGTCACGAAAATGTGACATGTCGTGATATCGCGACACTTTTTCCTTCCTACTCTTTCTCTTCTCTTTTGGTCGCAAAAATGTGACATGTCGCGATATCGCTACATTTTTCCTTCTTACTCTTTCTCTTCTCTTTTGGTCTCAAAAATGCGACATGTCGCGATATCGCGACACTTTTTCCCTCTTGCTCTTTCTCTTCTCTTTTGGTCGTGAAACTGTGACATGTCGCGATATCGCGACACTTTTTCTGTCTTGCTCAACATGTCGCCAAAATGAGACACTTTTTCTTTCTTGCTCAACATATCGCAATATTGTGACACTTTTTATTTCTTACTCAACATGTCGCGATATCGTGACACTATTCCTTTCTTGCTCTACCTGTCGCGAAATCGTGACACTTTTTCTTTCTTGCTCAACATGTCACGAAATCATGACACTTTTTCCTTCTTGCTCAACATGTCGTGAAATCGTGACCCTTTTTCTTTCTTGCTCAACATGTCGAGAAATCGCGACACTTTTTCCTTCTTGCTCAACATGTTGCGATATCGCAAAATTTTTCCTTCTTACTCTTTCTCTTCTCTTTTGGTCGCGAAAATGCGACATGTCGTGATATCATGACACTTTTTCCCTCTTGCTCTTTCTCTTCTCTTTTGGTCGCAAAACTGCGACATGTCGCGATATCGCGACACTTTTTCCGTCTTGCTCAACATGTCGCCAAATAGCGACACTTTTTCCTTCTTTCTCAACATGTCACGATATCGTGACACTTTTTCTTCCTTGCTCAACATGTCACGATATCGTGACACTTTTCCTTTCTTGCTCTACCTGTCGTGAAATCATGATACTTTTTCTTTCTTGCTCAACATGTGGTGAAATCGTGACCCTTTTTCCTTATTGCTCAACATGTCACGATATCGTGACACTTTTTCTTTCTTGCTCAACATGTCGCGATATCGTGACACTTTTACTTTCTTGCTATATTTTGCTTTTCCTTAAACTATGACATGTCGTGAAATTGTGACATCGGTCCTTGGTAGTTGCCTTTGCCCCTAACCCCAAAACATGAGGCCACCATGCCACCTGGATCCTTCCCCCGTTGCAAAGAAAACTAAAGCCATCACAAGAAGGACTGAAGCAATACTGACAAAACAAAAATGAAACTCCTCTCCCTTTTTTTGAACCCCATAGTTTCAACATCATTGGCGATCATTTTGAATAATTTTTGTCCACATCACTTGGGACCCCATGTTCCCAAGTGACCAACCCATCGGCTTCCACCCCTATATTGGCCAAGATATCAGTTGTTTTATTTGCTTCCCTAAACACGTGCTGGGCCTTCCGATCATTCTTGGCTTGGTAGAGGATCCTAGCCTCTTCGATGACAGTATTAATCCACCACAGAGGATTTTTCCCATTGCTAAGAAGGTTTATGACATGCATCGAATCTCCTTCGATAATTAGTTTACCTTCAATCTCCTAAGCCAACTGAAGACCCCTCCATAACACTCTTGCTTTTGCCTCATTGTTAGTCCTTATTCCAAGCTGCTCAGAAAAGGCCATCACCAGCTTGCCTTGATGGTCTCTCACTCTGCTCCTCTAGCCCCTGCTTTGCCAGGGTTACCTTTAGAGGCCCCATCGAAGTTGAGCTTGAACCAACCAATCGGGGGTAGTTTCCACTTGACATCTAATCTGGGATTGACCTTGGTAGACACAGGTTTCTCGCCTAGAGTAATATTTAAGGATTAAGCAATCAGCCTCTCCCAGGGGGAAGGATTTCGAGCTTCATGAGGAATAAGGTTGACATTTTCATGGGTGAAGGTAAGAATCTTATTGGTGATAGAGGTGACATCATGGCTTGACTCATGGAAAGCTCTATGGTTTCTTTCTAGCCACACATTCCAAAGAAAATGATGGAGACAAATCTTCCAAAAAAACCTCAGCCTCAGGCTAACAAAGGGATTTGGCCATTGGTGGAAGAGGTCAATGATGGTGGCTAGTCTGACCCATCAAATGCTAAAGGCTTGAAATAACCCATTGAGGATACTCAGAGAGACCGGTCATTCAAGGAAAATATGGAGGGTGGACTCCCAATTGGCCCTGCACAAAAAAAATCGGTTAGCAACTATCACACCTTTCCTTATCAAGTTGTCAATAGTAAGAATCCTGCCTTGGATCACCAGCCACGAGAACATTGCAACTTTAGGAATAAGATTTTTGACCCACACCAGTTGTTTCTGGAGTGTGGGGTCCTCAGTATCTAACATTAGCATGTATGCAGATTTGACTAAGAACTTCCCATTTTCGATAGTTGCCCATATTACATGATCCTGCTCATGTCTCATAGAAATGAATTGTTGATGCAGGATGCTTTGGATTTCTTCTAATTCAGCTTCAAATACTTGAATCCTTATCTGTTTCCAAATAAGCTTTCCTCTTTCCTGTCTCATGAAATTAGCTACTTTCCTTCCTATGAGATCCTCTGTGATTCTTTTGATCCTCGCTAGGTGAGGAAACTGAGATAAAGCTTCATCCTTGGCCCACCTGTCATCCCAAAACTTGATCTTCTACCCGTTACCTAGAACCCATATTAGGCCTTTCTTTATGACCTCTCTGCTTGTTAAGATTGCATTCCAGAACGTCGAACCTCTACTGTGCACCGTGTCATTTAGGAATTCGGTATCTTGAAGATTATTTCTTTTAATTATGGCAATCCACTTATTCTCCTCATTGTTAATGATACGCCAAGCTTGTTTGGCTAGCAAGGTTGTGTTTAGATGAGCAACTCTTCTCAGTCCTAGCCCCTCGTATTCTTTTGGCCTACAAACCTTACCCCAGCCCACAAGGTGGATCCTCTATTTTTCCTCTGACCCAGACCAGAGAAAATTCTTTTGGAGCTATTCAATTTTTTGGTATACTCTGGTTGGGGCGTTAAACACAGATAGAAAATAAATTGGAATGCTCTGTAAGGAAGCCTTAGTGAGAGTAAGTTTCTCGGCTTGAGATAAAAAATGTCCTTTCCAGCCAGCCAGTTTCTTTTGGATTCTTTCTACCACTCTATCCCACATAGATCTTCTCGGAGAACCATAGAAAAGGGGAAGGCCTAAATAAGAGGTAGGAAGAGTCACTATCGAACATCCCAAAATCTTTGTTATTCTAGCTTGTCTCTGAATTGGGGTGTTGAGGAAGTAAAGCTTACTCTTGTTGAAGTTCACCTTCTGTCCCTTCGCATCCTCGTAGAGTTGGAGAATGTGCTTAATCCTTTTGGCTTCAACCACTAACGACTGGGTCAACATCAGAGTGTCATCAACAAATTGTTGGTGAGTAACTGGGTTGGTGAGAGATGTGGCTTTAATCCTCGAAATTAATCCAACAGTGCAAGCTGCTTTAATAGTTCTACCTAATGCCTCTGCTACTATAATGAATAGCATTGGGCTAATTGTATCTCTTTGTCTGAGCTCCCTATGGCTCTGGAAATACCCATCTATCGTACCATTGACCAAAACTGAGAACCAAGGTTTGGATATGCACTCTTTTATCAACTTGACCACTGAGGATGAAAGTCGAACTTCAGAAGAACAGCCGTCAAAAAATCCTAGTTAATGCGGTCAAAAGATTTATTCATATCAAGCTTTAGGGTAAATACCTCGTTGTTGGTTTGCCTAGAAGAGTGCAGAGCTTCATGGACTGTGATCACACCATCCACAATTGATCTCCCCTAAATTGAGCTTCCTTGACTAGGGTCAATAATGAGGGGCAATATTTCTTTCATTCTGTTAGCAATGGCTTTTGTTAAGATCTTGTAGGATACGTTACATAAACTAATCGGTCTAAAATCTGCCATTGTCTCCGGCATTGGGCCCTTAGGAATTAGGGAAATAAAGGTGGACTTGAACCCTCTCGAGATATGTTTTGAAGCCTGAAACTCTTTGATAGCAGAAATGACATCCTCTCCCACAATATCCCAAAAAACTTGGAAGAACCAAGGAGGGAACCCATTAGGGCTAGGGGCCTTCTCAAGTTCCATACTAAACAAAGCATTTCTAATTTCTTCATCAGTGAATGGAGCAAGAAGCTTACCATTATTGGCCTCATAAACCAAGCTAGGAATGAACTAGAGGAGAGTGTCCTTGGCTTCCTCTATACACTGGGATTCATCCCCGAGAAGGGAGCTGAAATAAGCAATTGCTTCCTCTTTGATCTTGATCAAATCCTGGGTTTTGGATCCATCAGCTTTGGTCAACTCTCTAATCCTATTATTACTTATGTTCCTCAAGGTTGTGACATGAAAAAAATTTGAGTTCAAGTCACCATCCTTTAGCCATAGCGCCCTAGATTTTTGTCTCTAGTATATCTCTTCACAAGCCAAAATATTGTGATATTCTGAAAGCTTGGCTTGCTCCTCCTTCCTAGAAGCTTCATCACTGTTACCATTTTGTACTGAGTTTTCAAAGACTTGCAAATTTTCTCCCACTTGTTTCTTGTTCTCAAAAAGGTTCCCAAAAACCTCCTTATTCCAAGTTCTAATATTATCCTTTACTAATTTTAGCTTTTGAGCAACTTTGAAACCTGAACTTCCCTAAAAGGGTTGCTGCCACCATCTAGAAATATTTTCTTTTAACTCTGGGTGCCTGATCCACATTGACTAGAATCAAAAAGGTTTTTTGAAGGAATTTGACTTTGGAACCTCCAAAAGGATGGGATTGTGATTAGAGGAAATTTTGGAAAGAGTTTGCAGAGTAGAGTCTCCAAACCCAACAATTGCCTCCTTTGATAAGAAAAACTTGTCGAGTCTTTCCTAGATAATTTGGCTCCCTATTCGCCTACTTGGCTCCTCTTAGCCTCACATCCATCAGTTAGTTCGAGTTTACGAAGTCATTGAAGTCTTCCATACTTCTTGTTGGGGGCCCTGTTCCACCCTTTTTGTCCGAGGGGTATAATGGCATGTTGAAGTCGCCTGCCACCACCCACGGGATGTCATGGAAAGCATCACCTAGTTTACCTAGGTACTCCCACAAAGAAACTCTCCCTTGAACAGAATTGGGAGCATAGACATTTAAGATCCACGATCTATTATTGTTAATATCATGGAAAAAAACACTCAACACCCTATCATCATCTTGGATAATGCTACCTTCCACCACCCGAGGATCCCAAAGAACCATGAGCCCCCCTGAAGTTCCTCTAGCCGATTTGTACACCATGTCCCCTTGACTCCACATATTTTTTGCTATTGTTTTTGACTGGGATTCGTCTAATTTTGTTTCTTACAACCATCAAAATTGTTGGATTGTATTGCCTTCTTAACGAGCTAACCACCCTTTGAGTGGGTCGACCATTGAGGCCTCTCACATTCCATGAGAGAACCTTCATTTAGATTGTTTAGAGTTTTTCCCCTTCCCCCTCCCTTGAGGAGGTTTTCCTAATTTGTTATCTTCATGCCCTGGGATAACTTGTTGTATCAGTGTTTTTTGTTTGCCACTGGCAATCTCATTGTCAGTCCTCATTCTGTTGTGCTCTGCATTTGACATCCTCCCCTTCTTTCTCTCATTGCCATAGTCAATAGGTAACTTAGTAGTACTATTGGTCTGCTTGGGGCCAAAATTTGGATGAACTATCTGTTGTAGAACCGGACTAACGCATTCCTCAAAATCATTCATTTCTACCACCTCAATCCTTGATTCTAACTCCTCCATCTGTTTCCTGTATTCTCCTGATTTTTGTAGTGAACCTTCTAGATGGTTTGACGAGCTTTTGGCTATGATGTTGGGAAGGTCTATTTTTGAAGACTCTATCACCTCCACCCATTTTCTATATTCTCTGGGATTTTGCCTTACCCCTCCGTGGGGGCGTGAGGGGTTCTTGGTTATGGGGTTTGTAGGACCCGTCCTTGATGGGGATTCTAGGGTTTCAGGGATATCACCTTGTAGGTTTCCTTCCTCTAAATCCTCACTCTCCCCTTCTACCATTAGATCATCTAAAATTTTGAACTTATTTGAGTTTGGAATTTTAGGGCTTACCTGTTTTTCCTGTTCGTCGATGAGATGTTGGTTGTCTTTGCTTTGACCTTGCCCTGCCCCTAGTTTTCTCTTCTCCTGATAAATGTGGTTATTTTTAGATGGCCTAAACCCTCCTTTGCCCATAGAGCCTCCTTTTAGACGGAGGTTCCTAGGATGCCCTTTCACATTTGCTCGTTTACCTTCCATCCTTTGGTTTTCTCTGCTAGATGCTAGATTAGGGCACTGATTTTGCAAATGGCCTTGGGTTTTACACTCAGGGAAAAAATTTGGCTTGTTTTCATATTCCACTAACTATATTCTTAGGTAGTTTTCATACCCTAGCTCCATAATATTTGGCAGATCAGAGTCTAAATTAGCGTTGATGCATATTCTTGCATGAGTCATCCTTGTCCTCGCCAAGGTTGCATGATCTATGGAAACCAATTCTCCAATCACTCTGGCGATGCCTTGCAGCCAATACTCATTGAAAAACTAAGCTGGTAGGTTAGGAATTCAAACCCAAATAGGGGTAGTATTGATATTCTATTTTTCAGGGTTGAAATCCTCCCCCCACTTCCTGAGGAAAAGACTACGTTTCCCTAAAAACCAGGGTCCTCCAGTTAGAATGATGTTCACATCCTCCTTGTTATTAAATCTTATGATGAAAAACCCCCTGGACAAGGCAACAACCTCCATAGTCCCCACTGTTCTCCATTTGGATAGAGCCCAGGATCGTATAGTCTCTATATCCGACCTTCCACCCAGAAACTTACCCACTAAAGAAAACTCTTCCATGGATAAAAAAGAACCCATCAAAGTAGTACGAGCCATTATCCTATTATTCACCAAAATGAGGGGAAGGAGTGAAAGGAAATCACTCTTTCTCCCCTTAACAGTTTTCACAAAGGACCGACCGCCTTTAGGACCCGCATCATCCTTCTAGGTCCCTTTGTCCGGATCTTTTTGAGGAGGGTCAAGCCCTCTTTGGGCAGCCCCACCTGTCACCGGATGCCTCCCTTCCTCTGGATCCTCGCCTGATTCCTTCTCGAGGTTCCTTCCCAAATCCTCCATGCCTTCTCTGTTGTTCCCACCCGAAACTTTCAAACTTCCTCCGCTGCTCCTCTCCTCCATTCCTTCCCACACTCCATTGAAGAATAGATATATGTCACGGTCAATTTTACCTAATTCTTCATTGTTATTTTATCTTAGAAAGCTTATAATTATTTCTTCTCTTTCTCTATTGCTCTTTTTTTTCTATTTTTTTATTCTATTCTTTGTTCTTCTGCTTTATTACTACTCTTTGATTCTTCTATTATCTATACTTAGAAATATTTGAATGTTTATCAATCCACTACAATCTTAATTGCTCTTCTAGAATCTAAAATTCTTCTCTATATTTGTAGGAAGCTTCTCAACCTTTGTAGCTATATTGCTTCTCTATCAATATGAAATCTTCAATGTCTTAGGTTGCACCTAAGAACCCAATATGATTCTCCTCCTTGCTAGAGAATCCAATATCAATGTCAAGGTGGCTTTGAATATCCCTGAATGACCAACTATCTTCTGAGTTGGTTCATCATCAATCTTCAATATCCAAATTTTCTCTAAGTTGGATTCCTTTATCAAATGTCTAAATTTTCTTCTAAGATGGCCCTTTTCATCAATATAGCCGAGTACTAGTCTTCACTGGTTTTCCTTCAAGCAAGTAAAAATACCCTAGCCTTAAAATCAAGGTGACTAAATCCTTGTCCCCTGAATCATCTACTCAATAAGGCCTTTAAAAAATTAGAGTTCAAGTTTGGACTGCATTCAAAATGGATAGACTCTAAATTAAATTTATCAAAAGTGGACAAAGTTAATTAATAATGGTGGCTTAATGAACTCTATCAAAATGGATAGAGTCAAGTGGTAGCTTTGATACCACTATTGGTTTTTTAAGCCTTACTACCACATAATATCATAGGTCCCAATATAAAATAGCCATAATTTTAAAATTCAAAATAATAATATAAATATAGAATAATATATGAGCAAATTAATATGTATATCAAGGCCTATATAATAAAGCAAATAATATTCATTTATATACTAAAATATGAATGTAAATGGCTTGAGTCATTCATGAACTATGCATGAAGAAAAACTTACAATATTAATTGCTCAAAAATATGTATACAAGCTTTATTCCTTTTATTCCTAATACAACCCCATAAGCTAATTTTTGTGTTACATTCTTATGGAGTATTGTATCCATAATATAGCCATAGTAATGTCTGTGTTACATTCTTCAAGTACTTGATCATTGCTCTCCATATGACAAGTATGTGACCTTTGGCTTATTATCTTGCCACTTGCATACTAGACTCTTCACTTTCTTTTACATTGACACTTGACCCTAAGACACTTGCACACATAAACATGACTCTTACACTTCTACATGCACTCCTAATCTAAGAAACTTATGCACATCCTCACATTACATATTTTCACTCTTACATACATGATACTTGTGCACATTCTCTCAATCTACACTTGCACTCTAACTTACATGAAACTTGTGCATTTCCTGCACATTTCACTCTTACATGACACTTGTGCATTTCTTGCACATTGACACTTACATAAAAGGGGAAATATAAATCATACATTTAAACTAAATAGTCAAAGCTAATCCATTACATATTTACAATTATACCTTGAAGGTACCATGGGGGTAAATTAGCATGTACCAAATAATGTAATATTCCTCAACACAATAATGAGAATCTATCACTTGTCCAACATACCAAAAATTTTAATTATTTGAGTAATGTCACCTTTTCTATTTGTAATTACTATCACCAATATTAAATATCAAATAGCTATGGTATCTTTATCTTCTATTTTGGTAAAATAATTTGTTAACTACCTTGGTGTATTCATAGATTTAGCATTCTTTGGTTTCCTATCAATCTCACTCCTGATTTTATGCAGCAATGTATAATCTAAACCCTTCACAAAATTAGTACGCTCCACATCACCTCCAAGATATTTATTTTTCTCAATAGTTGTCTTATGGGAATCAATTATCCTTAAATCAATAGTTCAAGGAGGCATGACAGCATGAAGATATCCCATCTCTATAGGCTCATAATCTAGATTTTTGTGTGCTCTCATTTCCTTAGCACAATTACAATACTTGGGGACTTATGGTTCTTCATGCCTTTCTTCCTCTTTAGGTTTTGGCCTATGCCTTTGATTAGAGTGTCTTTCATTGTCTACATCCTCATAATCCATCCACATCCTTTGTCCTTTAGGGTAATCTTTCTTATGTTCCTTAACATGGCAAGGTGTTTCCATGATCATTCACCTAAAATTGATATTGGAGATATTTTTGAGGCCATCGTCCAAATATTGTTCCTTCTTCTCTTTTTTTTGTTTGGAGGCTTATCTTAAACCAAACTCAAGACTCCTACTTCACTAGCTTGTAAATATGAATTTTTGGTTGTCATGATGGTTTGGAGGAACTTCTTACGAAATAGCACATCATTTGCATCCTTAAAAATTAGTATGGATGATATCATGTCCTTCCCTATCATAAACAAACCTTGTTGTCTTCTTTCTCCTTTCATAAGATTCAAATTTCCATAGTAGTGCTCCACATAACATATATTTTTCCTATGTAACATTCTCATAACATCAATAACATCTCCTTGCTCTACACTATTATTAATTATTCTTTCTAAATTTTAATATCACATATTCTTTTTCAAATGCAATAATCATGGTGTATTCAAACGTTTCAAACTTGTTGCAATTTTCCTTTGTTATCTCCAACTCGGGTTTTATCATTCTTCACCAAGCTTTAATAAATTTATTCTTTCTATTATATCTCTTGAATGCATTAATCCAATATAAATCCAAATAAATATTTTATCTATATTATGCAATTCAATCAATCAATCATCAAATCAATCATTTCTTTAATTCTTCTTATCTCTCCAAAAAAACATCTTCTCTTCAATAACCTTAATAAAACACTTTCTTTAGATTAATTAATCTTCTTTACCTTGATAATTCTTCTCCAATATTTTATTGATTCTTCAAATTTCTTCCTATTTTCCATATGGAGTTTGTCCTTCTTCAATATCAATCTCCACATTCATTATATTTCTTGTTGTCTCTCTGTTTCCAATATCTTCAATTATTTCTCATAATATATATCTCCGCACTCAATAATCCAACCATAGCTTTCTTCAATCAACAATCACTCTCATCGTAGCCCTGATCTCAAAGAGGTTATCACAATGTGCACTTAATGTGGATTTGATATCATGTTAGCAAATAGGTCCAAATCATTACAGTGGTATCACATCCAAGAATTACAAAATAATGCTCACAATATTTAGTCACACAAAATACTAAAAATATTATTAATCAAATCTACAATAGTATACATGAAGTTATTCTAATTTGATACTTTTTACAAATATTTATCATAAATATATAATTACATGTGACTCCTCACATGCATATGTCTTAACCTTCCCTCTTCTCTCATAATGACAAAGTATCTCATGATTACATAACTCACGTATGACACCTTCCATGACTATTCACTAACTCACAAGTCACACTTGCACAATTGACACCTCACACACTTCACACATTCACACATACTTATAAAATAAAATATTAAACTCATTTCCTAAACTAATAAACACACTTCCTAAACTATTACATGACTAAATAATGTAATATCGCCAACAAAAATCACTATTAATTTTGAAAGCTGGATGCAACAAACAAGGTTCCTTAAACTAGTATGCTTTTTAGCTTTCATTGTTTTACGATAAAGTAAGAGGATTTTGTATTTTCAAGGAAAAACAAGAGAAAGATACAACATACAACTTTATTCTAAGATACAACTATATTCCTTTCAATTACATTTCTAAGTACCTTGAAATAGAAAAATCAAGCTAACCTAAAGATTCCTTGATTTACCCAAAATAGGTGTATTTTTAGTTAAGTTTATAGAAAATGGAGAATATAAAGATAGAAAATAGTAAAACATAAGCAAACATCATATTCTAGAGAATGATATAGTTGCAAGCTTACTGCAGTGGTAAGGGCTTTGGCTTCTCTTTGAGAGGTCCAAGGTTCAAACCCCACTCAGTATGAGGGGACCATGACCCATCATAAAAACATGTGTAAACTCATTGAAAAAATATTCTAGAGACTGAAATACCTTTTTTTGTAGTTTGAATAGAAGTAATGAAGGTTGCAGAAGCACTACCAGTGCTTTTGCTCTAGTCTTGCACTTTTGCTAAACTTGCAAAACTAATGAGAAAATTAAATGTAATCTATTATAGGGGGTTTGTCTGGTCAAAGGTGAATAGTGGACTATCTAGGTAGACTAATCAAATCCCCTTTTTTATAAAACATAAATTATATTATACCTTGAATTTGGAAGGAAGATTGATTCATGCAAAACCGCTACAATCAAAAGCGTTGCTAACAATTTTATTGGTGGAGCTTTTTCCCTATGGAAAACGAAGAGGTAGAAGCACTGATTTTTTGGAAAAAAATAGTGCTTTTATCCCTGAAATAGGTTTTCTAATAGTTTTGGAAAGAAATTTGGATTTAATTAGGTCAAAATGTGACCAAAATCAACAAAGGGAGTGAAGACCCTAATTCCTAGTGCCTAAGAGCGTGGGAATTTATAAAATCTTGCTAAATCGAACCAAAATTACTCAAAACTTATGGTATTAGTTAGGTATGGTAAGGTAGAAGGTAAAATGATTGTTGGTTATCTAAATTGATAAATATTGGGACCCGAGGATGCCTAAACAACAATAAAAATACACTAAAATACCTTCAAATGGAGTAATAAGAATTCAAGATCCAAGTAAACCTAATATTAAGCAAAGTGAAGACAATATGAAAATAATTGTATGCTAAATTAAGTAGTGTGCTACTACAATGACTTACAATTATGATTTGAGGGGGATTTGAGCTCAATGAATGATCTATAAGGAAATAAGAGTCTATGGTTCAAATAAAAGGATGAATAGATTAGGGTGTTATTATACCTATAAATAAGACCAATGTAAGTATAAATTATACAAATGTACCTGCAAATTTAAAAGGGATGAATTTAAATAAGGAACAATGACATAAAAAGCACGAGTGGAAGAGATTAAACTAAAAATGGAGTGTCTAATCCTACAAATAACATGCTAATAAGTGTTAGAAATGATAAAATATTGAGTAAAAAGATATACAAAGACCTGCAAATTTAAGTAAGAGAGGAGATTCAAAATAAAGAAATAGCGAAGATTAGCAAGCAAAAAAATAAACATGTGAAAAATGATTAGAAACTAAAAAATAACTACAAATTACTATAAATTAAAGAAACTAAGAAAAGACATTTTTATATGCCTACAAATAAGGATTAGAAATGCTAGAGACAAAGGAATGTGAAGATTAGAAACTGTAATAAGAGAAACTAAGTGTTAGCAAGGTTTTAAACAAGAGGAAAACACATAAATGAGAAGCAAAGGAGATTAAAAATGAAGGAAGCTAGGAATTTTACTACCTAGTAGAACCTCCTCCTTTCACCAAGACAATCTTCTTACCTATTTTCTCTTTTCATTACTTCACTTACCCCAAATACTTTATTCAAATGCCCAAATACAAAAAATGAGATAATGATATTGAGAGCAATTTTTAGTATTGTAGCTATCTCAAGATTTCTTGTTGAATACCTCTCCCATGAGCTCTATTTAAATATTTTTGGGAGGGCTGATCCTTGTAGAGAAAGAGGGTCAAATATACCTTTTCGATAAGGAAATTCAAATTTTGTAGGCCTAAGGAGAGGATGTATCATGCACGATTAGACCAGGGAGTGGGAGGAAAGAATATGTGTGCTTTTGGCTCATGTCGTAGAGACTCTACTTGTGTTTGTAAAAGTGCTAGACTTTGTAGAAGCAATCATGTCGATTGTTTACAAATAAGCAATTCTTTTATTTAGTGGTCATGTTGACTGGTCAAAATGCTGAAACAAGATTATTTTGTAAAAATATTGAAGTCAAGCAAAAGCATTGACAACACTTTTGCAATGAGTGGCACTTCTACGAAAGTGTCTAATTTGGATGGATTAAGGTCTTTGACTGATGATATATTATTTGGTGCTTTTTTGGGAGATATAGCTTACTAGGCTTGTCAAAATTGGATGTGTATAACCTTATTTGAGTTTATTGCCATTTTTAATAGAGATAGTATGAGGAGATTGTCATCTTTTCCAAACACACAATTTCTATTTTCCAAACCAATTATCATCCTTTTACTAATGAATTAGCATCATACATATTCATTTTTCCTTTTGCAAGGATAGTGAGAAGAGACTATCACCCTTTCTGATGCATGGATTTATGTCATGTGAAGTTATTCTCTTCTTATGGAAGGTTTGTGGAAGGGACGTCATCTTATTGAATTCACATCATGTAAATTCATTTTGCTTTTCATGCAACGTTAATGCAAATGGTTCATCACCTTTTTTGTTGATCAAATGGTCCATAGGATATCCTAAACAACCAATTGGATGGTTGGCATTTAACTGGATTTGGATTTTTCTTTTGAAAACTCTTTGGAAGGGAATAAGCCCTCCATGTGATATTGACAATCGACATGAGGTATTAGCCCAAGGATTTATTGTAAAGAAATAGGGGCATAATCGAATGGCTCATGAAGCAGATAGCCCCATGAATTGGATAACCCCGTGAATCATACATGGTGGTGCTTTCTTTAATTGATTTTATGACTCTCACCATCTTGGGGAAGACTTGTCCATATTACTACCTTATCAGGTAGCATTGCCCATTGATCACCTAATTGGATGGTTTTTGCTACTTTACCTTTCATTTTCTTTTGTTCGCTCTTTATTTAGCATGAAATTGCTATGTTTCCTCCTTTTCTTGTTGATATGGTTGCCATCGCTAATTTTGAGAGCCATGTTTATTATTTTTAGTAACTTACGTTGTCTATTGATTTGATTCGGTTTTATCAAGCAGTTCATGCTACTTTGTCTTACATTTATTCTTTGATGTCTTTTAATCTCATGTAAATCATTGATCGCAATCAACTTGTGCTCAAACATTGATTGCCTCCTCTACTTCCTAACTCTATGGCTTATGCACTCTCCATAATTTCACAATACTCCATGATGCAAGGTATTAGGTATAACTGAAGACACTTGCTCCACATGATGAATATGGAGGCATTCTGATGGAATCTTAATCTTAGTCTCATACCTAGTTTAAAGCATCATGTGTATCCAATCCAAATATAGGTAACCTCCTATCTTAGCAATGAAGTCCCTTGACAAACAGATGCAAAAATTTATTGGAAGTTAGATCACCATTATGTCCTACTAAACTTTAAATTTTAGGTCAGCCTACAACATAAGGGGAAGGTCCTTTACTAGCTTGAATATCTAAACAGAAGTTTCATCCAATTGAACCACCCTATTGTTAATAGTCTCATACAACAACCCTAGTGCATTCACTACTCTCTTGGGCATGATCAAAGTACTTGATCCAAAATATACCATGCAATTATGGATTAATTTGTCTCCATAGATTAGGGTTAGGTAAAATAATATCAGTTTGGCTCAAACCACCTCAGGACCAAACATATTTTGGATGGTCAGAGGCTTTTGTTTCTCCAATGCCTCTTATCTCTTTAGCATTTCTTCTAAGTTATTCTGCTTGGGCATGGACAAGATATTCCATAAAGGTATGTCAACTATGGACTTCTTCAAATGGTCTACCACATTAAATTATCTAGTGGATTGGACCCTTTGCATGGTGCTTGATAGCCATTATATTTTGGATCTCTTTGTAGTAGGTTGGAGAGCCCCTAGCCAATTTGGGTGTACATTGCCTTGGAATTTTAAGAACATCTATTCTAGCAACCATCAGGGGGTATTGCACATTCTAGTTTAGTGAGACTGTAGAGGAAATACCTTTTTTCCATATTAGATGGCTTGTTTTGGGTATTGATACCTCCTAAATTTGCTCTTCCTTATTCCTCCATTGCCTTCCTCTTAACCCATGTTATGTAGTTTGACTAGACTTGCAACCTCCAAAGCATTGAAGTTCCTACCCTATCAAACACAACATACACCTCCCCTTCATCCGAAATTATTTGTCCACTCAAGATTCATGGAATTTGTCACTGAGCAAGATCTTGGTGGTCAAACCTAAGAGGATTGGCTTTGTATTTGTGCATCTACCCCTAGGTAACAAGTAGATAGTTGGGTATATATAACTTCATTTAGCATTTGTAAGGTCTACTATGAATGGCTCCCAAGATAGGCATTGGGAGTATAGACCTCCAAATAGGAGCAATTACATGCATTGGGATCTTCCACATAGTTTTTCTACATAGGGACTATATCCCTAATAGGGTTAGGGGAGCTTACTTTAATGGGGATGGTATAGATACTATCTGCTAATTTGAGCTTTGGGTTTGGCTTACATACTTATTAGCATATAAGTTAGAGCCTTGATACCTATTTGGTAGAGGCTTGCAGCCCTGATTATTCTACTTGAAGGGAGGTATCAATTAGTTTAGATATGGAAACCTCAAGGTATTCTATTGCCTTATAAGGGTTATCACCTCATTGGAGACTATCATCAACAAGTTCCTTGTCTCATCTAGTTTAGAGGAGTAAGGACTTGTAGAAGGGTATTGAGGAGTAGGGAGAGAGGCCTAAGCCCTTATAGAGTCCATAATAGGAGTAGGCTAGAAAGTGGTAGGATAAATTATTGGAGGTGGATGATGTGGTTGTTGGACATTTGAGAATATAGACATGGGGGGGTCTAGGATCTAGCCTTCCTATCTAAATTAAGCCATTCTCATCTTGGATGGAAATCCCATAGGTTGAAGGTAGGGAGTTACTTCCTTTGGACTTGACCATCATAGCTATTTAAGAATTTATAACCTTTAGATAGTAAATGAATGACACACCTAGGAGAGGATAGATCTTGATGGAGATTCTATATTAGGTTTTGTGAACTCAGTGTTAAAGTCATTCATCATCTCCATAGGCACTCTCTTAATGGTCATTCACTACTCTAGGAAAGACACATCATCTGTATTCTCTCTAAATCTATCCAATAGAAAGTCTGTGAGTTGGTCCCAGTTTCTTATGAAATATAAGGGGAGGCATAAGTACCATTCTTGTGTTTTTCTATAAATGAGGCTACTAGCATTTTGAGGGCCATGTTCTACTCCTTGATATTGTGTATCATGCACAGGCTTACCATACAATGCAAATGTTTTGTCAGCATGGTCACATCCTCACCAATGAAATAAGGTAGAAATTTCAAATTTGAGGCTAGGATTGGGTCCTATGTCATAGGAGGAATAGGTGGTTACAAGGGTCCTCTATCATTCTAGGTTGGGTACCTTCTCAAAGGTTGGTTTTGATTCACATTCATGTTCAAATATTGGGATCTTCTTTTGGGTACTTGATTCAGGGACGGTACCAATGCTTGTAGATTTGCTCTTGCAAAGTATCTAGTAACAAGTCTTTTGCTCACAAAATTCTAGGACCTTTATGGTTGGTGGAGTTTCTAGGTGAATAGCAAGCTAGTTGAGATTTTCATCAAGATCTCAATTAACATGCATGCCAACAAAATATTACATTTGCGATGGTTGCTTTTGGGTTCTTCTTCTTCAATGGAATCACCAAGTGAATGTTTTGATACTTCAAAAAGCAAAAACAAATTGAGAACCTCAATCCAATATTTTCTTTTATGGGACAAAGTGTTAACTTGTCCCACCGAGCTTGCTAATAAAACTATTTTCCACTCATAATATCATGGTCCCTTGTGTAGTTGCCAAGTGCATTCGACACTCATGCCTTGCATTGAATGACACAATTGGGAAGCTCTATGAGTGTGGGATGCACTCGCAGGGCAACCTTCAATATTTTGCTAAGGTTAGATATTCTTTTGATGTTATCTTTATGATTACCTTCCTAAACTATTTGCATACATTCAGGTGAAAAGGGAGAAAGAGATTGCAAATAAATCAAACCTAGCTAGCAGAGGTGATCTACCAAGATCAAAATATTGCTTCCATGCATAATTGAAATAAAATGAACACATGCATCATTTGCTAACAACTAGAAAGTGAATATGGTTTTGACCAAAATATAAGCACTTGTGCATAAGATGTATATAAGAAACAAGAAAAAAATAAATTAGTCACAACTTCATTGTATATATCATAAACCTTCTGTAGGATATGCTCGATCAAAAGAGGCTCAATGCAATTAACAAAACAACTCAAGACTCAAGTCCAAATTATTACACAAAAAAATTGAAACAAAAATACACATAAGGCCAAGTATTAGGCATGAGTAGACAGTTTTTGATGCCTAACAATGAAAATGAAACCTTTATTTATAAGTAAAAGTAGGGTTTCTCTACATAAAAATTTTACAAGCAATTTAAAAATTTCTTCCCAACTCAAGTAGGAGATTGGTCTACATTCAATGTGAATAGCGTTGGTCTCTAAATTTGGGACCTTTAAAATTGTCCAATGTTGTTATCTATAAGACATTGACCGCTTTTCCCATAATACCATGCCCAAAATGATGCATGTAGATAGACTTACAACTTTTTGTAGCCATTACCATTATGAGCCCAATTGTCTCCTTTTTAGGAAGTTGCACATAGATGTTACCTATAATAACGGTCTTTTTCTATCATGGAGGTCCATTGTTTATGAAATATGAAAGACTAGTGATAAAATTTGGAAGATCGTTGTCACCTTTTTTGGAATTGCAAGTTGAATGAGGTAATTTTTATTTCGACTGGATGGTTATTGGAGGTCTTTGATACTTCATTTTTTTGAGGCATCAAATTGGATGATCTTTGATCATTGATTTCTCTTTAGTGTAGAGTGGAGAGATTGTGTGCCTACCATATCTATGGTCATCGAGGTTTCAATCAAATGTGGACTTGAATTGAAAGGCCAAAAATATATAGAAGATGTGCCCTGCGACCAATGGTAGGGGCTACCATTTAGTTATCACTAAAAAGGCTCTTGCATATGATGCACGCCATTGGTCGCTTTTAGTTATCACCAAAGAAGTTATTAGGAACAACATGGGTCATTGATCATCAATATTGAATGGTCCATGGAACTTTGCAATCTAGGTTCTCCAATGTTCTTCTCGCTTTTCAATGGGTAATTGATGCTAAAGAGCTCCTTGATATGGCATGGGTTGTTGATCATCCAATTCGGACGGTTCATGTAACTTTGTGATTCAGATGTCTTTATATTTGCTTCAAACCTCTATGGATCATTAGGTCTTTTTTTCTACCAAATAATAACTATAGATCTCTTCTAGATGTGTGCCTTGATGATACATCTATTTACTTCTTCTATGGGTCACCGATACATATGTCATACGTTTGGACCTCCTCCAATGGCAGGGTTCTCCTCTAACAACTTCTTCGGCAATTTTATGGAATGTCACTAGTTGTCAGATGAGCAATCAATGACTCATGGAGCTTTAAGTGTCCTTCTTTACCCACTTTTTCTTGGATCAACGCTCATTGTAGATCTGGGAAATGAACAATGAGTGTTGCTTTTATTTTCTCTAATTGATTGTTTTCCCCAAAAATCAACGCCCAATGTAGATCTAGAAAATTGATGACGTGTGGGGCTTTGGATAATCTTTGTGGTCCTTTTGGCTCCTTAAACCAACACTCATCATTGATCAAATAAATCACATGTTATGAAGACCTTCGAGTGCCTTCTCTCGAGAGAATTTAACACATTTAACATGGTTAATTTAAAAGTGTAAATTGTGTGGTCCATTTCACATTTGGATAAATAATAATGAGATGGAATAGATTTGGTGGATGCAACCCCCTGTGGTTTGAATCTTGTACTTGCTAGCTACTAAAAATAGTATGGTTGTAACCAACTCTCCTATTAAGAAAAAAAGTGTAAATTGTTTTTGTAAATGGATGGAGCATCAAAGCTCCTCACTTTATTCGACATTTGACACGTATCTTATTTCATGTGTTAAGGAGACAACAGTAGATGGCCCTCTCCCTCACCTACCTTTCGCTTCCAACCATTGATTCTCAATGATTAGAGAGTGGTATATAAACCTCTTCCAATGGCCAACACGCACAATTTTTTCTATTATCATCAAGTTTGGGCATGTGTGTGGGGGGCTGGCCCTCTTGCTTTCTAACCGGTTGATGTGATGATATAAGTCTAGTGGCATATTCCATGATTGGAATTTCGTTTAACGTTAATACCTATCTTGTTAGTGTTGTATGTGTGTTTGTGAATAATTCCACATTAAATGTGTTGTGGGACTTGAGTGGTTTATAAACCCCAACACTTGCCATACTCTTTGCCCATGGGGTATCACGCTTAAAGGTGCAAGTCCTTGGTCCCACTTTATGAGATTCTTCACCCCTATTAACATCGAGTTTGGGCATGTGTGTGGGGGCTGGCCCTCTTGCTTTTTAACGGTTAATGTGATGATGCAAGTCTAGTGACATATTCTATGATTAGAATTTCGTTCCATGTTAATACTTATCTATCTTACTCGTCTTGTTATGTAAAAAATATTCACTAACGGGATATTTAAAACTTTGTACCTACAAAGATGTATTTGTGGAGTAATAGTGTCCCTAAGGGTTATGCTACTCAATTTTAAAAGTTATTTAGCAATTATTCAATTTTTGGATTTGAAAGCAAAAACTATTATCAAGTTAAAAATAAGACAATTCATAACGAACGAATTACTGCGCACACGGATATTACAAGATGTTTGAGTCAATCGGGGGGACCCCGATTTGATGTTGGGGCTTTTTCTAACAAGCACAAGGAAATGTCGCATATTTTCAGATTCGTTGTCAGCTTTGTTTCTCATGAAATTCCACAATTACGGAAACCTTGACTAACCATTGTAAGAAAAACTGAACACAAACACATGGGACGTTTGACTAAGAAAGTAAGAAATGGTGCAACGAAGTTAAAATTAATTAAATAAATTAATAGTTCTGATAAAATATTTTATTGGTATATAGTTTCGATTGTTATTTAGATTATTTAAATTTAAATTATAGGAAGGAAGGTTTCCTCATACCTTTAAGGAGTGTGGTCCCAACATTTTATTTTACTTTAAAAATATATATATATTTAAAAAACACCTATTTAAACTTAAAACATTGATTGTTGGAAACTTAAGGTTTTTGAAGTTTTATTTTAATCTTTATAATCTCTAATTTATTGGATAAAAACAAAGTTCACAAACTAAAATTTAATGAAAACAATTTACGGAGAAGTTATCAACTACTATTAACCCACTTATTTAATGAAAACAATTCATCACTTATTTCTTTTCAAACAAAATTTAAAACAATTCATCACTTATTTATTTTCAAACAAAATTTTAATTAAAAATAAAAAAATTAATAAAAATTCAAAATTTAAATAGTTTCCTAATAAAAAACCACAAACATCCTTGAAGGCACAAATACTACACTATCCTTCACGGCACAAAGATTTTTCGAATTTAGTTTCTGTCGTCTAGAATGTATGTCCTCCGAGGACAGGTGGGTGGTAAAAGGCATCAATCGTATTTCCAAAGAAATAAATATTCGCACGGCCCCGGGCGTTATTTTTGGTGTAAGGCAAAATGTTAGATGCATTATTTTACGGAGACAAAGTCGTGGCTTTATTCGCACTGTCGGGTAGGGGAAATTGTAGACACCTAAAGGTGTCATATTGACAATAATTAAATATTAATATTTAATAAATCATGTTATTATTTTGAAATGAAATGAAATGAAAGATTTTAATTACGTCCGCGAGACCCAAATATGGTCTATGGGACCTCAAATATGGAAGTACAATTACTCAAATCATATCATATGATCTTTAATATCTTTGAGAAGGTTGTTCCTTCTCCTCCTGATTTGTGTTAGCAATTCCCCAACTTTTTTTATTTTACCGTCTTCAAATAAATCTGCCATAAACTCGTTCCCAAGTGTTTCTTTGTATTTGTCACGGATATCTGAAAAACTCGAGCATTTATAGATGAAGTGTTCCTCTGTTCTCTACCGCCCCTGTGCCGCATAGAGTACATATCCTTTCTTCCCATTGTTCTTTGGGCGTTGTCCATCTCCCCGTTTCACATCTAAGCCTATGAGAGCTAGTCCTTATCTGAGCAATGAGTATTTTTTCCTTCCACTTGATTTCAGCGCCTATATACGCTTTTTCCTTGTGGTCATACGTTGGGTTAAAATTTGCAATATAATATTGTCTTTTCCTCCTTGCATTTTTCCACATTCCACTTCTGAACTTTTCATTCACATAATTTTTTATGTCTTTGTTGACATTTGGGCATTCATTTATGTTGATTTCCCAACGTTTCATCCATTTTCGATTTTGTTTCATCCATGTATTCTTTCGCCTATGCAACTCTTCGTCCCTAGCTGCCCTAGGCCATCTATCATTTGTCATGTTTTCTATTTTTTTCAAGTAACATAACAACTTGGTCATAGCAATTGCTTCTAAAGGGAACATTCCAGTTTCAACTAGAATAATTTCATAAGGGGTTGTGGCCTTAATTTTGAGAAAGTTTGTGATTAGATATTTTTGAATCCTTTCTATTTGCCTCCATTTTGCATTTGTTGTGCCACTAGCCCACACCTCGCAACCATACAACAGAACCCGTGTAACAAGTAGGCCAAATAAGACCTTGGTGGTCTTCCACTCCCACAACTCGGCATTCCTACACCTGTTTTGAAGTGCATATAGTGCTCTCCAACCACTTTGAGTTCTTTTCATCCTACATGTATTCCAATTAAGTTTGTCATGAAAGTCTATGCCTGTGTATTTGTATTCTACTACTACATCAAGCGGTTCTCCTGCAAACTGAAATTTGAGTTGTTGCTTCTTCTTTTTTGCTGAAAAAATCATAATTTTTGTTTTGCTCGTGTTCACCCGCATCCCAACTTCTTTACAAAAGAGTTCTAGAGCTTGAAGGTGATCTTCTAGATCTTTGGTTGTTTTGGCCACAAAAATTACATCATCGCATACATGAGGAGTTTTACCACATATTTGGCTAAATGCACACCCTCTCCCCCAAATTTGTTTATCCATTCTTCTAACTTGTCAATGTACAACCCAAATAAGGTCGGAGATAGAGGGCAACCTTGTTTGACACCTATGTCACTACCAAAACATTCAGATAACCCTTCCCGTGTTCTGATTCTAGCCTTTACATGCTCATATAGTCTGTGAATCGCTGCCCTGTAGTGAATTGGAACCTCTAGCTCTTCCATTCTGCTCCATAATTTTTTCCTTGGCACTATGTCAAATGCCTTTTTGAAGTCTACAAAACAACAAAAAGCCTCCTCTTTTTTGTCCCATATTTTTTCCACTATGTGTCTAAGCGTGATACATTGATCAATAGTTGAGTGCTTGGGCCTAAAACCTGCTTGCCCCTTTGCTCTCTTTCCCTTTTCTTCTGCCCATATGCCGATCCTACGCTCTATCATACTCCCAAACAACTTTGCAAAGAGAGGGTTGATCATGATAGTTCGATAGTTTGAGGGATTATTTACATCTCCACTTTTAAACAAAGGAATGGTCAAGCTAGTTGTCCACTCAGTAGGGAAGCCATTTTGTATGACCTCATTGAAAATTTCTTTGATTTGCGGTGCCAAGATATCTACCCCCCATTTTATATGCTCTGCTTGAAGATTGTCTATGTCACGGGCTTTACCAATTGCTAACTTTTTTATCCCTTGAATAATGTCTTCAATTGTGAAAAGTTCTTTCTTGACAATGATAGTAGGGGGTGTCTCCTGCTGGTTACTACGCTGATACAGTTGTTTTGAATACTCCAACCACTGATTAACTGTTATGTTATTTTCAGTTTGCATCCTTTTCACGCTTAGTTCCTTCCAAAATTTCTTTGGTTCATGCTTCCCTAAGTAAATCAATTCTTTCCTCCTTGTTCTAGTGTATTCTTCTTTTTTGCCCTTACCAGTTTCTCATATGCTTTTTTGTTTGCTCTTGTTTTACCCGTTGGTTCCTTTAGTAATCTTCGCATTTTTTTGCAATCTTCATCGAACCATGGGTTGGTTGGGAAGCTATTCCTTTCTTTCTTTTTAGGTTTAGCTCTCTTGCATTTGTTTAGAGCTTCTTGAATAACGTGCATTAACCATTCACTCTTACTCGTAATCTCTACTACCGTGATGTAGTTCTTCCCTTTCCTGTAACTTGTTATTTAATACTCGCTCTAAAATTCTGTCGATTTTCATCTCGTTAAGAGAATGTTTCCCTTGTGAGGATATTTATTTTGATTGCCTTGCAAGTGTTTTTCCCTTGGTTTGTCTCCATGCATTCGAAGTTTCATAACAATTGGGTTGTGATCCGACTTAAGTTCCACTGGAGAATCTTCCACTTCTAGCTCCTCTATTTTTGGTATGTAATTCTGTGAGCATATTACATAGTCTATTACACTTTGTCCCTTATATGTTTTGCATGTATACTTTCCTGAATTTTTCCATTTGTTCATCCCATTGCAAATAATCAAATTGTATATGCTCGCAAAGACCTAACAACTCTTCTCCATATTGCGTGATAGCCCCATGCTCATCTTCTCAAGTCCCCGGTCCACTCGTTGATTTTCCTCTTCTGGCATCCAAAGAGGATTAATCTCAATATCTTCGTTACCTTCTAGAATGTTAGCTTGCTTATTTGTTGTCCTTGCATTGAAATCTCCAATTAATATAATCTCCCCAACTTACTCGTATATTGAAATGTCTCTTTTTAGGGAGGAGTATGGGTCTTCTCTTTAAGGTCATGTTTCTTATAGAATTTAGAATTCTTGGGAGCAAAATAACATGTCGCTATGCTAATAACTGACTTATTTTCTAGGATCTTTATCCATATGTACTGTTTGTTTTCATCTTGTTTTTCAATTTTAATGACCCTATCCCATTCCTCTTTTATTAAAACCATAATACCCCCATGCCCTTTGCCATTTTCTGCTGCTTTATTCCATATTGCTATTTTTTTGTATCCCACAAATTCTGGAGTCCTACATCCATCGTGTTCATGTGTTTCCGTCAATATGATTATATCTTTGTCTCTAGCAATGGGCCCTAACCCGGGTCCTCTTCTCCAAGGGAAACCTCTACAGTTCCAACTTACCATTGTAAGATGTTCCCAGGCGGGCCATACTCCCTATTTGTTTTGGATTTGTTTAGATGTGATGTATGCCTTTCCATTTCTTAAATATGCCTGTTTCCCTTCATTCCTTGCTGCCCTCACCTTTTCCCATTCCTTATTTCTTTCTTCTCGTTGTAAAAATGTTAGGTCATCATCTAAATAAAATTGTGACCCTCTCAGTATGCCTCTGTTTTTAAGTAACCTTATTTTATCCTCGTAGCTCATCAATGTGACCCGAATATGTCTATCTCTGCCTCCTTCTCTCAGCTTGCCAATTCTGCTTGCTTTTTTTATCTGACCCTTCCATTGTAATCGATCTGACAAGAAGTCCTTGGTTAAACGATTTGTGTCTTCCCAGTCCCCATAATATTTCAACCCTTTGATGATTATATTTGATAACTTCTCATGTCTTTTTTCTATTCGATTATTTGAATTTTTACTTGCTTCTCTATCAACTCTTTTTGTTGATTGACCGGTTCTTTTACTACTTGAGACCATGTCTTTGCCTTTGCTAATTCATTTCGTAGCTCATTTTCTCTTGTTTCAATGTTTTGGAGTGTTTTCTGTACCTCTTTTATTTGATTTGCATTTGTTTTTTCCACCTCTATTGCATCATTGATTGGGGGTGGATGGCTTGTTTGAGGACATGCCATTCACGTTGACCCATGTTTGCAAGGTTTTGTAGCTTTGACACTTGCTCCTTGAGTTGGTTGTTTTCCTTTTCCACCCTCCGAATGGTGTTTATAACCTCATCTGATTTAGTTTCTCTTAATTTCTCCCTCCTTTCCATGCTTTCAAGTTTCTCTTTCATCTTCATTAGCTCTTGCACATAAAGTCTTGGTGCCCACATGAGTGGTGTAGTTGTGGGACTGTAAGTTTCTTCCTCATCTGAAAACTCATTTTGGTGATTTGCCTTTGATTGTTCCTTATTCTCCACCCGTTTATGTGGTAGAATATTTTTTATTTTTATTTTTCGATATGCCCTCTTCATTGTTGTTGCCCTTGCTCGAGCTTGTCGACGCCTTAATATCCTCCAAGATCTGTTTCTCATTGACATATATTGGTTCTTGCAATTGTTGCTTCCCTTCTTCCATTTTCAAACCCTTTATAGCCGAACCCTCTCGTACTATTGATCCGATGAAATAAATGTGTAATAAAACCCTCCTTGCTCGCAAACCCTCCGTCTGCAAACCCTTGCTGATAATAAAACCTTTTTCCGCAAACCCCTATAACGAATGTATTTCTCCTACCTACTTAAATTGTTTTATAAATCGAAAGAGGACGAAAAAATGTGCTTACCCGATGAAATAGATGTTTAATACAATACTCCGCCGCAAACCCTCCTTGCTCTGCAAAAACCCTTTGCCGCAAACCCTTTAATTTTTTTGTGCTGATATTTCTTGTCTGGTTCAATGTACAGTTCAAATCTTCTCCGTTCTATCGGCTCTGCTTCAGTATCCCCGTGCTCTGCTTCAATCCTACTTCAGTATCACACTAACCCACGAGAAACTTGAGGGGCCTGCACCCACGGGAGGACAGTTGTCAATAGTCATTTGTAATACCATGATATGGCTTGTTCAGAGAACACATTATCAAGAGGTAGGAGTATTTTTATTCTAACCTTTATCATCCATGTTTAAGGTTGAGTATTTTTATTCTAACAGTAATTTTTCGTAAGATCGAGAGCTAAGAGCTAAGTTTATAAATAGGGGCTAAACACATAGTCATACACACCTAATCTATCACACACTCGCCCACGCTATGGTTTGAACCTTGGACCTTCTGAAGAAGAGTCAAATCCTGGACCGTTGCATTATCCCCTCTGGGACATGCAATTTTTTTAATTAATACAGTGCAACTTTATAAATATTCATGTTGATCATTCTAGTAATTTTGATTATTCTAAGCACTTTCCTATGCTTAACCCATGGTTATCATGAGACCATCCATCTATTTTAACCTTAGTTCACCTAACTCAAGTTGGCATTAATTCCCCTCTTTTCTCCACATTCCAAGCTCATTAATGCACATAGGTGAGGATTTCCTCCACCCTAAGCACATTGATGAAGCATGCCATTTTGGTGGGTGAAGAATCTCTCCACCCAAGAGCATTAATGAGGCATGTTATAACACATTATAGTGTGTCACAGCCCTAAATAGAGACTATTGCACATTTGTCCATCCAAGCAACCAAGTGGAAAAATTCAAGATTCCCCTCTCACCCATGCCACTTGTCCATCATCCTCATCACTCCCCTCACCTTTGGAAAATATTACAAATGTGCTCCTATTTCATTCATGAAAGAGAGTGCACAAAAACACTACCAAAACTCTACTCAGATTTTTTTTGCCCCTTCCTTGCATATTTTTGAATTTGTGATTGTAGGTGCCCCACTCAGAGAGCTAAAAGGTATCGATCATGGAGTCTTGTAGAAATGCATGTTAATCCTTATTTTTGCAACTACGCTCATCTTTGACAACCAAATATCACTAGATTTGCACCAAAGACTTTGAAATACTTCTATAAAGGTCTAGATCTAAGCCTAAAATACCTACCATAACACAGAGCCAACTATCCTGTGCGGTTACACAAAGCCAACTGCCCTGGGCGGTTGAGCCTCAAAGATAGATAAAGACTCAAAATCAATAGGAGGCAGCCAAGAAAGGTAAAATAAAGTAAATATAATGTTTTGCAACCATTTTGCATAGTTTTGTAACTTTTGTCAAAGGTTTTGTGAGTTTTTGTAAGCTTTTTGTAACCCATTTTCATGATTTTGGGTCTTATCATGAAAGGCCCTACAAATGCTATTGATGCTTTCATTGTGGTCTTGTGTGCCTGCATAAAGGCTCAGGAGGTCAAGCAACGAGACTTTAAAACCCTCCCAAAAATTTTTTGTGTGACCGAGGAGATGATTTGTGGCACCATAGAACTCATTTACAAAAGAAAACCCTCCCTTTTGGGAGGTCATTGTAATCAAAAGGTTGATTTGTAATGAACAAAGTCTATTAATGCAATATCAAATTTCCATTTTGTTCACTTACTTGTTATGGTGCATTTTCTTAGTCAAATAAATGGCGGTCACGGTGTGCCCCTTTGCCCTTAACACATTCGACACTTGTTATTTTGCATAGGGTTTAGCCCTTGCATCTAGCATAGTATGTCTTATGTGTTTTGCTTAGGGTTCTTTATACTTGCTTTCTTTGTTAACTTTTTATTTTTGTTTTTGTCATAGGTACTTAGAAGAAAAAAAGACACAGTCACTTCATTCAAATCAGGGCTCAATCTTGCAAGATATGCCTACCCAAAATCAGACACATCTACCCAGGGCAGTGACACTGACTCAGACACAACCGCACAGACATACACTTAGAGGCACAACAGACTCAGTTCCTTTTCTTTTTAACATAGGCTCACATGTTATTAGCTTATATTCCTTAGTTTTTTTTTTGTAAAATTAAGGGAAGAGGGTTTTGAAAGGGCCCCAAAACCTTTTACAATCGAAAGAAGACAACAAACCAAAACAATGCACTTCAACACTTAAACAGAAGAGTACATAAACTGTACTACAACACTAACCAAAACAAAATAGTAACTGCATAAACCGACACCACAAACCACAGGATCCAAAGGGCCAGGAGATCCGAGAAGACCTATGAGAGAGCCGAGGTAGTTCTACAACACAACATCTAACTCCGATATAATCCCATCGGACATTTGAGCCGCATCCCAACGGTCCCCAGCAGATAACCACTTCCCAAGGTAGGCAGATGAACCAAGGCAGAAACATATTCTTGATTCCCGCTCCCCATTTTCGAAATAATTCCCGCTCCTCATTTTTGAAATAATTCCCGCTTCTCATATTCGAAATAATTCCCGCTCCTATTTTTTGAAATTAATTGGGTATTTAAAAATACCTTCATTAATGACCTTCATTAATGAATTAAATGGGGTATTAAAAATACCTTCATTAAGGACCAATAATTAATAAATTGATTGGGTATTTTAAAAATACCTTCATTAATGAATTAAATGGGGTATTTAAAAATACCTTCATTAATGAATTAAATGGGGTATTTAAAATACCTTCATTAATGACCCATAATTAATAAATTGATTGGGTATTTAAAAATACCTTCATTAATGAATTAAATGGGGTATTTAAAAATACCTTCATTAATGACCATTGATTAATAAATTGATTGGGTATTTAAAAATACCTTCATAAATGAATAAACTTGGTATTTAAAATACCGTTCCCGTCCAGGAATACAAGTAAGGAAAAGACAAGCCACATAACTGGCAAAGAGATACAATTGTCCCACCTCTTTAAAAACTGCACCAAATATTCTAACCAAGCGAACTACCACCACCCGAGACCAATTAACCAACATCAAAATGAGCACAGTTGATGAGGTCCTGTGGAAAGTCCCCTTGCCATACCCTATATCCATGAAGATTCACTCCAATATTCGCCATCACGTCAGCAGCAACATTTCCCTCCCTGAGCGTGTGATAAATTTGAACATCTTCCAACTCTCGATACAACTTTACTCCTTCATCAATTAGATTGGCGACCTTCCAACTAACATGGCACGCTCCAATAAGCATATTAATAATGTTGCGGGAATCGCCCTCAATAACAACTTTCTTAAAATTGAATTCGTTAAGCAAGGCAATCCCGAGGTAAGCCGCCCTCACCTCCACCACCTGCGAAGAATTCACACCCAAAGAATCAGCATACGCCAACAAAATATTTCCATAATGGTCCCGGATAACGCCACCCGAGCCTGCCTTCCCCGTTCTTCCCTTTGTTGCCCCATAAAAATTTAATTTCACCCACCCGACAAGGGGGCACACCATTTAATAGAATTTCTTATGTTAGGCGCCGACGGTGGTCGATCTGTATTTCCAAAGCCCAAAAATTGTTCCAACCTAATTTCGCACTACTTTGATGCCTCCGGCAAGTCCATAGACACCGTGGCGCTTTCCACATTCTCCACCGTTTTACCAATAATTTGATTACTCAATAAGATCGTAGCCACCGTCTTCTCCCTAAAGATATTTGCATTTCTTGCTTTCCAAACTTCCCACATCGCGTGGGGGAGCAAGTACCACCAAAAACACCTAAGGCGAGGGGAATGAAAGGGCGGAGACCACTGAAGGATACAATCATAAACTATTTTCGGGAAGACCCACTCCACACCCAAACGTTTGAGAATAGAAAGAATTATCTCCTTAAAAATACAACAATTGAGCAACAGATGAGAGGTCGACTCCCAATCAGATTCACAAAGATAACATCGATTGACCATATGCCAACCCCTTTTGAGAAGATTCTCTATAGTTAAAATTTGGTTTTGAGCAGCCAACCAAAAAAATATATTTACCCTGGGGGAAAGATGCTTAAGCCAAAGCAACTTGAATGGGAAATGCGACCCCTCCTCCATATTTAAGCAATTATAGGCCGATTTGATCGTATATCTTCCTGAACTCTCCAATCGCTAGATCAATCGGTCTTCAACATTTGCTTGGCGAATAATGCAAAGATGCAATTCCTCCCCAAGGCTCTCCCAAACCTGTCTATCATCGCCATCCCTTACACAAACTGGCACCATAGCCCAAGCAATTCTATCCCCTCTGTCTTCAAGGAAATCAGCCACATAGGTCAAACCCATTTCTCTGGAATTAGCAGCCAATCCCTAAAATCGCACTTCTTCCACCAATGGACGATCCCGAAGCCAAGCATCTTCCCAGAAGAGGGCCTTCCTACCATTCTCGATTACCCACCTGCAATGATTTTTAAGCAGATCCCTAGTCTTAACCAGACTATTCCAAAAATCCAAACCACCTGAGAGTAAATCTTCAGAAAGAAAGGAGCTAAATCTGTACTTGGCTTTTAATATGGATCCCCACAATTTATAGGAGTCAGATGCCAACTTCCACCCAATTTTGGTAATCAAAGCTTTATTCATTCTAACTGCACTTTTTAAGTTCAACCCTCCATTGGATTTCTTTCTACAAACCGCCTCCCAAGAAACAAGATGGAATCTTCCTTTCAACTTTGGCCCCACCCATAAGAAAGCTTTACAAACACTATCAATTTTTGATGCTATTTTAAGAGGCACATGAAACATTGACATAAAGTAAATAGGGATGCTCTGTAAAGTACTCTGCACCAAAACCACCTTACCTGCTTGGCTCAACAATGCTCCCTTCCATGCAACAAGTTTTCATTGAATTCTCTCAACCAACGAAGACCACAACTCAGATTTTGCTCTCCCCACAAACAAAGGCAAACCAAGATATGAAGAAGGGAAAGAAGTAGTGTGATAGTTCAAAACTTTCGCAATCTCTCTTTGGACCGCAATGGGAGTATTAATAAAAAACAACCCACTCTTGGCAAGACTTATTTGTTGACCAGCTACCCTTTCATAATAGTCAAGAATAGCTTTAACTTCCCCTGCTACCTCCACCGTAGCTACACAGGCAACAAGAGTGTCATCCATGAACTGTTGATGTGATATAGGGTTGCACGTTGTCGCAGGCCTCAATCCCAAAAAAATTCAATATCTGATAAATGCTCTGCCCAAAGCCTCCACAACAATAATGAACAAAAATGGAGACAATGGGTCCCCCTGTCTCAACCCCCAACAAGAACAAAAAAATCCTATCGGAGACCCATTGATGAGCACCGAAAACTAGGCTGTTGAAAAACAAGCCTGAATTAGACTAACCCATTCATCACAAAACCCAAACTTTCTCAACACCCTGATTAAAAATGGCCAAGCGACCCGATCGTATGCTTTGTTAATGTCCAACTTTAGGAAAAAACCAGATCTCCCACTTTTATACACCGAATGCAGCAGCTCATGAATAACGATAGCGCCATCCAAAATTTGCCTACCCGAAACAAAGGCACTCTGGGCTTCATCAATAATTTTTGGGAGAATAAGCTTAAGTCTATTGGCAATAGTTTTTGAAAGAATCTTGTACACCGTATTGTAGAGACTTATCGGTCTATAATCCCCAAAGGTAGTGGCAGTATATTTCTTCAAAATGAGGGCAAGGAAGGTTGCATTCACCACCTTTGGGATACGCTTACTCCTCTGGATTTCTCTCATGGCTTCACAAACATCCCCACCGCAGATGTGCCAAAATTTCTAAAAAAATATCGGAGGGAAGCCATCAGGACCCGGTGCCTTAAGAGAGCCCATCCCCTTTATTGCATCCAAAATCTCCTCATCCGAGAATGGGGTCAAGAGCCACCTATTCCACTCCTCGGATACCAACCCCGGGATTACATCTAGCATTGCCTCCTCAGCGGGTAAGTCATGATCAGGCTCCGAACACAACAAATTACTAAATAAATCAACTGCCTCCTCCCTTACATCACAACTGCTTGAAGTTGTACTTCCATCGCCTCTGACTATCTTCGTGATCCTATTTCGACCTCTCCTCCTTAGAGTGGAGGCATGGAAAAAGCGAGAATTATGATCCCCTTCCTTGAGCCACAACTCCCTAGACTTTTGTTTCCAAAATAACTCCTCTTGAGCCTATTTGTTATGATATTCTACCAACGCACGATGTTCCTCTCTCAGCAGATCATCAGAACAATCCTCGACCTCCATAGCAGCCTCCAATTGACCAATAAAGTCTTTCAATCTCTCCTTCTCTAAAAATATTCCCAAACGTGGACTTGTTCCAAAGTTTGAGATAGCCCCTAAGCCTCCTTAGTTTATTAGTTAACTTTAACAAACCGTGCCCCTCGATATCCTCCTATCACCATTCCAACAACCGAGATTTGAATTTAGGGTGGAACACTACATGGCCTCAAACCAAAAGGGACAAGGAAAGAATGGCAGATTATCAGGGATGTCCAACCAGATAGGGTTATGATCCGAGCCAATCCTAGGAAGAGCCAACAAAGAAGCATCCCTAAATAGATTCAACCCATGAGAAGATACGAGGATCCTGTCCAGGTGACTTGCTACACCAAGTATACCTAGCTCCCTTGAGGTCCAAATCATGAAGCTCAACATCAAAAAAAAAATCAGCAAAGTCTTGAAGACTTCTGTCATCCACTAGATTACCTCCTTTTTTCTTCGAGGGATACAAGGGGGAATTAAAATCACCCACTACCATCCAATCCTCATGCTCAAAGGTTTTATGCATCTCCAATAGCAGTGCCCAAAATTTTCTCCTATCCAGATATGCATTTGGGGCATAAATGTTAGACAACACCCACCTCCTATTAGTTAATTTACACCAAAATAAAATATTTATGACTCTACTTGACGTAGAAATAACATGGCCATCTAGTCTAGAAAGATTCCAAAACAAAATGAGACCCCCAGAAGAGCCCATTGATTCACTGGCCATAAAGCCAGAACCTTTCCATACAACATTGTGAACAACCTGCCATGAAGAGGCTTCCAACTTTGATTCTTGAATACAAAGGATATCCAAAGAATTATCCTTTCTAAAAGATGCAAGCATCCTATGCTTAGAGGAGTTATTAAGTCCTCTAACATTCCAAGAACAAATTTTCATTGGAATTAAAAGGACAATTTTTTACCCACCCCCCTTGGGGATGCCAAAAAATCACTCTCCTTCATGATTTTCTCGTTGGCTTTTTCGCTAAGAAAAAGCAATGTTTCCCCATTGTTGGTCCCCAAAACTTCCAACGACCTCTTTCTTCCAACCTTACCCGGAGGACGACCAGGATTTCTTGCCACCCCGAGATCCATCTTCCTGCGTTGGCTTCTAGTCTTGGGTCCGGGAAACCCTCCCTCCGTTGCCACACTTGGAGATATCGGACTATGACTCTCACTTGGGCCAGACACCCTAGTTTTCAACAAGGGGGATTTAAGGCCAACCTCTATTGATGAGGGAAGATTCACCTCCCCTCAACACCTTCACTAATCTGCCCTTCCTCAAGACATTCAAAGGAATTTGATAATGGCAGCTCAACCGCAAAGCTGGAAGGATCAAAATGAGGGGCATCTCCTCCAATAACAGGGGCCAAAATTGGGGAGGATCTCTTACCTGCACTTGGCACCTTCTTACCCGAGATAGGAGATTTTAGCATCGGTTGCTCAGAGCACACTATCTCCTTCCCTTTGTTATTCCCCATTTCATTTTTTTGCCACATCCCTCTCTTCTCAAAGAGAATATGGAACGATACCGACTTTCCCCTAGCGGCTTCTATTCGCCCTACTGACCATCCTTCATATTCAAGTATTTCTGGCCACCCTGCACCTTTTGCCCCTTTTGTCATTGAGGACAGAGATTCTGGTGGTGACCCCCCATTCCGCACAACCTACAGGTCTGGGGTTTATTTTTGTACATCGTGACTTGCTTCCACGGCCTCACTTGAGAAACCAACTCAACCAAGGAAGGCAAATTTATCTCAATATCCACCATGCAGAGGCTCATATCAAAATTTATTTCTTTGTCATTGCTTGTTTGAATCGCAAATTGCTTTTAGTCATCTCTTAATTTGCACAAAGACTCAATTCTCATTGTCTTAATAATTGTTGCTTCATGATTCATTGGATTAAATCAAAGACTCAAGGCTCATTATCTTAGTTGTCATTTTATTTCAAGACTCATTTTAGTTTAGTTGTCATTTGATTTCAAGACTCATTAACTTAGTTATAATTTACTTTCAAGGCTCATTAAATTAGTTGTTATTGCTTTCATGGCTCATTAGATCAAGTTTTATTTTCATAGCTCATTAATATAAATGTTATTATTTTTATTGGTTCCTTAGGGTTAGTTTTAGATTTGCATGGTAAATAGGTATTCTTAGCATAAAAGAAAAATCAAAAAGCAAATCAAATCAAGCACACACTTTGCATGATATATTCCACAAATATTTTACAAGAAAAACCAACCGGTGATGTTGGATTTCACCACCAACCATCGGTTGATCCTTTAGACACCATAGTTAGATCACATAGTTTCCTAGACTTCATCACCATGAATATGGTTACCCTTGGGACTAGATCAAGGTAATTTAAGGTTATATGCCCTTTTTGTTCATGGGGCTTATTAATTACTAGACTTGCAACTATCATTATTATCCAATCCCGATCGAGGGTGAAGCAAAATCCTGGTTGGGCAAGTAGGAAGATTTATATAGTGTGGCCTTTCTTGAGAGGTTAGTTTTTCCCCTTTAGGATACCCAGAGCCGACCCACCATCCTAGGAAGTCGTATTAGTTATTTGTGTCTCATTCCTCGTAAGGGGGTGGGCATGAACACACCCTTCTAGATCTCATTCCATCACCTCTTCATAGTTCCTAGGTTTAAGAAACATAAAACACACAAAAACCAAAAACAAAAGTCAAGGAAAAGAATCATTGCAAAACATCAAAAACATTAAAACAAAACAAAACACCAAAAACAATCATTGTTTGTTTAATTGATTGCTCATCTCTTTGTTTTTATAGATTGTGTGTTTTTATTTCAACAAAAAAAGAAGCCACTATGACCATCGTTATTGATAATCTTTGATCTGCATCCCACTCCATTTTATATAGTCTATGGTATCGACCCACATTCAACTCAAGGCCCAATCCCAAGCCCAAGTCTCCATGGACCATTGAGGTCAATCCTCCCATACTTCAACTGCTCCCTAACTCATCAAGGGGATGTGTCGTAAATCCACCATGGTATCCTATCCAATGAATCCCACCATCAAATCTCATCCACATGAGACACATCACACTGGACATGATCTAGGTGTGACTCACCATGCCATCCATATTGTTCCTCCTAAATAACCCAAACCCAAGACTCCCCTCTCTCCACCTAATACTAATGTCACATCCATTGATCTTGACGATGCTCACCTTCTTTTTACCAATCTGATCTATTATGCCCAATCACCTTTTGCCACCCAGGATATCTCTTCATCGCATCTCCCACCACCTAGCTCATCATGACCATCCCTATCCTCACTACACATTCATGCATGCACTGACCCCCTACTCTCCCAGGTGCAAGCTTATAAGACCTATCATCCTCCATCACCTCCCGCATCTTCTTTCAATTCTCACCCCACCTCAAGTGTGACAACTTTTGAAATGCCATTAGAGTTCTTCCCACTTGAGGGAACTAGTCTCACCCCCTCACAATACACAACAAGCCAAATATCTGTGACCACTGACCTAAACCACCCATCTTCTTCCAGTCACGTTCATTCTTTACAATGCTAGAACATTTCTATATTATCCTCCTATATCATGCATAATTCTCACCAACATAATCAAGCCCAAGTTTGTGTTGCTTCTCATCTGCAGGCATCCAACCCTTCTTCTTTTCAATTTTCTAACCCATATCAACAATCCAAAACTCTAAATATCACTCCTTCCAAAACTTATCCTTCATCCACCACTATTCATATCATTGGTACACATGTTGCACATTCTTCTACCACATGTTCTACTTGTCCTTAGCAATTTTATGATCCTTTATTTTCTTCTCATCATTTGTCTTCACAAGTGCCCCCTAGCACTTGTCCATGCCACATTTTCTCTTCACACATTATTCATATTCCGCAACAACCACCCCATATCCTCTTATACTCCACTTATCTGTATGTCCAAGGATCCATTTTTCTCCAATCTCCATCATGGGCCTCATGTCCACCCAACATAACCGTGATATATTCTAATCCTTATGATTCCCATCAATGACTAGTGACACAATCGCAAAACCCACCCAACATCAACCACCACCTAACCAATACCAATCCACCCCCAATCCATATTAGCCCACCTCACAACCATACCAATCACATCCAACCCAACACCCACACCATTTGACCTCTACACAACCCCCCATTCATATCAGTCATCATATCACCAAGTCCAACCACCTTCTACATATCATCAACATCCAACTCAATGACTACCATCGCACCCTGTACATACCTACAATCAATTTTATAAACCACATTAATACCCACCCTCAGGTTCCCAAGTTCCCCAAGCACCATTCTCTGATCCCTACCAACATCATTACTCTCAACCTCATTCATGTCAATCATATCCACCTATTGAGACATCCCATTAAATCATCATGGTGCACCTTATTTAGCTGCCCAAGCCACTCCTGATGCATTTAAACTGTTGGTAAATAATATCAATAGATCAGAATCATAAGTTACTAGCACTAGGTACCAAAAACCCATACTAAGTCAACTCAAAAATGACCTCATCCACCCTCCAAGACCAACACTACCATACCCTCCCTTGTTTGAAATACCTAAATTTTAAAAATTCAAGGGAAAAGAAGATCCCCAAGGTCATGTGAGCACTTTAATAAATGCATGTTATCTCATCAATGAGATGGACCCTCTCATGCTTCACACCTTTTTTGTTATCCCTTGCGGGAGGAGCTTTGGATTGATATAACCACTTGCCTAGACATAACCTATACAATTTTGAAAAATTGGCCAATCTCTTCCTGGAGCACTTTGCTCTAAATGTAAAAAAATAAAACCACATTGATGGATCTCACCAATATTCACCAATTTGATGATGAATCTATCCTTGATTATGGCAATCAATAGAGAGCTGTATTAACTAAATTACCATTTTCTATTCCCGTTACTGAGCTGATTCAAATGTTCACCCAGAGTTGTTCCAAATTAATATCCCTCTTGTTACAACTCCAACAATATTGAACTCTAGAGGAATACTTGACCCAAGCCAAAATCATTAAAGACATCAAAATTTAAGAGGGAGAGATCAAGCTCTAAAATAAATAATGGCCAAACACAAATGCTAAAGGCAACAACCACAATAATCAATCCAATCATGCCCAGGTAAATCAGGTAGTGTTGAGTACTCCAACCACTCAACCCTCACAACCTCAACATCCACCACAACAACCTTCATATCCATTACAACAACTAACATAAACACTATGCCACCTCCTGCTCAACATTAAAATCCCAACCAACCCACTTATCAGTATGGGTTCCCTCAATGGCCCCCATGTAACGTCATACCTCTTTCAGAGCCCTTGTCAACCATATTTCAAAAACATATGGACATGTAGTTGATCTCTTTACCCAAAATAAGGCCTGAAGATCCAAACAAACCCAAAGGAAGAGGGTATAGAGAATATCGTTACTGTATCTTTCATTGACAGAAGGACCATGATATCAATGGTTGCATTCAACTCAAGAACATAGTGCAAAATCTAATCAAAAAATAATCTATCAAAGTTGATAACTCTCTTGCCCCACCCAACCAAAACCTTGGTATTTATCAAATTCCATTACCACAACATGGGGTAACACAACCCAAAAATGGAGATCCAACATCTACCCCTCAGTAAAATCAGGTCAATCATGTCAACAGTATCCTAAATTACCAAGGTTTTGTTAGCATGATTCATGTTGTCACCATAAATCAACAATACCCTGATCAACTAGCACTACCAATGGTGAGCAGAAATTCATGTCCCAAAAAACATTCATTTCTCTTCCATAAATTATCAATCTAGTAAGTTCGTAAACTTATGAGTGTCACGCACAGTATATGCCTGCATTTCTGGGGAACAAATCTGGTTGTACCTTATTTAGTTTGGTGGGGGGGTTTGTGTAATTGGATTCCAGCCAAACCAAATAAACTAAGTGCGGGAAATGAAATAAATAAATTATTAAAAAAAAAGTAAAGTGCTGGAAATAAAATGCAAGGAAACAAACACACACAACTGAAATTAAATAAAGTAGTAAACTAATCTATAGAAAGCAAATGCACAAATTAAACAGGGGAGGACTACTGCAGGGAGTGGGCCCAAGCTCCCGCAGATAGTCCGCCCGGCTAGCTACATAGAGCTTGCTCGAATAAGAGGGGTTGCACTCTTAATTAATTAAACAATAAAATAAAATAAGTTGTGTAAAATTAATCATTGATCTCCGATCTCCTCTGTTCATCTGGCCTGCGTCTTTATATAAAGCACAACCAGATCTCATTACAATAACAAATCGGTCTATTTTAATCATGTGATGTGATTTAGTTACAATTGATTCTACACATATTTTATTCTTCTATTTTAAAGTATGTTCGTTCACCAGAAGGATAAATATAAATATCCTTAGGTGTACGTAACAACAAATCCTAAACTAATGCATCCTAAAAATAATAATATGCTTTAACAGCTTTACAAGGTCAACCGACCAATCGGTTGATAATAATAACAAACACTTTATTCTATTTAATAAATGCAAAAATAGATCTCCTTTGTCTTCACATGCAACCTCCTCCATAGTCCTTGGTCAACCAGTCAAAGTTGACTTGGTAAATCTTGCAAAGTATGAAGGCATGGAGGCGCCTTCCGGTTGTAGGGAGGCGCTCTTCTTCCATTGGCGCCTTCCGATTGCAGGGAGGCGCTCGTCTTCCATTGGTGCCTTTCGATTGTAGGGAGGTGCTCGTCTTTTGTGGGCGCCTTCCGGTTGTAGGAAGGCGCTTGTTTCTATTGGTGCCTCCCAGTTGTAGGGAGGCACTCTTCTTTCGTTGGCACCTTTCGGTTGCAGGGAGGCGCTCATCTTCCATTAGCGCCTTTTGATTGTAGGGAGGCGCTCGTCTTCTGTGGGCGCCTTTCGGTTGTAGGAAGGCACCTACTTCTGTTGGGCGCCTTCCTTGAAGAGGAAGGTGCCTACTCTCTTGCCTTAGTCTTCGTAAGTAGAAGTATGTCGGGTCCAAGTGGATGTAGACTGGAAAACACCATATTAGTACCAATACCTGCATTTATACACATTTCCCACTAAAAACACCAATCAAGCATAATACCGGATTTTCTATCAATTATATGCATAAGTTATATAAAATACATTTCATATGCTAATTGAACCAGTGATAATTCTCCTTAACCATGTATATAAAATGAGCATTTTTGGTGCTCATCATCCCCCCATGCCTAACATGTGCCATGCCCTCGTGGCACCAAAAGGTGAAGTTATCCCTCTCGCAGGCTGACCATGCCAAAAAGTTTGTCATGTCTTCGTGATAACAACCCCTGGGATATATATATATATATATATATATATATATATATTTTCCCCTTTTTTTTATTTATTTATTTTAATGGCCTTCATCATCTCTGTTTCTCTACCGCTGAGTGCTGCTATTTTTTCCATTCAGCACTACTATTTTTTTTTCTCAGAACTATTTTTTTTTATTTAGCACTGTGGTTTTTTTTTTTCATTGAGTGCTGCTATTCTTCATCCATAGAGCGATACGGCACCAGCAGAAGTCAGAAACACATCCTGACTAATCATTGCGGATAAATAGTTAAATCGAGACCACACCTGTTTAGGGCAAATTACCACCGCACTAATGTCGGCATTTTCCAGTGTTGCACATTAGTCAGATTTGGTGAGACCAAATTTGTTTAAAATAAGTGCAATCACCAACTACTACTTTTACCCACATCTGAAACATATTTGACATCTCCAGAACCTCCTTTGTGGTAGAGAGTAGCATCATTTATATGTGTTCGCTCAAGATGACTACCATTGTAAGGAGGCGGCAATGAAAATGACGCCAAATTTATTCATGTAGATGCCATAGCCTCTCTCTCTCTTTTTTTTTTTTTCAATTATATATATATTTTTAAGGCACATCATGTGTTTGAATTCTAATGGGAGATTTTGAAAAATTGTGGAGGCGTCGACTGGTATTAGCATAGAAATGATTTTAAAATAACTATACACATAATTAATAAGAAAATCAGTACATACCCGGTTGAATATCGTAGAATCTGATATATATGATGCCGATGGTGTGAGACGTCTTCATGTTGGTGCTGTTGGAGATTTTATTTATTTATTTATATGTATCTTTATCTGTTCTGCCATGAATAGAACAGATCTTGACTCTCTCTTTTTTTTTTCTTTTTTTCTCTTTCTTTTTTTTTTTTTCATCCTCTACATCAAAGAACAGATTCAATCCGCAACAACTGAGCTGGTGACTCTAAACTTTGAAATACCCAGCTTTTTCTCAATAGCACACAAAATATTTTAATCCTGCATTGATGTATCTCTCTTCGAATGCATTTACAAGATGAATATTAAAATTTATACCTGACACATGTGCGTCCAAAATGATCTCCCCTATGAATTATTTCTTTTGCATGCATAATTGGAACAAAATTGCATTCCTTTGTTTTTTGGAGTGAGGAAAAATAGTATTTCTTTCATTATTCACGGCATCTGTCAGGTGCATTACTGAGATGTATGTGATGTATGTGCTGGCGTTGGTAGGATGTTCTCATCCGTTGGTGCGATCCCCAAATTAACCTACATGTCGTAGAGTTGGAACTGCATCAATTTTTGTTGCCCACATTGTGCTTGTCTAGTCAACGGGCGAAGAACAGGGGCGCCTTCCCTTTGAGGAAGGCGCTTGCCTTCTAGTGGCACCTTCCTGTTGGTGCCTTCCTGTGGCACCTTTCTGTCGGTGCCTTCCTATGGCACCTTCCTATCAGCACCTTCCTTTGAGAGGAAGGCGCTTGCATTCTTTTGGTGCCTTCCTGGAAGAGGAAGGCACTGGCCTCCTATTGGCACCTTCCTGGAAAAGGAAGGCGCTTATCTTTTCTTAGTGCCTTCCTGGAAGAGGAAGGTGCTGGCCTTCTATTGGCACCTTCCTGGAAGAGGAAGGTGCTTACTTACCATGCGTTGATTTTGAAGGAAACAGATATTTGACATCTTTTTTTTTTTCAAACTCCTCGCCCATTTTATTTAGCTACCAGTTGGAGATTTCTCTTTTCCCTTCGGGACCAGGCTAGTCCTCGGGAAAGAGGATACTTTCTTCCAACGGGCAGCGAAAATAAAACTTTGTTTCTGATTTGCATTTCATCGTGGAGCTATTTCAATACAAGGTGGTTTTTTTTTTCATAGGAGTAAGTTAGGCACCGACAATAAGGTGTCTTTCCCCCCATGTCTAAAAATTGTCACGTCCTCGTGACAACAACCTTCCGAACTCCCCCCCTTTTTTTTTTTTTTTTTTACGGGAGGTTTTGATTCACCCGCATCTTCCCCCACTTAAATTGGTGATGCCCTTATCGCCGATAACAGTCCCTCTGCACAACAGGTCTACAGCCCTCCAAATGTCAGGTCCCACACTGAACAACAGGTATGCCCATCCAAGGGAGAAGAAAATTGCTTATTGGTGTCTTCCTCCAAGTGGAAAAAGGCACTGTTGTATTGGGCTAATTGTAGGCACTCTCTTCCTAGTAAGTGCCTTTTCTGCTTCGCCGCACTCCTAATTGCAGGGCATAAAATGTCACATCTGTTAGGCCTAGTTTAAGCCGGCTCCACCTACAGATCATGCTCATGGTTGTGTACTACAAAACTACACCTACAAAAATTGCACACACGAAAGCGATGAAACAGGAGTCATGACTCTGTGCCTGTTAGGCCTGGCTCTCAGGATGCCTGCAGCTTGCATTCGGTTCATGATTTCCTGCAAAGCAATAAGAAAGAAAATTTTTATGCTAAACAGGACATGTTTTATGCATTTTTTTTTTTTTTTTTCACTAGGAGGATTTGCATATTTTTTTTTTGGTGGAAGGCGCCTTCAATGTATGACACCTTCTTGATGTAGAAGGTGCCTTCTTGATAAACAAGGCGTCTTTCACTTCATTTTTTTTTTTTCACGTATCCTCCCTCTCTTTTTTTTTCTTTTTCTTTCTCTTTTTTTTTTTTCTTTTTTTTTTTTTTTTTCAACGAATGTTTGAACATTCGTCCAAGCTACTAGTATGGTATGGGGTCTCCCCCATGCCGATGTGTGATCCACTCTTGTGAATGTGAGGCAATGGTTAATGGAGCTCGTTGACCGTTACTTGAATGTTGTCTCGAAACTCTTCTCTTGCACTTAGTGTAGCATATCTGACTTTGTTTATCATCTAGGCTATAACAGTCATGCACTTTCCAACAAAATTTTCCCCCAAATTCCACAGGCACCTTGGGCTAGAAGCCTTTCGCTTGATCGGGGTTACTTAGCCTGCCTTCAAGTGCCAATGTTTCCAAGGCAAAACTCTGCTGGCTTTCACCTGTTAGATTGGATGTTATACGATCGGAGTACCGAGACGGTTCAGTATAGTGCTATTACGAACTCCATGTATGAATCTCAATTCATGAGATCTTCACAGACAACTCCTTATTTTTCTACTTCACACTTCACGTTGTCCTGCAAAACATAAAAGAAAAATCTAAACTAAAGACGTTAAAATAAAATTCTAACTAATTTTTTTTCTCTATTTTTTTTTTTTGTATTTTTTTTTTCGGTCTATTCTGCCTTGACCAGAACAGATCTTGGATTATCATTTTTTTTTTCATCATCTACATCAAAGAATAGGATGTCTACTTCAACGATTTGAGCTGATGATTTTCACATCTGGAGGTTTGTCAATGATCCATCCTAAGAATTTGGCAAAATGTACCATGTACTGAAACATCTTTGCCCTCACACTTTTTGTGAAAAGCAGATTTCTCCATGGTTTCAGATCCTCTCAAAGTTGATGTTATCTTCCACCATAGTGAGATTCTGCCTCTCTTTTGTATATTTTTTTTCATATGACAACCAACAACTCACATTTTTGAAACACCAAGCTCCTCCTCAATTAGCACATTAAAAAAATGTTAATCCTGTGGCCTTTGTGCAGACATTTGAAATCTGATCTCCTCCAAGATTTTTCCTTGTTTTATTTAGCTACCGGGTGGATATTTCTCATTTCCCTTCGGACCAAGTCGGTCCTCGGGAAAGAGGATACTCTCTTTCAACAAGCAGCAAAATAAAACTCTATTTTTGAATTGCTTCATTAACTTGGAGCATTTTTAGCAGATGATTTATTTTTTTCTCTTTTTTTTTTTTCATGAACACTATAAATAGCGTTCATTGTGTTGTTGGCGGCATTTGATGAAGGTGGGGTCTCCCCCATGCCTACATCTGAACTAGTCTTCTCGAAATCTTTTTTTTTTTTTTTTCAACTAGTCTAATATGTTGTAGCATGAGAAGAGTATTTTCCTTCATGGCCTCACAACCAAACTTCTTTCAATGTAATGGCAAAGTGTGCAGGCCAGCAAATGACTATCCACGAGTTAGCAACCTGAAGAAAACATGGCATAACAGTCTGTTAAAAACACATGCTAGTTTCTGATTCACCAGGTCGTCGTAAGCGCAAGTGAAGAGCATACTCCATAACAAGGCGTTCTCTTTAAATTATGCTGTCATTTTCCCTGCATTATTAATTTCATCATAAAAAAACATTAACCAATATGTTGCAAAAATTTCAAGCCTGTAAAATTTTTTAATTTAAAACCAAGCTTCTAGAGGCACAATTTTTCAATGGTTTCTGTATAAAAACATGTCCCTAAAAATTTCAATCAGACTTGGGTTGTGCTTTTTCTTTTGATTTCTTGAAACCATTTAGAACATGATGGAAATCCTTCAATGCCAGATTTTTTTTTTTTTTTCAACAACACGTTTTATTCCTACTTCTACACTTAATTTGGTACGTCAGGTTCATTCCCACGTTTATCTGAGAAGCTATAAAATGCAAAAAGTTGCCAATGGAATTTAGCTCTGACTGTGCCGGCAACTACTTTTGGCCTTATAAAAAGTTCCATGGTGGACTCACACTTCTCAGGTAAAATATCTACTGGTAATTTTAAATAGACTTTTTATCTGACTTGTAAATCAGAACACTACAATTTAGACACTCCCCGGCAATGGCGCCAAAATGGTGAGCATAAATTCATGTCCCGAAAAACATTCATTTCTCTTCCATAAATTATCAATCCGGTAAGTTCGTAAACTTATGAGTGTCACGCACAGTATATGCCTGCAGTGTTGGGGAACAAATCTGGTTGTACCTTATTTAGTTTGGTGGGGAGGTTTGTGTAATTGGATTCCAGCCAAACCAAATAAACTAAGTGCGAGAAATGAAATAAATAAATTATTAAACAAAAAGTAAAGTGCTGGAAATAAAATGCGAGGAAATAAACACACACAACTGAAATTAAATAAAGCAGTAAACTAATCTACAGAAAGCAAATGCACAAATAGTCCATGCCACATTTTCTCTTCACACATTATTCATATTCCTCAACAACCACCCCATATCCTCTTATACTCCATCTTATATGTTTGTCCAAGGATCCATTTTTCTCCAATCTCCATCATGGGCCTCATGTCCACCCAACATACCCGTGATATATTCTAATCCTCATGATTCCCATCAGTGACTAGTGACACAATCGCAAAACCCACCCAACATCAACCACCACCTAACCAATACCAATCCACCCCCAATCCATATTAGCCCACCTCACAACCATACCAATCACATCCAACCCAACACCCACACCATTTGACCTCTACACAACCCCCCATTCATATCAGTCATCATATCACCAAGTCCAACCACCTTCTACATATCATCAACATCCAACTCAACGACTACCATCGCACCCTGTACATACCTACAATCAATTTTATAAACCACACTAATACCCACCCTCAGGTTCCCAAGTTCCCCAAGCACCATTCTCTGATCTCGACCAACATCATTACTCTCAACCTCATTCATGTCAATCATATCCACCTATTGAGACATCCCATTAACTCATCATGGTGCACCTTATGTAGCTGCCCAGGCCACTCCTGATGCATTTAAACTGTTGGTAAATAATATCAATAGATCAGAATCATAAGTTACTAGCACTAGGTACCAAAAACCCATACTAAGTCAACTCAAAAATGACCTAATCCACCCTCCAGTACTAACACTACCATACCCTCCCTTGTTTGAAATACCTAAATTTTAAAAATTCAAGGGAAAAGAAGATCCCCAAGGTCATGTGAGCACTTTAATAAATGCATGTTATCTCATCAATGAGATGGACCCTCTCATGCTTCACACATTTTTGTTATCCCTTGCGGGAGGAGCTTTGTATTGGTATCACCACTTACCCAAACACAACCTATACAATTTTGAACAATTAACCAATCTCTTCCTGGAGCACTTTGCTCTAAATGTAAAAAATAAAACCACATTGATGGATCTCACCAATATTCACCAATTTGATGATGAATCTATCCTTGATTATGGCAATCAATGGAGAGTTGTATTAACTAAATTACCATTTTCTATTCCCTTTACTGAGCTGATTCGAATGTTCACCTAGAGTTGTTCCAAATTAATATCCCTCTTGTTACAACTCCAACAATATTGAACTCTAGAGGAATACTTGACCCAAGCCAAAATCATTAAAGACATCAAAATTTAAGAGGGAGAGATCAAGATCTGAAATAAATAATGGCCAAACACAAATGCTAAAGGCAACAACCATAATAATCAATCCAATCATGCCCAGGTAAATCAGGTAGTGTTGAGTACTCCAACCACTCAACCCTCACAACCTCAACATCCACCACAACAACCTTCATATCCATTACAACAACTAACATACAACACTATGCCACCTCCTGCTCAACATTAAAATCCCAACCAACCCACTTATCAGTATGGGTTCCCTCAATGGCCCCCATGTAACGTCATACCTCTTTCAGAGCCCTTGTCAACCATATTTCAAAAACATATGGACATGTAGTTGATCTCTTTACCCAAAATAAGGCCTGAAGATCCAAACAAACCCAAAGGAAGAGGGTATAGAGAATATCGTTACTGTATCTTTCATTGACAGAAGGACCATGATATCAATGGTTGCATTCAACTCAAGAACATAGTGCAAAATCTAATCAAAAAATAATCTATCAAAGTTGATAACTCTCTTGCCCCACCCAACCAAAACCTTGGTATTTATCAAATTCCATTACCACAACATGGGGTAACACAACCCAAAAATGGAGATCCAACATCTACCCCTCAATAAAATCAAGTCAATCATGTCAACAATATCCTAAATTACCAAGGTTTTGTTAGCATGATTCATGTTGTCACCATAAATCAACAATACCCTGATCAACTAGCACTACCAATGGTGAGCAGAAATTCATGTCCCGAAAAATATTCATTTCTCTTCCATAAATTATCAATTTGGTAAGTTCGTAAACTTATGAGTGTCACGCATAGTATATGCCTGCAGTGTTGGGGAACAAATCTGGTTGTACCTTATTTAGTTTGGTGGGGAGGTTTGTGTAATTGGATTCCAACCAAACCAAATAAACTAAGTGCAGGAAATGAAATAAATAAATTATTAAACAAAAAGTAAAGTGCTGGAAATAAAATGCGAGGAAATAAACACACACAACTGAAATTAAATAAAGAAGTAAACTAATCTAGAAAGCAAATGCACAAATTAAACATGGGAGGACTATCGCAGGGAGTGGGCCCAAGCTCCTGCAGATAGTCCGCCCGGCTAGCTACGTAGAGCTTGCTCGAATAAGAGGGGTTGCACTCTTAATTAATTAAACAATAAAATAAAATAAGTTATGTGTAAAATTAATCATTGATCTCCGATCTCCTCTGTTCATCTGGCCTGCGTCTTTATATAAAGCGCAGCCAGATCTCATTACAATAACAAATCGGTCTATTTTAATCACGTGATGTGATTTAGTTACAATTGATTCTACACATATTTTATTCTTCTATTTTAAAGTATGTTCGTTCACCAGAAGGATAAATATAAATATCCTTAGGTGTACGTAACAACAAATCCTAAACTAATGCATCCTAAAAATAATAATATGCTTTAATAGCTTTACAAGGTCAACCGGCCAATCGGTTGATAATAATAACAAACACTTTATTCTATTTAATAAATGCAAAAATAGATCTCCTTTGTCTTCACGTGCAACCTCCTCCATAGTCCTTGGTCAACCAGTCAAAGTTGACTTGGTAAATCTTGCAAAGTATGAAGGCATGGAGGTGCCTTTCGATTGTAGGGAGGCGCTCTTCTTTCGTTGGTGCCTTTTGGTTGTAGGGAGGCACTCGTCTTCCATTGGCGCCTTCCGATTGTAGGGAGGCGCTCATCTTTTTTGGGCGCCTTTCGGTTGTAGGAAGGCGCTCGTTTCTATCGACGCCTTCCGATTGTAGGGAGGCGCTCTTCTTTCGTTGGTGCCTTCCGGTTGTAGGGAGGCGATCGTCTTCCATTGGCGCCTTCCGGTTGTAGGGAGGCGATCGTCTTCTGTGGGTGCCTTCCGGTTGTAGGAAGGTGCCTACTTCTGTTGGGTGCCTTCCTTGAAGAGGAAGGTGCCTACTCTCTTGCCTTAGTCTCTGTAAGTAGAAGTATGTTGGGTCCAAGTGGATGTAGACTGGAAAACACCATATTAGTACCAATACCTGCATTTATACACATTTCCCACTAAAAACACCAATCAAGCATAATACCAAATTTTCTATCAATTATATGCATAAGTTATATAAAATACATTTCATATGCTAATTGAACCAGTGATAATTCTCCTTAACCGTGTATATAAAATGAGCATTTTTGGTGCTCATCAACCAATTGACCCTTCAAATGTGCCATCCTCATCAACTTTGCCACCTCCACAAGTTCAATCCATGACATATCAACCTCGACAAGTCCTCCATCTTAAGAGCAGGCTCACTCATAGTCTCAAAATGGCATCGACCAAGCTCTCAATTTATGAGCTAATCCATCAATCGCCTCCCCATCAAGAGGTATTAATGGACATCCTTAAGTCCATAGAGCTACAAACCCATGAACCTAATAATTTTGCTAATTTTTTTATTAATATTCAAACTAGCACATCATCGACCATTACCTTTTATGACAATGAAATCAAAATTATTTCGATCGAAGGACCAGATCCACCCTTGCACATCACAACTTCTATCAATAACAAAGTTTTCAAATGTGTTTTAATTGACACAGGCTTTTCCATAAACATCATGACATCATCTACCCTCAAACATCTCAACCTACCACCCACTCATATAGCCAATTCCACTTTCACTATGCAGGCCTTCAATAATGCCTTATGCTCAACACTTGGAACAATTGTCCTCCCTATTCAAGTAGGGGTCCAACATATCCACACATTATGTCTTGTCTTGGATGGAGAAAATCAATATAATGTGCTCCTTGGTAGACTGTGAATACGAGATATACGGTGTATACCCTCAATGTTGCATAATTTCCTCAAATATATCCATGAGGGTTGCATACACTACATTCCAACAGATGATGAACCTTTTACACATCTATCCCTCACCCATCTCCTACTCAACTCATCTTACTATTCGACCTCATCTCACCCTCCCTCACCTGCATTGCTTGTATCCAATTTGCAACCTAGCCACTCAATTCCACCCACTCTAATTCCTCCATCCTTTAGCACTAACCATGCTCACACATTACCCTTGGACTCGAAGAGGATAGTGATGATGAGCAAATTGACCCTGAGTATGCTCACTTATCGCCAGATGAATTTTTCCAAGTTTATACTATTCATGCCATTTCATATGACACCTCAGAAGATGAATTTGACAAGCCATTTGAGGCACTTTTTATTACCTCTGATAGCTCCAAATATGAATAATCTCCAATTGTTCCTATTACAAATGTGGATAATGTTTACCTACATTTGTTCTCCATTCCACTTTCCATATTTTCTATGCTCCTCCCATTGGAGTGCCCTGATGCACCCATACATCCCCTACCTCCACCATGGCCACCTCCACCTAATCCTTACACAACTATTCTAAACCAACTTCTTCCTAATGAGCATGTACATGGGAACCCAACCTCTAATCCACAATCCCCTTCATTTCTTCAAGTCAACATAATCTATGTTTTTTTTTACATGGTGGAATTGGTAGTTACCACAAATTAGGGCAGGCTGTTCAACTAATTATGATCGCCATAGTATTCTATGTTGTTCATCCTCAAATCCACTACACAGATCTTTGTGTATTCCACCCCTATAACCACCATGCCACAATCATTTAAAACCTTTTATGCCACTGAAAGCACTAGGAAGGGGACAAGCATTCAGTCCATCGAGGCTCAATATTTGAATCAACATAATCTATGTTGACTTATGCACAACCCTCCATAATACAAATGATCTTGGGCACCGCATACCCATCGACACCAGTCTCATTGACTTCGAGCAGATATCATCTCCTTCGTCTATCTTTGATTTCCTACCTTCAGATCAATTATTTAAAGACTCAGATGTTTGTTTTTCTCCTCTCTCTTTCTTGCCTTCTTTCACTTATCGCTTTGAAGTTAGTGATACTACACCAACCCTCTCCAATAGTGCCACAAAAGATATTCACGTCATTCCCACCCCTCATCAACTTGAGGAGGGTTCCTACATGCTTAATGAGGAAACATCTATATAAACATCAACATCTACCCTAACAATCCCCAAATCCTTAAACTAAAAAAAAAATCTCTCATCCATAGAGCAACAATATTTTATCGAACTCTTGACTGAATACCAATAGCGTTTTGCATGGTCATACAAAGACATTTCTGGTATTGATCCAAATCTCATTATCCACAATCTCACCTCACTAAAACGATCAAACAAAAGTTGAGGAAACTTCATCCTATCATTGCCCTCATGGTTAAAGAAGAATTGAAAAAACTATTAGACAAGATTTTTTCAACCAATCGATTATCAAGAATGGATTTAAAATATGGTGCCTATGGTCTTAGCTTCTAACAAAATTAGGAGGGGTGGCATAAGAACCATTCTTGTGTTTTTTTCTCTAAAGGAGGCTGTTAGCATTCTAAGGGCCATGTTCTACTCCTTGATATTATGTATCGTGCATAGGCTTACCATGCAATGCAAATGTTCTATCGACATTATCACATCCTCACTAATGAACTAAGGTAGCAATTTAAAAATTGAGGTTAGGATTGAGTCCTATGCCATAGGAGGAATAGGTGGTTATAGGGGTCCTCTATCATTCTAGGTTGGGTACCTTCTCAGAGGTTGGTTTTGATTCAAATCCATGTTCTAATGTTGGGCTATTCTTCTGGGTACTTGATTAAGGGATGGTACCAATGCTCATAGATTTGCTCTTCTAAAGGATCTAGTAATAGGTATTTTGCTTATAAAATTCTAGGCCCTTTATGGTCGATGGAGTTGCTAGGTGACTAACAAGCTAGTTGAGATATTCATCAGGATCTCAATCAGAATGCATGCCAACAAATTGTTCCATGTGCAAAGGTTACTTTTGGGTTCTTCTTTTTCAATGGAGCCACCAGGTGAATGTTTTGATGCTTAGATCTTCACTATAATCTCAATCCAATATGTTCTTCTATGGGATAAAATGTTAACTTATCCCATCAAGCATGCCAATAAAACTATTATCCACTCAAAATGTCATAGTCCCCAGTGTAGTGTCCAAGTGCATTCAACATTCGTGCCTCACATCGAGCAACCCAATTAGGAAGCTTTGTGGGTGTGGGATGCACTTATAGAGAAACCCTTGAGATTTTGCTAAGGTCATATCTTCTTTTAATGCCAGCTTTACTCTTACCTTCCTAAACCAGGGAACAGGGAGAGAGAGATTACAAAAAACATAAAACCTAAGCTAACAAAGGTGATGCACTAAGATCAAAATATTTCTTCCATGCATAATTGAAATAAAATGAACACATGCATCATTTGCTAACAAATAGAAAGTGAATATGGTTTTGACCTAACATATAAACACTCAGGCATAAGATTTACATAAGAAATAGGACAAAGAGAAATCAATCACAACTTCATTGTATATATCATAAATCTTCTGTAAGAGATGCCCGATCAAAAGAGGCTCAATTCCATTAACAAAACAACTTAAGACTTGAGTCTAAATTATTACATAAAAAAAAGTGAAAGGAAAATGCACATAAGGCCAAGTATTAGGCAAGAGTAGGCAGTTTTTGATGGTTTACAATGAAAATGATACCTTCATATTTTTCTTCCCAACTCGAGTGGGAGATTGGTCTACATTCAATGTGAATAGCCTTGAAGGTCTCTAAATTTGGATCCATTAGTGCTAAAGAAGTTAGGGTCTTTGAAATTAGATCTTCCAATGTTGTTGTCATTAAGACATCGACTACTTTCCTCAAAATACCATACCCAAAATGATGCTTGTAGACAGACTTATAGCTTTTTTTAACCATTACCTTTATGATCCTAATTGTCTCCTTTATGGGAGGTTGCACGTAGGTTTTACCTATAATAATGGTCTTTTTCTATCATGTAGGTCCATGTTTATGAAAGGTAAAATACTGGTGACAAAATTTGGAAGACTGTTGTCACCTTTTTTGAAATCACAAGTTGAATGAGGTAGTTTCTCTTTGATTGGATGGCTTTTGGAGGTCTTTAATACTTCATTTTTTGTGAGGCATCGAATTGGATGATCTTTGATCATTGATTTATCTTAAGTGTAGAGTGGGGAGATTGCATGCCTATCATATGTATGGTTATTGAGGGCTCGATCAAATGTGGACTTGATTTGCAAGGCCAAATAAATAATATACCCTATGACCATTGACTTTCTTGCCCTTCAACCAATGGTAAGGGCTACCATTTAGTTATCACTAAAAATACTCTTGGATATGATGCACACTATTGACCACTTTTAGTTATCACCAAAAAGGTTATCAAGGACAACGTGGGCCATTGATCATCAATATTGAATGGTCCATGGAACTTAATTATCTAGGTTCTCCAGTGTTCTTGCTTTTCCATGGGCCATTGATGCTAAAGAGCTCCTTGAGATGGCACTGATTGTTGATCATCTAGTTTGAACAGTTCATGTGACTTTGTGATTCAAATGTCTTTATATTTGCTTTAAACCTCTATAGACCATTGGGTCTTGTTTCTGTCCAAGAATGACTATAGATCTCCTCTAGATGTGTGCCTTGATGAGACATCTACTTAGTTTCTCTATGGATCACCAATACATATGCCATATGTTTGGGCCTCGTACAATGGAGGGGTTCTCCTCTGACAACTTCTTTGGTAGCTTTATGGAATGACACAGGTTGTCAAATGAGCAATCAAAGGCCCATGAAGCTTTAAGGTTCCTTCTTTGCCCAAATTTCTTTGGATCGACACTCATTGTAGGTATGGGAAATTAACGATGAGTGTTGCTTTTATTTTCTCCATTGATTATTTTTCCCTAAAAATCAATGCCCTATGTAGATATGGAAAGTTGACGATGTGTGGGGCTTTAAAAAATCTTCATGGCCCTCTTGGTTCTCCAGACCAACACTCATCATTGAAGGTAGTAGATTAACCCTCATGGCCCTCTTGGTGCCTTCTCTCAATAAAATTTCATATACTTAACAAAAGTTTAAATTTGATGAAGGTAGTATATTAATTGGTTTTTGTTGAGTGTTTTTCAGTTTGAGGTATGTGGTTTTAATACCCAGTCTTTTTAGGGTCTTCTCATCCGGAGTAAAATTTTTACCGAAGTGCCCTCGAGGGTTAGGTGGATTGGTAAGTGTTTGTCTAGCCTAACACTTATCAAGAAGACACTCAGGTTCAAACCTTTGGAGTAAAATTTTTATTGAAGTGCCCTCAAGGGCTAGGTGGATTGGTAAGTGTTTGTCTGACCAGACACTTATCAAGAAGACACCCAAGTTCAAACCTTGGGGATAGCTTGTTTGCAAAGGTAGTAGTCTGATCTGAATCCTTTGAGTGCGCGCCAAACCATCGATGATGATACGAACCTAAGCGATCGATATTCCCCTTCACGTCAGGTCAACAATAATAAGGTGAAATAGGTTTGGTGGAAGGAGTCTGATCTGAATTCTTTCAGTGCACGCTAAACCGCCAATGCTGATACGAATCCGAGTGATCGATGTTCCCCTTCACATCAGGTCAACAATAACAAGGTAAAATAGGTTTGGTAGGAGTAGTCCCTATGGTTTAAACCCTGTGCTTGTCAGTTACTAAAAATAATGCGGTTGTGACCAACTTTTCTATATAACCAAAAAAAATCTTACCGAAATGAAGTGGGGACTACTCGAAATATGAAGATATTATGATAGAAATTGTTGTCAACTCCTTGAAGTAATCAAATTTTTTTTAAAGTGTATATTGTTTTCATATGGAGGGTGGTCAAAGCTCTCACTATCTTCAACGTTTGACACGTGTCTCCTTTAATGTGCCAAGGAGAGGATAATAGATGGCCTCTCCCTCACCTCCCTTTCGCCTGCAACCGTTGATTCTCGATCATTAGAGAGTGCTATATAAACCTCTTCCAATATTTCTATGTTGGAATTTCGTTCCTCGTTATGTAGAGAATATTCACTAATGTAATGGCACGTGGACTTTTAAGGATTTAAAATTTTTTACCTGCAAGGATGTATTTGTGGATTAATATTGTTCCTATGGGTTATGATACTCGATTTCCAAAGTTATTTGTGGATTAATATTGTTCCTATGGGTTATGCTACTCGATTTCCAAAGTTATTTACAGCAATGATGAGAATGGCAATTATTCAACTTTTGGATTTGAAAGCTAAGGCTATTATCAAGGTAAAAAAAAAATAAAAAATCTCGACGACAATTCATCGGGAACAAATTATTGCGCACACGGAACTTCGTGATAAGATGTTTGAGTCAATCAGGGTGGGGGACCCCGATTTGACGTTAGGGGCTTTCTAACAACCACAAGGAAATTCGTTGTCAGTTTTGTTTCTCGTGAAATTGCACAATTACTATTTACCGTGTTGCTACGGAAACCTTGACTGACCATTGCAAGAAAAAAAGTGAACACAAAACACATGGGACGTTTGACAAAGAAAGTAAGAAATGGTGCGCTTGTAAGGCAAATGTCAGATGCATTATTTTACGGAGATAACGTCGTTGGCTTTATTCGCGCCTGCTGGATTTATATGGGTAGAGGAAATAAATAAATAATTATAAATCGAGAATAAATATACACTATACAATGGAAACTTCTTAACAAGGGTGGAAGACGAACTTTTTATTTAAAAAAAAAAATTCAAAATCTTCATAGTTGTGTTAATATGTAGTTGCTAAATATTTTTACAAGGGAAACATTCTCTTAACATATGAAAATTGGCAGAATTTTAGAGTAGTATTAAATAACAAGTTATATGAAAGGGAAGAACTACCTCACAGTAGTAGCGTAGCAGAGATTACAGTAAGAATGAATGGTTAATTCATGTTATCCAAGAAGCTCTAAACAAATGCAAGAGAGCTAAACCTAAAAAGAAAGAAAGGAATATCTTCCCAACCAACCCATGGTTAGATGAAGATTGCAAAAAAACACAAAGATTACTAAAGGAACCAACGGGTAAAACAAGAGCAAACAAAAAAGCATATGAGAAACTGGTAAGGGCAAAAAAAGATACACTAGAACAAGGAAGAAATAATTGATTTACTTAGGGAAGCATGAACCAAAGAAATTTTGGAAGGAACTAAGTGTGAAAAGGATGCAAACTGAAAAATAGCATAACAGTTAATCAGTGGTTGGAGTATTCAAAACTATTATATTAGCTTAGTAACCAGCTGGAGACACCCCCTACTATCATTGTCAAGAAAGAACTTTTCACAAATGAAGTTATTATTCAAGGGATAAAAAAGTTAGCAACTGGTAAAGCCCGTGACATAGACAATCTTCACGCAAAGCATATAAAATGGGGGGTAGATATTCTAGCACCGCAGATCAAAGAAATTTTCAATGAGGTCATACAAAATGACTTCCCTTCCAAGTGGACAACTAGCTTGACCATTCCTTTGTTTAAAAGTGGAGATGTAAACAATCCCTCAAACTATCGAACTATCATGATCAACCCTCTCTTTACAAAGTTTTTTGAGAGTATGATAGATCGTAGGATCAACATATCGACAGAAGAAAAGGGAAAAAGAGCAAAGGGGCAAGCGGGTTTTAGGCCCAAGCACTCAACTATTGATCACTGTATCACGCTCAGACACATAGTGGAAAAAATATGGGACAAAAAAGAGGAGGCTTTTTGTTGTTTTGTAGACTTCAAAAAGGCATTTGACACAGTGCCAAGGAAAAAATTATGGAGCATAATGGAAGAGCTAGAGGTTCCAATTCACTATAGGGCAGCAGTTCATAGACTATATGAGCATGTAAAGGCTAGAATCAGAACACAGGAAGGATTATCTAAATGTTTTGGTAGTGACATAGGTGTTAAACAAGGTTCCCCTCTATCTCCGACCTTATTTGGGTTGTACATTGACAAGTTAGAAGAATGGATAAACAAATTTGGGGGAGAGGATGTGCACTTAGCCAAATATGTGGTAAAACTCCTCATGTATGCAAACGATGTAATTCTTGTGGTCAAAATAGCCAAAGATCTAGAAGATCACCTTCGAGCTCTAGAACTCTTTTGTAAGGAAGTTGGGATGCAGGTGAACACGGGAAAAACAAAAATTATGATTTTTCCAGCAAAAAAGAAGAAGCAACAACTAGAATTTTAGTTTGTAGGAGAACCGCTTGAGTTAGTAGTAGAATACAAATACCTAGGCATAGACTTTCATGACAAACTTAATTGGAATATATGTAGGATGAAAAGAACTCAAAGTGGCTGGAGAAGACCACCAAGGTCTTATTTGGCCTACTTGTTACACTGGTTTTGTTGTATGGTTGTGAGGTGTGGGCTAGTGGCACAACAAATGCAAAATGGAGGCAAATAGAAAGGATTCAAAAATATCTAATCACAATTTTTCTTAAAATTAAGGCTACAACCCCTTATGAAATTATTCTAGCTAAAACTGGAATGTTCCCTTTAGAAGCAATTGCTATGACCAAGTTGTTATGTTACTTGAAAAATAGAAAACATGAAAAACGACAGATGACCTAAGGCAGCTAGGGACGAAGAGTTGCATAAGTAGAAGAATACATGGATGAAACAAAATCAGAAATGGATGAAACTTTGGGAAATCAACATAAATGAATTGCCCAAATGTCAACAAAGACATACAAAATTATGTGAATGAAAAGTTTAGAAGTGGAATGTGGAAAAATGCAAGCAGGAAAATACAATATTATATTGCAAAGTTTAACCCAACATATGACCACAAGGAAAAAGCGTATATAGGCGCTGAAATCAAGTGGAAGGAAAAAATCACCATTGCTCAGATAAGGACTAGCTCTCATAGGCTTAGATGTGAAACAAGGAGATGGACAACACCCAAAGAACAATGGGAAGAAAGGATATGTACTCTATGCAACACAGAGGCAGTAGAGACAGAGGAACACTTCATCTATAAATGCTCGAGTTTTTCATATATCCGTGGCAAATACAAAGAAACACTTGAAAACGGGTCTATGGCAAAATTATTTGAAGACAATAAAATAAAAAAAGTTGGGGAATTGCTAACCAAAATCAGTAGGAAAAGGAACAACCTTCTCAAAGATGTTAAAGATCATATGATATGATTTGAGTAGTTTTACTTCCATATTTGAGGTCCCAAAGACCATATTTGGGTCTTGCGGATGTAATTAAAATCTTTTATTTTATTTCATTTCATTAGCTTACTACCCCATTTTCCCTATTACTATGAAAGATTTATCTATTTTTGATGGAAGCATGAATAAGATAACTTGTTGAGCATGTAAATGATATACTCCAATTTAGGTGGCACAAAGCCAACATGTTGGTCACGTTAAAGGACAAGTTAACTTAGTTAGAATAGATTTTATTCTTTCTTGAAAAGGAATTTGTTTTCCACTAAAGTTTATGTGCGATCAAGTCTTAGCTGACTTAAATAAACTCAAAATTCAATGATGGATGTTCCTTCAAGGGGTGTACTAATGTGGATATAAGAGGTAAATTCTTCAAGCACAAAATCTCAACCTTTAGCATGTAAATTATCTAAATGATAATTTTGTTGCTTTCATACTGTAAACATGCACAAACTAGTAATGATGAACATACAACAAAAATGAATTTCAACTTTTTAAAATAGGAAGTAAGATTGAATATTAATAGCCAAAAACTAATTTTATTCTAATCTAAATAGATTTCAATAAAAAATCAAAAGGTTAAAGGTAAGAGAATGAAAAGAAATAAAGCTTGTGTTGTCCTAAATTCAATTTTGATTAAGTAAAACAATAAATATGATTCAAAAAAAGTCTTGGCTTGATTGGTATTCAAACAATTTGAGGCCTAAAATGGTGCAATATTCAAAGGAAAATAAACTATGAGCAAACTACATGCAACCACCATTAGCTAGCGATTTTGTTTTTCCATTGTTAGTAATAATTCGTTGTTTTCCCAAAGGATGGTGTATTTGGCAAACAATGGTTATGTAAAATCTTAGCGAATGTTTAACTCTAGTAGACAACTGATATACTAATTGAACCACTTTCCTAGGTTGGACATTGTGAACGACTATATTAGCTATGAAAATACGCCTTAGTGATTAAGCGATAAAATAAACTATTTGTATAAATTTATCTAGTGATAAAATAGCCAGTTAGCTAGGGGAAGAAGCAACAAGAGTTAATTTTATTTTAGTGCTCTATAATAGAGAATGCATGTTGCATCAATTTTGTTGATTGCTTGTTGATGATACTTCATTTTATATTATGTTGAGTATCAATTAGTTCCCCAAATATGAGGAGCAAGGGACCACTTCATTAGCTTGGGTGGAATTTTTATGTCCTTTTGGCTTAATTGGTATGTTTTATTCAATAGTTATACTTTTTAGTTTAATTTTTATCTTGCATTACAATTAGATTATCTTGATTTCTTGAGTTTGTCTTAAGCATTAGTTAGCTAAAAATTATTAGTCTTTTAAGCATGAATGAATGATCAAATATTATAAGCATATAAGTTAATGTTATTTAGATTCTCATAATTGTTACTTTATCTTTTATAAAGATTGACTGTGTTACTTTTATGTAGAGAGCAATGTGTTACTTTTATACAAGAAGAGTGTATTAATTTTGATTTCATAGCAAACCTTGGAAAACCATACAAAATCAAAACCCTTATATATCCTAGCATATATAGACATTTGATGCCATCCTGGGATAATAAACTAAAGTGAGAGAATAAAAAAACTCATTATTGAATGACACAATCAAGAAACTCTATAAGTTTAGGATCCACTTGTAGGGAAACCTTTGGGATTTTTCTAAGGCCAAATCTATGTTTGATGTGATTTATATGCTCACCTTCCTAAACTATTTGCATACATTCAATAAAAAATGAGTAAGAGATTGTAAAAAAATAAAACCTAAGCTAACTGAGGTGCAAAAGATTTCTTCCATGCGTAATCGAAATAAAATGAACACACACAATGTTTTCTAATAGCTAGAAAATGAATATGGTTTTGACCTAACATATAAGCACTCAAGAATAAGATATACAAAAGAAACAAGAAAAAGCAAAATTAGTCACAACTTTATTGTATATATCATAAACCCTCTATATAGATATGCTTAATCAAAAGAGGCTTGATGCCATTAACAACATGACTCAAGGTTTAAGTCTAGATTATTACATAAAAGAAAAGTGAAAGGAAAATACACACAAGGTCAGGTATTAGGTATGAGTAGGTAGTTTTTAATACCTTACAATGAAAATGAAACCACTATTTATAATCAAAAATAGGATTTTTAGGCATAAAAACCATACAAGCAATTCAAAATTTTCTTCACAAATCAAGTGGGGATGGTCTACATTCAATATAGATAGCCTTCAAAGTCTCTAAATTTGGAGTCATTAGTGTTGAAGGGTTCAAGACCTCCAAAACTAGAGCTTTCATTGCAATTGTCTTTAAGACATCAACATATTTCCTTGGATTACCATGCCCAAAATGGGGTGGATAGATAGACTTACAAAATTTTGTATTTGTTACCTTTATGATCCCAATTGTCTCCATTTTGGAAGGTTGCACATAGATGTTACCTATAATAAGGGTATTTGTCTATCATGGAGGTCCCTTGTTTATGAAAGGTAAAATATTTATGATAATATTTGGAAGACCGTTGTCACATTTTTTGAAATAAGTTGGATGAGGTAGTTTCTCATTCGATTAGATGACTATTAAAAATCATTGATGATTCATCATTTTTTGCAAGCCATCAGATTGGTTGATCTTTGATTGTTGGTTTCTCCTAATTGTAGAGTAGGGATATCATGTGGCTTCCATGTATATGGTTGTTGAGGGCTCGATCGAATATGGATGAATTAATTTACAAGGCCAAACAAATGTTTAAGATATGCCTTACGACTATTGAATTTTCTACCCTTCGATAAATGGTATGGGTTGCCCTTTAGCTATAACTAAAAAGACTATTGGAGATGATGCAGGTAATTGGTCACTTTTAGTTAACACCAAAAAGTCAATTGGGGATGGCACAGGTTGTTGATCATCAAAAATAAAATGGTCTATAGAACTTTGCAATCTTTTGTAAGTTATCACATTGGCTGATCTCTAATTGTTGGTTTCTCTTGATTGTAGAGTGGGAAGATCATGTGGTTTCCATGTGTATGGTTGTTGAGAGCTCGATCGAATATGGAGGACTTGATATACGAGGCAAATAGATGTGCAATATATGCCTTATGACGTTTGAATTTGCTACCCTTCAACCAATAACAAGGGTTGCCCTTTAGCTATCACCAACTCTTAGAGATGATGCAGGTCTTTGACTAGTTTTAGTTATAATAAAAAAGGCAATTGGGGATGCCACAAGTTGTTGATCATCAAGATCAAATGGTCTATAGAACTTTGCAATTTGGGTGCTCCAATATCCTTGCTTTTTCTTGGGCCATTTATGCCTAAGAGCTCCTTAAGACAACATGGATCATTGATCATCTAGATCAAATAGTTTGCATGAATTTGTGATTCATATGCCTATATATTCATTTCAAATCTATGTAGAACATTAGGTCTTTTTTATATCCAATATTAAATATAGATATTCTCTAGATGTGTGTCTTGATGGGATGTTACTTACTTCTTTCACTAGTCATCGATGTGTCTGCCACATGTCTAAGCCTTGCCCAATGGTAAGGTTCTCCTTTGACAACTCCTTTGATATCTTTATGGAATAACATGGGTTGTCATATGAGCAATCAACAACTCATGGAGCTTCAAGGTTCCTTTACCCACTTTTCCTTGGATCGACATAAACCATAGATGTAGGAAACCAATGGTGAACATTGCTTTTATTTTCTCTATTGACTATTTCCCCTAGAAATTAGCATCTGCTATAGATCAAGAAAATCAATGGTGAGAATTGATTTTGTTTTCTCTATTGACTATTTTACCATAGAAATTAGCATCCATTGTAGATCAAGAAAATCACCATCATGCAAGGCTTTGAGAATTCTTCATGGTCCTTTTGGCTTCTCCAACCAACACTCATCATTGATCAATGATCAAACAACTTGCACGGTATGAAGAAATTTTAGAGCTAAAATTCAATACCCATTGTAGATTACAAAATTGATAATGCACTTTGCTTTCACCTACAAAACTAATCCACCAAGGCTTATTTGCAAAATCAACCAAGTAAATAATCCTCTTTGGTATTACGATTTTCACTACAATGACCAAGGGAGATAATGAAGAAAACTTCATTGTACAATATATTAAATAAATTGTAATAAATTATTATATAAGACCTATGGGTCGTAGTTAACCTTGTTATGATTAGACCCTCTTTATAGCTTGTAATTAATGTAAATCCCTCTTGTTATGTTGGCTTAGGTTAAACTTTATGATGTAATTAGGGTTCTAATATTGTTATAAATATCCCTTTCAAGTTCTTATTTGATTATCAATGTTGTATAATCTAATCTATGCAAGAGTAGAGAAAATATTCAAAATGAAGATATAGCAGAGATTAGCAAGTGAATAAATAAATCTATGACAAATGATTAGAAACTAATAAATAACTACAAATTATTGTAAAAGAATGAAACTAAGCACAAGACACAATTAGATGTTTGTAAATAAGGATTAGAAATGCTAGAGACAAAGGAATATAAAGATTAGCAGTTGTAATAAGAGAAACCAAGTATTAAAAAGGCCTTAAACACGAGAAAAATGCATAAATAAGAAGCAAAGGAGATGAAAAAGAAAGATATCTAAGAATTTTACTGCCTAGTGGAGCCTCCTCCTTACACCAAGACAATCCCCTTGCCTAGTGCCTATTTTCCTTGCTTCACTTGCCCCAAATACTTAATTCAAATACCCAAATGTAAAGAATGAGAGAATGATAATGAGAGTAAATTTTGGCAAACTGTAGCTATCTCAAAATTTCTTATTGAATACCTCTCCCATGATATCTATTTAAATATTCTTGGGAGGAATAATCCTTGAAGAAAAAAAGAGTGAAAGATTCCATTTGGATAAGGTAAGAAATTAAAATTTTATAGGCCTAAGGAGAGGATAGAGCATGCACAATTAGACTATTAGACTAGTGAGTGGGATGACAGAATTTGTGTGCTTTTGGATCATGTCACAGAGATTCCACTCATGTTTACAAAAGTACTAGACTTTGTAGAAGTGTTGGTGTAGAACTTTTGCATCCAAGTGATACTTTTGTTCAATGGCCATGTAGACTAGTTAAAACGTTGAAATAGGTTTGTTTTGCAAAAGTATCAAAGTCAGGTAAAAGCACTAGCAGTGCTTTTGCAATGAGTGGTGCTTTTACAAAAGCACCTGATTTGGATGGATTAAGGTCTTTGAATAATGATATGTTGTTTGGTGCTTTATTAGGAGATATAGCTTACTAGGAATGTCAAAAATTGGATGTCTACATTTTACCTCATTTTGATGTGTTTATTGTATAAAAAATGCATCAAAAACTTGTCATGACTCTAATTTTGATACCAATATGTTTGTTGACATTGAAATATGTTATATTAAAGAAATGTTTGACAAATAATTTGATTAAATTTTTTTGGTAATTGATTAGTCTCATTATTGCATGTGTGTCTCGTAATTGATGCCCTAGGGATGTCTCACAATTAATGCCCCATGGGTGCCCCCTATAGATTTGTCTCAAAATAATTGTTTTGAGAGAAAACTTGATAAGATGGGGCACATAGTTGGTTGGAACATAAGCAAAAGATATGGGGTAGGTGGGTGGGTAAAAGAAGTAGAGGGGGTAAAAATGGGTTCATTTTTACCTTTCAAGATTCCTTGTCGAGATAGAGCTTAGATTACTAATTAAAATTTAATGGAAACTTTCAGGAGACTAGTACATCATATAGACAATATTCAAGGGACAATTCAAGCACCAACAAAGGGCTTGTGGGTATGTTTCAAATTCTTATTTAAAAATTTGTGGTTTTAGGGTATATTTAGAAAATGTGGTGTTTTTGTATGTTGTAGTGCTTTTGCCAATAATGCTTTTGCTATAGGAAATGCTTTTGTAATTAGCAGTTTCTCTTCAGTTGATGCTTTTGAAAATATTAGTGCTTTTAATTTTTGTAGACTAAAGGATTGTAAAATATGATAAATTATGCTAATTTGGTCTCTTGTCATGGTTTATAGGGTTTAAGAGTGTGAGATTATCAAGAGTGGTGTCCTAGCACCCTAGGGGTGACATTAGATCTGATAGATGACACAAATATTTGGGTGTTGGCGGTGACTAGTTTGTTCCATGTGGTAGTGATACCTAAGGTGGACTTCAATTAGTCATTACTCATAGCATTACCAAAGATATGGTACTCGAAGATGAGTATAATTTAGTTATCGATAGGGGAGATCACTATTACACTAGAGGAAGTCTAGCATATCCTTCAAGTTTTTTTCAAGGAGCTCTTATCTATCCAGGGAGTGATAAGAGGGTATGCATGGGGTTACTGATGGGAGATAGGGGGTATTCTAAAATTGGGTTGGGGATATGTGTTAATGATGCTTATCAGGAAGGCAATTTAGATCATTTTATACCTCTACTATGCACCATAATATCAAGGATTTTAATATTCAATAAAAATAAACAAGTGTTGACTTGGGGATGGGGAGAGGTGATAGTGAGGTTATGGGACCAACAAACTATTTTTACCTAAGGATCGACCATCTCGAAAATACTGTATAAGACTCTTCATCGAGTGATTTATTAGAGTGGGAAGAGTCTAGTCTATTGCATTTTTCTCTAGTTATGGGCCTCTAATATATAGTTATTAGAGACCATAGGTTTACAAGGAGCAAAGGTGTGACTCTAGGAGTCTTGCATTGTATATATGGAGAGGGAGATGCAAATCTAATAGAGGGATATTGGATCTTGCCCAAAAAGTGATAGATGATCTTAACGAATTTTAGGTGACATGGAAGCCATGGAGAGGCCACTTCAAATGGGATGAGGATGACTAGAAATTGACCTGAGTGAAGAGGACTCAGTAGGTACATTATGGGGACAAAGAGTATGGGATTTATTGTTTTTATACAATTGGTTTGGTAGTATACATCAGAGATCGGCTATAGGCGAAGAGTGGTTATAACAAACTACTCGAGAGAGGTATTTTGGAGGACCTCTCGATATTTTATCCTTTATAGAGAAGGATGTTGATGATCCTTTATTCCTTGAATGAGAGAGATGACATGGATGTTGACAAGGGGTACATGAGGTGGTATGTTGAGTTTTTCTTGAGGCAAGTGACTCTAATTGCATAGAATCTAGAATGGGTTGAGGTAGTAGACGAGATAGCAAAGATATTGAGAGATTTCCATCATGGGTTGGGATGAGATGTTGTGACACATCGAGCCACTAAACGAGCTCAAGGGTTTAGGTAAAGGGATCAACTAGGGTAGAGACACTCCTGGGTCAAGTGTGCAAGTTCATTTAGATATGTATCCATTAGAGATCATGACCCCTATGTAGGGGGATTTAAAGGAGATTAACCTAATAGATCTAGGGAGGAGGAACTATGGGTTGAGATGGAGGTTTTGATGTAGAGCTTCCTTGAGTTGATGGTACAACTAGTGAACATAGAGGTAGCTAGGTCATGAGGATATGGATAGATTAGAATGAGAATGAGATGAGTCTATCGCTCATCTATAGGTTGAACTTACTTATGTATGAGGAGAGAATAAGCAACTTATATAATAAAGGGATGAGGCCAACTCTAGAGCAATAACTAGAGGTATTAGCATAGCAGTTATGTGGGTGATATTGGGCCTAACATAGTAGTGGGTGACTCTACTGAAGGGAGAAGTTGATTTGATGCATGTGGAGGTGAGTGTAGTATATCTAGAGGTTGAGGAGGAGAGCGACTAGGCTAGAAATTACCAACTACTTTATCATATAACAATGTTGGCATCTCAAAGGGGGTCATTGTTGACCCGCTAAAGGGATCACGCCAGGTTGTACCCTATTATGAAGTAGTCATAGATATCAGTTGGGTTTTAACCTACTCCATATACATATAGGTAGGACTAGGAATATGAGGTTAAGCACACCAATTTTGATACTTGTAGTGCATCGTCTCTCAGGAGTAGGGCCGAGTGTACCAATTTTGGTATTGGGAGACACAAGACTTGCGACTATGTATTATTTCAAGGTATTTATGCATTAATAATATTGTGTGATTAAGTTGTGTATTTATTTTTGATGTTGTATGGTGATTTTATGATACCAATATGATGTTTGATGTCTTAAAATTTTGGATTTAAAATTAGGAATAAATTTATGTTGTTCTTCAAATATCAAAGTTGAAATATTTGATAGATTATATATAAATCAAAGAATGAGGTATGATATGGTTTTGATGAACTAAAAGCGGTTTAGTATTTTTTACGAATTTAATCTATATATAAAATATTGATAGAGAAATAATGACATGGGTTAAAAAGGGTAAAAATAAAATACAATTGAGGAAATAATGAATGACTAATGCTTAAACCAAATTGGACTTATGAATAAAGTTAAAGGTGTACTATAACCATTCAGAAATTATTCAACAAATTTTGTGAGGATTTTTTAAATTGGTGTAAATTTTAGGATAAAAGATTTTGGGAAATAAGAAAATTATTGTAAAATTCTTCACTTCCTATAAATGTGATGAAATGTGTTTATACGAGGATTACTATGATTGGAGAATGTAATGGACCCTTTGCTAAGAAAATTTGGCAAGTGGAGGTATTCCTTAACAAATTTATTTGTATTTGAAATTATTTGAAAATAAAGTTATTAGTGATGAAATAATACGTTTGGTTTAAGTGAAATTGATTCTTGAAGGGACAACAAATATAAATGTTTAAATGATTTATATATGTAGTCAAAAGGATAAATTTATTTTTAAATATATCTAACTCTGCCATTAGATGATTGAGAGATGAAATTATTGTATAAAAAGAAAATGTAAAAAAGAAAGGGATTACAAGAATGAAGGAAACACAAGATAAAGTAGGCATTTAAAAAAATGTTACTCAAGCGGTGGTCTATAACTAGATGATGAAAACACATTTTTTATAGGAAAAAATAAGATTTATTTTGGTATTGAGTGGTGACCTAAAAGTCTGATAATGGATAAGTGCTCAAAAGAATAGTCCCCTTCTTGAGTGGTTCTAGTATTGCTATAGGGTTTTGACATTAAATATCTTAAAGGATCTAGTATTGCTATAACATAAGTCTTTTGAATAAGCATATAATGCCCCAACTTTTGAGAAGAAAATACTACTACTAAACACAACTTTTATAATGGTGTATAATAAGTTTCATAGCTAACCAAGGTTCTACTAATGTAGTAGATGGCCCTTTCTCAATGTTGGTTGTCATATTGAACTAGCATAACTCTAAGGGTATGATTAGTGGTTTCAACATATAACAATAGTGGTTGGGTCATATTCATAGGTATAAGGACAAATGGTTTAAAAAGGTATGTTTCAAAGCTTTAAAAGCATTTTGACACTCATCATCCTAGCTGAACTTAGTGTCCTTATTTAACAACTTAGAAAAAGGTTGACAGTTATTAGCAAGTTGTGAGATAAATCTTTGAAGGGATTACAATTTTCCTTGAAGGCTACGAAGTTTGGTAAGATTTATGGGGGGTGACAAGTTTATGATTACTAAAATTTTAGTGGAATCCACCTCAATTCCACAATGATACAAAATTAATCCTAACTATTTTCTTGATGTAACTCCAAATATGAGCTTTTGAGGCTTCAATTGACTTTGTACTCTTATAATCGCTCAAAAATACATTGTAGGTATTAGGTGTGATCTTCACATTTTATGGATTATCCTAGAAGATCATCTACATAATATTTTATGATATCATGCATGAGGTCATGAAAAATTGAAGTTATAGCCCTTTGATATGTTGCTCCAACATTTTTCAAGCCAAAGGATACGACTTGGTAACAAAATGCACCCCAAGTTGTAATGAAAGTCATTTTGGGCCTGTCCTTAGGGGGAAATGTTTATTTGGATGTACCCTAAAAACCCATCCATTAGGGACAATATTTCAAACCCCAAAGTGAAATCAACTATCATATCTATGTTTCGTAAAGGAAAGTTATATTTCGGGTATGCTTTGTTTATATCCCTAAAATCCAAGCAAATTTTAATAGATCCTTCTTTCTTCGCAATAGGCTCTTTATTGGAGATCCAAATTGAATAATCTATTGCTTTAATAAAACCAACATCTAAAAGTTTTTGAAGTTCAACTTTGACTAAGAGGGTGACCTTAACGTGCATTTTTCATAAACTTTGTTTAATTGGTTTGGCATTGGGTTGTACAACAAGATGATGTCCAACTAGATATGGGTCAAGCCTAGGCATTTTTACATAATTTCAAGAAAAAATATTGCAAAAATATTTTAAAAGATCGATGTATTCTATTTGTTCATTATCTTTCAATACTATACCCAACTTTAATATTTACGGGTTTTCTTTAGTACCAATGTTAATTTCTATGGTTTCTTCAATTAATATTTGTAACTCATATTTGAATTAAGGGGTAGTAGGTAATGCTCCTAAATTTTTAATTTTTTTATGGTCTAATTATATTTGTTTTAGCTTGGGTAAGTGTAAGGAAGTGAGATTGTTAGCTTTTGATGCTTAATACTTAAAGCAAAATAACCACAATATCTAAAATAAAGTTGTATGAAATATAATTCAATGGCAATATTCTAAACATATAAAACTCATAAATAACTTCTGCAACAACTCATAAAAATTCCATTAATAAATACTCATGAAAATAGTATCTTGATATAATAAAGATCTCCAAGACACCATACATCCACACACTCTCACTCTACATTGTGTCTCATACACACAAAAACACACACATAGATACATATATAATGGAATGTGACTCTTCATATGGAGTACTCTTGGCTTTCACTCTTCTTGAGACTCTTTACTTTCCTACTCTATGGACTCATTTGCACATGGACTACTATGCACATTTACTTTATTAAATACTTGTCCATTTATTACATTGCATAAAGTAAATACTCACACTCTAATCTAGGACACTCTCCTAATATAAAGATGTACCCAAGGTGGTACATTAGCATGTACCAAATAATGTAATATACACTAACACCCCCTTGTATTACATTATTTGGTTATTGAAGACTTTAGTCTTCAATATAGTCTTCATATTTTGTCTTGAATCTATCTGTAGTAAATTTATATCTGGAGCCTTCAAATACGTATATTATTTTGGTTTTATCTTCACCTTACCTTTTGTACGATTCTTTTTCTTACTTCACATTTTCTTTCATTTCTGTATTTTTATTGATGGTATGTCTTTGACAATGGGTTAGTAAATCATCACAATAATATGACCTTTTTTCAAATGACTCTTCTTTGAGATCATTTATTTCAACTTGTATCTTTTCTTGACAAAGTTCAAAGATAATTAATGAAAGATACATCATTAGACATTCTTCTAAAGTGAGTACAATGATATTTTGAGATTCCCAATAAGATCTAAAAAGATTCTCATGAAGATATCCCATAAAAATAGTAAATTTTCCTTGTTTATATTTAAAAATAAATAAAATCAATTTATCTTTTAGAACATAAAATATTTGATCTCCATCAATGTTGGATATTAAGCCATGTGAATAAAACCTAAGTGCATGTAACATTTCTTCACTATCTTCATTAAATACTTTCTTCACTATTTCATCCATAGTCCTATAGCTTTGTATATTTTAAACCTTTGAAGTAGAATTCCTTATAGCTCCCTAGGATTTGTATGAACAACTTAAAGATAATTTTTCAAATCTCTAAACCTTTGAGGTTGACTACCTTATGTCTCCCTAGTTTTGAATGTATTGTCCCACCTTGATAAAACCTTTTCAACTTCTAAATTTTAAGTTGAATTTGAGTATATGATCAAATACTAACTTTCAATTCTTCAAATCTTGTAGTATATCTTGTATTTCCTAATGTTTGGATAATGATCAAACAATAGTTTTGACAAAGGTTTCAATTATTCAAATCTCTAGGTTGAATTCCTTTTATCTCCCAAATTTCAAAAATATAATTTCTCAATTCTAAATTTTACAAACATGTGCTGGTGTTGAATTCCTTATACCTCCCTAATTAGAAATTCTATAAAAAGATATTTACAAGTTTTGTATTCCTAATTTGATGTAGGAAACCTTATTTCTCCAAAATTATTAATTTGCAAATATTTCAAATTGTTTTGCAAACTCAAATAATCTAATTATAGAACTTCAAATTAATTTCTCAATTTTTCAAATCAAATTTTTAAATTCTCATAAAAATTTCCAAATAGCAATAATGTTTCTAAGGTTTCAAATTTCACTTCTATATCTTATCTCTCCAATAATCAAGCAAATAGATTAATTTATCTTCAACCTTAGAAAATAATAATATTACCCAACCTTATAACTCATAACTTGGGCAAATAATAAAATTTTAAATAAATTGCTTTACCTCCAAACTTGAGGCATGAAATATTTGAAATTCCCTTGAATGGAGATTTTCCATGAAATCTCACTCCTTTATTGCGCATATGGTACTTCTCTCCACTCTACCATGCTTAGACCTAATGATCCATGAATATGAATGAATATTCCATGCTCTGTTCGATGCTAGATGGTCAACAAAGCTAAGTTTAAACTTTGGATGGTGCTCTTCTTCAACTAACAATTCACGTTGTTGTTCAATGATAAAATCAAAATTTGAATTCTTATTATTCCTTCACGTTGCTAATGCATACCTTAAACATTCTGATTCTCCCCAAGGTGATTGGTATTCTATTTCTGAGATTCCAAGTAGCAAATAATGTCTTTACCTCTTTAAATGAGCACTTGATTCCTCCTGCACTTATTCACTATGTAACACTTAGTTATGAGCAATATGAATATTTTGAAAATGTTATGACATCTTGGATTTTTCATACACGATGTGGCATCATAAAACTTGTAACTTCATTGTCCACTTGTGTGATGTGATCTCTTGGTGCTTGATTCACCCTAATTCTCCCTTCTTCAATGTTCTAACTTCTCCATGCTCGCCCTTTGATGTCCAATGAATGTATTTTTTGCTACCTGTTCGTATACCACACTTTTACTCCTTGGATGGTACTTATTGAAGGTGTCAATGCTCCACTCCTTCACACTCAAACTAGTTGTACAACTTTGGTGGCTCTATCTTGGTGAATCTTTCACCTCTTTGGTGGTTGTTCAAATATTTCCATGGTAGCTCTTTCTCCTCTATGTTCAATGGCTTTGATGACTTGGGCTTCACTCTAGGTGGCTCTTTCTTTATTAAGGTGGCCTCTTCTATCCTCTTTCTCCTCCTTAGCTCTCACTGAATTCTATCTTTGAATTTGGCCTCTTTGTTGACCTCTTCTTCAAGAATCTAAATGTCTTGAAGTCTTCAAAAAATACTTTCTCAAATTTGGCAAAATTCTTGCCAAAAATCTTCTTTAATTAGTTTCACAAATCCTTTTGGGCTTGTTGTTGAGTGACAACAATTTTTGTGTACCTCTTTTCAGGACTTTCTTCTTCTTGAAATATTCTTCCTTAAATTTTCTTCAAATCTTCTCCAATGGCCACTTCTTCAAATTTCTCAATAGGGATTCTCTAGCCTTCTTCTTACTCCTAAATTCACTTGAAAACTCTTCTCTTGGATTTCTAAATTCTTCATTCTTCTATCTTCTTTTCCAAATCTACAATCTGCTATGGGGACCTCTTTCTTGGGTCTCCTCAATATTTAATTTGTAGTCTTCAATATTCAATGGGGACCTCTTTCTTGGGTCTCCTAAATCTTATATCTTCAATCTCCAATGGGACCTCTTTCTTGGACCTTCTTAATCTTCAATGTCTACTCTTTTGTTGCAACTCAAAACTAATCCCTGCATGAGGAAAGCACATAGAATTTTAGGCAATCGAAGGTGAAATTCTTCTCTATCTATTGTAGGAAGCTTCTCAACTTATGAGAACTAATTTTTTGCAACAAAAACTTAGATAACAACAATCAAATACATCCAAATCTCCAAAATTTTAAAATCAATAAACTTCACTAGTTGTTCTTCAAACTAGTGGAAAGAAATCTATGTTGAGTCCTAGTCTTCACAAGTTTTCTTGCAACCCTGTGGAAATACTAGAGCCAAATAACAACTTTCAAATTTTGTAAATGAAATCTCCCTATCTGCTATCAATCACCATTGTGGCTCTAATACCACTGTTAACTTTTGATGCTTAATACTCAAATCAAAATAACCACAAGATCTAGAATAAAGTTATATGAAATATAAGTCAATGCTAATATTCTAAACATATAAAACTCATAAATAAATTTTGCAACAACTCATAAAATTCTATTACTCATGAAAATAACATCTTGATAGAATAAATATCTCTAATACACCATACTTCCACACACTCTCACTCTACATTGTGTATCTCACACACACACATAGACACATATATAATGAAATGTGACTATAGAGTACTCTTGGCCTTCATTCTTCTTGAGACTCTTCATTTTCCTACTCTATGGACTCATGTGAACATGGACTATTATGCACATTTACATTATTAAATACTTTGCACATTCTAATAATACTTGTGCATTTATTACTTTACTTAAAATAAATACTCACACTCTAATCTAGGACACTCTTTTAATCTAAATATGTACCCAAGGTGGTACATTAGCATGTACCAAATAATATAATATACAATAACAAAGATTAAATATTTTAGTGAGATATTTCTTAACACAAGCGTCATATTGGTCAAAAGGACCATATGAGTCTTCATATACGCATGATATTAACTGGGGTGGGCTATAGTTAATAAATTAACACTAGAAAAATACAACATTTTGTGAGGTTCTATATTAAGAAGGGACTATAATTTATTTTCATATTCATCACCCCATTTCAATCTGTGTAAAATATTTGTATATTGGCCTCATCATCTTCCTCTAGCAAAGGTAATGGATTATTCTTACTAAGGATGTATCCTATACCACAATATCTTGGCTAAGGTTTAGTTTCTATTGGTTCCTTAATGCCTTGTTCGAATTGACCTAAACCCTTTGTTTGATATCCCATGTTACTTAAAATTCGTTTAGGAGTAAGATATGTAGGAAACATATAGAATGAAGCATATGCCTTCTTAGTTGGAAAAGGGTTACCATCATGAATTTATTCATCGTGAGTGGTGCCATAATACATAAAAGAAAAATTTGGGCTTTTAATCCCTTTCTATTAGGTAAGCCTATAACATGAGGGGAAAGGAAGAGGCTAACTAAATATGCAAATAGATCCTTATTTTTATGGATTAAATTAATTTATTCTTTTTTTGGAGATTGATGGTCATTAAAATTGATAAGGGGCTCTTTAGATGCCTTGTAATTTGTATTTGAATGTGAAAGAAAAATGGATTTAAGGGATGAACAAAGGTTGAGTCCTAATTATATTTCGTCTATTGTTTGGCAATAAGGGAAAGGTTCTAGATCAACAAGAATGCTAATAATCCTTCCTTGGTGTTCATATTTTATACATTTATGAAAGGTGAAAGTAACTACCTTCATAGCATGGATCCAAGGTCGTTCCAACAAAATATTAAAATTTACATCACATAGGATAACATAAAAAATGGTATTGAGAGTCTGAGGACCTAATTTAAGAGGTAAGGTTATAGTGCTAGTGACCTCTTATTCCTAATTGTCAAAATTCCTAATGAGAAGGCTACATTCATGTAAATCATCCTTGCTTAATCTAAAATGTTGGAGAAATTTCACATTTTTTTTTAAGCAAAAAACCCCTTGTGGGGCCGCCTTGGTCTGAGAGACCACAAACATGGGGGTTCTACACCGTCAAAGTCACCCGAGAGTCGCACCCAACCCTGCCCACACCAACATTATCAATTGGATTTTGGATACCCAATTTAGATTTTTGGTAGGGTGGAGATTTGAACCTGGGACCTCCCTTGGAGGATTGCCCTCTCCTCTCCAAATCACCTACAACACTTGGGTAAAAATAATTTATAGTGGAAAACACCCCTTTCGAGGTGCCACTTTCAATAGGTTGGGCATAGGAGGAATGGAGCCTTGTCGGCCTCTACCAGCACATAGAACATTCCTAACTATACCATATATCTACAGGATGGAGAAAAGGGGAATGGAACTTAGGTCGGCCTCTACTAGCACCCAGGGCATTTACCACTGCACCACAACAAGCAAATGAGAAATTTCACATTACAGATATTAAAAGCTAACCCATTATCTACCAAAACCCTCTTGATGAGTTTTTCTCCAATATAGGCCATTATATAAAAATGTAGATCTCTCGACATCGAATTTAAAGGCATGTCTATTTCATGAAATATCAATATAGCAATATTTACTTTAATTAAATCCATTATATTGGTGATATCATTGGGTGGCAAATCTAGAGAGACTTCTTGTTCACTTAAAATTTTAAGCAATATATCCCATTGGGTGGAAAATCTAGAGAGACTTAAACATCACCCTCCTTGACAATACCATATTCACACTCTTCATGTTCAATTATGCTCTAATGAAGTAAGCAATACGTTACAAAATATCACAGGTCCCAATATAAAATAACCATAATTGTAAAGGTCAAAATAATAGTATAAGAGTAGATTAATATATGAGAAAATTAATATGTATATCAAGGCCTATATAATAAATAAAATAACATTTATTTATATACTGAAATATGAATGTAAGTGGATTGAGTCATTTATAAACTATGCATGAAGAAAAATTTACAATATTAATTGCTCAAAAATCTGTATACAAGATTTATTCTTTTTCTTCCTAATACAACCCTATAATCTAATGTTTGTGTTACATTCTTATAAAAAACTATCTCCATAATATAGTCATAGTAATATGACTCTTCAAGTACTTGACTATTTCTCTCCATATGATAATTACTATGACCTTTGGCTTATTAACTTACCACTTGAATACTAGACTTTCCACTTTCTTTTACATGGATACTTGATCCTAAGGCAGTTGCACACATAAACATGACTCTTACACTTCTACATGCACTCCTAATCTAAGACACTTGTGCACATCCTCACATTATATATTTGTACCCTTACATACCTGACACTTTTGCACAATCTCTCAATCTACACTTGCACTCTAACTTCCATGAAACTTGTGCATTTCTTACACATTTCACCCTTACATGACACTTATATAAAAGGGTAAATATAAATCAAACTTCTAAACTAAATACTCAGCCCTAATCTATTACATATTTACAATTTTACCATGAAGGTACCATGGGGGTACATTAGCATGTACCAAATAATGTAATATTCCTCAACACCCCCATGTATTACATTATTTTGTCATTGAAGACCTTAGTCTTCAATCTAGATTTTTGTGTTTGTCTCCAATATTCATGTGACCTTGCACTGTTCATGAGCCTTTTCTTGAGATTCATCTTCAACTTCTTTGAATTCAACTCTGAGTTATTTTTCATCTCCATTCTTTAATTCTCTAGGCTTTGGATATTCATGATATGGATCACGAGCTTCTTGAGCTTATTCTTCTTTAGCTTCAGTTTCATATGCATGAATAGCTTGAGATTTTTATTTGTCCTTTGATATATATGACTTATTTCTCATTACTCTATAAGATAATTTTGGATCATATTTGATCCATTTTCCTTTTCCTTGTTTTCCAAATATTTTATCATAAAATGTTTTACCTTCAATTTTGTCCTGCATTTTAGAAATAGAACACTTTGCTCTATTGTTAGGAATTGCTTCAAAAATAATTTTTTGAAAAATATTGTCTAATATGAATAATAGCATCCTTTCAAATATTCCATAATATTTTCCTTTGTACCAACAAAATGCTAGAGAATGAGATTTTTTTTTTCATAATTTACATGGATAGATATTCCAACAACTTGCTTATTTATGTCCAATTCTATTGCAATAATTACACTTTAACTAAATGCAATATTGTTTCTTTGATTTATGCTTTCTTGTTAGTACTTCAAGTTCTTATATCTTCTTGAGAAAACAACATAGCCATTGATGTACTATTAAGGCTATTCTTCCTTTATTTTCCCTATAAATAAGTTGCAAGATTTGATAATCTATGACATTTTGAGTAGTTATAAATTTTGTGATAGAATCTATTTTTGATGTACTATCAAATTGAGATTTAGTAGCAACAATATCTAATTTTGAGCTCTCAAGTGTATTTAGTGATCTTGTTATTTTCTTCTTTTGATCAATATCGTCTATCAAATTTTGAAGACAAAACTTTAACTTGTTCAATATTTCTTCACTATCCTCATTGAATGCATTTCTAATAATTTTTTTCATGGTATGATTCAATAATTTATTTTCTTTGAGAGAGAAATCCTTATAATTCCCAAATTAAAATAATAATTCAAATATAAAATTTGTAAATTCTAAATTTCTAATCCTTTGATTTTAAAAACCTTTTAACTCCCTAGTTAGATTTGCAAAATTTCAATACTTCAAATTTTAAAAACTACAAATTTGAAAAACTCAAAATTTTCAAAATTTTAAAAAACTTTAAAACTTTTAAATATCTCAAAAACTTTAAAGCTTAAAAAATAACTTCAACTCAAAAATTAAAAAACCATTGACTCCTTATATCTCCTTTCCTTTCTAAATTTTCAACCTTTTAAATATTAAAAGTGCAATACTAGAAAAACTTTGATCATAACCTTATAACTTTAAAAATTTAAACCTTAATGCATTATTCAAATTTATTCCCTCCAATATAATATATGCTAAATATAATGATGTTACCTGATGATTCATCAACGATAATATAGTTGATTGGTTGGTGTAACATTTTAACATTCTACACTTTCGCTAACTCCACTATCATTGGCTAGTGTAACACTTTAACATTTTGTGCTCTCATTCTTGCATGGACATCTTTGATTCAATTTATAGATCATTCAACTTATCCTTAGGTTCCTAGTTTTCCTTCCTTTCCAACATCTTATGTACACTCAAGTGCTTGGTTTGTCTTCCTTTTTAATTTCTTACTTCTGGTTCATTCAACCAGATGCCTGGTTCACATTTTCCTCTTTGGAGAACCGACATCCTTCTTCTGGTTTATGCACTCAAGGATATTGTTCACTGTTTCTTCTGGTTTACCTTCTCTTGCTTGATACTAATATTCTTAGCCTAGTTAGATTTCCTAGCCTTTTTAGATCACCTAGATGGTTTACCTAACCTTTGTTGGATTGCCTAGTCTTGTTGGTTTGCCTAGCCAATTCATCTATATTAGCCTCTTGGGCCTATTTCCTCTATATTGACCTATTGAGCCTTTTTCTTCTATGTTACAATAAGTATCTACCTTGAGGAACCTGCTTCAAAAAATGATCCATGGCCAAGACTAAAATGATATATAGATATATTCATTTAGTCTAGTTCTTCAATGTATCCTGGGAAGATGCTTCCCTCTTCTCTGCTCTGTAATATTTTACTGCTTCTTCAAATATGTCAAGTTCAATTTGACCTGATTCTTCATTGTCCTTTTATCTTAGAAATATTCCAATGCTTTATTCTCTTTCTTTGTTGCTCCATTTTTCTTTCTTCTTTCTATGTCTATTCTTTATTCTTTTGCTTTCTTAATTATCTTGCTTCTTCTATTCTCTATACATAGGAAGCTTTGAATGTTTATCAATCTATTACAATCTTAACTACTCCTCTAGAAGCTAAAATTCTTCTCTATCTCTATAGGAAACTTATAAACATCTGTAGCTATACTGCTTCTCTATCAATCTGAAATATTCAATGTCTTAGATCACACCTAAGAACCCGATATCAATATCAGGGTGGATCGGAATATCCTTGAATGACCAACCATCTTCTAAGTTGGTTTGTCCTCAATATTCAATCTTCAATATCCAAATTTTTTCTGGGTTGGCTTCCTTTATCAAATGTCCAACTTTTCTTCTAAGTTAGCCCTTTTATTCAATATAGTTGAGTCCTAGTATTCACTAGTTTTCCTTCAACCAAGTGGAAAGACCCTAGCATCCAAATCAAGGTGACTAAATCCTTGTCCCCTTAATCTTCTACTCAATAAGACCTTTAAAAATTAGAGTCCAAGTATGCATTGCCTTCAAAGTGGATAAACTTTAAATTAAATTTATCAAAAGTGGATAAAGTTAATTAATAATGGTGGCTTAATTAACTCTATCAAAATGGATAAAATCAGGTGGTTTTTAATGATACCACTATTGGCTTTTTAAGCCTTACTACCACAAAATATCATAGGTCCCAATATAAAATAGCCACAATATTAAATGTAAAAATAATAATATAAGAGTAGAATAATATATGAGAAAATTAATATGTATATTAAGTCCTATATAATAAAGAAAATAAAATTTATTTATATACTAAAATATGAATGTAAATGGCCTGAGTCATTCATGAACTATGCATGAAGAAAAAATTACAATATTAATTGCTCAAAATCTATATACAAGCTTTATTCATTTTCTTCTTGATACAACCTTATAATTTGATGTTCGTGTTACATTCTTATGGATTATTATCTCCATAATATAGCCATAGTAATGTGACTCTTCAAGTACTTGACTATTCTCTTCATATGACAAGTACTATGACATTTCACTTATTATCTTGCCACTTGCATACTAGACTTTTCACTTTATTTTACATGGACACTTGATCCTAAGACACTTGCACACATAAAAATAACTCTGATACTTCTGCATGTACTCCTAATCTAATACACGTGAAAATCCTCACATTACATATTTGCACTCTTACATACATGACACTTATGCACATTCTCTCAATCTACACTTGCACTCTAACTTGCATGTGCATTTCCTACACATTGACACTTACATGAAAGAGAAAATATAAATCACACTTCTAAACTAAAGACTCAACCCTAATCTATTACATATTTAAAATTGTACCATGAAGGTACCATGGGGGTACATTAGCATGTATTAAATAATGTAATATTACTCAACACAATAATGAGAATCTATCACTTGTCCAACATACCAAAAAACTTTAATTATCTGAGTATAGTCATATTTTTTACTGCAAATATTGTCACCAATATTAAACATCAAATAGTCATAGAATATTTATATTTTATCTTTGTAAAATAATTTCTCAACTACCTTGGCATATTTATAGATTCATAATTCTTTGGTTTCTTGTCAATCTCATTTTTAATTCTATTTAACTATGCATAATCTAAATCTTTTACCATATGAGTATGGTCTACATCACCTCCAAGATATATATCGTTCTCAATATATATCTTATGTGCATCAGTTATCCCTAAATCAATAGTGTGAGGAGGCATGATAGCATGAAGGGATCCCATCTATGTAGGCTCATAATCTAGATTTTTGTCTGCTCTCCTTTTCTTGGCACAATCACAATACTTGGGGACTTCTAGTTCTTCATGTTTTTCTTCCTCTTTAGATTTTAGCCTATGCCTTTTATTATAGTGTCTTTCATTACCTGCATCCTCATCATCCACCCGCTTCCTATATCTTTTAGGATGATCTTTGTGATGTTCCTTAATGTGGAAAGGGGTTTCCATGACCATTCACCTAAAATTGGTATTGGAGAGGTGTTACATTTTGAAGCTTTAATACTAATGCAAAACTCACAGGAAAATAATCATAGGATCAAATATAATGAAGTTGCAATATAATGAATCAAATAATAACTCAAAATATAATATCAAATAGAATAACTCATAATAATACTCACAGAATAATCATATAACAAATGCTCACAATATTACACATAAAATACTAAAAATGCTATTGAATAAATGTCTACTAGTGCAAGAATAAAGCTATACACTTTTGATAAATATAATACTTTGTCACAAATATATAATTGTATGTGACTTCTCATATGCTACACTCTTGACCTTTACTCTTCTTTACAAGTCTTCACTTTTCTATTCTAAGGACACATGTGCACACTTATATATTAGAAACTTGTCCACATTTACACTCATAACACTTGCACACATATTTCTATGACACTTGTGCATTTCCTCCACATTATTACATTACATAAATTATTTACTCGCTCACTAATATAAAACACAACCCTATTATATTATTTAAAATAATGTACCAAGGTGGTACATTATCATGTACCAAATAATATAATATTCTCCAACATCCTTTGTATTACATTATTTGGTTATTGAAGACTTTAGTCTTTAATATAGTCTTCATCCTTGAGTCTTCAATCAATCTCCAAGTAGCCTTGTTGAACAAGAGATCTAATTATCTTATGAGTCAATGTTAGATCATAATTAATCCATTTTCTTTTCCTTGGTTCTCTAGATGACTTTCCTTCCTATTATTCAAAAATTCCATACTTGAATCCACTATTAGTAGATGCTTTAGAAATAAGAACTTGAAAAATATAATCTAATCTGAATATTAATGCTTTTTCAAATCTTTTGCAGTACTTGTCTTTTTAGTAATAGGAAATAAATGAGTAAGATTTTCTTCCACAATATTTACATGGATGAATATTCCAATTGTATTCTTTTTCATGACCAATCCTATTGCAATAAGTACATCTTGAAGGTATTTTCATTGCTTTGTTAATCTCTTTTGGAGTTTCAAATTCATATGTTTTCTTGATAAAATAGTATAACCACTTGTGTATAATTGAAACTATTCTATCTTTATTTTCTTTGTATATATGTTGTAGATGATGAAGATCTTCAACATTTCTAGAAAACTTTGTTTTTGAGGTTGGCTTTATAACAAACCCCAATGGTATGTCTACTTGATTATTTTAAAATCTTGTTGAGTTCTCAATTGTATCTCTAAGCCATTTTGGTTTTTTATGAAATAATTCTTCACTATTTTCATTGAATGTATTCTTAATAATTTCATCCATTTTTCTCAATCAATTTCCTTTGAAGTTGCCTACCTTATATCTCCCTAGGTTTTGAATGATAAATTTCTAAGTTTCTAAAATTTTCAAAAACCTATGAAGTTGAATTCCTTATATCTCCCTAATTAATTAGAAACTAGAAAATAAGAATTTTGCAAATTTAATATTCCTAAATTTGAAGTAGACTTCCTTATCTCTCCAAAATTAAATAATTTGCAAATATTCTATATATCCTTGAATTTCAAGAAATATTAAAAATAAAACCTTTCAAACATTAAATGACTTCAAAAACTTTATACTAAGTAATTTTAACTTCTACTTATCACTCCATGAATTCTAAAATCAAATAATATATTAACTATTCAATTAAATAACTTATCTCTCCAAATTTAACTTTAAAACCTTATAAAAATTAAAATAAACCTTATCTCTCCTTAGCACCTTAGAAAATTTTAAATTTTAATCAAAACCCTAATATACCTCTGCTTGGAGTTCAATATTTTGCCAATGATTCTCTACTACATTGTTCGAATTTGTAAACGATGTCTTCATGGTTTTGGGTGTTTTGCTATATTGCTGCCTACGCATTAACATCTTGGGAAAAATAGCACTTGGTGCTTCTCCTCTCTGGCCAAAGGGTATTTCTCTATCCTTTAAATTTGATGTTGTTCATGCAAGTGATTCTCTGACCTCATTGAAATAATATTCCAAGTTGAATCATTTTGCTTGGCTCATGGACGTTTAAAAGGGCGGCGTGGGATCAGCCAGCTTCGATCCGACCCACCTATTAAAAAAACTGAGATTGCCTGACCCATAGTAGTTGTGCCCGCCGGTACGGGATACTCGCTTCCTTGAAGAAAAGCCTCCATTTATGCTTTCCGTTTCTCCCGATTATAATAGAGGGAGCAGCTTATATCTAAAGGTGCAAAGCTTGGTCGGATAGAGAGCGACCGAGAGAGGGCATCTTCATTCTTCTAAATGTGGTGCTTTACTATTTGGATATTCTCCAATTTAGGGTGCTTTAAAATATTTGCCTATCAATGTTATAATCTCCCATCAATGTTTGCTTATCAATATTTCATTCTCCCATAACGCGACATTCAATGGAATTATTACTTCTAAGCTATGATGAAGTTATTATTAGGTGGCATTGATTAGAATGGTGCTTTGTTTTGAACAAATTTAGACTTGCAAATATTGATTAAAATGAATTTACTTTATCCTTCTAACTACTTTTTCTTCTCAAATATGACCTCTTTTCTATTAGGGCCACTTATCTATATAAGTATATCTTTCCCTGAAGGGTCTCAATTTTATGATTCTCCAATATCTAGATTCCTTTCTTTAAAGAGTCTTTATCTTTCAATATTGGTCTCTTCTCTTGGATTAACTGTCAAGCTTATTATTAAAGTCTATAGGTCATGAATCACTAAATTTTTTATCAAGGTATTTTCCTTAAGACCTGAATCCAAAAATATCAATATCAAGGTCTGTCTTCAAGACCTAAATCAATATTATAGATTGCCTTCTATTCCAAATAGTTTTTTGGAATAGGTAAACTCAATCTATCTTATCAAGGTCAATATATTAATGACTTGCAAATTTTATCAAGGTCTATCTTTGAAACCTGAAATTATACTTGACTGCAACTTGAATCAATCCTTGCCTAAGGAAAGCTTTCTACCTTTTAACATTCAAATATGAAATTATTTTGTGAGATAATTGTAGGAAGTTTCTCAACTTCTGTAGATCAATCTTCACTATAATAGTTTCTTAGGTTATTCCTAAGAATCAATATGATCCTCCTTCTGAAGCAAAATAACAAATTTCTAATGACCAAATTTATTTTGAGTTGGTTCTTTCTCAATTATCTAAATAAATAATAGGGTTATCTATTTTCCTAAATGACCAACTTTCTTCCTAAGTTGGTTTTCCAAAATATGAATCTAATTCTTCACTGGTTATTCTTCAACCTAGTGGAAAGTTTCTATATTCTTCACTGGTTATTCTTCAACCTAGTAGAAAAATTTTAGCTGAGTCCTAGTCTTCACTAGTTGTTCTTGCAACTGTGGGAAGACTCTAGTTTTACTAATTTTTGCAACTTAAAAAATCCTATGCAAACAATCTTACTATAGCTTTAATACCACTATTAGATTTTGAAGCTTTAATACTAATGTAAAACTCACAGGAAAATAATCATAGGATTGAATATAATGAAGTTGCAATATAATGAATCAAATAATAACTTAGAATATAATATCAAATAGAATAACTCATAAGAATACTCACAGAATAATCATATAAACAATGCTCACAATATTGCACATAAAAATACTGAAAATACTATTGAATAAAGGTCTACTAGTGCAAGCATAAATCTTTGCACTTTTGATAGATATTACAATGCTTTGTCACAAATATATAACTATATGTGAATTCTAATATGTTGCACTCTTAACCTTCATACTTCTTTACAACTCTTCACTTTCTTATTGTAAGGACACATGCAATCTTACATATTAGACACTTGTGCACATTTACACTCATAACCTTTGCACAACTATTTATATGACACTTGTACATTTCGTGCACATTATTCTATTCTAAAATTTACAATAATATACCAAGGTAGCACATTGGCATGTACCAAATAATTTAATATTCTCCAACAAGAGGTTTTTGAGACCATTGCCAGAATATTGTTCCTTCTTCTCTTTATCTTTGTTTGGAGGTGTGTCTTCAATCAAACTCAAGACTCTTGCTTCATTAGCTTGCAAATATGATATTTTGGTTGTCGTGAAGGCTTGGAGGTACTCCTTAGAAAATAGCACATCATTTGCATCCTTCAAAATTAGTATGGACGATATCAAGTCCTTCCTTGTTGTAAACAAGACTTGTTATCTTCTCTCTCCTTTTGTAAGATTCAAATTTTTGTAGCAATGCTCCCCGTAACATCCATTTTTCCTGTGTAACATCCTCATAATGTTCATAACATCTCCTTAATCTAAACTATCATTTATTATTATTTCTAATATTTAATATCATATCTTATCTGTCAAATGTAGAAATCATGTTGTATTCAAATGTTTCAAACTTGCTACAATTTTCCTTTGTTATCTCCAACTCAGGTATTATCGTTCTTCACCAAACTTTAATAAATTTCTTCTTTCAATTATATCTCTGAATGCATTAATCCAATATAACTCCAAATAAATATTTTCTTTAAATTATTCAATTCAATCAATAATTCATCAAATCAACAAATTCTTTAATTTTTCTCATCTCTAAAAAAAAATCTTCTCTTCAATAACCCTAATAAAATCACTTTATTAAATTAATTAATCTTCCTTACTTGATAATTCTTCTCCAATATTTAATTGCTTCTTCAAATTTCTTCCTATCTTCCATATGGAGTTTGTCCTTCTTCAATATCAATATTCATGTTCAATATATTTCTTGTTGTCGCTCTGTTTCCAATATCTTCTTCAATCACTTCTCACAATATCTATCTCCACACGCAACATTCCAATCGTACTTTCTCTAATCAACAATCACTCTCATGGTAGCTCTAATCTCAAAGTGGTTATCACAATGTTCACTCACTATAGCTCTGATACCATGTTTTAAAATAGGTCCAAATCGTTATAGTGGTATCACGTCTAAAATTAAAAAATAATATTCACAAAATTGATCACACAAAACATAAAATATTATTCATCAAATCTATAATAGCATGCATGAAGTTATGTTTTTACAAAGATTTGTTATTAATATATAATTACAAGTGACTCCTCATATGCATGTATCCTATAATTCCCTCTTCTCTCATAATAAAAAAGTATCTCATAATCACATAACTCAAAAATGATATCTTACATGATTCTTCACTAACTCACAACCCACACTTGCACACTTGACACCTCACACACTTCACATATTCACACATACTTATAAAATCAAATATTAAACTCACTCCTAAATATTAGTTACTCTCTAAACTAATAAACACACTTCCTAAACTATTACATAACTAAATAATGCAATATCGCCAACAAAAATCACCATTAAGTTTGAAATCTAGATGCAACAAACAAGGTTCCTAAACTAGTATGCTTTTTAGCTCTCAATGATTTGCAATAAAGTAAGAGGATTTTTTATTTTCAAGAAAAAACAAGAGAAATATAAAACATATAAATTTATTCTTAGATGCAAGTATATGCCTTTTGATTACATTCCTAAGTACTTTGAAATGGAAAATTTAAGCTAACCTAAAGATTCCTTGATTTACCCAAAATAGGTGTGTTTTTAGTTAAGTTTATAGAAAATAGAGAATCTAAAGATAGAAAACAGTAAAATAGAAGCAAAAATAAGATTCTAGAGATTGAAATACCTATTTTTGTAGTTCTATTAGAAGCATTGAAGGTTGTAAAAGAACTACCAAATATTTTTCTTCACTCTCGCACTTTTGCTAAGCCTGCAAAACTAATGAGAAAAATTAAATGCATTCTATTTTAGGTAGTTTTTTTGGTTAGAGGTGAATACTGGACTATCTAGTTAGGCTAATTAGACCCCCTTTTATATATATATAAAAAAATCATATTGACTGGTCAAAATTCTGAAATAGTTTAATTTTGTAAAAGTGTTAAAGTTAATCAAAAATATTGGTAGCGCTTTTGCAATGAGTGTAACTTCTACAAAAATTTCTAATTTGATGTCAGATTTGGATGGATTGAGGTCTTTGAATGATGATATGTTGTTTGGTGCTTTGTTGGGTGATATAGCTTACTAGTTGTGTCATAATGGATGTCTATAGACTCATTTGATTTTATTGTCATTTTTTATGGAGATAGTGTGAGGAGATTGTCATCTTTTCCAAACACATAACTTCTATTTTCCAAACCAGCTATCATCATTTTACTAATTAATTATCATCATACATATTCACTTACCCTTTTGCAAGGATAGTGAGAAGAGACTCTAACCCTTTATGAGGCATGGACTTATGTCATGTGAAGTTATTCTCTTCTCATGCAAGGTTGGTGGAAGGGACTTCACCTTATTGAATTCACATCATGCATATTTATTTTGCTTTTTATGAAAGATTAATGTAAATGGATCATCACATTTCTATTGATCATATGGTACGTAGGATATCCTAAAAAACCAATTAGATGGTTGTCATTTAACTAGCTTTATATCTTTCTTTTGATAACTCTTTGGTAGGGCACAAGTCCTCCATGTGGTATTGCCAATCAAAATGAGGTATTAGCCTAAGGGTTTGTTATAAAAAATAGGAATAGAATTCAATTGTGTTAGAAAAATTATTTAATAGATATACCCATGAATTATATGGTTCATGTGCTTTCTTCTATTGATCTGATGACTCACCATATTGGGGAAGCTTATCCATATTACTACCTCATCAGGTAGAGTTGACTATTGATCATCTAATTATATGGTTTACACTGCATTACCTTTCATTTTCTTGTGTTCACTCTTTATTTAGCATTAAATTTCCATATTTCCTTCTTTTCTTGTTGATATGATGACCATCACTAGCTTGAAGATCCATGTTTATTATTTTTTATAACTTACATTGCCTGTTGATTTGATTTGATCAAGTAGTTCATGCTACTTTATTTTATTCTTTGATGTCTTTTGAGATCACACAAATCATTTATCTCAATCAACTTGTGCTTAGTCATTGATTGCCTCCTCTACTTCCTGGATCTATAGCTTCTACACTCTTCATAATTTCACAATCCTCCATGATGCAAGGCATTAGATCTAATTGAAGGTACTTGCTCTATATGATGAATATGGAGGAGTTCTAATGGAATTTTAAGCTTAGTCCCACGCCTAGTTTAGAGTAGCATGTGTGTCTATTACAAATATAGGTAACCTCTTATCTTAGCAATGAAGTCCCTTGACAAACAAATATAAAAAGTTATTTGGAGTTAGATCACCAATATGTCCTACTGAACTATAAATTTTTGGTAGGCCTACAATATGAGGGGAAGGTCATTTACTAGCTTGAAGATATAAATAGAAGTTTCATCTAGTTGAACCACCCTATTGTTAACAGTCTCATACAACAACCCTAGTGCATTCAATACCCTCTTAAGCATGACAAAAGTACTTGACTTAGAATCTACCATACAATTATGGATTAATTTATTTCCATAGATTAGGGTTAGGTAAAATATTATCAATTTGTCTCATACCACTTTAGGACCAAAAATATTTTGGATGGTCAAAGGCTTTTGTTTCTCCAATGCCTTTTATATCTTTAATATTTCTTCTAATTTCTTCTCCTTAGGCATGGATAAGGCATTTCATAGAGGCATGTCAGCTATAGACTTCTTCAAATGGTCTACCACATTAAATGATCTAATGGATTGGGAACCTTTGCATGGTGCTTGATAGCCATTGTATTTTGAATCTCTCTATAGTAGGTTGGAGATCCCCTAGCCAATTTGGGTACATGTTGCCTTGGAATTTCAAGAATATTTCTTCAAGCAACCATCAAGGGTTATTGCACATTCTAGTTTAGTGAGACCGTAGGGGAAATGCCTTTTCCCCAATCAGATGGCTTGTTTTGAGTATTGATACCAAGTAGATTTTATATTATTTATTCCTCCATTACCTTCCTCTTAACCCTTGTTATGTAGTCTGAATAGACTTGTAACCTCCCAAGCATTGAAGTTTCTACCTTTCTAGACACAACATGCACCTCCTCTTCATCCTAAGGTATGCAAGTCTACTCAAGAGTAATAGAATTTAACCCTAAGTAAGATCTTGGTGGTTAGACCTAAGAGGATTGGCTTTGTATTTGTGCATCTACCCCTAGGTAAGAAGTATATAGCTAGGGATATACAACTTCATTCAATGTTGGTAAGGTTTACTATGAATGGCTCCCAAGATAGGCATTGGGAGTATAGACCTCTAGATAGGGGTAGCACCATGCATTGGGGTCCTCCACATAGTTATTATACATAGGGAATATCTCACTAATAGGGTTAGGAGTATCTTGTTATAATGGGGATGGTATGGGTACTATCTATTGATTTGAGCTTTGGGTTTGGCTTGCATACTTATTAGCATGGAATTTAAAACCTTGATATCCATTTAGTAGAGGCTTGTAGCCCTGATTATTTTTCTAAAAGCAAGATCTCAAATAGTTTAGATATGAAAACCTCTAGGTGTTCCATTGCCTTTTGAAGGTTATGATCTTATTGAAGACTATCCTCAACAAGTTCCTCATATCATCTAGTTTAGAGGAGTAAGAACTTGTAGAGGGATATTGAGGATTAGGGAGAGAGGTCTAAACATTTATAGGGTCCACAATAGGAGTAGGCTAGAAAGTGGTAGGATAAATTGTTTTATGTGGATGATATGGTAGTTGGACGGTTTAGAATAGATACATGGGGGTCTAGGATCTAGCCTTCCTATCTAAAGTCATTCTCAAATTGGATGGACATACCATAGGTTGCAGGTAGGGAGTTACTACCTCTAGAATTGACCATCATAGCTATTTTAGATTTTATAGCTTTTAGATAGTAAATGAATGCCATACTTGGGAGAGGCTATATCTTATTGGTATTGTATATTAGGTTTTATTAATTTGGTGTTGAAGTCATCCATCGTCTCCATAGGCACTCTATTAATGGTCATTAACTACTCTAGGAGGAATCCACCATTTGTCTTCTCTATGAATCTATCCAATATCAGGTCTGTGAGTTGCTCCTGGATTTTGAAAAAATGTATGGGGAGGCATAAGTATCATTCTTGTATTTTTCTATAAAATAGGTTGTTAGCAAACTGAGTACCATTTTCTATTCCTTGATATTGTACATCGTGCACATGCTTACCATGCAATGCAAATGTTCTATCAACATGGTCACATCCTCATCAATGAAATAAAGTAGCAATATGAAATTCAAGGCTAGGATTAGGTCCTATGTCATAGGAGGACTAGCTGGTTACAGGGTTCCTCTGCCATTCTAGGTTGGGTACCTTCTCAAATATTGATTTTGATTCACATCCATGTTCTAATGTTGGGCTCTTTTTTTGGGTACTTGATTTAGGGACGATACCTATGCTTGTAGATTTGCTCTTGCAAATGATATAGTAATATGTATTTTGCTCATAAAATTATAGGCCCCTTATGGTCCGTGGAGTTTCTAGGTGAATAGCAAGCTAGTTGTGATTTTTATCATAATCTCAAATCAAAATGCATACCAATAAAACTTTGCATGTGTGGTGGTTGCTTTTGGGTTGTTCTTCTTCAATGGAGTCACCATGTGAATGTTTTGATACTTCAAAAAGCAAAAACAAAATGAGATCTTCACTAGAACCACAATCCAATATGTTATTTTATGGGACAAAGTGTTAACTTGTCCCATAGAGCATGCTAGTAAAACTATTATCCACTCATAATATCACGGTCCCTTGTGTAGTGGCCAAGTGCATTCGACACTTGTACCTCATATTGAGTGACGCAATTGGCAAGCTCTATGAGTGTGGGATGCACTTGTAGGAAAATATTCAATATTTTGATAAGGTTAGGTATTATTTTAATGTTATCCTTGTGCTTACCTTCCTAAACTATTTGCATACATTCAAGGGAAAAGAGAGAGATTGTAAAAAATAAAACCTAATCTAATAGAGGTGATGCACCAAGATCAAAAGATTGCTTCCATGCATAATTAAAATAAAATGAACTCATGCATCATTTGCTAACAACTAGAAAGTGAATATGGTTTTGACCAACATTTAAGCATCCACGCATAAGATGTATATAAGAAATAGTACAAAGAGAAATTAATCACAACTTTATTGTATATATCATAAACCTTCTGTAAGAGATGCCAAATCAAAAGAGGCTTAATGTAATTAACAAAACAATTCAAGACTCGAGTTAAAATTATTACACAAAAAAAGCGAAAGGAAAATACACATAAGGCTAGGTATTAGGCATAGGTAGGTAGTTTTTGATGCCTTGCAATGAAAATGAAACCTTTTTTTATAAGAAAAACTAGGATTTCTCTATTTAAAAATTGTACAAGCAATTCAAAAATTTCTTCCCAAATTGAGCAGGAGATTGGTATACATTCAATGTGAATAGCCTTGAAGATATCTAAATTTGGATCCATTAGTGCTAAAGAATTTGGGACCTTTGAAATTGGAGCTTCCAATGTTGTTGTCTTTAATACATTGACCACTTTTCTTGGAATACCATGCCCAAAATGGTGCTTGTAGATAGACTTACAAATTTTGAGCTATTACCTTTATGAGACCAATTGTCTCCTTTATAGAAATTTGCACGTAGATGTTACCTATAATAATGGTCTTTATCTGTCATGGAGGCCCCTTGTTTATGAAAGGTGAAAGACTAGTGATAAAATTTGGAAGAATGTTGTCACCTTTTTTGGATTTACAAGTTGAATGAGGTAGTTTATCTCTCAATTGGATGCTTGTCGAAGGTCTTTCATACTTCATTATTTTTTTGAGGTATCAAATTGGATGATCTTTGATCATTGATTTCTCTTGAGTGTAGAGTGGGAAGATTGCATGCCTACCATGTGTATGGTTTTTGAGGGCTTGATAAATTGTGGACTTGATTTGTAAGGCCAAACAGATATGGAAGATATGCCCTATGACCATTGACTGTGTTGCCTTTTGACCAATGGTAGGGGCTACCATTTAGTTATCACTAAAAGGCTCTTGGATATAATGCATGCCATTGGCCGCTTTTACTTATCACTAAAAAGGCTATTAGGGACAATGTGGGCCATTGATCATCAATGTTGAATGGTCCATGGAACTTTGCGATTTGGGTTCTCCAATGTTCTTCCTGCTTTTCCATGGACTATTAATGCTAAATATCTCCTTGAAATAGCATGGGTGGTTGATTATCCAATTCATATGGTTCACATGACTTTGTGGTTCAGATGTATTTATATTTGCTTCAAACCTCTATGGACCGTTGGGTCTTATTTCTACCCAAGAATGAGTATAGATATCCTCTAGATGTGTGCCTTGATGAGACATGTACTTACTTCTTCTATGGGTCATCAATACCTATACCATATATTTGGGGCTCATCCAATAACGAGGTTCTCCTCTAACAACTCCTTTAGTAGCTTTATAGAATGGAATAAGCTATCAGATGAGTAATTAATGGATGATGGAGCTTTAAAGATCCTTCTTTACCCACTTTTCCTTGGATTGACATTCATTGTAGGTTTGGAAAATCAATGATGAGTGTTCCTTTTATTTTCTTCATTGATTATTTTTCCCTAAAAATTAATGCCTAATGTAGATCTATAAAGTTGACGATGTATGGGGCTTTAGGGAATCTTCATGGCCCTCTTGGATCCTCAGGCCAACACTCATCATTGATCAATGATGAAAAAAATCATACACTATCAAGACCTTTTAGCACAAAAAATCAGCACCTACCATAGATTGCAAAATTAATGATGCACTTTACTTTTGCCCATGATCCACTAATTCATCAAGGTTGATTTGAAAAATCAAATAAAACTCTTTGTTGTAGTGAATTTTCACTATAGCAACCAAGGGAGATAATGAAGAAAACTTAATTGTATAATATTAATTAATTGTAATATTTTATTATGTAAGCCCTATGGGTCGTGGTTAACCTTATTATGATTAGACCCTCTTTATATCTTGTAAATAATGTAAATCCCTCTTGTGGTATTTGCTTAGGTTAAACTTTATGATATAATTAGGGTTCTAGTATTGTTATAAATACCTCTTTCAACTCCTTATTTGATTATTAGTATTATATAATCTAATCTATGGACTATACAATGACGTTTATGTTACCTATGCATGCCTCCAAATATTTGTGTCTCTCTTCTCTCTTTTTTGTTTTTTTATGATTTTTGTATAATATTTGGGTGAATGGTTTGCTTCTATTCATTTCTAGAAAAATAATGTGAATTCCAACAAAATCAAATGAGTGGACCAGAATTCCTATGTGAAAGAAATAATAAATTTATAGTTATCATGATGCATTGAAAAATGAGCCATATTGGTTCCAATAATCTAGGGATAAATGGTTCAAATAAGGAGATAGAAATACATTTTTTCCTTGCTATAATAGCAAAAAAATAATCTTTACATCAAAAATATTTTAACTCTAGATATATATCAAGAAGGAAGCAAGTATTTATTTAAAAAAAAAATTATCAAATACTAGACAAGATAAGGAGGCACAAGATAAGATTTTTTAAATGTTACATAATTTTTTTTTAATAGGTTATATGTGGCTTCTAATGGGGGGACACTCCCATCACAATACCAAAATATTAAATTTGTTGTAGCATACAGTTTTATCACGACTTTTTCATTTCTTTTTCTCTTAAATATATTCTTCAACTTCCTCAAAGTGTTTTTTATACAATAAACTCCTTGACATAATTTTGATTAAGATATAAAATCTCACTTGGCCAATTGCCTTCTAAAATTTGAATTTCACCAGGATGAATATCAACACCATAATTCGCTAATTTATCTGCTACTTGATTTCCTTCTCTATAAATATGCTCACACTACCAGGAGATTACCTCTAGTAATAGACAATGAACATCAACAATAATATTATTTTTTATACAGTCTCCACATCCATTTTTTTTAATAGCGTTGATGATAATTTGTGAGTCCCCATCAATTGAAATATATTTCCATCCTTTTTTGTTGCAATTTGAATCCCTGTAATAAGTTCCTTAGCCTCTACGTTGTTGTTAGTTGAATTTCCATATGATTCTGAATAAGTGAGGAGAATTTTGCCTTCACTATTTCTAAAAACACTACCTCCATGAAATTTTCTTGGATTTTCTTTAGAAGCATCATCAAAATTAATTTTTATAAATCCAATTTCTGGATATTTCCATTTTACCATAGATCATAGTAGATCCTTTGTTTTAATTTTGTTGTGGTAGATGACTCTTCCATGTATGTTCAAATCCTATAACCAAGTTATTAGCACCTCTTTTTTATTTTTCTGCAATTTAGACTTCCCATGATGAGCACCATATTTTTAGACATTATGCAAGAGAGGCACTAATACGGTTCTAAATTTGGGCATGATTTTGATATTTATTTTTAAAAATTCTATTATTCCTTTCAAGCCATAAATTCCAACAAATAATGGTAGGGCCAATCCTCAAAATAATACATAATGCTTTAGCTTTATTATAATTTATCCAAAATTTAATCCTCTTTCAATGTTGATGGAGCTATCCAATATATTTCATATTTAAAAAAAAATAACCCCAAATGGTGTGAGCAAACGGACAATGAAGAAGTAAATGGTCTAACGTTTCTAAATCCTTCTCACACAAGGCACATCTGAAGGGTTCATAATATCCTCTTCTTTGTAGACTCTCTCTAGTAAGAATCTTACATTGAACTGCTAACCAAAGAAATGTTGAGACCTTAGGGAGAGCCTCTAATGACCAAATGTTCTTCCAAGGAAAATCTTTGGGAGAAGGAAATTTTGATTGTTCTAAATCCTCATATCCTAACTTGAATGAGTATCCACCATACTTTTATAAATTCCAAACCAACTCATACTTTCATATAAAAATTGGTAAATAAAAATCCTAAAGCTTAATTTTGAAGTTCATATGCAATTTGTTTGAGTTCCTCTCCTTCAACCAAGTTATTAAAAGAAATTCATGTTTTGGAGTTTTTGCTCATAATAATATAATATTTGACCTTTGGATCTTTACATGCTACGTACACTTAAGCCAATGGTTTCTATTTTGATTTATATTAAGAGGATAAGGCTTCAACCAAGCATCGGACCAAAAATTTGCATAACTCCCCTCATTGACTGACCATATAATATGTTTTTTTTATCAAATGCACTCTTTGATATGAAGTTCCATGTTGATGATCCTTTGGATAGAGTTATTTTCCTAAATAATTTCATTGCATCAAGAGAACCTATGTATTTTTGAAGTAATATTTCTACCCAGTTCTTTCTTTGGTCTTTGAATAGTCTCCACCCAAGCTTTGCTCCTAATGCCAAATTTGTAAGTCTACAATTTCGCAAGCCTGCTCCTCCAATATTCTATTATTTGTAAACCCTATCCCACTTATAAAGAGGAAACCTAAAATTTTCTCACAACCTTTCCATAGAAAGTCTCTTTGAATGTTATCCATTTCTGGTGCAATACCTATTGGCAGTCTTAAAAGTGACAACATATAAATAAGAATGGATTGCAAAGTAGTCTTTATGAGTTGTAGCCTTCTTACCATGGTTAAGAATTTAACTTTCCAACCTACCAAGCAAGATTTAATTCTATCCAAAAAAGAGATTCAAAGCTCCTTTTTATTCCCTTAATCAGACAAAGGAATACCCAAGTAGGTTGATGGAAATTTTTCAATTTTAAACCCTAAAATATTCCCAATAATTTATTGTAAATCTAGAGTAGTATTAATGAAAAATATCCTGGATTTTGAAGTATTTACCAACTGTCTAGTAGCATTCTCATAACATGATAATATTGATTTGAACTCCATGGCCTCACTGACTGAGGGATGGTCCAAAAGAAAAGTATCATCAACAAATTGGAGATGAGATTCAAAGGGAACATTTTTTGCAACTTGAATACCCTTTATTTTTCCTTCCATTTTTGCCTTTGAAAAGGCTCTCCCTAATGCTTTTACCATAATAATGAATAGATAAGTAGAAAGAGGATCACCTTGACGAAGTCTGCAATATGACTTGAAGTACCCAGCGTGAGAACCATTGATCAAAATAGAAAATTTTACAGTGCTATAACAACATTTAATCCACTCACACCAACCATAATAAAAGCCAAAGTTTTTGAGAATAACATGTAGAAAATTCCAGGAAACCCTATCATATACTTTGTTTATATCTAATTTCAAAAGCATACTTGATTTTTTCATAGAATGAAGAGAGTGTATGGCCTCTTGTGCAATAATTATACCATCAAAAATTGGACAAAGCCACCTTTTTCCTCTAAGATAAGACACCATAGAATGTACTAACCTGTTTACCATAATTTTTTAAATTATCTTATAAATCATATTACAAAGGCTTATTGGATGAAAATTATAAAAATATTTTGTCATCTTTCTTGGGAATCAAGGTAATAAAAGTAGCATTGATCTCACTTATTATAGCCTCTCTTTTTCAATCCTCTTCAATCGCATCTAACATATCACTCTTCAATAAATCCCAAAAATTTTGAAAGAAAATTACAGGAAATCCATCGAGGCCAGGTGTCTTGTTAGGATGGAAAGAGAAAATTGGTTCATGGAGCTCCTCAAAAATCTTCTTCATCAAGCTTTCATTTTGTTCCTGAGTGGTAAGTGATGGAATATTTTGCAAAAAAATTTCTTGTGCCTCCTTATCTTGCCTAGAATCTAACAAAATATTTTTGAAATAATTTATTGCTTCCTTCCTTATATATTCTTCATCCTCAATATTTCTTCCATTTAAGTTATAATATTTTTTAAATGACAAACAATTTTTTTTTTTTTGTAACATGAAATTTTTTGTATTTCTATCTCCTTCCTCAAGCCATTTCTCTCTTGGTTCCTAGAACCAATATGACTCCTCCTTATAAAAATGCATTATGATAATCATAAAGTAATTTTTTTTCTTTCATATAAGAATCCTGGTCCATTCCATTAATTTATACTATCTCTTGTAAATTTTTGAGCTTGGATTCAATTTTTTTTTAATGTTACCAAAATATTTGACATTCCATATCTTCATTTGCTCCTTTAAATATTTTAACTTTTGAACAAACTTGTACATACATGATCCTTCAAATTTTGATTCATCCCACCATAACATAACCATCTAGAAAAAATCAGGGTCTTGGAGCCACATATACTAGAAGCAAAATGGATTTGGATGACAATTGTTAAGTAATTCACAAGTCAAAAGAATGGGTTTGTGATCTGATCTTGATTGCAATAAAATATCTGAAGAGATTTTTTACTTTGTTTGCAACCATTTATTGGATAACAAAAATATATCTAGTCTTTTTGCTATATGATTTATCCCAATATGTCTATTATCCCATGTGTATTGAAAGCTTGAGGGACTAACATACCAAAGGTCATTTGAATTGACAAATGAAGCAAAATATTGCATTGATTTTGACCATCCTAGAATGCCACCCTTATTTTCCAAAGGAGATATAACAGTATTAAAATCACCCCCAAGAATCCATATATCACAATGAATCATCATTGTATTTGACAAAAATATACTAAGGTCCTTCCAACATCTTTCACAAGGAGTAACTATAGTTGGAGCATATACATTTATATCCCCAACTTTGATTTTTTCCTCTTTCTTGTAAAATAATACAACAACCCAATTATTGTTTGCTTCTAATGGTTGTACATCCCATTTGCATTTATCTCATATTATTGCAATATCACCTGAAGCTCCTATAGAAGAAACTGCTAAACAATCACCTGTCTTCCAAATCTTCTTAAAAGCATCCTTACATTCCTCACTACGTAATTTTGTTTCTTGTATTAAAATAAACTCAGGGCTATAACAACCTATTAATTCCTTAATAACTCTTTTTTTAGGGGTTTTATTCATACCTCTACTATTCCATGATATAATTTTCATCATCAACACTTTTTATTTTTATTAGTGGGCTTAATCCCACTTCTTGTTAACTCCTATGATATTTTTATTTGGCTTCCTAGATCAATATACTTTTGAGTTTCTTTTTCTCTTTTTTATTTTTATGATAACCTTCCTCTCCTTCCATTATTACCACCACTCTCATCTTCATAAATCTCTTCCATTTTTTTATATTGTTCAAATTGGGACCTATATTCTAAATATTTATGTTGCCCTAAAGAGTCGAAAGTGCAAGGAATAGCCTCAATAACATTTTCTTTTTTATGTTTCCCTAAAAACTCTAAATTGCATATATGATCCTCCATAGTCATCACTTTCTTATGTTGTACTGAAATACCTAAATTTCCTTGGATATCCTCTACAAGATTTGTTTTACTATATTGCTCTTAAAATCCTAAAGTGCAAGGAATGCACTATGTACTACTTTTATTTTTTTGTAAGGAGAATATTTTAAGCTACTTGAGGATAATAAAGGTGATTTACCTAGATTAAGCTTGACCTCCTTCACCTTATTTGCTTTAAAATTTGTCTCTCCATATTTTATATTAAAATTTGTTAGCCCCTCTTCCTTTTGACATTTAGTTCCTTTTATATTTGAACTTGCGCATTGTACTTCCGCATATCCCATATCATTTTTTCCTTCTAATGACTGATTCGAGTGAACTGTAATGGCCTTCACCATCTGATGATGTAGAGGGATTTTTCTAGCCACTTTCTTAGGAGTGGAAAATCCTTGATTTGACCTAGCTTCTCCTATGATATGGTCTCCTTGTTTCAAATTGAAACTACCCTCATGCCCAAAAAATTCCATCTCTTCCTTAATTTTTACTTTGCAGTCTTTTGTCATGTGCCCATATTCATGACATTTGCAACATTAGAATGTAATATTTTCACAATCCACTTGTTGATCCCATTCTCTTGATTTGGTTTTAATCCTAATCGACTACAGTAAAGGATTAGAAATATCCATGGCAACACATGTTCGAGTGTAGCCTTCTCTCCTTAGTAGTTGACACTCATGGATGAGTTCACCTAGGGTATTACCAATATTCTTCAAAACCTCCTTATTGATGAGTTGATAAGGAAGTCCAAAAAGTCTAATCCATACTGAAAGCCTTTTAATAAATTTTGTGTCCACAAAAAATTCTCAATCCAAGGTCTTAAATATAATGCATATTTACCCTAAACCATGGGCTTCCATCCAGTATTTTATCCCTTATTTTTTAACTAGAGAAAATAATGAGAAAAAATCCTTTTGGAAGAAGAAATTTGAATTCAATCCCCATTTCCACTTAATCCAATTTTGAATCTCAGAAAAACCTGGCCAATATACATAAATATTACAAATTAACCCTCTAGTTTTAAGAATCATTATATCATGCTCAATCATATCATCCTTGATAAACACTTCTAGCATAGAATCTGCTACCTAGACTAGGTTTTCCATAGATTTTATCTTCTTCTTATTGCTATGTAGAACATCCAAACTTCCAATTTTGCCACTCATAAGAACTTTCATAAATGACTTTATTTCCATGTTACTAATTTTTTGCACTCATTGCCGATTGCACTCACTCCTAGCTCGTGCTTGCACTCACTACCATTTATCTTCTGCACTCACATTCACACTTGCTACCCACTGCACTTACTCTTGACTTGCGCTCGCACTCACTACCAGTTGCACTCACTCTAGTTGGCTTGCTATTCACTCCTCCTAAAATGTTACATCAATTATCATAGAAGGGCAAATAAAAACTTGATGACGAAGATATTTATAAAGGAGCTACATGTAGTAGTTTTCTCTTTCCATATTAACAAGGCATGTGATTTGATGGATTTTATTCAATTTTCTTTGAAAAAATTATAATCTATTAAAGAGTGGTATGTTGGTTGTAATTGAAGAGGTTCAAAAAAATAAGGCTACAATAAGTGAGATCAATGCCACTTTTATTACAATGGTTCCAAAAAAATTGATGATTATTTTTGTCTAATAAACCTTTGTAATATGATTTATAAGATCATTTCAAAAATTATGGCAGTCAAGTTAAAAGGCATTTTATATTGTGTTATCATATAGGGACGAGGTGGTTTTATTTGTGTTAAACAAATTATTTATGGTGTAATTGCACAAGAGACTATACATTCTTAATATTCCATGAAAAACTAGGTATGCTTATAAAAATAAATATAAACAAGGGTGTGCTAATAAAAATTACATTATATTTTCTAAAAGTTTGGTTTTAATAATGGTTGGTGTGAAAAGATGTTTTTAATTTAAAAAATTAAATATAAATGGTAATAGATTCAACAGGTTATCGATGAGTAGGGTGATGGAATTGACAACAATGATTTGCGGGTAGGACAAAGTGCCTTCTCTCGAGAGAATTTAACATTTTTTATTAAGCTAATGGGGATTTTGGGATCCCGAAATCCATATAAAAGCTCCTTAAGCAAAAATTGCAACTGGTTAACAATTAACATAAAAACCTATAATACCTGCTATCTAACTTACATTTTCAACAACAACATCCACCAAAAAACTACTGTTATTAAACAAACTATTATTATCCATCACAACCAAGACATAATAGAAAACGTAAACCAAAAGGAGAATGACCATCCTAAACATCTTGATCCAAGATTTTAACTGCCTCGAACACCTCCAAATGCCCAATTGGAACCTTACCATCTATTTGACCTGGGTAATTCGATTTGTTGGCTAATGCCATCATGATTGGACCATTTGGGTATGTCCCCTGGATATTAAATCCCATCATTGACTTCATAGTTAGAACCATTGATTCTCACCTGCTACTTTAAAATGTGCTTGTTCTCTGTCTTCTCAACCTATATTATATCTAATAAAAGAGGGGGAAAATCAGATTATCAAATCCTTTTCTTCTCCAAGCTTACTCATTGGTTTGCTATAAAATCGATCACCCCATTACCTTATCTATACACATGTTTTTTTAATTTTTTTTTGAAAAAACTTGTATTAAAACAAAGATCATTTACAAAATGGGAAGAGACTTTTCCCAGCCATAGTCAGAGAGAACTCATGCATACAATAGTAAAAGAAGATTTGCAATGGAGCCAAATCTCTTAAACCATTAACTAGCTAACAGGGGAGACGACGAATCTGACATTCAAGAGTGGAGAAACTCCTTCCCCAATGACCTAAGGCACGATCCAATAGGATTCATTGTTCACACAATGTGAGATGTTGCCAAGGGGATCGGTTTGGACTGTTGATGCAACTTGTCGCGATATCGCGACACTTTTTCCTTCTTCTCTTTTGGCCATGAAAATGCAACATGTCGCGATATTGCGACACTTTTTTCCTTTGGTTGCGAAAAAGCAACATGTCACGATATCGCGACACTTTTTCTCTTTCGGCCGCGATGATGCAACATGTCACGAAATCGTGACACTTTTTCTCCTTTGGCCACGACGACGCAACATGTCGCTATATCGCGACACTTCTTCTCTTTCGGCCGCGACGATGCAACATGTCGTGATATTGTGACACTTTTTCTCCTTCGGCTGCGACGATGCAACATGTCGCAATATCGTGACACCTTTTCTCCTTTGGCCGCGATGATGCAATATGTCGTGATATCGTGACACTTTTTCTCTCTTGGCCGCGACGATGCAACATGTCGCGATATCGCGACAATTTTCTTCTTTGGCCGCGATGATGCAACATGTCGCGATATTGCGACACTTTTTCTCCTTTGGCCGCAACGATGCAACATGTCGCGATATCACGACACTTTTTCTCCTTTGGCCGCAACGATGCAACATGTCGCGATATCACGACACTTTTTCTCCTTTGGCCGCAACGATGCAACATGTCGCGATATCGCGACACTTTTTCTCCTTTGGCCGCAACGATGCAACATGTCGCAATATCGCGACACTTTTTCTCCTTTGGCCGCAACGATGCAACATGTCGCGATATCCCTACACTTTTTCTCCTTTGTCCGCGATGATGCAACATGTCGTGAAATCGTGACACTTTTTCTCCTTTGGCCGCGATGATCTATACACATGTTGAATCACTACATTCTTTAATATCCTGATATTTATTTTGCTCTCTAACATCATATTGGTAACAATCTAGCTCAGTTCCTATTCTTCCTTGAAGGATTTGGTTATATTCAAAGAGTCCCCTTCGATGAGCACATTTTCCACTCCTAGTTGCAATAGGAATTGGGTTCCCACCAATAGAGCTATGGCCTCAACAAAGTTATTAGTTTAACAACATAAGGGGTCTTCATAGGCTAGAATGATCTCCCCATTACCTTTCCTCACCACACCACCTACACTAGTTGGATCTGTATTTCCCTTTGCCACTCCATCAAAGTTGAGCTTGATCCAGAGGGAGGGGGAGTCCATTGCACCTCATCTATAGACAATTGTTGTTTGGGTTTATGGGATTGAATTAGAATCCCCCATTCTTTGCACACTAGAAAATCTTATTTTTGCACTATATCCTCCTTGAGATTCACTATCTTAAGGTTCTCCAAGATTGCACTTTCAATTCTAGAACTGACAAAAGCCACTTCCCATTTTTTCCTTGAAAAATATGTTATTTCATTCACACCACAAACCCTAGAGGATGTGAGGGAGATAGAGTTGTCATAAGGATTCCAAACACTTACTTTTGAAAGGAGAAGTCCACTAGAGGTAAACATCTACTGAATTATTTGGTAGGACCCAAGAAAATAAGAACTTATTAAGGATAAGACATAACAAATTATAAGAAAATTTACATTCATGAAAAATATGATAAACTGTCTCACTAGCTTTCTCACATAGGAGACACTTGTTAACAATATTAAAACCTCTTTTGCAAATATTATCTATGGTGAAAATTTTATTTTGAACTACTAACCAAAAGAAAAGTGAGATTTTAGGAATTATATATTTTATCCATACTTTCTTTACCGAAACCAACTCGGTCCTTCCCTATCTAGAAGAGAGTAGTCGGTCTTGACAGAATACTACCCTTTGCTTTCCTTACTCCAAAAAAAAGAGTATGATTCTCCTGAAGGGTTTAAAGGATAGACATGAAGAAGATAGCCAAGCTCTCAACAACTTTTCTTTGGATCTTATCAAAGCCTTCCAAACTTAGCTCTTTCCATCTTGGTCTTCTTTCTATTAAGACTAAAAAATATTGAACCCTATGACCAAAAGTATCCAACAGTCTTGGTTTCAAGGAGTTCAGTATTGGATATGCCATCAAAGGGGAATTTTTCAACCAATAGTCTTCCTAATTCACCTTCTCTTCATTCTCAGTCCTCCACTTGACTTTTCTGAGTTCTTACATTGAGTTACTAGAAAGGGGAGCCTGAGGAAGTCAAATTCATTTGTTAAATACTTTACTTTTAGGATTTTAACCTCGCTAAAATGGCCAATTTTTAAGAGCTTCCAACCCATTTTTATAATAAGAGCTTCATTCATCAATTTCAAGTGCTCAAAACCTAACCTTTTATGTTCCTTTTTAGAGAAAACCTACTCCCACACTATCAAAGGTAGTATTTTCTTATTTTCTAAACCTAACCAGATAAAAATACATTAGATCTATTCTAACTTGCTTCTTATTGTTACAAAAAAATTAAAAACTAAGACAAAGTAAATTAAAATACTTTTCCAAGGTTGATTAAACTAATTGAACATTTTTCACTTGGCTCAACAATCTCCCCTCCATCCAATTTATTTTTTATTTTTGGCAAACATTTTGAAAAGATATAACCAAACTTATTCCAAAATAATAATGCAAAAATAACTAATTCAGAAGAAAAATAACAACTCACAAAATACATGCACATAGAACACAAGAGATTTACCCTGGTTCACCCAATATGGGCTAATCCAACAAACAAGAGCCACACCTCCTTTGATATTATTTTTCACTCCTTACCCATAATGGGACATTACAATAAATATTAAATAAAACTCTTACAACCCTAAACCACAATATGGTATTAGAATACCGTGGGTACAATACCATGGGCTAAAACCACCCATACTCACCAATCACGAAAATCTTGAAAACCGCTCTGCAAATCGCTCCTGTGGTTTCTTTGTACTTGTCAGCTACTAAAAATAGTACGGTTGTAACTAAATTTCCTATTTATTTAAAAAAAATTATATTTTGAGAATAAATATACACTATACAATAGAAGGTTTTTATCAAGGTTGGGAGACGAACTTTTCATTTAAAAAAAAAACTCCAAATCTTAAAAATGTAAATTGATATTTTGTTATTGATTTGAATGATTATGATTTTTTTTTGGTTAACACATATAATGTACATCGTCATGTTGTGATTCTCTATGATGTGCATGAGAACCAAAACTTGAGACCACACAAAATTACACACATGCAATGATTATGATTTTTTTAATATTTTTTTTAAAGAAAAGATTTATTTACTTAACAAAAAGTACAAAACTCTTTAATAAGAGATCAAAGTGATTTTTTTAATATTACCAGTATAATATTTATAATTTTTTAAATTTTATATTATTAATATAATATTTATAATTTGAGGGAGTGTAGGGAGTGCAAGCCGAGAGAAAGTGAAAACTAAGATTCAATCATGGCGGAAGAGCAATGGATTTATCTGGAGTGTATCAATACTTCACACCCTTACCACAAACAAAAGAATGCCAAGAAAAAAAAGAGAAAAAGGCTAGTGCGAGCCAAGAGGGAATGCAAACTAGGAGCGAGTGAGAGGTAAGAGAATGCAAGCTGAGAGGGAGTGTGAGCCAAGAGCGAGCCTTGTTAGCTAGTATGGAAGGAAAATCATATTTGAAAGCCCTAATGGGAAGTTAGGATGCTCTAGTTGGGAATATGGAGGCCTAAGTTGGAGATAAGCAGAAGAGCAAATACACGGTAAGTTTGATCCAGTAGTAGATGTTACTCCAGAAGTGACTGTAAAGGATGAGGTGATTGAAAATGATATAATGGTTCTTAAAAGTAAAGGGTTAATATGTAAGATCTATATATCATGGCCAGGGTTTTTGGAGATTCAAAATTGGATTAAGTGGAAGTGGGGATTAAATTCAAATTACTCCGACTTTTCTTCCTAAAGGTTTTTTCCTCATCATCTTTTCCAATTCAAAAATTAGAGATAAAATAATGGTTGGTGACCCATGGTTTAGGGGAAGAGATGCACTTTATTTGAGACCATGGAATGAAATTTTTTTTATTGAGACAAAAACTATTAAAAAGCTTCCAGTATGGGTTAGGCTTTTTTGGACTTCCTTATCAACTTATAAATAAGGATGTTTTGAAGAATATTGGAAATACCCTAGAGAATTCATCAAGGAAGGACTAAGTACTAAGAAGTGAAAGCATACTATATATACTTGAATATGTGTTGCTATGGATATTTCAAAACCTTTATCACTATACATTAATATTAAGTCTAAATCAAGATAATGGGATCAAGTAGATTATGAAAATATAGCATTTTGTTGCCACAATTATTATGATATTGGACACATGGCATGAGTTTGCAAAGTAAAAATTATGAAGAAAGAGAAAAGATTCTAGCCATAATATAAACTTCAAGACAAAGCAAGGAAATCATACAGTAATAGAAGCTAGATCAAATCAACGATATTCCACTCTTAAAGAAGAAGCAAAGAAAACCTATCTACATTATCATTTGGTAAGTTCAGAAGGAATTAAAGGTGTAAAAGAAGATGTGGAGAGAAATCTTAAAATAAAGATGACAAAAGAGGTCAAGTTTATTCTAGGTAAATCTTATTTTCCTCAAGTAGTATAGAATCCTCTTCAGGTAATAATAGCGAAAAGGGTGAAGATGTTATCCCTTGCACTTTAAGGTTTTAAGAGAAACATAACAAAGAAATAAGAATGGAGGAAACCCATAATAATTTAGGTTTTTTAGGGTAGAATAAGAAGAAAATTCCTATAGAAGGGCATCCTTTCAATTTAGGGTTTCTAGGTAAACATAAAGAAGATTGTGCTTTTGAGGTTATTCCTTGCACTTCAGATCCTTCAAGGAAAACCTAAATATGATAAGTCTTACTATGAGTCCTATTTCAGTGTTGGTCAATGGGTTAGTGGCAAAATATTTTAAAGCTAAAAGAGGCCTTAGACAAGGAGATCCTCTATCTCCTTATTTGCTCATTATTATGGCAAAAGTTTTGAGTAGGAACTTAAAGAAGGCTTACAAATACGGGTTTACAAGTGGACTTAAGGTTAGTAAAACATAGATAACATCACCTATCAACAGTTTGTAGATGATACAATCCTTATTGGAAGGGAAAATATAAATGAGGCCAGAGCTTTGAATAACTTTTTAAAAGAGTACGAAAGATATTTAGGGCAAAAACTTAATAGGACTACATCCAAAATTTACTTTCTTAACACTCATGCTAATATCAAAGCAAGAATTTATAGGTTGCTTCAAATGGAGGAGGTAAATTTACCAACAGGAATCCCTTTATTTGAGGGGAGAATGAGGATAGATTTATGAAATCCAGTTATTAGTAAAGTTTAAAATAAACTTCCAGTTTGGAAAGGTAGATGGTTATCATTAGCAGGAAGAGTGTAGTTAATTAAGTCAGTCTTACAAGCCATTCCAACATATTATGTCTTTGTATTCTATGCCAAAATCAGTTTAAAAAGTTTAATCTTTATTATGAGATCCTTTTTATGGTTAGGTTTACATGATAAAAAGAAATTTTCTTTGGTGAAATGTAGCAAGTTGTGTGATGATAAAACTAGGGGAGATCTTGGTTTAAGCACTCTTACAGATGCAAACTTAGCTCTTAGAGGAAAATTTATTTGGAGATTGTACAAAGAGAGTCAAAGACAATGGGCAAGAATTCTTCTAAGTAAGTATGTTGATCCCAATGACCCAAGTTTAATATTTATTGCATTCTCTCTTCCAAATGGTTCTGATCTTTGGAATGGTTTAAAAAAATCTATTGATCTTATGATTAAAGGTTTAATATGGGTGGTGGGAACTGGAGAAAAAAATTCTATTTGGATGGATACTTGGTGTGATAAAAAACCACTCAATTTAGATCCAGTTTTGAAACCTTGGATGAGATTACTTCAATACAAATACGGTGATAGGGTTTCAAACATTTTGTACAAGGATCAAGAAGGAAGTTGCAAATGGAAAGCAATTTTTTTTACAAGTATACAATACATTAATGCTAAGAGGCAATTGAGTCAAAAGATAAAAATTGTAATTATTTCAAGGGGTGCCAAGGGAAAATTGATTTGGGAGTTGAATAGCTCAGGAAATACACAACAAGAAGTGGATATAATGTTCAACACCAACATAATAATAATATCGCTAGAATCTGGAGAGATATTTGGGATAGTCCAAGCATTCCTAAAGTCAAAATGTTTGTTTGGCTAGTAAGTCATAGAAGAATTTTATCTTGGGATAACCTTATGAAAAGGGGTTTTCATGGTCCCTCTAAATGTGTTTTCTATAATAAGAAGGAGAGTATTGACCATATCTTGGGACATTGCTCAATAACCTGGAATCTATGGTAATGGATTATTAATATGTTTGGTAAATGCATGGTGATGAATAGCAAAATTGAAGATTGGTTAAAGCAATGACATAGCACTAATAAAAGTGAGGCTTTACAGACAATATGGGATATATCAAAAGATACATTACTTTGGACTATATGTTTAGAAAGGAATAGAAGAATATTTAAAGTAAAGGAAAGTAATTTAGAGGTAATGAAAAAGAAGATATGTTTAGCCATAGAGGAGTCTAAACCAACCCTGTCAACTCACCCAATCTCTAATTTGGAAGTAGAGAGTTTTGATAGATGGAGTCAAATCATTAAATTGAATTATGATGTTGGGTACAAGAGAAGCAAAAATAATGTAAAGAATATAAAGTGGAAACCACCAGATGTGGAGTGGGTTAGGTTGAATTTTGATGGAGCATCTAAAGGAAACTCAGGACCAATAGGAGGAGGAATAATTAGAAATAAAAGAGGAGAGATTTTGTCTCATTATGCTTTCAATAATGGATTTAAGACAAATAATGAAGTCGAAGCTTAGACGATATTGGAAGGGTTAAAAATATGTAAACAAATGAAATGGAATACATTTTGTATGAAATGTGATTCTCTCATAGTAATAAATGCAATTTTTAAGAAAGCAAAGGTTCCATGGAACATACAAGAGATAATTGTGGAAATTCAAGATCTTGTTAAAGAGTTTGAAGAAATCGGGTTTACACATATATTAAGGGAAGGAAACAAATGTGCAAATAAGCTACCCAATAGAGGGGTTTTGGTTGAATATCGTGAGGTTAACATCTATTGGTAAAGTAGATTAATGATTAAGATTTACTTTAATGTTTTCCATTGGTAATATCTATTTTATTTTGTAACAATAATGTGTGTTCATATAAACTATTTATTACATTTTTGTGGTTGCACTTGTGTTTCAAGAAGGAAACTAGCAATCCAGATTTGGTAAAGTAGATTGTGTTAGTGCGATGTTTTAGAAATATTACTCTACTAAGATGCAAGGCATAGATAGTAGAGGTGAATTTTTGGTATTATAAATATTTCTATAGGAAAATATCGAGAAAGATGCTAAATTCTGGATTAATTGTATTCATACATATATTTGAAAAGATCCAGATAATAAAAATCAAGAATTCAAACATTTTATGTAAAATGATGTAGATTTTTAATATATCATCTCAATTGAAATGATATGTGTATCTATTTGTAAAATCTCAAGCTCTAAATAAGAGAGATGTAATTTTTTAAGGGTGGGGGACCCGAGTACAACCCCTTATTATCAAGCAAAAAAATAAGTCTTACTATGAGCAATGTGAGAAGATTAAAGAGATTGATGAAGATGAAAGTATTGTTGGGAATGAAAAAAGAGAGAGGAAGACCCAAGAAGTAAAAACAAGAGAAAAACCTAGAGGGATATTGATATGGGAAAACAAAAGTAGATATCACAAGTTCTAATAAGAAGTGGGACTAAACCCATAAATATAAACAACAAATATAATAAAGGTAATATCTTGGAATATTAGGGGAATGAATAAGAACCCTAAAAGAAGGTATTACGAAATTATGAGATTGTTATAGATTAGATATTCATAGATATAGGATGAACAACTATTTGTTAGTTTTTTTGTTGCCTCTTGCAACACTCTTTGGCCCTTTTTGGGATAGCACTAGTAGTGTTTGCAGGACTATCAAGCTTGCTAGGTTACTTAGGATCAACGTAAAGCAAAAATGGGACCAGGTTAAATGTTTCTGCTCTTTATATGGTACTCAATTTGTTATTATTTTTGGATATGTTAATCCAAGTTTTATTCATATTTTAGGGCTTGCCAAAAGTGGCAGAACTATGACTATAATTTGATTCTTGTTCTATCAATAATTTTTTTTACCTTTTCAAAAAATATATATAGCTATAGAAGTTGGGTAGAAAATATTTTAGCCATTTGCAATGTAAAATTTTATCTTGATAGAACTTAAATTTTATATGGCATCTAATATAAAAGGAGTTGATTGTGGAAACTTAGCAATTTGAGGAAGATGAAAAATATATTTGATAGAAAGATAAATTTGGATATGCCATAATTAACTTGTTAAAAATGTAATGAGAGTAATATAATATTTTATTTTTGTAATGGGAGTGGCCCCCAATAGAATCCCACATAGCTTATATATATATATAATTTTATATTTAAATGAGTGTCTATATATTATATTAAATTATATTATTATACTTAAATGATATGAGTTCAACTAACTAAATATCTTAGTTTTTAAGGATAAAACCATATCATATAACACATTCATAATATAGTAAGAGTGAGACTCATTTAAATTCCATATAACCAATTTAGTGCTTGACACTACCTTAGGATTTGCAATTTTAGAAGGATGCAAAATAGTGAATTGAAGCAACCAATGCCTTCCAAAACCCTCCAAAATCTGACTAAGTCCAACTTAGGTTTCAATTGGTTGAGGACCAATTCACTTACAAAATGGATCGATTGGTTTGTGAGCAATTTTCTTACAAAGCGGTCCGATTAGTTTATAGGAGCAAAGTGCTCAGGGTAAGCTAGATATTTACTAGCAAATTCGAGCATTTTGCTTGCTTAGTGGAGCAAATTATTATGTAGTTAGTGAAGGGGTGAAAATGAAGCCACCTAGAGAGCAATATTTTGGCATGTAGTGGCACACTAACTCTTTTTGGAAGCCTTCTAATCATATTAGAGGTATATTTATATGCATATAACATTTGGAGGTGCATAATTTTGTTAGATATGCCCTCAAATATTTAGTTTTACTAGGGGTAATTATTTCTCACCCTAGGTAACTTAGGGGTAAACTCTTACTATGAATAAGATCCTTGGGCTCCATTACAAACATATTTTGCTCATCATAATTTAAATCTACACTCTAGGAAACCCACATTGTACTTTGTACCTCATGAGATTGTTGAGAAATTGGTAAGTCCTTGTGCATTCCATCAATGACATCACCCTCTTGGTTTGTTCAGTATGTGATGATTAAGGAATTAACCTTTTGCCCATCTTGTCATTAGTTTAGATATTTTATACTTAATGAAAGGGAGAACATTGATGTTATTCCAATTATCATTTGTTGATTGATTATATACACTTCCTTGCTATGACTAAACAATGCATTTCATTTGAATCAATTGTATATTAAATATTTTATGTACATTTATATTTTACACTTTACTTTTCATGCAATTAGTGTAGGTTAGAATAGGAGTATTATGGGAGGATAGTGGGGAGTCATCATCAATCCAAAGGTTGGGAAGAACCATTGGACCTTCCTTCAAACTTTGTTGAGACTAGAATTGGGGTACATCACTAAATTAAAATTTTCAACATAGTTTCTAGCATACCTAGTGGGACTCACCCTCATTTTCTATTATTTTTGTTCAAATTTGGCTAAATTTCTTGATTTTTGCATAAAAATTGTATTCATCAAAGATGAAGCAATTGACTCAAAATTGAATAGAAGTTTTCCAAGTCCTTATACAGGTAGCAATTCATTATGATTTTTGAGCAAATTGTTCCATTTTGAGCCAATGGCCTAAACATCGACTAAGTCTGTATTTTGCAAGTGATTCGTTTTGTTTTGTAAGCAATTAATTTTGAATTTGCTTTATTTCATAAGATCAAATCCAAAGCAATTTATCATGGCTAGGGACTTCATTTATCAAGCATAGTTCCAAATTGACCTTGATATTCACATTATTTTCATTATTTGTGCTTGATTTTTGTAGGTGCTTGATGACTCCAACTCGAACTTTAAGATTTTGAAATTTTTTGCAATGCAAGCAACATAAGCATTAAAAATACACCAAACCTCAAATTTGACCCTAATTTTTACATTTTGCATAGGAAAGCAGGAGTTTGCGTATATTTCAAATTTTCTACCAAAGATCAAAACAAGCAATTCATATAGTTTAGTGAGCAATTCACTCTAAAAAGTGTGATTTCTCATGAAGACAAATATAAGAGTAATTCACCCAGGTGTTGTAGGTGAGTTGGAGAGGAGAGGGCAATCCTCCAAGGGAGGTCCCAGGTTTGAATCTCCATCCTACCAAAAAGCTGAATTGGGTACCCAAAATCCAATTGATAATGTTGGTGCGGGCAGGGGTCGGGTGCGACTCCCAAGTGACTTTGACGGTATAGAACCCCCTGTTCATGGTCTCTCAGACCAAGGTGGCCCCGCAAGGGGTTTTTCGCTTAATAAAAAAAAATATAAGAGTAATTCACTCAGAATCTACAAAGCAATTCACTAGTAAATATAAGATTCTTTGTAAAACCTCCCAATAAAGTGATTCATTTCAATTTTGAAGCAATTTTCTTGGACCCCTTGATCTTTAAAATCTTTCAAGTTCAAAAGTTGCTAGCGAATCACCCAAAATTGCAAGTAGTTTGATTGAATTTGCAAGCAAATCGCTTTATTTCATAGGTAAATCACTCTTTAGGTAAATTTCTATCAAGTTTTAATTCCCACAAGTGAATCATCTAAAATTACAAGGGAATCGCTCCACATGTCATTCTTTGAAATTTTATAAATTTTAACCCTAAAACTTAGTCCACGTAGGTCCATATGCATAGGGTTATGAATATGCACTCAAAGGCACAAAGATCAGGAAAAGAACATCAATCTACACATATGGTTGTGTATCAACAAAATAATGTCAGGAAAAATAAAAGAACAAATTGCCATATGAGTACGTCGAGATGATGAAATTAAGGAGATTTCAGTGTCTAATCCCATTTCCTCAAAGGAAAAATCCCAATGGATAACCCTATTATCCAAAATCCCATATCCTAAGAAATTGGTTTTGTAGGTCAAAAAATGAGCTATGTCGACCTTAACCAACCAAATTGGTTAAATACTAGTCCTATATTGACCCACATAAACCCTCTCTATGGGATTTCCTTTGATGCAAATAATCTTGCTAATAATCCTCCTTTTGGAAGTTCTTACTATGTTTACAACATGTATCTGCCTCTTGCATCTAGTTCCAAAAATACTTCTCTTATTAGGGCTTCTTTGACTTAAAGCCCACCTACATGTAGTTTTTCCAACACATCTAGCCTTTCACCTAGACAATTTGTAGCTCCAAACATACTATTTTAATGATAGATATTTCAAATCTAAGCTAGGGCCTTGCTCAAAATAATCAAATGTTAGATGGACAAGTAGGGACATAGGTGACCCAAGGAAAATACCTAGGGACAAACATCACCTTTAGCTCGTTATACATAGGAAAATGTACAAGGCCTATTATTTTCATATATGTAGCCTCCTCTATATTAATAGTGGGGTTATCAAAATCCACCACCTCCTCCTTATCATATGCCTTATTATCCCTTGTCTTACTATATCTTTCATATCCACCTCAAGATTTCATGGTACATTCTTATTTTCCATGACAACAAAAATATGGTTAACCTCCACCACAAAACAATCCAATGCCTCCACCAGGATCTTAGAATCAACTTCCAAAGTCAACTTATTAGGGATCACTAAATCTAGTAGCTTATTACCCCATTTTCCCTGACACTATGAAATTATTATCTACTTTTGATGGAAGCAAGAATAAGACAACTTGTTGAGCATGCAAATGACAAACTCCAATTTAGGTGGTATAGAGTCAACATGTTGGTGAGATCAAAGGACAAGTCAACATACTTGGAATATATCCCAAGTCCTTTTGAAAGAGAATTTGTTTTCCACCAAGGTTTATGTGTGACGAAGTCTTGGCCGACTTAGATAAAATCAAAGGTCAATGATGGATGTTATTTAAGGGGCCTATTAGGATGGATATAAGAGTCAAATTATTCATGCACAAAATATTAACCTTTAACATGTAATCATCTAAATGATAAATGTGTTGTTTTCATATTATAAACATGCACAAACTAGTGATGATTAACCTATAACCAAATGAATTTTAACTCTATAAAATAGGAAGTAAGATTGAATATTAACAGCCAAAAGCTAATTTTATTCTAATATAAATAGATTTCAAAGAAAAATCAAAATATTAAAGGTAAGAGAAAGAAAATAAATAAAGTTTGTGTTGTCTTGAATTCAATTTTGATTTGATAAAGCAATAAATCTAATTCAAAATCAACCCTGGCTTTATCAATATTCAAACAATTTGAGGCTTAAAATGGTGCAATCTCCAAAGGAAAATTAAACTATGAAGTAAACAAATGTAACAACCATTAGCTAACAATTCAGTTTTCCCATCATCAATAATGATTTATTATTTTCCCAAAGGATGGTGTATTTAGGAAATGATGATTATGCAAAACCTTAGTGACTATTTGACTCTAGTAGATGATTGATCTATTGTTTGAACCACTTCCCCGAATTTAACATTGTAAACAACTGTATTAGGTAGGAAAATCCACCTTAGTGATTAAGATATATAATAAACTATTTGTATAAATTCATCTAGCAATAGAATAGCCAGTTATCTAGGGGAACAAGCAACATGAGTTAATTTTATTTTAGTGCTTTGTAATAGAGAATGGACACTAATCAATTTTGTTGATTTCTTGTTGGTGATACTTTATTTTATATTACATTGAGTTCCATTAAGTTCCCCCAAGCTGAGGAGTAAGGGCCCACTTTGTCAACTTGGGTGGAAATTTTCTTTTCTTTCTACTTAATTAGTATGTTATGTTCTATAGTTATAGTCTATTGTTAATTTTGTCTTGCATTACACTTACGTAATCTTGATTTCTTAAATTTGTCTTGATTCTTGTAATTATTACTTTATCTTTTATAAATATTAAGTGTGTTACTTTTATATAGAGAGCAATGTCTTACTTTTATACAAGAAGAGTGTATAATATTTTGATTTCATAGCAAACCTTGGAAAACCATACCAAATCAAAAACCTCAAATATCGTAGCACATATAGGCGTTGGATGCCATATTGGGATGATAAACTAAAGTGAAAGAATAATGACATTGGAGGCCAGGTATTAGGCATGATTAAGTAGTTTTCAATGCCTTACAATGAAAATAAAACCACGATTTATAAGAAACACTAGGATTTATAGGCATAAAAACTATACAAGAAGATCAAAAATTTCTTCCCAACTCAAGTGGTAGATTTATTTACATTAAATACAACTAGCCTTCAAGGCCTCTTAATTTAGAGATATTAGTGTTGAAGGGTTCAGGACCTCTAAAACTAGAGCTTCTATTGTTGTTGTCTTTAAGACATCAACCTCTTTGCCTAGAATACCCTGCCCAAAATGGTGCAAGTAGATAGACTTACAGATTTTATAGTCATTACCTTTATGAGCCCAAACGCCTCCTTTTTGGAAGGTTGCATGTACATGTTACCTGCAATAAGGGTTTTTGTCTATCATGGAGATCCTTTGTTTATAGAAGACAAAAGACTGGTGACAAAATTTGGAAGATCGATGTTACCTTTTTTTAAATATTGGACAAGGTAGTTTCTCATTCGATCAGATGACTGTCATAGCTCTTTGATGCTTCATCATTTTTTGTGAGCTATTAGATTGGCTGATCTCTAACTGTTGGTTTCTTCTAATTTTTGAGTGGGGATATCATGTAGTTACCATTTGTATGGTTGTTGAGGGCTTGATTAAATATGGAGGACTTGATCTATGAGTCCAAATAGATGTGGAAGATATACCTTACGACCATTGGCTTTGCTACCCTTCAACCAATGCTAGGGGTTGCCCTTTAGATATCACCAAAAAGGCTCTTGGAGATGACACAGGTCATTGGCCACTTTTAGTTATCATAGAAAAGGCTATCGAGGATGACACATGCTATTGATCATCAAGATCAAATGGTCCACTGAATTTTACAATTTGGGAGCTTTAATCTCCTTTCCATTTTTTCTTGGGCCATTGACACTGAAGAGCTCCTTAAGACAACATGGGTCGTTGATCATCTAGATTGAATAGTTTGCACAATTTTGTGATTTAGATGCCTCTATATTTGCTTCAAATATTTGTAGATCATTGAGCCTTGTTTATGCCCAAGATTGACTATATATCTCCTCTAGATATGTGTCTTGATGAGACATCTACTTCTTTCAAAAGTCACCAATGTGTTTGCCACATGTTTGAGCCTTTCTCCTTTAAAAAATCCTTCAATAGATTTAGGGGATAACATGGGCCATCATATGAGCCAATAACTCAAGGAGCTTGGAGGGTCCTTGATGCAGGAGCATCCGGTGGGGATGAAGCAATCTTGCATCTTCCAAATATTTTTAGTTTCCTTTCTAAGATCTTTGCACTTAGATCTATTATTTTCAAGTACTGTGAAAGGTTTGTGAAGCAGGTTTTTGTTTGGAAGGTTTTGAGAGGCAAGGAAGGGAGGGGTCGTGAAATCGCGACCCCAACGCAGCGTTGCAACTTTGGTGAAGTTTTGTCGCGATATCGCGACGTAGCGATATCACGATAGTAATGAAAGGAGGAGGCGAGAAGTCTTCAAACGTCGTGATATCGCGACGGTTTTGAAAAGAAAGAGCGAGGGTCTTCAAACATCGCGATATCGCGACGTCGCGATATCGCGACGGTAATTCAAAGAAGGGGAGGAGGAGCTCTAGACGTCGCGATATCGCGATGTCGCGATATCGCGACGGTCTTTGAAGGCAAAGCGGAGGAAGGAGTCCTGTCGCGATATCGCGGCCAGTGTGAGGCCGACACGTGGCCGGTATTTCGATAGTGGTGAAAGTCAAAGAGAGTTAGAGAACAAGACCAAGGGTAAATGACGAACGATCGGGCAAAGCCAAGCTGGACACGTGGCGGTCGTGAAGGGCACGTGGATCAAATTTGTGGCAACAGGGGAAGAAGCTTGGAAATATGAACACGCAGCCGGCCACGTGTGGGTCACTTTAACTGTTAAGGGAGGAGTCGACCGTGTTTTTTTTTCTTCTCAACATTTCTGGCATTGTAACATTTTACAGTTGGTAATTTAATGGAGGAGCCGACAGTGCAAGGACGGTCAGAACGACACGGCCAATGCAGGAAGAGAATTAATGCCGGTACCGTGGTAGATCGGGCAGATGGCCGTTTAAGGCTGATATTTTGAAAATCCCGGAGGAGGGAAAATTGAATTTGAAATTATATTTGGTGGAGGCATTGATTGCCTGGAGGACCGGGACCTCGTTAAAAAGATAGAATTTTTGTTTTTCGAGGAGGGCGGACCGGAGAACAGAGGAGGAAGTAGAACAGAGAGGGGAGAACAGAGCCGAAGCCGAGACCGGCCATTGTAAGCCTGCGGGCTATGTTTCTTTGGATGCATGTAAATATTTTTCCGATTATTAATGAAAATGTTCGGTTTTGCATTGTGGGCGTGAAGAGTGGGTTCCCGTCTCCGTCAGTGGTATCAGAGCGGGAGTTCCTGAGTGCGTAAACAGACCGCCGGCCGTGAGGCAGTTTGCGCTAGGACGTGTGGGAGGGTTTGAGTTTGGGTGAAGATGCCTCCGAGAAGAAACCCGATGGGTGGAAGAGGCATGGCAGTGGAAGATTTCCGGGCTTTGCAGCGGCAAGTCCAGGCCCTGCAAGAAGAGCTACGCAGAGGACGTGAGCCGAGAAGGGATGCAAACAGTGAGGATGAAGTGGAAGAGGAGAATGAGTTTGAAGAAGAGGAGGAAGATGTAGACCCGGCACAGGCCCGGCTATACAAGGCCATATCCCAGATCGGGAAGAGGCCGAAGTTAGAGGTTCCCACGTATTCTGGGAACTTGAACCCAGAGGAATTGATAGACTAGGTGAATGAATTAGAAGAATACTTTGAATACGAAGAAGTTGAAGACCCTAATCGGGTCAGATTTGCTAAGACCCGACTGAAGGGTCATGCTAGCATTTGGTGGAAGGGGGTACAGCTAGAGAGAAATCAAAGAGGAAAAGAACGGATTACCAGGTGGGACAAAATGGTGGAGAAGTTAAAAAGACAGTTCATCCCTGTTGACTATGAGCTGGATCTGTTACGTAAAATGTAAAGCTTGAGGCAGATGAACAGAATAGTTCAAGAATATACGGAGGATTTTTATAAAATTTCCATCAGAACCGGACACTTAGAAGCCAGCAAGGAAAAAGTGGCCCGTTACATTAATGGGTTGAGACCAAGTGTGCAGGAGGAGTTGAGCTTGGTTCGGGTAAGCACCATCGAAGACGCTTACCAGTTTGCTTTAAAGGTTGAAGGAAAATTGAACCGAAGGTTTGAAAGCAAGCCAAAAGTGAAAGAACCGGGAGGAAAGAACGGTGGAAAGAAAGAAGGAAAGGAAGAGAAGAAAGAAGAGGAGAGCAGCAGCCGAGGTCAGAAAGAAGAAGAGGAAGACCCAAAATCGCAAGTTCAGAATGATAACTACCCGAGAGGAAGAGGTAGATCTGGACGCGGGTATGGAAGAGGAATATTTCGTGGAACATGTTTCCATTGTGGAGAAGAAGGACATCGGGCATATGAGTGTCCACAACACCGAGAAAAGATGAACAAGAAACCGGTGGGTCCCGCCAGAGCAGTTGTGGCAGTTGAAGATGCTGATTTAGAACATTTTGAAGAAGCTGAAAAGGAGGAAGCCATGATTGTGAGAAGGACCATGCTGGTGGATGAAGACCAGTCTGAGCAAAGGAGAAGCCTGTTCCGCACCCGATGCAAAAGTGCGAGCAAAGTCTGTAATGTCATTATTGACAATGGGAGTACAGACAACTTGGTTTTCGAGGAGATGGTTTCTAAGTTGCAGCTGGAGAGAAGGAGACACCCACACCCGTATCGGATTGCGTGGTTGCGGAAGGACCACCGAGCTTGGGTCCGGGAACAGTTTTTAGTCACGTTCCAGATTGGGAGGTACCAGGATGAAGTCCTGTGTGATGTATTCCCTATGGATGCATGCCATTTGCTGTTGGGCAGGCCATGACAGTTTGATCGGAGTGCAGTGCATGATGGCCGTGCAAACACGTATTCCTTGGAGAAAGATGGAATGCGGCACAAGTTGAAGCCATTGCAGACCGAAGATGAGAAGGTGTGCAATAATGCCAAAATTTGCCTGGTAGAGGGCAGAAAACTTTGCCAAGAAGCAGGATTTGAGCCGGATATAAAGGTTGATGAATGTTCGAAGATATTGCAAGGGACGCAGCCCAAACAACGTAGAAGTGAAGGTCACTTCTCCTTCTTACCTGGGGTGTCTGATGCAGGAGCATCCGGTGGGGATGAAGCAATCTTGCATCTTCCAAATATTTTTAGTTTCCTTTCTAAGATCTTTGCACTTAGATCTATTATTTTCAAGTACTATGAAAGGTTTGTGAAGCAAGTTTTGGTTTGGAAGGTTTTGAGAGGCAAGGAAGGGAGGGGTCGCGAAATCGTGACCCCAACGCAGCGTTGCAACTTTGGTGAAGTTTTGTCGCGATATCGCGACGTCGCGATATCGTGACAGTAATGAAAGGAGGAGGCGAGAAGTCTTCAAACATCACGATATCGCGACGATTTTGAAAAGAAAGAGCGAGGGTCTTCAAACGTCGCGATATCGCGACGTCGCGATATCGCGACGGTAATTCAAAGAAGGGGAGGAGGAGCTCTAGACGTCGCGATATCGTGACGTCGCGATATCGCGACGGTCTTCGAAGGCAAAGCGGAGGAAGGAGTCCTGTCACGATATCGTGACCTGTCGCGATATCGCGGCCAGTGTGAGGCCGACACGTGGTCGGTATTCCGATAGTGGTGAAAGTCAAAGAGAGTTAGAGAATAAGACCAAGGGTAAATGACGAACGACCGGGCAAAGCCAAGCTGGACATGTGGCGGTCGTGAAGGGCATGTGGATCAAATTTGTGGCAATAAGGGAAGAAGCTTGGAAAGATGAACACGCAGCCGGCCACGTGTGGGTCACTTTAACTGTTAAGGGAGGAGTCGACCGCGTTTTTTTTTCTTCTTGACATTTCTGGCATTGTAACATTTTATAGTTGGTAATTTAATGGAGGAGCCGACAGTGCAAGGACGATCAGAACGACGCGGCCAGTTTAGGAAGACCATTAATGCCGATACCGTGGTAGATCGGGCAGATGGCCGTTTAAGACTGATATTTCAAAAATCCCGGAGGAGGGAAAATTGAATTTGAAATTATATTTGGTGGAGGCATTGATTGCCTGGGGGACCGGGACCTCGTTAAAAAGACAAAATTTTTGTTTTCAGAGGACGACGGACCGAAGAACAGAGGAGGAAGTAGAACAGAGAGGGGAGAACAGAGCCGAAGCCGAGACCGGCCATTGTAAGCCTGCGGGCTATGTTTCTTTGGATGCATGTAAATATTTTTCCAATTATTAATGAAAATGTTTGATTTTGCATTGTGGGCGTGAAGCCTGGGTTCCCGGTGCCCCGTCAGTCCTTTACCCAATTTTCCTTGGATCGATGTAAACCATAGATCTGGAAAATTAATGATGACCATTGCTTTGGTTTTCTTTGTTGACTATTTTTCCCTAGAAATCAACGTTCATTGTAGATCCAAAAAATTGACATCATGCGGGGCTTTGGGGATTCTTCGTGACCCTCTTGGCTTCTTAGACCAATGCTCATCGTTGATTAATGAATAGACAATTCGTACAGTATCAAGACCTTTTAGTGCAAAAAATCAGTGCCTGCCATAGATTACAAAATTGATAATGCACTTTACTTTCGCCTACCTTCCTCTGATTCACCAAGGTTGATTTAAAAAATTGACAAAGTAAAAAAAACTCTTTGTGTAGTGAATTTTCACTACAATGACCAAGGGAGATAATGAAGAAAACTTCATTGTATAAAATATCAATTAATTGTAATAATTTATTATGTAAGCCCTATGGGTCACAGTTAACTTTGTTATGATTAGACCCTCTTTATAACTTGCAACTAACGTAAAGCCCTCTTATTATGTTGGTTTAGGTTAAAATTTATGATGTAATTAGGGTTCTAATATTGTTATGAATACCCCTTTCAACTCTTTTTTTGATTATAAATATTGTATAATCTAATCTATGGATTTTACAATGAGATTTATGATGCCTATGGGTCTCCCCAAATCTCTGTCTCTCTTTTCTCTTTTTCGTCCTTTTATGATTTTTGTATAGGATTTGGGTGAATGGTTTGCTTCTATTCATTTCTAAAAAATGGTGTGAATTCCAACAAAATCAATGGAATAGACCAAAATTATTATGTGAAAGAAAAATAATTAATTTTAATTATCATAATGCATTGAAAAATGAGCCATATTGGTTCCAAGAATCAAGGGATAAATGACTCAAGGAAGCAGATAGAAATACAAATTTGTCATGCTACAACAATTTTTTTTTTGTCACATCAAAAATATTTTAACTCTAGATAGATACTAGGAAGGAAGTTATTTATTTCAAAATAAATTTGTCAGATACGATATTGGACAAGATAAAGACGCATAAAATAAGATTTTGTAAAATGTTACATCAATTATCACACAAGAACAAAATAAAAGCTTGATAAAAAAGATATCTATGGAGGAGCTACATGAAGTAGTTTTTTCTTTCCATCCTAAGAAGGCATGTGGTTTTGATGGATTTCCTTCAAATTTCTTTGAAATTGTTTAAAATTTATTAAAGAGTGGTATGTTGGTTGTAATTGAAGAGGTCCAAAAAAGAATACTACAATAAATGAGATCATTGCCACTTACATTGGTTTCAAAGAAAGACTAGACACAATCTTTTGATTATTTTTATCCAATAAACCTTTGTAATATGATTTATAATATTATTTAAAAAATAATGGCAAACATGTTAAAAGACATTATAGATTATGTTATGAGATAGAAACAAGGTGGTTTTGTTTGTGGTAAACAAATTCTTTATGGTGTAATCATTGTACAAGAGGCTATACATTCTGAACATTCCATGAAAAAAATAGACATGCTTAAGAAAATAGATATAAAAAAATCATTTAGTAGGATTTGCCCAAGATTTCTACCAAAAGTTTGGTTTTGATCATGGTTGATGTGAAAATAGATATAAAATAAAAATATAATAGGGTTTGTTAAAGTTTTAAAAGTTTGGTTTTGACCATGGGTGATGTGAATGGGTTAAATATATTTAATTACAAAATTAAAGATTAATGGTACTAGATTTAGCATGTGATAGATGAGTGCTATTTTGTGAAATGTGGTTGTTATTCAGAGAATATTCACTAATATAATGCCAGAGAATATTCACTAATATAATGCCACATGGATCACTGGTATTTAAAAGTATGATAATACATGTTTGGAGGCGGACCCCTTCGTTTCAAATTAAAGGACTGAAGCAGAGCACGGGGATACTGAAGCAGAGCCGATAGAACGAAGAATATTTGAATTGTACACTGAACCAGACAAGAAATATCAGCACAAAAAATTAAAGGGTTTGTGGCAAAGGGTTTTTGCAGAGCAAGGAGGGTTTGCGGCGGAGTATTGTATTAAACATCTATTTCATTGGAGAAGCAGAGCACCGGGATATTGAAGCAGAGCTGATAGAACAGAGAAGATTCAAACTGTATTGAACCAGACAAGAAATATCAACACAAAAAATTAAAGGGTTTGCGGCAAAGGGTTTTTGCAGAGCAAGGAGGGTTTGCGGCAGAGTATTGTATTAAACATCTATTTCATCGGGTTTACGGCAAGATACTGAAGCAGGACCAGCGAGCACGGGGATACCAAGCAGAGCCGATAGAACGAAGAATATTTGAACTGTACACTCCAGACAAGAAATATCAGCACAAAAAAATTAAAGGGTTTGCGACAAAGGGTTTTTGCAGAGCAAGGAGGGTTTGCGATGAAGTATTATATTAAACATCTATTTCATCGGGTAAGCATATTTTTTTTGTCCTCTTTCGATTTATAAAACAATTTAAGTAGGTAGGAGAAATACATTCATTATAGGGGTTTGCGGCAGAAGGTTTTATTATCAGCAAGGGTTTGCAGAGCAAGAGGGTTTTATTACACATTTATTTCAATGGATCAATAGTACAGAGGGTTCGACTATAAAGGGTTTGAAAATAGAAGGGAAGAAACAATTGCAAGAACCAATATATGTCAATGAGAAACAATATTGGAGGATATTAAGGCGTCGACAAGCTTGAGCAAGGGCAACAACAATGAAAATGGCATATCAAAAAATAAAAATAAAAAATATTCTACCACATAAACAGGTGGAGAATAAGGAACAATCAAGGGCAAATCACCAAAATGAGTTTTCAGAAGAGGAAGAAACTTACAGTCCCACAACTACACCACTCATGTGGGCACCAAGACTTTATGTGCAAGAGCTAATGAAGATGAAAAGAGAAACTTAAAAGCATGGAAAGGAGGGAGAAATTAAGAGAAACTAAATCATATGAGGTTATAAACACCATTCGGAGGCTGGAAAAAGAAAACAACCAACTCAAGGAGCAAGTGTCAAAGCTACAAAACCTTGCAAACATGGGTCAACGTGAATGGCATGTCCTCAAACAAGCCATCCATCCCCCAATCAATGATGCAATAGAGGTGGAAAAAACAAATGCAAATCAAATAAAAGAGGTACAGAAAACACTCCAAAACATTGAAACAAGAGAAAATGAGCTACGAAATGAATTAGCAAAGACAAAGACATGGTCTCAAGTAGTAAAAGAACTAGTCAATCAACAAAAAGAGTTGATAGAGAAGCAAGTAAAAATTAAAATAACAAAAGAGAAAGAAAGACATGAGAAGTTAACAAATATAATCATCAAAGGGTTGAAAGATTATGGGGACAAGGAAGACACAAATTGTTTAATCAGGGACTTCTTGTCAGATCGATTACAATGGAAGGGTCAAATAAAAAAAGTAGGCAGAATTGGCAGGCTGAGAGAAGGAGGTAGAGATAGACATATTCAGGTCACATTGATGAGCTACGAGGATAAAATAAGGTTACTTAAAAACAGAGGCATGCTGAGAGGGTCACAATTTTATTTAGATGATGACCTAACATTTTTACAGCAGGAAGAAAGAAATAAGGAATAGGAAAAGGTGAGGGCAACAAGGAATGAAGGGAAACAGGAATATTTAAGAAATGGAAAGGCATACATCACATCTAAACAAATCCAAAATAAATAGGGAGTATGGCCTGCCCAGGAACATCTTACAATGGTAAGTTGGAACTGTAGAGGTTTCCTTTGGATAAGAGGACCCGGGTTAGGGCCCATTGCTAGAGACAAAGATATAATCATATTGATAGAAACACATGAACACGATGGATGTAGGACTCCAAAATTTGTGGGATACAAAAAAATAGCAATATGGAATAAAGCAACAGAAAATGGCAAAGGGCATGGGGGTATTATGGTTTTAATAAAAGAGGAATGGGATAGGGTCATTAAAATTGAAAAACAAGATGAAAACAAACAAGTACATTTGGATAAATATCCTAGAAAATAAGTCAGTTATTAGCATAGCAACATGTTATTTTGCTCCCAAGAATTCTAAATTCTATAAGAAACATGACCTTAACAGAGAAGACCCATACTCCTCCCTAAAAAGAGACATTTCAATATACATGAAGTTGGGGGATATTATATTAATTGGAGATTTCAATGCAAGGATAGCAAATAAACAAGCTAACATTCTAGAAGGTAATGAAGATATTGAGATTAATCCTCTTTGGATGCCAGAAGAGGAAAATCAATAGTGGACCAGGACTTCAAAAGATGAGCATGGGGCTATCACGCAATATGGAGAAGAGTTGTTAGGTCTTTGCAGCATATACAATTTGATTATTTGCAATGGGATGAACAAATGGAAAAATTCAGGAAAGTATATATGCAAAACATATAAGGGACAAAGTGTAATAGACTATGTAATATGCTCACAAAATTACATATCAAAAATAGAGGAGCTAGAAGTGGAAGATTCTCCAATGGAACTTAAGTCAGATCATAACCCAATTGTTATGAAACTTTGAATGCATGGAGACAAACCAAGGGAAAAACACTTGCAAGGCAATCAAAATAAATATCCTCACAAGGGAAACATTCTCTTAACAGATGAAAATCGACAGAATTTTAGAGCAAGATTAAATAATAAGTTACAGGAAAGGGAAGAACTACATCATAGTAGTAGAGATTACAGTAAGAGTGAATGGTTAATGCAAGTTATTCAAGAAGCTCTAAAAAAATGCAAGAGAGCTAAACCTAAAAAGAAAGAAATGAATAGCTTCCCAACCAACCCATGGTTCGATGAAGATTACAAAAAAATGCGAAGATTACTAAAGGAACCAACAGGTAAAACAAGAGCAAACAAAAAAGCATATGAGAAACTGGTAAGGGCAAAAAAAGAAGAATACACTAAAACAAGGAGGGAAGAATTGATTTATTTAGGGAAGCATGAACCAAAGAAATTTTGGAAGGAACTAAGCGTGAAAAGGATGCAAACCGAAAATAACATAACAGCTTAATCAGTGGTTGGAGTATTCAAAACAACTGTATCAACATAATAACCAACGAGAGACACCCCCTACTATCATTGTCAAGAAAGAACTTTTCACAATTGAAGACATTATTCAAGGGATAAAAAAGTTAGCAACTGGTAAAGCCCGTGACATAGACAATCTTCAAGCAGAGCATATAAAATGGAGGGTAGATATCTTGGCACCGCAAATCAAAGAAATTTTCAATGAGGTCATACAAAATGGCTTCCCTACCGAGTGGACAACTAGCTTGACCATTCTTTTGTTTAAAAGTGGAGATGTAAATAATCCCCCAAACTATCGAACTATCATGATCAACCCTCTCTTTGCAAAGTTGTTTGGGAGTACGATAGAGCGTAGGATCAACATATGGGCAGAAGAAAAGGGAAAGAGAGCAAAGGGGCAAGCAAGTTTTAGGTCCAAGCACTCAACTATTGATCACTATATCACACTCAGACACAGTGGAAAAAATATGGGACAAAAAAGAGGAGGCTTTTTGCTATTTTGTAGACTTCAAAAAGGCATTTGACACAGTGCCTAGGAAAAAATTATGGAGCATAATGGAAGAGCTACAGGTTCCAATTCACTACAGGGCAGCAGTTCACAGACTATATGAGCATGTAAAGGCTAGAATCAGAACACAGGAAGGGTTATCTGAATGTTTTGGTAGTGACATAGGTGGCAAACAAGGTTGCCCTCTATCTCCGACCTTATTTGGGTTGTACATTGACAAGTTAGAAGAGTGGATACAAAAATTTGGGGGAGAGGGTGTGCATTTAGCCAAATATGTGGTAAAACTCCTTATGTATGCAGATGATGTAATTCTTGTGGCCAAAACAACCAAAGATCTAGAAGATCACCTTCAAGCTCTAGAACTCTTTTGTAAAGAAGTTGGGATGCAGGTGAACACGAGCAAAACAAAAATTATGATTTTTTCAACAAAAAAGAAGAAGCAACAACTCAAATTTCAGTTTGCAGGAGAACCACTTGATGTAGTAGTAGAATACAAATACCTGGGCATAGACTTTCATGACAAACTTAATTGGAATACATGTAAGATGAAAAGAACTCAAAGTGGCTGGAGAGCACTATATGCACTTCAAAACAGGTGTAGGAATGCCGAGTTGTGGGCCTGGAAGACCACCAAGGTCTTATTTGGCCTACTTGTTACACCGGTTCTGTTGTATGGTTGCGAGGTGTGGGCTAGTGGCACAACAAATGCAAAATGGAGGCAAATAGAAAGGATTCAAAAATATCTAATCGCAAACTTTCTCAAAATTAAGGCCACAACCCCTTATGAAATTATTCTAGCTGAAACTGGAATGTTCCCTTTAGAAGCAATTGCTATGACCAAGTTGTTATGTTACTTGAAAAAAACAGAAAACATGACAAATGATAGATGGCCTAGAGCAGCTAGGGACGAAGAGTTGCATAGAATACGTGGATGAAACAAAATCAGAAATGGATGAAACGTTGGGAAATCAACATAAATGAATGCCCAAATGTCAACAAAGACATTAAAAATTATGTGAATGAAAAGTTCAGAAGTGGAATGTGGAAAAATGCAAGCAGGAAAAGATAATATTATATTGCAAATTTTAACCCAACGTATGACCACAAGGAAAAAGCGTATATAGGCGTTGAAATCAAGTGGAAGGAAAAAATACTCATTGCTCAGATAAGGACTAGCTCTCATAGGCTTAGATGTGAAACGAGGAGATGGACAACGCCCAAAGAACAATGGGAAGAAAGGATATGTACTCTATGCAAGGACAGGGGTAGTAGAGACATAGGAACACTTCATCTATAAATGCCCGAGTTTTTCAGATATCCGTGACAAATACAAAGAAACACTTGGGAACGAGTTTATTACAGATTTATTTGAAGACAGTAAAATAAAAGAAGTTGAAGAATTGCTAACACAAATCAGCAGGAGAAGGAACAACCTTCTCAAAGATATTAAAGATCATATAATATGATTTAAGTAATTGTACTTCCATATTTGAGGTCCCATAAACCATATTTGAGTCTTGCGTACATAATTAAAATCTTTCATTCATTCATTCATGTACCTGCAAGGATGTGTGTGGATTAATATTGTTCGTAAGGGTTATGCTACTCGATTTCCAAAGTTATTTTACCAGCAATGATGAGAATGGCAATTATTTAACTTTGGGATTTGAAATAAAAATAAAATAAAATCTCGATGACAATTCATCGGGATATTCGTGATAAGATATTTGAGTCAATCGGGGTGGGGGGACCCCGATTTGACGTTAGGGGCTTTCCAACAACCACAAGGAAATTCGTTGTCAGTTTTGTTTCTCTTGAAATTCCACAATTACTAAATTACCGTGTTGCTACGGAAACCTTGAGTGACCATTGTAAGAAAAAAGTGAACACAAACACATGGGACGTTTGACAAAGAAAGTAAGAAATGGTGCAACTAAGTTAAAATTTATTATTATTTTTTTAATCTTTTGTTATTGATTTAAATTATTCTAATTTAATATTTAAATAAATATTTATATATTATAATAAAATTTATTATTATATTTTCAATGAGTGGTTATAGGTTTTTTATAAGAGGTTTTGGTCCCCTCATATTGAGTGGGGTTTGAACCTTAGATCTCTTAAAGAGAAGCCAAAGCCCTTACCACTAGAGTAAGCTTGCAACTTTTATTATTATATTTAAAGGATATGAGTTTAACCAATTAAATATTTTAATTTTTAAGGACAGGATCATATCACATAACACATTTATAATATAATAAGAGTAAGACTCATCTCAATTCAATATAACCAATTATAATGCTTGACACTATTTCGTTTTTTAAGCGAAAACCCCTTGCGTGGTTGCCTTGGTTTGAGAGACCACGACCAGGGGGTTCTACACCATCAAAGTCACCTGGGAGTGTTTGGCACTACTATAGCATTTGCAAATTTTAGAAGGATGTAAAACAATGAAATCAAGTAATCAATGCCTTCTAAAACCATCCAAAATTTGACTAAGTCCAACTCAGGTGTCAATTGGTTGAGGACCAATTCACTTATGAAATGACTTGACTGGTTCAAGAGCAATTTGCTTGTAAAGTGGCTCGATTAGCTTATACGAGTAAAGTGCTCAAGGTAAGCTAGAGATTTGCTAGCAAAGTCGAGCGACTTGCTTGCTTAGCGGATCAAATCACTCACTAGTTAGAATCAACTTCTAGAGTCAACTTATTAGGGACCACCAAATCTAGTAGTTTATTACCCCATTTCCCTTGTTATGAAAAATGTATCTACTTTTGATGGAAGTAGGAATAAGACAACTTGTTGAGCATGTAAATGACACACTCCAACTTAGGTGACATAGAGCCAACATGTTGGTCAAGTTAAAGGACAAGTCAACTTACTTGGAATAGATCATATTCGCTCTTGAAAGATAATTTATTTTCCACCAAGGTTTATGTGTGACCAAGTCTTGGTCGGCTTAAATTCAAAAGTCAATGGTGCATGTTCCTTCAAGGGGCTTGTTGGTGTGGATATAAGAGGTAAATTCTTCAGGCATAAAATCTCAATCTTTAGCATGTAATTGTCTAAATGTAACATGCAAATGAATTTTAACTCTATAAAATAGGAAGTAAGATTGAATATTAATAACCAAAAGCTAATTTTATTTTAATCTAAATTTCAATGAAAAGTCAAAAGGTTAAAGGTAAGAGAATGAAAAGAAAGAAAGTTTGTGTTGTTCTAAATTCAGGTTTGATTCGGTAAAACAATAAATATGATTCAAAAGCAGTCCTGGCTTATCGATATTCAAACAATTTGAGGTCTAAAATGGTTCAATATTCAAAGGGAAAACAAACTATGAAGTAAACTAAATGCAACCACCATTAGTTAACGATTCAGTTTTCCCATCTTTAGTAATAATTCATTGTTTTCCCAAAGGATGGTGTATTTGGAAAACAATGGTTATGTAGAATCTTAGTGATTTTTTAACTCTAGCAGACGACCGATATAGTATTCGAACCACTTTTCCAGATTGGACATTGTAAATGACTATATTAGCTAGGAAAATACACCTAATGATTAAGCGATATAATAAACTATTTATATAAATTCATCTAGTGATAAAATAGCCAGTTAGCTAGGGGAAGAAGCAATAGAAGTTAATTTGATTTTAGTGCTCTATAATAGAGAATGCATGTTGAATCAATTTCGTTGATTGCTTGTTGGTGATACTTCATTTTATATTATGTTGAGTTTTTTTTAGTTCCCACAAATTGAGGAGCAAGGGCCCATTCCATTAGCTTGGATGGAATTTTTATTTCCTTTTTGCTTAATTGGTATGTTCTATCTGATAGTTATAATCTGTTGTTAATTTTATCTTACATTACAAATAGATAATCTTGGTTTCTTGAATTTATTTTAAGCATTATTTAGCTGAAAATTATTAGTCTTTTAAGCATGAATGAATGATCAAATACCATAAGTTGAAAGCTTATTGCAGTGGTAAGGGCTTCGACTTCTATTTGAGAGGTCTAAGGTTCAAATCCCACTCAGTATGAGGGTACCATGACCCTTCATAAAAATATGTGTAAACTCATTGAAAAAATGATCAAATATCATAAGCATAAAAGTTATTGTTATTTAGATTTTTGTAATTGTTACTTTATCTTTTATAAATATTGAGTGTGTTACTTTTATGTAGAGAGCAATATGTCACTTTTATACAAGAAGAGTGTATTAGATTTTGATTTTATAGCAAACCTTGGAAAACCATACCAAATCAAAATCCTCAAATATACTAACACATATAGACATTCGATGCCACCCTAGGATAATAAACTGAAGTGAGAGAATAACAACACTCATCATTGAACGACATAATTGAGAAGATCTATGAGTGTGGGATGCACTTGTAGGGCAACCTTTGGGTTTTTTCTAAGGTCGAATCTTTGTTTGTTGTGATTTTTATGCTCACCTTCCTAAACTATTTGTATACATACAAGAAAAATAAGAGAGATTATAGAAAAATAAAACCTAAGCTAACTGAGGTGAAAAATATTTCTTCCACGCGTAACTGAAATAAAATGAACACATGCATTATCTGCTAATAGCTAGAAAATGAATATGGTTTTGAATTAACATATAAGCACTCAAGGATAATATGTACACAAGAAACAAGACAAAGCAAAATTAATCACACCTTCATTGTATATACAATAAACCTTCTATATAGAGATGATTTATCAAAAGAGGCTCAATGCCATTAACAAAATGACTGAACTTTTGAGTCCAGATTATTACACAAAAGAAAAGTGAAAGGAAAATACACACAAGACCAGGTATTAGGCACGAGTAGGCAGTTTTCAATACCTTACAATGAAAATGAAACCACTATTTATAAGCAAAACTAGGGTTTGTAGGCATAAAAACTATATAAGCAATTCAAAATTTTATTCCCAACTCAAGTGGGAGAGTAGTCTACATTCAATGCAGATAGCCTTCGAGGTTTTTGAATTTGAATCCATTAGTGCTAAATGGTTTAGGACCTTTAAAACTAGAGCTTCCATCACAATTATCTTTAACATACCAATCTCTTTTCTTCGTGCGGGTAGATAGACTTACAACTTTTTGTAGTTGTTACCTTTATGATCCTAACCGTCTCCTTTCTAGGAGGTTGCACGTAGATGTTACCTTTAATAAGGGTCTTTGTCTATCATGAAGGTCCCTTGTTTATGGAAGGTAAAATACTGGTGTTAAAATTTGAAAGACCATTACCACCTTTTTGGAACTAAATTAGATGAGGTACTTTCTCATTCGATTAGACAACTATTAAAGCTCTTTGATGCTTCATCATTTTTATGAGTTGTTAGATTGGTTGATCTTTGACTGTTGGTTTCTTCTTATTGTAGAGTGGGGATATCATGTGGTTGTCATTTGTATGGTTTTTGAGGGCTTGATCGAATATGGAGGACTTAATATACAAGACCAAACATATGTGGAAGATATGCCTTACAACTATTGACTTTGCTACCCTTTGACCAATGGTGGGGGTTACCCTTTAGTTATCCCCAAAAAGACTCTTGGAGATGACACAGGTCATTGGTCACTTTTAGTTATTACCAAAAATGATATTGGGGATGGCATAGACTATTGATCATCAAGATCGAATGGTCTATAGAACTTTACAATATGAGTGCTCCAATCTCCTTCTCATTTTTTCTTGGGTCATTGATACCAAAGAGTTCCTTAAGACAACATGGGTTGTTGATCATTTAGATCAAACGACTTATGTGACTTTGTGATTCACATACCTCTATATTTGCATCAAATATTTGTAGATCATTAGGTCTTGTTTCTGCACAAGATTGACTATAGATGTCCTCTAGATATGTTCCTTGACGAGATGTCTACTTACTTCTTTTGTAGGTCACTGATGTGTGTACCCTATTTCTAAGCCTCACCTAATGGCAAGGTTCTCCTTTGATAACTCCTTTGATAGATTTATGGAGTAACACAAGCCATCATATTAGCAATCAACAACTCATGGAGCTTCGAGGGTCCTTTACTCACTTTTCCTTGGATTGAGATAAATCGTAGATCTAGAAAATCAATGGTGAGCATTGCTTTTTTTTCTCTATTGACCAATTTTCCTTAAAAATTAGCCCCCATTGTAGATCTAGAAAATTGATATCATGCGAGGCTTTGGGGATTCTTTGTGGCCCTCTTGGCTTCTCAATCCAACGCTCATCATTGATCAATGATTAGACAACTCACACGGTATTAAGACCATTTTAAGCCAATATTCAATACCCATAATAGATTAAAAAAATAACAAGTCACTTTGCTTTCGCCTACTTAACACTGATTCATCGAGGCTGATTTGCAAAATTGATCAAGTAAAAAAAATCTTTGTTGTAGTTATTTTCACTACAATGACCAAGGGAGATAATGAAAACTTCATTGTATAATATATTGATTAATTGTAATAATTTATTATGTAATCCCTATGGGTCACAATTAACCTTGTTATGATTAGACCCTCTTTATAGCTTTGTAATTAATGTAAATCCCTCTTGTTATGTTGGCTTAGGTTAAATTTTATGATTTAAGGGTTATAATATTTTTATAAATACCCCTTTCAACTCCTTATCTGATTATCAATGTTGTATAATCTAATATGTGGATTGTACAATAATATTTATGATGTTTATGGGTGTCTTCAAATTTATGTCTCTCTATTCTCTTTTTTGTCCTTTTATGCTTTTTGTATAATATTTTTTTTGGTAGTTGGATTAAAAAGTAGGTTTTGAAATGGCCCCAAAACCTTATTACAAAGTGATGACAAAAACCATTAGGTTCGTAGACCAAAAAGGAAGGTCAGGGCAAGCCACAAGGGTGGTCCCATACCCGAACAAGTAAAAGCTAAACAATAGGACGATGGTCCCAATGGGATGATCCCGAAATCTAAAATTTTAAAATTAAACTCAGATTCCTGCCTGAAAATTGAGTTGGAAAAACCATGTGTAGAGAAATCCTAGCGATTGCAAAAGAAGAAAATACAAAATTAAATTTTAAACTTACAATCCTGTCAGGACCATCCTACCCATAAGAGTTCAAGAAACCAAAAACCAACAAAAAGAGTAGTGAGAAAACTAGAAATGAAAAATCCATCTAAGGAAACCCGATAAAAGCAGTAGGAACAAAGAAATCCCACCAGGGATTAACCATTAGGCAACAACTTTAGCAAAGGAGGATCTCGTCCAAGAAGGGACATGACCATCATAGGCTGACCCAACAAGAGAATCTCATTCGGATGCACATGAAAACCCGACTAGTCTAGTAAAGAAATCCTATCCAAAAGGCATGGGAAACCCGAAGACCCATCCCATGAACTATTGAAATGAAAACAAGGCCTAAAAAGTGGATCAACATATATCAAATATCTTGGTAGGCCACAAGATCTCTCTACGAAGGAGACTGAGAACATAAGCTAAAGTGGAAGGGTACAAAGGCACCGACCATAAATATGACCCATGACTAGAGCGAAACTGAACACAAGAATTATCAATCATGGTTCGAAAACTACAATAAACGATGAAACACGAGGTCCCACCCCAAGACCTTTAAAACTGCATAATCAAACCACCAAAATATGACCACCTGCATCAGAAAAGCACACAGTCCCACTAGTATGCAAAGGGAAGAAACCACGAAATCCAAATCCATAGTTGCACGAAAAAGCATAGGGTCCCATACCAAGATCGAAAATATAGACTATAGCAAGAGGCTCCGCCAGAAAATCCAAAGGCAGACAAACACTGGATTTGCAGGGAGATCCCAAAGGTATTGTAAACCTAATCTAGAGTTATAAGGGATGATCTTCTATAGATGCTGAGCATAAGCCCCCTAAAGCCACAAAAAACATAGATAGTGATCTCGATCAACAAAAACAAAAATACCAAACCCTATTTTGGAAGCCACAACCCCCCAACTGGGCTAGCCGAAAACCAACCAAACCAAGGCACTTGGGACAGGGTCTCCGAGATGATCCATACAACTATGAAATTTCAGTCAAGCATGAGAAACAAGCTTGGAAGATCCGGGGCCTGGAAAGATGCAGGCTAGGAGCAGGGGAGTGAGAAAATGGGACGTGGCCATCCCAACGAGGCCCTTTTTGTATAAGATTTGGTTGAATGGTTTGCTTCTATTTATTTCTAAAATATAGTGTGAATTCCAACAAAATCAATGGAATAGACCAAAATTCTTATGTGAAAGAAAATAATTAATTATAGTTATCATAATGCAATGAAAAAGGAACCATATTGATTCCAAGAATCTAGGGATAAATGTCTCAAGGAAAGTGATAAAGATACAATTTTTTTCATGCTACAACAACAAAAAATTATCACATCAAAAATATTTTAAATCTAGATAGATACTAGGAAGGAACTAATTATTTCAGAATAATTTTGTGTGGACAAGATAAGGATGCATAAGATAAGATTTTGTAAAATGTTACATCAATTATCATATAAGAACAAAATAAAAGCTTGATAAAAAAGATATCTATGGAGGAGCTATATGAAGTAGTTTTTCCTTTCTATCCTAACAAGGCATGTGGTTTTGATGGATTGCCTTAAATTGTTTTTGAAAAAATCTAGAATTTGTTGAAGAGTGGTATGTTGGTTGTAATTAAAGAGGTCCAAAAAGAAGGCTACAATAAGTAAGATAAGTGCCACTTACATTAGTTCCAAAGAAAGACTAGACACAATCTTTTGATTAATTTTATCCAATAAATCTTTGTAATATGATTTATAAGATCATTTTAAAAATAATGACAAACAAGTTAAAAGGTATTCTAGATTGTGTTATTACATAAAAACAAGGTGGTTTTGTTTTTGGTAAACAAATTCTTTATAGTGTAATCATTGTAAAAAAGGCTATAAATTCTTAACATTTCATATAAAACTAGATATATTTAGGAAAATAGATATAAACAAAATATATAGTATGATTTGCCAAAGTTTTCTACCTTATATTTACCAAAAGTTTAATTTTGATCATGGTTAATGTAAAAATTAATAAAAACAAAACATATAATAATAGGGTTTTTCAAAGTTTTTTACCTTATATTTCTTAAAAATTTGGTGGTTTTGACCATGATAAGAAAATTTGGTGACCCTCATTGATGTGAATGGGTTAGACATATTTAATTAAAAAATTAAAGATTAATGTTACTAGATTTAGCATGTGATCGATGACCGCTATATTGTGAAATAGAGGAATTGGAGAGCAAGTGGGTAGTTAAAACTCTCCAGTTATCGAGAGGCCCAGGTTCAAATCTCTCCCCTCACATGTTGCGGATATGTTGTATATAAAAGGTTCCTCATCAAAAAAAAAAATAAATATAAATATATATATATATATATATATATATATATATTATTATTATTATTATTTAGAGAATATTCACTAATGTAATGCCACGTGGACCTTTGAGGTTATAAAACTTTGTCCATGCAAGGATGTATTTGTGGATTAATATTGTTCCTAAGGGTTATGATACTCAATTTCAAAAGCTATATACCAGCAATGATGAGCATAGCAATTATTCAACTTTTGGATTTCGAACCTAAGGCTATTATCAAGTAAAAATAAAATAAACTCTCGATGACAATTCAACGCCAACGAATTACTACGCACGGGAATATTCGTGACAAGACGTTTGGGTCAATCGAGGGGACCGGACCCGATTTGACGTTAGGGGCTTTTTAACAGCCACGAGGAAATCTCGCATATTTTCACTTTCGTCTGTTTCTCGTGAAATTCACATTTACTATTTACCGTGTTGCTACGAAAACCTTGACTAATAAAAAAGTGAACTCAAAGATGGGACGTTAGAAAAAGGCATGAATCGTATCTTCGCATCTTTACAAAGAAATAATTTTTTGATTTGTAATTTCTAATCTACGTAGCATATCCGTAGTATTTGGGAGAGATTTGAATTTCGGGTCTCTCGATTTCAACTCGAAAATTTTAACTATCCACTTGCTCTCCAACTTCTTTTATAATAAATTAAAGTTAGGAATTTAACACACATCCATCCCCTCATACACTCACAACCATGACCCCTCGTAAAGTCGAGAGCTATACTTATCAATTGAGAATTTAATAAAACCACCATATACCCATCCCTTCACACACTCACCCATACCGTGGTTTGAACCTTGAACCTCCCGAAGAAGAGATGAAACTTGAATCGTTGTTGTCCCTTGAAACATTATAATAAATTTTATTTTTATAGTTAAATGATATAAATTAATTAATTAATTATTATTTTTAGTGTGAGAAACCCTTACGACCAGGCTGAGCAGTCTCCTCCCAATGACGACCCCTCGTAAAACCGAGAGCTATGCTTATCAATAGGGAATTTAACACACAACCCACCACACATCCACCTCCTCACACACTCACCCACGCCGCGGTTTGAACCTTGGACCTCCCAAAGAAAAACCAAAACCTGAATCGTTGCGTTGTCTCCCTGGGACATAGTTAAATGATATAAATTTAATTAATGAAATATTTTAATTTTTAAGGAGAAGATTATATTGCATAATATATTTATAATATAACAAGAATGAGACTAATTTTAATTTCATATAACTAATTATAGTGTCTTGACATTATCTTAGGATGTGTAATTTTGGAAGGATGTAAAATAGTAAAATCAAGCAACCAATGCCTTCCAAAACCCTTGAAAATTTGACTAAGTCTAACTCAAGTGTTGATTGGTTGAGGACCAATTCACTTACAAAATGTCTTAATTGTTTCAGTGACGATTTGCTTGCAAAGTGGCGCAATTGGTTTATAAGAGCAAAGCCCTCAAGGTAAGCTAGAGATTTGCTAGCAAAGTTAAGCCATCTAGTGAAGAAGTGAAAATGAAGGTGTAGATCCTGAGAAACATTTTTTTTAGCAATATTTTGGCACGTAGTGGCATACTAACTCTTTTTGGAAGCCTTCTAAGCCTATTAGAGACACATTTAGACAAATGTAACATTCATAGGTGCATCATTTTATTAGAGACACTTTCAAATCTTTAATTTTACTAAGAGTAATTATTTCTCACCTTAGGTAACTTAGGGGTAAACTCCTACTATAAATACAATTCATGGGATCCATTGTAAACATATTTTGGCCATGACAACTCAAAGCTACACTCTATGAAACCCACAGTGTGCTTTGTACCTCATGAGATTGTTTAGAAATTGGTAAGTTCTTATGCATTCCATCAATGACACCATCTTCTTGGTTTGCTAAGTGCACGGTGATTGAGCCATTACTCTTTTGTCCATCTTGTCATTTGTTTAGAAATTTTATACTTAATGAAAGGGAAACCGTTGATGTATTCCAATTCTTATGTGTCAATTGATCACATACAATTCCCTGTTATGACTAAACAACGTATTTCATTTGAATCACTTGTACTTTTAATATTTTATGCATATTTATTTTTTACACTTTGCTTTTCATGCAATTAGTGTAGGTTAGCATAGGAGTACTATGCAAGGATAGTGGGAAGTCACCCTCAATCTAGAGGTTGGGAGGAGTCATTGGTCCTTCCTTCCAACTTTGTTGAGACTAGAATTGAGGTGCATCACTAAGTTAGAATTTAGGACAAATTCTTGGTTCAACATAGTTTCTAGCACACGCAATGGGACTCATTCTCATTAGCCATTATTTCTGTTCAAATTTGGCTAAATTCCTTGATTTTTGTACAAAATTTGCATTCATCACAGATGAAGCGATTGACTCAAAATTCAAGAGAAGTTTACCAAATTCTTATACATGTAGTAATTCACTACGGTTTTAGAGTGAATTGTTCCATTTTGAGCCAATGGGCTAAATATCAACTAAATCTATTTTTGGAAGTGATTTGCTTTGTTTTGCAAGCAATTCATTTTGAATTTGCTATATTTCATTACATCAAATCTAGAGCAATTTGTCATGGTGAGGGACTTAATTTATCAAGCCGAGTTCCAAATTGACCTCGTGCTCAATGTTTGTAGGTGCTTGATGACTTTGACATGAACTTCAAAATTTTGAATTATTTTGCAATGCAACCAACATAAGCATTAAAACTACACCAAACCTCAGATTTGATCCTAATTTTGCTTTGGCATAGGCAAAAAGCATTTTGGGTAGATTTCAAAATATTTTACCAAAGATCAAAATAAGTGATTCACATAATTTAGTGAGCAATTCACTCTCAAAAGGGTGATATCTCATCAAGACAAATCTAAAGAGTGATTCACTCAAAATTTGCAAAGCAATTCATTAGGAAATACAATATTCTTTGTAACTCCTTCCCAAGAAAGCAATTCATTCCAAGTTTGAAGCAATTTTATTGGACCCCTTGATATTTAAAATCTTTCAAGTTTGAAACTTGCTAGCAAATCACCAAAAACTTCAAGCAGTTTGCTTGAATTTGCAACTGAATCACTCTACTTTACAGACAAATCGCTATGTAGGCATTCTATCAAGTTCGATTCCCACCAGAAAATCATCTAAAATTACAAGCAAATTGCTCCATAGGTCAATCTTTGAAATTTTAAAAAATTTGATCCTGAAACTTAGTCCATTTAGGTCCATATACATAGGCTTATAAATATGTGCTCAAAGACACAAAGATAAAAAAAGGAACATCAATCTATGAAGATAGTTGTGTATCAACACAAGAATGCCAAAGGGAAAAGAAAAGAACAAATGACCATATGGGCACATTGAGATGATGGAATTTAGGAGATTCTAATGTCTAATCCTATTTCCTCAGAGGTAAAATCCCAAGGGCTAACCCTATCATCCAAAATCCCATATCCTAAGAAATTGGTTTCGTAGGTCAACAAATGAGCTATGTCCACCTTAGCCAGCCAAAATTAGTTAAATACTAGTCCTATATTGAGCCACAAAAACCCTCTCTATGGGATTCCTTTTGTTGTAAGTAATATTGCTAATAGCCCACCTTTTGGAAGTCATTACTATATCAATAACATGAATTTACCTCTTACATCTAGTGTCCAAAATACTCATATTATTAGGGCTTCTTTGACTCAAAGCCCACCTTGATCTAGTTTTTTCAATACTTCTAACCTTCCACCTAAAACACAGTATTCTCATGATAGATCTATCTAAATCTAAGCCAGGGGTCTTGCTCAAAATATGAAAGTGTTGACTAGACAAGCATGGACTTAGGTAACCCAAGGAAACACCTAGGGATAAACATTATCTCTATCTAGTTAGACATAGGAAAATGTGCAAGGCCCACCATTTCCAAATATGCAACCTCATCTGAATCAATAGTGGGGTTATCAAAATCCACTACCTCCTCCTTTTCATATGCCTTATTATATATTGTCTTACTATCTTTCATATCCACCTTAGGATTACATGGTATATCCCTATTTGCCATCACAACAAAAAAATGGTTAACCTCATCCTCCACCATATAATAATCCAATACCTCCACCAAGGTCTTAGAATTAACTTCCTGAGTCAACCTATCAGGGACCATTAAATCTAGCAACTTATTACCCCATATCCCCTATTGCTATGAAAGCCTTATATGTTTTTGATGGAAGCAGGAGTAAGACAACTTGTTGAGCATGAAAATGACACAATCCAGCTTAGGTGGCATAAAGCCAATGTGTTGGTGAGGTCAAAGGACAAACCGACTTACTTGGAATAGATCCTATTCCCTCTTGAAAGGGAATTTATTTTACACCAAGGTTTATGTGTGACTAAGTCTTAGCCAGCTTAGATAAACTCAAAGGTCAATGATGGTTGTTCTTTCAAGGGGTCTACTAGTGTGGATATAAGAGGTAAATTCTTCAAGCACAAAATCTTAATATTTAGCATGTAATTGTCTAAACGATAATTTTGTTGCTTTTGAATTATAAACATGCACAAAGGAGCAAAGATTTACTTACAACCAAATGAATTTTAACTCTATAAAATAGGAAGTAATATTGAATATTAATAGCCAAAAGCTAATCTAATTTGAATCTAAATAAATTTTAAAGAAAAATCAAAAGATTATAGGAAATAGAAGCAAATGAAAGCAAGTTTGTGTTGTCCTAAATTCAATTATAATTAAAAAACATTAAATCTAATTCAAAATCAACCTTGGCCCGATCGACATTTAAACAATCTAAGGCCTAAAATGGTGAAACCTTCAAAGGGAAAAAATTATCAAGTAAACTAAATGCAATCACCATTAGTATGCATAGATTGAATATAGAACTTCAAAATATCTTAATTATCAAAGATATATCATGAAGCAATATAGGTTCAGATTCTTCTCACTTTGATGAATCACATAAAAATAATTAAAAAAACTAGGGTCTCCTTCCTCTTTTTCCCCCCTTGAGATTTTTTATTTATAGAATTCTCAGCTCCTCTCATGCAACAATATTTTACAATATTTAGTTGCTGCTCCACTCATGCAACAATGTTTTACAAAATTTAATTGTTTCTCCCCTCATGTAGCAACATTTGACATTATCTAATTGCTGCTCCACTCATGCAATAGCATTTTACAATATATAATTGATGCTACCTTTCCCTAAATAGGGCATACTAAATTTAAGATTTTGTTCTCTAGCCAATTCATGAAGTAATATTCTCAAGATTACATTGATCATACCTCATTAAACTCCAATCCCTGTGAAATATAAAATTACTTGAATCTAATTGTTTTAGTGGTTTAACTCTTGATCTATCAATCACAAGAAGTTATTTAGGTATTAATTCTGTCAAATATCACCATTTTTGCACTTCACGTTCTCCTTAATGGTTCACTTTCCAATTGATCTAACCATTGTCGTGACCTCCTTGAGTAGTGACACCTATCATAGACAATTTACCCATGTTAAAATTCATATTTAAAATCTACTTTATATAAGAGTACTATATTTTTTATTAAAATTTAAATTAAATATTTAAAATTTGAATTAAAAATGTGTGTCGCAACCCTCAAGAATTTTAATTAAGATTTTTAATTCAGTTTTGAAGATGCTATATTGGATATTTTTGACTAATAAGAATTTAGGAAATTTGATGGAATGTGTTGTCTAAAAAAAATTGGAAACCAAATATTTTCAAACAACAAACTACTCTGCATGAACTAACTAGAGAAAGAAACTAGATAAGGACCAAGAAAAACAAAATAAAACCAGAGGGATAAAATATAAAATAGGTCCTTAGTACAATCAGACTAGGGTGTGTTGTGCAAGCAACAACAAATGATGACTCTGCTTGGAAATCTTCTTGAGTATTTTAAGAATAACATATACCATCCCAACTTATTAAAAAACATATCCCATCCCCAAAAAAAGGGACTACAAAATCAACATAAAAAAACTTGATATTTATTCAAGGTTGGGACTATACAATTAGCCTAGAAGTAATACTCAAATTTGTCTTGACTAAAGTGTGTGCATATGAGTTCATTCTCATTCCAAAACTAGTTAGAACTCATTATTATAGTCTAGAAATCATGCTAGTTCACCCTGAGTAGACATTGGTCTTTTAATGGTGTACTTTATTCATAGGTAGACATGTCACCAATTGTTGAATTGATCTTCTACCAACCAAGCATTAATAGCCCCAATGGAGTTATCTCTAGTCCCACTCTAGACCTTGCTATACTACTAGTCAATCATCCATAGAGTTTGTCTGATCACCCAGACAATTGACTTTTCAAGACTATCTTTTCTTTCATTTTAGTTTCTTGATCTCTTTCTCTTTCATTTTAATATATATTAATATATTTACCATTTTGCTCAATTTATATACATTGAAGCCTGCCTTCTAGTTGGGGACCACTATGGTGAACAAGAGGGTAATGTCAAAATGGTTTTCACGTAATGAATCATATATAATATTTTTATTCCTACCAATTTGGAATTATTTAAAATATTTGTAGTATGAAGTTGTAACAGTCTTTTATATTCCTTCTATATTGAATTGATTTGTCCTAAGACATGAATAGGATCTAGGGGTGACACAGTAGATCTTAGGAATGACGAGAAGCAACAAGGAGTTGGGTTACATGAACCATGGTTTGCAAGACCTAGGGTTTGATATAGGAATAAGTCTTTTGATAGGTCCATAGTAGGTCCCAAGAATGGTAAGAAGTGACAAGGAGACAAGCGACACAAATCGGGGTTTGTAGACCCTAGGGTTTGATATGAGGGTAGGTCTTTCGATAGGCCCACAATAGGCCCCAAAAATCCTGTAGAAGACATTTGACCTAGGGGATAGGGCATGGTTGAGTGTGGTTAAGAGGAATATTAAGGACGTGGTGAATAACTTTGATCTATGTCTTAAATGGGGTAAACTTTGTATTCCTTCTACCCTAACCAATTTAATGATGGCCCAAGGTGCAATGAATCTGGTTGGAAAGTTTGTAGGGGCTCATTTGAACCTAAAATCTATCCAAAAATGGGCATTCATGAAATGGTGCCCTATGGGGCACATGGAGATTGCAACATTACCAAAAGGATTTTTTATGGTTAAACTTAACTATGATGAAGATGTTGATCATATCCTTCGGGGAGGTCCATGGTTTTTTTATCGACAGGAAGTGTTTCTATGAAAGTGGGGACCATATTTTGATCCAAATTCACAAAGTATTCATAAAATGTCCATCTAGATTAAACTATTAGGCTTGCCTTTCAAGTTTTGACATGAGGAAATCCTCATGGGGATAGCGAAGGAGATAGGGGATTTGGTAGCCATAGACTCTGCAACCATGACCAAGTTAGGATTGATCTATGCGAGAATCTATGTGAATGCAGACTTAGAAGTAAATCTTCCTTACTAGATTGAACTCCTCTATAATATAGGAAGTTGGTTGTAGGCTATTGAATATGAGAACCAACCTTCCCGCTATGATTTGTGTAAGAAATTAGGGCACACTTTAATTTTTTATCCCAATAAAAAGAAGGAAAGCAACCCACATAAAGTTCAATAATAGAGGGACTTGTAAGACCCAAAGAACGCTCAATAGGGATAATTGGATGCCCAGAAGGAGAAGATAACGAGTCAGGAAGAAGACAAGGAATCCCAAACTGTGTGCTCAAAAATACCATTTGTGGAGGAGGAGGAAATCTTGGAAGGAATTGTCCAAGTATGCCCTAATGTTCTGCTCCTTTCTGCCTCTATGAATAATTTTTTTTAGCCCAATTCCTTTTCTTGTTTGGGGGATGTGTTACTAGATCCTATTGATACATGTGTAGAAAATTTACCTCCTGATTCATCTAACCCAAATAAGAACCTTGTGTTATGAAAACTCACTAAGAGACACTACTACGTGACCTAAGGCCTAGGAAATACAAAAAAACGCAATCTAGTAGAATAACTAGGAATAAAAAAGGTTCAATAGATGTTGGATCTGTATCTAGATCTGGGAGACCAACAAATTAGGAGATCAGACATAGATAAATAGAGATGGAGTTTACAAATGGCACCCAAACAACTCTAGACCTAGGTGGTGAAAAGAAACAACAATTCAAACCCAAAAAATGAAAGTTACCTCATGGAATGTAAGGGGTCTCAATACCCCTTCTAAGCATAGAGTTGTATTGAAGCGAAGTCAAGACAACAAATTTCTTTGAGTTTGCATGAGGAAATGGAGTTGGTGGCCCATGAACTTGATTGATCTTACCTTTGCTTGATTTGCTGATAAGTCTAGTCTCTTTGTGTTTGGATCTTTCTCTACAATGGTATTTTGTGTTGGATCTTTAGTAATATATTTTAGGTAGTCTTGGTTGATGGAGTCTTTTTGTGTGGCTCCTTGGTTGGGTATTTTATCTCCTCTTTTCTTGTTCCAGTGCTAGAGCTTTAATTTTTAAACTATGAAAGGAAGTATAAAAGGTTTTGGGAGCCTTTCAAAACCCCTTCCCTCTACCATAATAAAAAAATCCTAAGATATGAATATTTATCAAAAGATTGATTATGTTGATTATAACTTCCTTGATTCTAGAATATGACTTTTACTTTCAAAATGTATAGAAACACTTCATCGTTATAGTTACCAAAAATTGGTTGGACTTTATTTATCAGAGTTAAAAAGGAAAAAAATCAAAACAAGGCAAAAATAAAGCCCAAAATATAAATCAAACCAAGATTAACTAATAACACATGATAAATACACTAAAACCTTAAAACAATAAAACTATATATAAGGATACTTACAAGGTAACACTATAATACTCTCAAGAATTGAAGTAATGTTTGAGGAATTATCCATTAAATGGTAATGGGACATCCTCTCTAGTTAGGCTTTTTAGCTTGAAGGTATTCTCTCCTAGAATCTATGATACCTAAAAGGGACCTAACCAAAGGGGGTCAAATTTTCCATGGTCTCCCTTCTTTTCATGTGCCTTATCCCAAAGTAACACTAGGTTTGCAATCCTAAAGGTCTTTATTTTAGCTCTCTTATTAAAACTTCATTTTACCACTCCTTGATGTTTATTAAAATGTTGTAGTGCATCATCCGTTTCTTATCTAAAAACCTCAAATTGGATAATCTGGCCTCAATATTATCATTAGTCTATATGTAATATTTGATGAGTTGTAGGGTAGGGATATTAAGATTTATGGGAAATATAGGATCTTGACCATAGACTAGATGGTAAGGGGATGTTCCTAATGAGGATTTGATTCTTGTTTTATTAGACCATAATGCATATTTTAGCTTGTTGTGCTAGTCTCAAGGATTTTTATCTAAAATTATCTTAATTACTTCTAAAATATTCTTGTTAGTTGATTCAGCTACTCCATTACCTTGAGGATAATAATTAAATTAATAGAAAATTATAAAACCACCTTATTTGTCATAATCTAATTTAGTAAATTGCAAAGAATAAAAATTAGGGTCATTGCCACATACCAAAGCATAAGGTATCCTAAACCTGCTTATAAGGTGATCCTCGAGGAACTTGATCCTAAGCCAAATCATAAAGCTTTCTTGTCAATCACTAAATACCTGATTTGAGCATCTTTCAAAGGTGAACTTATAAAAGCTACTAGTCTCTCATATCTATATTATTTTTTCTAAGTTAGAATGTAAACAATCAAATATTGTAATGCAAATGAATAAATGTAAACAAGCTGAGTATAATATAGATTGATCAAGACAAGACTATTCACAATTGCCATTTTAATGTCTTGGAAAACAATTTGAGATTCCCTAGTCCATGTAAGTTTAGTGTTTTTATTGAGTGTTGCATTCAGAGATCAAACTATTTTTGCAAATCCAAAAAAAAATCCTTATAAAATTGATTTTATCAAAGGAATTCAACTCCTTTTTGCTTCTAGGGAGAGGAATTTTCTCAATGGCTTCAATAATCTCTAGATCAATGGATATACCCAATTCTAAGATAAAATGACCTAGAGTCTTCCTTTGGTAACTCCAAAGATGCACTTCTTTGGATTCAATGAAATTCCATGCTTTCAACATCTTTGTAGTACTTTCCTTAAGTCTTATACATGGTCTCCATATCTTTTAGAGAAGATAGTAAGGTCATCCATGTAGATCACAATGCACTTTCCAATGAGATCCTTGAAGGCAATTTCCATAGCTCTTTAGAAAGTAACTCCTCCGTTGATCAAGCCAAAAAAATCCTCCTATATGAAAGCATTCCCAATTTTATGGTGAATGTAGTCTTAATATTGTTTTTGGGTCCTGTCATTACTTGATTATATCTTGAGTAACCATCTAGGAGGGACATCATCTAAGAGCCATTCACCATTTATAGCACTTCATCCAAGGAAGGAAGAGGATAATTATCCTTCTCAAACACCTTGTTTAGATTTTTTAAGTCTACACACAAGCTTATTTCTCCATTCTTTGTGTAGAATGGTATCAAATATGTAAACCAAGTGAAATATCTTATAGGAAAAATGATACGGGATGACAACAATTTTTGTACCTCGACAATGAGAGGTTATAGTAGTGGGTTCATAGGTATTTTACTTTTGGCAAAAGGACTTCGTATATGGTTTGAGTAGGATGGTATGGGTAATGATAGATGTATCATAGGCCTTCAAATCTTCATAACTCTAGGATTTGACATCTTTATAATTCTTAGAATTTGTTACATTCATTATTTCTCCTTATTTATACGAGTCTTTCTTAGGAATATATTCTATGGGTTGTCAGCATCTCCTACATTTCATGCCTTAAATGATTCTTTTCAAATGAAGTAATATATTTTTTGTGGCCTTGACAATCCATATTGAACAAATATTCTAAAGAAATCATACCTTAGGGATAATGTTTGTCTTTAGAATCACTACACCTCTTTCATCTAGCTATGCATAGTATTTTTCCTCTTAATCTATAATCTACGTTTCAAATATGCCAAAATTAGCAATAAAATTAGTTATACATCGATCATTTTCAAACACCTAAAAGTTCTTGACATTATTTAGTTTAGAGGGGATAATAACCAACTCTATAGAGAATCACTTTATCTTGAAATGAGCAACTAGTTCTAGAGTTCTTGTTACATTTTCTAATTAATCTATAGTATTATTATTTTTATGGGGAATGGCTTGGATGTTGATAGCATCAAAGTCTTCAATTAAGTTCTAGAATGGTTATGGTAGTTTAAAAGAAACCTGTCATGATAAGTATATTGATTTTGTACCTATTTGATCAAGGACTTTAAGTCTCCTAGGACTTGTATGTACTTAAATCCCTTCTTGGTCATGAACTACAATCCATGAATCAAAGATTTGTACTGAACAACATTACATGTATAATAAAATTGTAGTTAGTAAGCAACAAGATATGATTTACCTCTAGGGCTGATCAATTCAATCTTGGTGTCACTTCCTTGTTTTGATTTTGATCCATCAAACTTGAGGGTTCATAATCGATCCTTAGTTGTTCTTCTCTTAGTCTACAAGGCAAGCATTATAGGAGCATAATTTTTGGGTTTGTTTTCAACTTCTATAGTGTAAACTTCTAATTCGGGCTTGATGTGCATGGCCTTATTGATGTTGTTGTACTCAATGATAAACTCCTTCAACATAGGCTCCATTTTTATTTGAATACGATTTACTAAGCCATGCCAAAGAAGCCACATATGTGAAAAATTGGTTAATCAATAAGAGTTTTAGACAATACTTGACTAACCAACATCTTGTATGCATCTACAATATTCACCACCTAAATATCAATCTACTACTATATCCTGGTTTAGAAGCCAGGTGTATATGGATGTGATTCAACCCCCAACCTTGTTTACTTTCATCTTGTCTAGCTAAACTGCCTTCTTGTTTGATGGAGTAGGGATCAATCCTAATCTTTGGAAAATAATATAGAACATCACATTATCAGAAGCACTTGAATCCATAAGATTATTATGGAAGTTCTTACTAGAAATCTTAATAGTTATAAGGAAATAAGGGGACTCCATATCTTCTTTGTATATGGCCTCCTGGGAATTAGTAACCTTATTTATCTCTCTTTTATTTTGATTAGAAGAAGTTTTAAGCAACAAATATTTTTGGCTAGTCAATTGAGCTATCTCAAATAGAGAGATGTTTGCCTTGATCTTTTTAAGATATTCAATGATATTATACCCATACTTGTTTTGCTTAGGGGATTTATCTATTTGTGGTAGTAGCATATTAGATTTTGGTTGTGTAAGCACTATGGGAACCCTAGGTGGGACTGGGTTCTTATTATCTTACTCATAAAGTGGGATAGAGGTATTATCAGGGGGTGTGGAAGAAGTTAGTGGTGATTTTCCTTTGATCTAGAGAGTATAGTTGTCACCTCTCTAAAACTATCAGTAAGTCTGCACTTCTTCTTCCATATATTCTTTGGGTTCATCTTCATTGCCCTTGAGAGTTCATATATCTATAGAACTAGAGCAGTCCCTAGGTTCTAGTTAGTTTGATTTATATAGTCCTCATTTATGGGCACTAACTCTAGATTTTCTATTTCTTTTTGGATAATATCCAAGTTTGATCTAAATTCTAAATAATTAGTTCCACCATGTTGAGCTATGGAATGGATCGTACACTAATTGGGTAGATTAAGATCTATAAAATTCATTAAAGTACCCAAGTTATTGTTATATTGATTCTAATTGCTTGTAGGATTTGGAACTCCATTATTTGGTTGGGTATCTATTGATGGTTAGTTCTCTAGAAATTAAATTTCCTATTCTAATTGTTGTTCAAGGGCTGATTTTAAGGAGCTTATCTTTGCAATTTAAGCATATCATTGCTCAATTTTTGAACCATAATTTTTATAATATCTAATTTTAGATTCAAGGTATAAGGTTGATTTTGTCTTGGTTGAATTGTGGCACTACTTGTGGACATGGATATGTTCAAGAATGGGGGTAAGGCTTGTTAATTGTTTGCTAGAATTGCATGATTGAGAACATTATTTGTAGTTACATGTTTATCCAAGAATTTAGGAATGATCTATCGATTACCTATGTTAAGCTTCATTTGAATTAATGGTGTAGAATTAAAGGGTTGGTTCTGATTACAATACATGACACTTGGTATAGGGTTTAGCATTGGAGTACGTTGTGTAAGGTTGGTTATCCAAGAATTTAGGAATGATCTATTGGTTACTTATATTAGGTATCATTTGACTTAATGATGTAGAATTGAGGAATTGGTTTTGATTACAATACATGAAACTTGGTATATGGTTTAGCATTGGAGTATGTTGTGTAAGGGTTTGATTGCTGAGAGGTACCTGGTTATAATCACTTGGTTTCTCAAGTGAGGGTAATTGACCTAATCCAAGAAAATGAGGCATTAATTATTGTTCAATGATCATAGCCTTATTATATGCCAGTGGAAAATATGCGATTGTAGGATCTCTCCTTACAAACATGAAATTTAATGGGTCTAAGGATTTAAGATACATTTGAATGGTGGATTTCTCTATAAGTGTGCAAGGTGTTATAAATATGGTGTATAGTTTGTGGAACCTTGCATTAAAGAGTCTCCTGGGTTCATTAGGTTCTCTACAGAAAAAGGTAAACTAATGGTACATCATAACATGATCAATGGGTAATATAAAGTGATCGATAAATGCATCCTCTAATTTATCCCATGAAGTAATTGAGCTTGATGGTAGACTAATATACCAATCATAAGAAAATTCATCCAATGAATGAGGAAATATTCTACAAGCAACATCCTCATGTTGAATTGTAAATAGATTAAGTTATCTTTGTATGCCTAAATATGCTCTTCATCTAACCTTGTTCCATAATATCTATACCTAGGGGAGTATATTTCAAAATTTTTAGACATGTTATGAGTAGGTTCTAGTATGTTCAAGGGATTCCTTTCTACTAACCATAGCACTGGTTCTACCATTGCTTGACCTTGGGGGATGGTAAAAGGATTAACAAAATAAATAATAGCTCTAGGAGAACTATTGGTAGATTGAATAAGTCTGGGTCTAGGTCTACCTTTGTTAGCTCTAGGTTTTCTATTATGGGGAAAGCTAAGAATTTCAAAGTCACCTTCAACCAAATTAGACCTAGTGATAATAATCTTTGGTTTTAGTTCAATAGTTAAGATTTATGAAATGGATAATATACTTAGAAATTTCTAAATCTTAGTCTTTAGACCCTCTTCTAGCACCAATTCTATTGAGCATACAAATGACACACTCCAACTTAGGTGGTATAGAGACAACCTATTGGTGAGGTCAAAAGATAAGCCGACTTACTTGGAATATATAATATTCTCTCTTGAAAAGAAATTTATTTTCCCCTTAAGATTATGTGTGACCAGGTCTTGGATGACTTAGATAAACTCAAAGGTCAATGATGGTTTTTCCTTCAAGAGGCCTACTGGTGTAGATATAAGAGATAAATTTCTCAAGCATAAAATATCAACCTTTAGCATGTTAGTATCTGAATGATAATTTCATTTATTTCATAGTATAAACATGCACAAACTAGTGATGATTAGCTTACGACCAAATAAATTTTAACTCTGTAAGATAGGAAGTAAGATTGAATATTAACAACCAAAAGCTAATTTGATTATAATATAAATAGATTTAAAAAACAACCCTAGCCCAATTGGTATTCACACAATATGAGGCCTAAAATGGTGCAAATTTCCAAGGGAAAACAAACTATGGAGTAAACTGAATGCACCACCATTAGCATGCACATAATGAACACAAAAATTCAAAGTCTCTTAATTATCAAAGATATATCATGAAGTACATATTGGTTTAGACTTCTCTCACTTTGATGAATTGTAAGAAAAGAACAGGGAAAAGACTAGGGCCTCCTTCTTTTTTTTCCCCCTCGAGGTTTTTTATTTATAGAATCCTTAGATCCCCTTATGCAACAACATTTTATAATATTTAATTGTTGCTGCACTCATGCAACAATGTTTTATAATATTTAATTGTTGCTCCACTCATGCAACAATGTTTTACACTATTTAATTGCTACTCCACTCATGCAATAACATTTTATAATATCTAATTGTTTCTCCAATCATGCAATAACATTTTACAATATTTAATTGCTGCTAAATTTTCCCAAATGAGGCATATTAAATTTAGGATTTTTGTTCTCTAACCAATTTGTGATGCAATCTCTCTAGGATTACCTCGATCATGTCTCATTAAACTCCAATCCTTGTGAAATCTGGGTTTTCTTGAATTTGACTTGTCTTAGTGGTTTAACTCTTGATCTATCAATCACAATAGTGGGTGAGTTGGGTATTAATTTTATCGGATCTAGATGTTTCCACATTCTCCTCTTCGATTCACTTTTTAGCTGATCTAACCTTTATTGTGATAACCTCAAATAGTTACACCTATCACAAATAGTTTACCCATGTTAAAATTTATATTTAAAATCTAAATTAAACAAGAGCACTATATTTTTTCCATAAAAATTTAAATTAAAAATCTGAATTAAAAAATCTAAATTAAAAATCTGAATTAATAAATCTAGATTAATAAATATAAATTAAATATATAAAAATATATTTAAAAAATATTAATTAAAAAATGAGTGCTCTGATCCTCAAGAATATTAATTAATATTTTTAATTTAATTTTGAAGGTTCTACACTTGATATTTTAACCAATAGAAATTTCGAAAAGTTATGAATTATGTTGTACAAAAAAAAAGAAAAAAAGGAACCAATTGTTTTCAAACAATGGACTACTATGCATGAACTAATAAGAGCAATACACTAGATTAGACCTAAGAAAAACAAAAGAAAACAAAAGGGATAAAAAATATATGTGGGTCCCCTATCCATGTAGACTAGAAATTATGCAAGCAACAACACAAATGTAGTTCATCTCAATAAGTTCTCTACACTCATGCCAATTCACTGTATTTAGGAGGAGCAATTTATGATATGCTTACAAATTTATTCTTTGCATGATGAAGTTGCATTATGGTAGAGAGGATTACCAAATAATTCTATTACTAGCTGGGCATCAATTTTAGAACCATTTACACATATATTTGGTAGTATGAGTAATGGTTATTTAATTTTATTTTAATTAAATTCAATACAAATTCATCCCTAAGAAAATATACATGTTTTTAACATTACATTCTTGAGGACCTTAAGTCTAATTTCACAAAAAAATAGACCTAATTAAGAATACACATCGCCTTATTACATTATGGGTTTACAATATAATTTAGCTTTGATGGTTTATAATGCTAATTATAATACACAAATTGTAGCTTTTGAAGAAGCAATTTGAGCAAAAGATGTTATGATTAGAGTAGAAAAATTACCACATTTATTGCCTATGGACTATGCTACCCGTATTACCCAAAATCCATTAGTTCCTGGTTCCACACCCTCTGTTTTACCTATTTTAAATCCTCAAACAATGATTACTACTAATCCATTGCCATCTCTATATATTGTAACACATCTTGGCCAAAACTCATCATCAACAATAACTTTCTAGCCATAACTTCCAATCCTTCCTATTCTATTCGACATGAATAGTGAATCAACTAACAATTTTAGAATGAGTGAAATGTTAGAAGTGATAAAAATTTGGCAAATTAAATCAATGTAGAAAGAAGATAATGACAACAACCTCAAAACTGGTAGCCTCAGAAGACCCCATAGCCCACTAAAGATTAAGTACCTTAGGAACATACCAACCAAGGAATAAATTAATCTCATAAAAATATGGTGAATTCCAATTTAGAGGTTAACACCTTATGGTATTTTCCATGTAATGGAGACTTAATCCTATGGAATGCACTTTAGCCATTAGGTAAACTATTTGTGATTACTTTTTCCATGGGTATTTCTATTAAGAACTTACATAATTATCTTATGGATTCAGGTGCTTCTGATAATGTGATGCCCTATGTTATTTTCCAAATATTAGGATTGATCCCTACTCCATCAAATAATAAGGTAGTTTAGCTAGACAAGATGGAAGTAAACATGGTTGGATGTTGAATCACATCCATATACACTTGGCTTCTAAACCAGGATACAATAGTAGATTGATATTTAGGTGGTGAATATTCTAGATGCATACAAGATGTTGGTTAGTCATGTTTGATATAAAACTCTAATTGATTAACTATTTTTTCATATATGTGGCTTCCCTATCATGGCTTAGTATATCATATTCAAATATAAAGGGAGCCTAGGTTGAAGGAGTTTATCATTGAGTACAACAACATCAATGAGGCCTTGCACGTCAAACCTGAATTAGAAGTTTACACTTTAGAAGTTGAAAACAAACCCGAAAATTATGCTCCTACAATGCTTGCATTGTAGACTAAGAGAAAAATGATTAAGGATTGATTATGAACCCTCAAGTTTGATGGATCAAAATAAAAACAAGGGAGTGACACCAAGATTGAATTAATCAACCCCACAGGCAAATCACATCTTGCTGCCTACTGACTGCAATTTTATTATACATTTAATATTGTTAAGTACAAAGGTTTGATTCATGGATTGTAGTTCATGATCAAGAAGGGAGTTAAGTACATACAAGTCCTAGGATACTTAAAGTAGGTGATAAATAGGTATAGAATCAATATGCTTGTCATGAAATGTTTCTTTTATACTACCACAACCATTCTAGAACTTAATGAAGACTTTGATGCTATCAACATCCAAGACATTCCATATAAAAATAACAGAGATTATTGTAGACACCAAAATCTAGCACCCTTTAGTTCACATTCACCACCTCACCATCAAATCCTGCATAATAAAGATATATGCCTAAGTTCTAACTTAGGGATATAAAATCCTGCACATCATTATATTTTCCTAATTTACTTAATTAGGAAAATCACCCTAGGATACCCTGTCTACCCATTGGACATGTGTCCTGGACATCTCACCCAACATCCCTGCCACATCTCACCCACTTCTGTCCCCTTTGTCCTTGCACATGAGATAGATTCCCAACACCCATGCCACAACTCCTTTGTTGTTGTCCCCTTGTCCCTTCACATAAAACAACATCCCACATCCCACTCCACTTGGAGCCACATCACCCCAGTTAAGTGAGCCACACTGAGTGACTCACTGTAACTGCCCCTTCCACCTGGTAGTCCAGATTTGCCACTTGGCAAGTCAGGCTTGCCACCTCACATTCCCCTCCAAAGCCCTAGGAAGCCTATAAAGGCACCATCAATCCACCAAACAAAGGGAGCTAAATTTGCGTACCGATAGGCTACCGGAATACGTCCAGACCCGATGAGAAACTAAGAGCGCGAGCTCGAATCCGATCATTGGCACGCATCTCGAGGTGACCTATCATCTCAGCCAAAACCGCTCGCCCATGGTTTTACAGTCAAAAATGCGCATCCATGGTTTCACAACCGTAGGTCCACGGTTTCCAGCCCGCAACCACGTTCCCATGGTTCCACAGTCCCGAGCACGAAATCGCACGCACATCAAAGATCTGTAACATAATTCACTTGATTAGCAAGGCTTTTATTTATTAATTTGTTATGTCGTTTGTTTCATATTATTATCTACTTAGGGTTTATGCATGCATTATTCTTATTGCTCATATATACAGGTGCTACTAATCCCTTTTGTTGGTTGGAATGTGTGCAGGTGATAGGTACTTTGGATAAGTTGCTGAAGCTGGAGTGGTCCCTTGTTGGATACCAAAGCCCACTCACCCCTTTGAAGCTGTAACAGAGGAACGAAGAACACCACACCCTACGAAAGAGCCGAAAGATCTCCCCTCCTCCATGAAAGCATTGGATATCAGATAGACAGGAAGAAGCATTGTAACATTGCTCCCAACACGCTTGGGGCAATTCAAAAATCCTTTTTGTAACACACTGTATCACCATTAATACAAAAAGGGGCATTTTGGCAAAATTACTTCCCTCTCTCTCTGTTTTTATTTAAATAAATTGTGTTCAGTTCTTTGGTTACAGAAATGGCGATCACGGTGGGACCCCCTAAAGGTCCTATTTTGTTTTGCCTTGCTATCTAAATTTGTTTACTAATCTCTGTCTGCACCTACAGGTTTCGAGAATTCAAAGCGTGCACAGATTCGACCCAAAATTGATATATTCAGAAAATCTTGCGATCGTATCATTTACTGTGGAAACGTGGAAACGCGGTTTCTATCTGAGAAAATGCAGGCATGCGGTTCCTGGCAGGAGAAAACATAGACACGTGGTTTTTTCCTGAGAAAATGCAGAAGCGCGGTTGCTGCATCAAAAACGCGGGTCGACGGTTTACAGCAGGAAGGAACACAGGTATGTACTTCGTGCTTCCTGTCTAATTTTTGTCTTAGTTTCAGTTTAGATTGCATTTAACTAGATTAAGAGTCCTAGTCCTGTATGTCTTTGTGTGCACTTAGGTCTTAGAGGTAGAAGAAAGTACTTAAAAACCTTGCATTCATAAAAAAAAAAATTGCATTTGCATAGTAGAAAATAGATCATCTTGCATTCACCTGGTTAGGAATAGCTCAGGTGTTTATTTCAGGATCGGGTCTATAAGATTATTCGATTTCTATTGATAGAAAGGACCCGCGCATCCGTGGTTGGGATATCCCAAACGCAGACGCGCGGTTGGCAAACCATGCACCCACGGTTTACCAGAACTAACCGCGCACCCACGGTTAGCCCTGTTAAATAGAAGCTGATTAAATTAGATCTAAAATTGGTATTTTTACCCCTGATCTACTGTCTTTCATTCTCTATTTTCTGCTTTTCTGCATTTAGGCCATTGAAATAGAATTGCATAGTAATTTTGCATAACATCCTAGTTAAACAAAACCACCACACACTCACATAAACGTTGGAAAATGACTGGATTTCATCACCATCGGGTTTGGATTTCATCACCGAACCACCAACATTATACCCTGTTCTTAGCCAAGGCCGATTCCAAGATCCGTCATAACCCATGGGTGATAGCACGCATCTCTCTTCGGAGAGGTGTATCGCAGACTACGGGTGAACTGGGTGAGGAATTGGTAGGACTTGTGCTCCCTGGCCATGTGTGGACTTCATTACCACATATTATAGGCGGGATTACGTGACCTGGAGTTCATAGCCAGGTTGTCGAGCTACGAGTATACAGGTGAAATCCTAGATTCATTTAGGGCAAAACATTGAGCACACGCCTTTTTCATTTTTCAAACAAATTTAAAAAAAATATATATATATATATATATATATATAGAAAATCTAGCATCAAAAATTTTGTGTGTTTATTTGCTTTGTGTGTTGTATTGCATTGTATTGTCACTTTACTTGCATAGATAGTCTCACTCCGCATTTTACCACATAGTAGCGTATGGTAGTGACTCGTAATCAAGCTAAGAAACTAGTGTCAAACCGAAGTCAGTGGTCTTCCCCTATGGCCTCTCAATCTGGCAATGTCCCTCACACTTCGGTGGTGGGACAAGTAGGTATACCCCTTTCTATGTCCCAGAGTCTTGATGTAGGGCCTTCTAGTAATGCCCCCAACATGGACATAGACATTATGCATAGAGCTACTCACACAACTATACCTGAGACACCTAGGAGTGAACCTCCTACAACGGTAGACAATCAAGTCACCATGATAGATATGGACACTGTTAGAATGTACTTGAATGCAGCTGGAATGGTCTTCCCATCATTACCACCACTCTCCATCCCATCACGTGTCATACCCTCATCACAACAAGAATCCATATTCACCTATCCACAACAGTCGAATAAATTTTCACCAATCCTCTCTTTGAGTTGGCTGTTGTAGCATTAGCCAATCAACCATTGTCATCCAACCAAATTCCCCCCACATTATCACAACAAATGACCATTACCACTAATCCCTTGTATGAAACAATTCCTATTGTTTCGCAAGCCCCAACATCCATTCCTCCATCCACACTTGTAGGACATACATCTCATACCATTCCATAGTTAGTAGCGATACCCTTTGCTACTTACCCCCCATCTACCTCCACTACCATGGTTGTTCCACAACCAATTCAGTCCACCACATCACAGGTAGCAGTCCCTATGTCAAATGTAATTGCTATGCAACAGGCTTTCTTACAGTTGCAACAAATGATTTTAGATAATGCTAACCGTAGCATGAACCTTGACCCTAACCAACATTTGCAAGGGATTGAGCAAAATCTTCCACCTACATCTCATCAACCTAATGCCTTTATCCAAGATCCATCTTGGGTAATGCATCCTCCCTCTACCACTGTGGTTCATAATCAACCACCGCACCCATATGCTAACGTAGTAGGTCAGCATAATATCATACCTCCATCACCCCATCCATATCATAACATCCCTCAACATCCATACCATAACACATTTCTGCCAAACATGTCTTATCATCCCCAACCTACATACAATCCACCCCATTACAAGCAACATCAAGTACATTCGAGTGTCAGTCCTGTAGATGATCCTAGATACCAGTTTCTACAGAGTCAGATTGATAGTCTTGCCATGCAAACCCCAGGCTTGCAATACCAAAAGCCAACTTTAAGGCAACTACTCAATCACCCTATTCATGCTTCGGTACCAGAGCCGCCATATCCACATGATTTCCAAATACCGAAGCTTGAATTTAAAGGAGAAGAGGATCCCCGTGAGCATGTAACAAGATTTGTGAATGCATGCTTCAGAATCAAAAGCAACGATGCATTGCTATTACATACATTTCCTCAAACATTAGGGGGAAGCCCAAGACTGGTACAACCACCTCCCGCATCAAAGTATTTTTACCTTTGAACAACTAGCGGACCAGTTCCTAGAAAGATTCGCCCTAAATGTTAGAAAACAAACAACATTGACTGATTTGATTTACCTAAAACAATATGACGATGAATCAGTCTATGACTTTGGCAATAGATGGAGATCAGTCATGATCAAGTTACCATTTTCACTCCCTATGCCAGAGATAATATGAATGTTCACGAAGAGTTTTGGTAGACCCATCTCTTCATTGCTACAACTACAACAGTATAGAACATTCGATGAGGCACTCGCCCAAGCAAAACTGATTGAAGAAATCAAAATTCAAGAAGGCTGAGATTAAGCCTAAGAAGAAAGAGTGGCACAATAAGAATCAAAATGGGGAATAACCACGGTCAGTCCAAGACCGCACAGGTTAATCAGATAGTTTTGAGCCAACCACAGTCAAATCAACCGGCTCAAACACAAATCCAACAACCCCAACAACAACAACAACCACACCAATCGAATTATCAAGCGGTTCCACCCCCACAGTAGGCACAAAATCAGACACAACCTACGAAAAGGCAACAATATCATTTTAAGCCAAAAAGAAATTACACGCTAGTACAAGAGCCATATTCATTAGTATTTCAGAAGTTGTATGCGGCAAAACTTTTTAATTTATCGAAAATGAAACTTGATGATCCTAACAAACCAAAGACAAAAGGTTACAAAGAACACCTCTTTTGCATCTATCATAGACAAAGAGGACATGATATTGAAGGTTGTCATGGATTTAAAGGAATTGTGCAAGATTTATTGGAAGCGGGTACAATCAAAATTGACAACCCACTAGCCCAAAATAACCAAAACCTAGGCATATATCAGACACCTTTGCCACATCGAGAGGTGAATCAACAACCGACGGGAGCATCAACTTCTACAGTTCCTCCCAATCAGGTTAATTATGTGTCTCAACTGCCACAAGGTTTTGTAGGGGCTATCAGTATAGTTACCCATGGACAAAGGTAAGCTAATCGCACAACCCAGGCTCCGACAACATCACCAACTAATGTGCCCATACAACTTGGATCGAGTGGGCCACCACCACCATTCCACAACCGCCCTGTTGTTACATTGAACAACCGGTTAACACAGAGTTTGAAGATGGCTTCAACAAAATTGTCAATTTATGAACTAATACAACAATCAACACCTCACAGGGAAGCATTGATGGAAATTTTAAAGTCTATTCAAGTACAATCAGAAGACCCCAATGCATTCAATTCCTTTGTGGGTAGTGTGCAAAAGTGCATGGAACCCTCGATAGTATTCTATGACTTCGAGGAAAAACAAATATCAGTAGATTCACCTAGATCCGCCATTGCACATAGTAGCTCACATTGACAGGAAACCCTTCAAGAGAGTGCTTATTGATACAGGTTCTTCAATCAACCTCATTACCACACCTGCCATGATGAAGCTCAACGTCCCATCATCTCACATCACAACATCCACATTCACTCTTAGGGCCTTTAATGATGCTTTATGCTCAACTGTAGGGAATGTTGTTCTTCCCGTCACAGTGGGGGTGAAAACAATACATGTTCTCTTTCACATCTTGGAAGGGGAAATGCAATATAACATACTTCTTGGATGCCCTTGGATTAGGGAAATGAAATGTGTGCCTTCAACATTGCATCAATGCTTAATTTTTGTGGGGGGGGGGTTGTTTCGTTGCATTCCATGTGACACTGAACCTTTCAAATACTGCAACTTTATTTCAAATCCATATGAGCCTTTACTCCCATCAACACATCTAACCATCCAACCACTAGTCATTAGAACCATTCCATCAAGCACCACATCATCAAAAGCACCCATTCCAGAAGAGTTGCCTATAGTTGACCCAACTTTCGCATCTAAAAGTGTTAGCTCAACGCATCCTTCAAACACCGCATTTCATTTTCAAATTACACCCACTCATCCTGCTAATCAATTGCCAACTCCATCTAGTACACTTCTAGATTCAAAGCCACCATTCACATTCAAAGCACAACCCACATCATCAACCACTACTTCACAGTCATTAGAACCCGTAGTCTCACAAATAGGGCCACCTGTTAGAGATAATCCACCACCGCCAATAGAGCCAAGAGCTAAGGCTCAAGAACCCTCTTCATCCACCGAGCCATTAGCCACACAACCATCTAGAGTTGCAGTACATCTCGCCAATCCAAGTATTGGTGAGTACATTATTGAAAGTGTCACAGTTACACCACCTATCGAGTCAGTCAGAGATTACGGTCGCCCTCGTGACCCACCTTTAGCTATTGGTGATATATATAGAATGGGTTCTCAAACAAATGCAATCAATTTCATATATGGAGGGATGGATTCTTCATCGGACCCACCTCCTCAAAATGACAACTCTTTACAAGAGTTTAATGAAAACATTGATTATCTATCGAACCCAAGTTTCCCAGTGAGATATTTTTGAAGGGTTAGTTGGCAAGGATATGGACTTGGAAGACATGAACAAGGTCCTCACCACATTATTGAACTAGAATATAGAGAGCCAAGTGACCGCTCCGGTCTAGGCTATAAACCTTCCATCGCAAGCTCTTCGCTTAATCAAGCTTTCCAAGAACTTGACATAGAATGCGAACAAGAGGAGGAAAAGAGCGATGAGGAGGATGAACCTAATGATAAGGATGAACAAATGGAAAGTAGATACCAAATCCACAATTTTTACCCTCGAGAGCAAGCTTTACAATGAGAAGCAGATTATGAAGATCCTACTGAGATGGCATACCTTAGGCAAGACCTTGAGCCACTAATACTAGGACCTCATACAAATGCTAATGGCTTCTGGATGAGTGACAGTGATGATGATGAAACTGAAATGATTTTTATCAACCATGCTCTTGAGATACAAGCCAGGAGAATGCTCCAAGATGAAGCACGTCCTGAATGGCTTAATCAAGAAGAAGAAGAACCTCAGGAAGAGATAATATATGGAGAAACCATGCAGAGGGATAATTGGTATCAACAGAAGTTTCCAATAGACCGCACACTTTTTTGGCTAAACAAAGAGCGTGAGGGTCCTGAACCAGAACCTCCTCCATCACATTGGCAAAGCATACAACAAAACCAATCACACACATTAGGTCAGTTGCAACCTAGAGAATATGAGTCATCAATTCTTGAATCGCAACCACCTCATTTCCATCAAGTCAACATGATTTCTGTTGATTTGCTCACCCCACTCCGCAATCCATATGATGAGACAAAATCGATCCGTATCGACACTAGTCTCATAGCCATGGACAAGATTTCATCCTCGCCATCCATCTCTGACTTCATGTCCGAAGAGTTGTTGCACGCTTCAAACACTTATATTCCACAACAACCTTCATCATCAAACAATTCAGTTTTTCAAACTGAGATAGAGGGGGACACCCTAGACACATTTGAAAATGTGGCCGATGATATCCACCTCATCCCAACTCCACATCAGCTAGAGGAAGGTTCTCACATGCTAATAGAAGAGTCTATAGATGTGAACCTTAGTGAAGATGTGGATAATCCCCAGATTGTCAAAATAGCAAAAGAATTATCCACAGAAGAAAAAGAGCGCATCATAAACATGCTTATTAAAAAGAAGGAAGTGTTCGCATGGTCCTACAAAGACATGCCTGGCTTAGATCCGGACTTGGTAGTCCACAACCTTACGCTAGCACATGATGCCAAGCCATTCAAGCAGAAGCTTAGGAAAGTTCATCCAACAATCGCATTAATTATGAAAGAAGAGTTGCAAAAGTTATTGGATGTACACTTCATAGTACCAATCGATTATCCTGAATGGCTTTCAAACATGGTACCCATTCGCAAACCGAATGGGGGGATACGAGTATGCACTGATTTTTGAGATTTAAACAAAGCGTGTCCCAAGGATGATTTTCCTTTGCCAAATATTGATCAATTAGTAGACTCTTGTGCTGGTCATGAAATGCTCTCCTTAATGGACGGTTTCTCCGGATACAACCAAATTCGGATTAATCCTGAAGATCAACATAAAACAACATTTACAATGCCTTGGGGGACATTCTGCTATAGAGTGATGCCTTTTGGGTTAAAGAACGTAGGAGCTACATATCAGCGTGCCATGACGTACATATTTCATGATTATATGCATAAGATAATCGAAGATTATGTAGATGATCTTATTGCTAAATCAAAAATGTGTCTTGAACACATAGATGTGCTAGAAAAGGCATTTGATCGATTAATAGAACATAAGGTAAGGTTAAATCCTAAGAAGTGTGTATTTGGTGTCACATCAGGAAAACTTCTAGGATTCATTGTTTCCAAGCGAGGCATTGAAGTAGACCCAGGCAAGGTAAAAGCAATATTAGAAATGTCACCTCCCAAAAACTTGAAAGAGTTGCAAAGTTTGCAAGGAAAAGTCCAATCTATTCGACGATTCATTGCGCAACTCTCAGATAAATGCAGGCCTTTTAACCACCTGTTACAAAAAGGAGTGATATTTTCTTGGACAACTGAATGTCAGGAGGCATTTGATGATATAAAGAAATATCTGGCCTCACCGCCAGTTCTTACGCCACCAAAAATAGGAGTCCCATTTCACCTATACATTTTTGCAACAGATTTTGCTTTAGGAACAATGCTTGCACAAAAGAATGAGAAAAATAAAGAGCAAGCAATTTATTACATCAGTCGAACATTGGTAAGTTACGAAACAAGATATGCTTATGTCAAAAAGTTATGCTTAGCAGTGGTTTTCACCACCAAGAAACTTAGACATTACATGCTAAGCAATACCACCTATGTTATAGCTAGAGAAAACCCTCTGCGATACATGATGACTCACACTTACAACAACACCCGCACTGCTAAATGGATAATGCTTTTAACAGAATTCGACCTCGAATTCACAAGTCAAAAATCCATAAAAGGGCAAGTGATAGCTGATCAATTAGCGGAAGCTCCACTGCACAATGATAGACCATTAATAATTGAGCTTCCCGACGATTCAATATTTTCTATCACAGAACAAGAAGAAGTAGTTTCACCTGAGGATGAAGCAGATATGACAATGTTCTTTGATGGATCAAAGTGCAAAAAAGGGCAAGGTGCAGGAGTTGTGTTTTACACACCCGAAGGAATACCCATTCCTTTATCATTCAAACTCGACTTCACATGCACTAACAATAATGCAGAATATGAAGCCTTAATACTAGGTCTTAAATCAGCTATAGCAATGGGAATAAAAAGAATAAGCATTTTTGGTGATTCTCAATTGGTTGTCTACCAAATAAAAGGAGAATACCAATGTAAAGAACCAGTCTTAAAGAAATACCATGAAGTAGCATTACAATTGCTAGGAAAATTTGACTGGTATGAAATTAGTAACTTGCCACGATCGACAAATAGATTTGCGGATGCAATGGCTTCCTTGGGATCTCTCATCCCTAAAAATGAACATGGAGAAATGCAACCGCTAATCATAACAACAATGTCTAAACCATCAATTCAAAAAGCAGAATCTATAGGTGAGAAGAATGTTTGTTTGATACATGTCGAACCTTACAATTCTTACCTTGATGAGATAAAATATTTTCTCAAGTCAGGCACACTACCAATAGAAATGACACGAACTACAAAAAGAACATTCAAACAAAGAGCCATTCATTTCACTTTACTTGGAGATGTGTTATATAAACGTAGTTATGATGGAATATTACTACGATGTTTAAATCCAATTGAAGCAGAAAGAGCAATATCAAAAGCCCATGATGGTACTTGCGGTGGTCACTTCAGCGAAATGGCAATTGCAAAAAGAATATTGCGCATGGGATACTATTGGTCGACAATGGAAAATGACTATTGCAAATATGTCAAAAGATGCCAAAAGTGCCAACATCATGCAAACTTGACCCATGTGCCATCACAAAATTTGCAACCCATTCAAATTTTGTGGCCCTTTTCACAATGGGGCCTTGACTTGATCGGTAAAATAACACCTGCTTCATCAGGACAACATAAATTCATCATAACTGCTACAGAATACTTCACAAAATGGGTGGAAGCAATTCCAATGACAACTACGATTGGACCTCGAATAGCGGAGTTTATACTTCAACATATTATCTATCATTTTGGAATACCCTCAAAAATAATTTTTGATAATGGAAAGTCATTTAAGAATAAGGATGTTAGAGCATTGTGCAACAAATTCAAAATCCTACACAGCTTCTCAACACCTTATTACCCACAAGCAAACGGGCAAGCTGAAGCAACAAATAAAATAGTCATATCTATTCTCAAGAAAGTGGTAAAAGATAATCATCGAGATTGGCATACTCACCTCCCTTTAGCACTATGGGCTTACATAACAAGCATAAGAACGCCAACGGGAGCAACACCATTTTCACTAGTTTACGGTGCAGAAGCAATATTACCATTAGAGCTCGAGATACCATCCTTGCGAATCGAGATACAGGAATTCATGAACGATGATACAACTAGACAGGCGCGTCTTGACCAATTGACAATTATTGATGAGAAACGTATCAATGCTCTAGAACATTTACGAGTATATCAAGATAGAGTCAAGCGCGCTTACAACGCAAAAGTCCATCCTCATGAATTTCAAGTGGGGGACCTAGTGCTCAAAGAAAATCAACAAAATACTAATGCTTTACCGCACTTAAGGGATAAATTTGCAGCAAATTGGTTGGGCCCATATATAGTAAAGCAAAAATTGGGACAAGGAACGTACAAACTTTCCAATTTAGAAGGGAAATTGGAGCCATAACCATTGAACATTATGCACCTAAAGGCATTTTATGCATAAAACGACTTGCAATATATGTATATATATGTACATGGCTAAAAAAAAAATAAAATAAATAAAATAAACAAAATATTTCATTTTACAACATTGCATGCATTTCACATTGTAAATAGACATATTTTAAATTGCATTTTTCATATTGCATTTGCATTTCAATTATATGTTCATACACAATAAATATATATATAAAATATATATATATATATATATATATAGTTGCATCCATCCCATCCCTTGCTCAGTAATATTTAATAGTGGTGATGATACGACCAAGAAAACAAGTTCCCAGAGTTGGGGGTATTCAACTAAGATTCTTTACAACTCACAAATCATACACATCATATATGATATATCATACAATTTTCAGTCACTCAAACATGTCTAGTGAAAAACCAAACTTCATGAAGTGTCCAATTTTCTTTAGGACCAAAGCACTTTCATCACATTAAGAAAATCTTGAGTATGGTAGATTGACCCAAAAGCAATCTGGAACCAAATACACTTTTACAAATCTTAAAACATCTTGAATGATAGAAAGATAACACCAATTTGGGTAAACCTCAAAGCGAAAAAAGTAAAATTCTTCGCTTACCCTATCACGCAACATAGTCCAAAAACAAAAATAGTGGTTATCACCACTACCACAGTGAAACAACAAATATAAATAAATGTAGAGTAGTAAGGATAGGGTCACATTCTCATCATACTTCGGTTGAGAATCCGATTCCCCAAAACTCTATACAAAAAACAATTAACAACACACACCACAGATCTCTAAAGCTGAAAAGATCGTACTATGTTCCCCTCAGAAAGTTATGTAGTCATCACAAAGGCTTAAAGATCAAACCATTGGACTATGGAGTGAGCCTCCACCGGGGCTATAGATGCTTGACTGGCAGTGGAGTAAACTCATGCAGGGCGACATGTCTCTCTCTCAAGAGGGAGACCTCTGAACGCACATATGGGTAAGCTAGCCAAAAGGAAAACCCAGAAAGGTACCATCCAAAAATTACTCAAGATGGGGCAATAAACATCACAATCACATGCACTGGTTCTGGATTGCTTAGGGTCATCGACACGCAAGATTTAGTAAAAGAACTTCACTTGCACACAATATGGTCCTAAAGAAAGTAAGATAACATCAAGAAAAATGGTTAACATTACTAGCTTCTTTGAGTATTTGAGAATACTTTCAGTTACATATCAAAAACCAAATCATAATCAATATCACAATCCACATACCATTTATACATACCACATACATCACCACAAAGAATAATCAAGTGGGATACCCCCAATTGCAAATATGAACGAGTAAAGGTCAAATACTCTGAGCTAAAAAATATTACACGAGCAACATGAATACCATCATTTAGTTACATGAATAAAAATCAAATGCATTTTACAAGTTCAGTTGCATTCATTATCATAGCAATACCATAGAAATATTAGATTGCATTATATAAACATTGCAAAGCATAAACAAGAAGAATGCATATACAAATAACACATGTGAATACCGAAATAATATGCCATGTATATATATATATATATATATATATAAATAGAAAGTCTACAAAGTACAAAATGCCCGAAGGTAGTATACATCGAAGCACTGAGGCTCATACTAAGATAAAATATACAAAAAACAAAAATAAGGCAATACAACAACTAGCTAGTGCCAGCAGGATCCCTCCGTGGACCCTGTGCTGTAGAAGCCCCGTGAGAGCTAGAAGTACGATGAGTCCTGCGACTCGTCTCAGTCCCTCGGGTAGCAGTGGCAGCAGATGATGAAGGAGGAACAAGTAAAGGAATCTGATGCTCATGAAGAATGTTCTCCAACATCTCGATGTAGACAGCCTACTTACGCAGGCTCCTCAAATCAGCACCCTAGCGAGCGACCCTCTGAGAAATATCTGCCCATAGAGATGCAATAGTCAAAGCAGAATCATCACCTCTAGCACCTGACTACAATCGAGAAAGCTCACCCTATAAATGGGTAATCTCACCACCAAGTCTGGTGATCTCTGCATCCTTAGCAGCTAGAGTAGCACTGCTAGGTCCAACCCGTAACCCATCCACCTCATCCTGAAGATGAGTCACCTCACCTTGATACCATGCTAACTCGGCCTTCACTCGACCCAGCTCCAAATCTAGGCTATCTCGCTCAGCCTAGAGAATCCCCCACTCCTCCTCTGACCATCGAGGAGGTACACCCTCATCATCATCGCCACCACCCTCCTTAGGTTGCTGAACATCCATGCCCATGTCAGCTCTCGAAGAGCTACCACATCGATGCTTCATCGACCAAGGAACCCATCCACCCACATCTACATCATCACCACTCCCATCATCATCTACAATGACACTAGGAGTCCATAGAGGCTGACTCATAAACCAAGCATCATACTCAGTAGTCATGCCAACATCATCCAATTCAAGCACCTCCAAGTCTGAGTCATCAGTAGGATCATCGACTCACCAAAAATCAGGAGCAACAGGTAACCCCAACTCATCACCCCATCGCCTATACGTAACAGGCACATCCAAAACATCCTGAACAAGCCCAAACTACCGTAGTACATGAGAAAACTGGATAAACTCCATATCCCTCAAATGGGCGCCAACAACCCATCGTCCCCGCCTAATGTGATGAAGCTCCGTTGCATCCGTCACCCAATCCAAACCCCTCCAAGGCCGCCAACACATCAAGTCCCTAGTCAGAGAACTCAAGATATCTCTGAACTCCGAAGCACTCACAATAGATCGACTGACCTCCTCATTGAGTAACCATCTGTATGCCTAGGGAGAGGTGGCATCCATGCCACAAGGCAAACCAATAGGGCGACCAATGATAATATGCTCCCAACACCAAATCTGGAGCAACAAACTGTAGCCCAGGCCCTTACGCCCATGCCTCTTCACCTCATAGAGCTCGCTATAAACCTCGTAGAGAAGAGCGGGAGCCTAGGCTAACCGACGAGGATCAACTATCAAATCAAGAACAATAGGCACCTGGTTCCACGGGATCCTCGATCCCATGGAATTGGGCAACAACATGTTGCTCAATATGTACATCATAAAGATAGGTAATGCACCCAAGCTGCTAGTTGTAAAGAGATCCAAATATGCAATGTCGCCCCTACTGCAATCAATGTCCCACATCTCACCAAACAGAGGGAAAAGGGCCTCCTTCTTGTCGAGGCCAACATGAATGGTAGGACCCTCGATAGGAACGTGAAAGATACGATAGATATCCTCGAGAGTGATAGTCAGCTCCCCTGTTGGGAGCTGAAATGTGCCCCTGTCTGGATCCCAATGCTCAACGAGTGCCGAAAGGAGATCCTCATCAGCTCGGACGGTGCCTAACCGCCCGCAACCGTCTAAACCAATGGTCTGAAGTAAAGTCCAATCATCATCAAAAAGTGCTTTCCGCACTTTTCGAATGGTCCTCGACCACCTATGCCGAGCATCAAGAAGCTTAACCTGAAAAGAAAACATATAAAAAAAACAAAAATTAGCACAACATGCTAGAAATAAAAGCAAAAACGAAAAAATTTTTACCTAACCTAGGTAATAAAAAAAAAAAGAAAAAAATTTTTACCTACCCTAGGTAATAAAAGCAAAAAAATTTTTAATACCTATGGTATGGTAAAAAGAAAAAAATTTTTTACCTAATCTTGGTAATAAAACAAAAAAATTTTTTTTACCTACCCTAGGTAATAAAAGCAAAAAAAATTTTTTACCTAATCATGGTAATAAAACAAAAAAATTTTTTTTACCTACCTAGGTAATAAAAGAAAAAAAAAATTTTTTACCTACATGGTGATAAAAAAAAAAATTTTTCCTACTAGGTAGTAATAAAAAAAAAAATAGGTAAAAAAATTAAATTTTTTTTAATATATATTTGTAATAAAAAAAAAAAATTTACGTAAAAAATTTTGTAAATTTTTAAAAATTTTTATAAAATTAATTTTTACCTACACTAGGTAATAAAAGCAAAAAAATTTTTTTTTACCTACTCATGGTAATAAAACAAAAACGATTTTTTTTTTACCTACCCTAGGTAATAAAAGCAAAAACAAAAAAAAAAAACTAAAAAGCAAAAAAAAATTTTACCTACCCTAGTTAATAATCAAACAAAAAAAACAAAAAAACAAAAAAAAAAGGCAACACGCCTACCTCGGCAAACCGACCACCAACTTCCACTCCAACCGAGCCACCACCACCGCTCCCCTCGCCAACCTCCATCTCACTCATCACTTCAACCAATCAACCAATGACAACTGGCAGAATGATTTTGAAAATGATAGCAACCTATAAATAGCCGCTTTTAGCGGTAAAAATGTGCGCCCATATTTTTCGCGACGTGCGAAAATGCAAACCCGCGTTTTGAGGTGCAAAAACGTGAAAACACGGTCTCATAAAGCAAAACGCAAATCCACGTTTTTTGCCAAAATAACCGCAAGTCAGCAGTTTCAAAAAAAAAATGCAATCCACCTAATCATCTGGAGTGAAACTCGTATCTAGTGGATTATCCTATACACCTAGCGGTTGCAGCGACTAGCAATCCATGCAATCCGGTTGGATGGGTAAATCACCATAAGGAAACTCATTCAGAAATCATAAAAAAAAAACCACAATGAATCAAGTCGATAAGTCCCTAAATCTATGAGCTTAAATGTGTTCTAAAATAGATTTGCCAAGGTAATCCTACAAAAACCTTCCGTTGGGTCAAAAGCGGAACAACAAACAACAATTTGGTAATAATCAAAAACCACTTGAGCATCAAATCCTCGATGACTGGTTCCTTAAACCCATCATTTGGAAGGAATTGCTAAAGTCATAGTGGACGAAAACTCAAAAGAGTGGTAAATTTTTTTACCAAATATTCTACACATTAATGAAACCAAAAGCAAAATTGCAAGAACACAAATAATCCCAAGCTTGGGGCACAAAGAAATCAAGACAAAATTCATTAACAATATCAACATCATTCAATAAACAACCCACTTTCAACATCCATATTTCGTCAATTGGCTTATGGGTGTCAACCTTTACCCAATCGTCAATTGAGGGGGTAAGCAAACAAATCAAAAATTTTAAATTCATTCATTCTGTGTGTCAAAGAGAAATGAACCCATTCGCCCAATAAAGTTAGATGTCATTAGTTTTTGCACCGCATTGTGTTGTACACAACACGGTACAAAAAGGGGCAACTATAGACACCAAAATCTAGCACCCTTTAGTTCACATTCACCACCTCACCATCAAATCCTGCATAATAAAGATATATGCCTAAGTTCTAACTTAGGGATATAAAATCCTGCACATCATTATATTTTCCTAATTTACTTAATTAGGAAAATCACCCTAGGATACCCTGTCTACCCATTGGACATGTGTCCTGGACATCTCACCCAACATCCCTGCCACATCTCACCCACTTTTGTCCCCTTTGTCCTTGCACATGAGACAGATTCCCAACACCCATGCCACAACTCCTTTGTTGTTGTCCCCTTGTCCCTTCACATAAAACAACATCCCACATCCCACTCCACTTGGAGCCACATCACCCCAGTTAAGTGAGCCACACTGAATGACTCACTATAACTGCCCCTTCCACCTGGCAGTCTAGATTTGCCACTTGGCAAGTCAGGCTTGCCACCTCACATTCCCCTCCAAAGCCCCAGGAAGCCTATAAAGGCACCATCAATCCACCAAACAAAGGGAGCTGAATTTGCGTACCGATAGACTACCGGAATACATCCAGACCCGATGAGAAACTGAGAGCGCGAGCTCGAATCCGATCATTGGCATGCATCCCGAGGTGACCTGTCATCTCAGCCGAAACCGCCCGCCCATGGTTTTACAATCGAAAATGCGCATCCACGGTTTCACAACCGCAGGTCCGCGGTTTCCAGCCCGCAACCACGTTCCTACGTGGTTCCACAGTCCCGAGCACGAATCGCACGCACATCAGAGATCTGTAACAGAATTCACTTGATTAGCAAGGCTTTTATTTGTTGATTTGTTCTATCGTTTGTTTCATATTATTATCTACTTAGGGTTTATGCATGCATTATTCTTATTGCTCATATATACAGGTGCTACTAATCCCTTTTTTCGGTTGGAATGTGTGCAGGTGACAGGTACTTTGGATAAGTTGTTGAAGTTGGAGTGGTCCCTTGCTGGATACCAAAGCCCACTCACCCCTTTGAAGCTGTAACAGAGGAACGAAGAACACCACACCCTACGGAAGAGCCGAAAGATCTCCCCTCCTCCATGAAAGCATTGGATATCAGATAGACAAGAAGAAGCATTGTAACATTGCTCCCAACACGCTTGGGGCAATTCAAAAATCCTTTTTGTAACACACTGTATCACCATTAATACAAAAAGGGGCATTTTGGCAAAATAACTTCCCTCTCTCTCTCTATTTTTATTTAAATAAATTGTGTTCAGTTCTTTGGTTACAACTATAGATTCATTAGCGAAAGTAACAAGTACCCTAGAACTAGTTTTTTATTCCAAGATAAAGCGATTATCTATAGATTTGGTCATTACCCCCTCTATACTAGATAATGTCAAGAACTTTTAGGTGTTAAAAAATGATCAATGTATAACTAATTTTATTTCTAATTCTGGTATATTTGAAATATAGATTATAGGTTAAGAGGACTAAGACGATGCATATCTAGATGAAAGAGGTGTAGTGAGTCTGAAGATAAATACTATCCCTAAGGTATGATTTATTTAGAACATTTGTTCAATATGGATTGTCAAGGCCACAAAAAATATATTACTTCATTTGAAAAAATCATTCAAGGCAAGAAACCTAGGAGATGCTCACAATCCATAGAATATATTCCTAAGAAAGACTTGTATAAATAAGGAGAAAGAAGGAATGTATAAAGTTATAAGAATTATAAAGATGTCAAAATCTAGAGTTATGAATATTTTAAGGCCTATGATACATCTATCATTACCCATATAATTTTAAAATAATTATTTCCAATAACAAGCCAATATATGTGCCAATGGCCTCAAACCCAATAATTGATTATTGTCGTACCAAACCCCAACAATGATATATTTATTACTTTTAGCACTATATAAACAAGTGAAAAGTCCACATTTGAATATGATGCCATATGCGTTAACCAACAAGGGTTGGGACTAGAAGCAAGAGGAAATCATTTGAGGAGAAATTAACTCAAAATAGGCTAAAGAAAATAAGGGAACAATCATACTTAGGATAGGGAAACCACACTTATGCTTAAAGGATAAAGGTCCACTAGCCACTTAATAAGAAAAGAAAGAAATAAAAGGAGATGCAAGGAAGGATGTTTTGGATGAGGTCCAAGTGGAGGAACAAACCATAATAATCCAAAACAAATAGGTAGGATGGAGGAATAAATAAAGCCATTCAAGAGGAGTGATAAAGAGACATATCAACTCCAAAAGGTGGTAGAATGATGACTAAAGTATCCTTTCCTAACTAGAAAAATTTGTACAATAGCCACAAGATAATATAAAAAGTTTATTTCTTGAAGTGAAGGTAGTTCCAACAATTTTAAATTCAATATTATGGAATAAGTAATAAGACACTTACCAAAGTGAGTATATTAGGGGTACTAACTCTACTTGGCCAACAATATTTTCTCCAAGAGGCTTTGAATGAGTAGGAAAGGATTTTGCTATAGTTGAAAAACAAAAATTTATAGAAAAAATCCAAAAAACATCCAAGTTAATGCAATTGAAATTAACTGAACCAAGGACCAAAATATTGAAACCACATCCATTTTATTTAACTTTGAATATAAAAAACTATTTTTTGAAAAGTTGCCTAGTTGATTGAGAATAACAATAAGAATGATGCCAAAAGTAGTTTGTGAAGAGATGGGTTTGCCCCACATTAAAATGTCTAGGCATCCGATCCACATGGATGGCACTAGGGTGAACATAGTGGGAGTCCTCAAAAACATAATCATGACCATAACTAATAATCCAAAGTTGGTCATGGTGTAGAAAATGATAGTTGTTGATTTTTTCCCATACTTTGTTACTATCTAGAGAATGAACATGCAAATTGTTAGGAGATGATTACATTATACTCACATGAATGTGCCTAGGGATGGAAAGTTACTAAGATTGAAAATGAACCTCCTTGCAACTACTTGCTACACAAGCTATAAGAGGATGACACTATAAACTAGTGAACTCCTAGAATTTGTAGAGGATGATGAAGGGCCTGAAGGTGATCAAATCTATAAGATAGATACAATAGTTAGTGTGCTTCAATATGCAAATGATCTAGAGGTTTATCATGAAGAGACTAAGATTGGAAATTACCTCATCACAAAGGAACCTTCTAGCCTCCCAACTTTGACCAACCAAGGAGTTGATAAGATTTGTATGAAGCACTTTTATGTTTATAGAACTAGAAATAAGATAGGTGGCAACATTCAATCAATCAACTCACAAGGTTCATAGACCCATTTTCCATATATATTGCAATTTAATTGTACCAATAACATAGATATATATGAGAAATTATGAACTAGCCCAAGAAAATCTAAGAAGATGGGGATTAAGAACCTAAAGATATATGGTGAGTCTAAGTTGATTGTAAACTATGTTAGTTCCCAATTTGCCACAAAGAATAAGCATCTAATGTAGTATAAGCACCAAGTCTATATATTTTTTTGATGCATATTATATCAAATCAATTCCTAAGGAACTGAACACCAAAGTATATGAATTGGTAGGAATGCAGTAAGATTTGACCCCACCATTGACATGTGGGATAAGATAGAATTTAAAGGTAGTCTTTAGACCAACCTTTCCTAATAACTCAGATCATTGGTATATCTTTGACAATTAAGAATAGATCATAGAGTTCATGATCAAGGAGGTCTAGTATGCTAAAGGTAAAAATGAATTGAAGTTGGATGCTAGGCCTTTCCAACTAAAAATTGGCCAATGAATCCTAAAGTTGAGACAATGACGAAGAGAAAACTATTAAAGCTCCTCCAAGTCTAGATAATATTTTCAATTAAAAATTCTACCTGAGTCATGAATGTGGTTCTTGTGCAAAATAAAAATGGTGATATAAGGTTGTGCATTGACTTTATGAACCTAAAAAGAGCTTCTTTGAAATATCACTATCCTCTACCTAACATTGACTAGATTTTACAAAAAAATACAAGGTCTCAAATGTTATCACTTCTAAATAGTTTCTCGAGATAGAATCAGATCTGGGCCAAAGAAAATGGTCAACATAAGGTAGCCTTCACCACCAAATAGAAAACTTTTACATACCAAATAATGTAATTTGGGATATCAAATGCAAGGGCTACCTTCCAATGGGCTATAAGCATTACTTTTGACGTACTAGTTAGTGAGATAATCTGCATATACCTCAATGACCTAATTATTTATTCCAAATATCAGAGTAAGTGCATTGAGAATCTTAAATTAGTATTTCAAAAGTGTAGGGAGTTTGATATATCACTCAATCCTAAAAAGTTAATACTCATGGTCCAAGAAGTCAAACTACTAGGTCATGAAGTGTTAAAAGAGGACTTACCCATAAACATTGAAGGATAAAATCTATCCAAGATCTCCTATTCCCAAATATATCAAAGGAATACGGTATTTTTATGTCAAATTCAACTTGTTACCAATTTTATAACCAAATTTGTCCAAATGGTCAAACCAATTACCAAAATGCTAAAAAATGATGTTGTCCTAATCTAATATTTTAAAAGTAGAACGAACTTCTAAGATATTAAAGATGCTATTATCTGAGCCCCACTCTTGATCAACCTATATTTTTCAAAGAATTAGGCTCTATATGTTTGGAACAAATGAAAGTATTTCCACCATCCTAGACTTAATTGAAAAATATGTGTTTGTCATCATGAAAGGTCTCAAGAAATTTAGGCACTACCTATCATACATCAAAATGATAATTTTTATAGCGCACCCCAATGTTCGATCCATAATACGTCAAAGAGAATTGGAGAAAAAATATATCAATGGATTAATAAGATAGAGGAATTTAATATTGAAATAAAACTCACCAAACTCATATAGAATAGGGATTTATAAAAGAATCTAGATTGCTAGTCTTAAAGGATCAAGTTGCTCTAGTGAAGGAAATATAATTGGATGGATGGGCAACATCTATAGATACATGGCCACTAGATAGGTTCCAAAAGGATTAATAGTCAAGTAAAGTCTAACTTAGATAAAATGAAATGCATTATACATGGCTTGATGATGTCTTATTTAGGAATGAATATGAAGGTGTCTTGCTATGTTGCATCAAAGAAGAGAAGACAAATACTCTAACTTGTAAATATCTTAATGAAGGAGGTCATAATCCATTATTCTGTGTTAAATATGGCCCACAAAATCTTGATGGATAAATATTACTAGCCTACCATCTTTTATGATTGTTTCCAATGAGTCAAAAATTGTAAATCCCATTGTATATACATAGGAAAAATGAGAAAGGTGCCAATTCCATTTAATTCTATCATTGTGATTGAACCTTTCTATAAATGGAGCTTAGATTTCATTGTAAAATTAGTCCTCTTAAAAGCATAGGATATGGATGCATTCTCATTTCCCCTAACTATTTTTACAAAGTGGGTTGAAGTAGTCCTAGTTAAATAAACAAATAAAGAGGTAATGATTCAATTGTTAGAATACATCATAACTAGATTTGGAGTTGCCACCACCATAGTTGCTAATAACACCACCTACTTCAAGTGGCCCAATGTGATGAAACTCACATTGGAATATGAAAATTTACTAAAAAAACCCTCAAATTATCATGCCAAAGGCAACAAACTAGCAAAATTGAGCAAAAGGAACATAAAGAGAATCCTAAAAAGAATTATTGCCAAATTCTAGAGGGCTTGATACACCAAGATACAAAAGGTATTATGGGTAGATTGAGTGACACTAAAGACATATACTTGTTTTTCATTTTATAAGTTAATCTATGGAAAATATGTCATGTTATTGGTCAATTTAGACCTCCCTTTCCTCCTAATGTCACAACAATTAGAGTTGTAAGACATTACATTGAGATAATGCAAGCAAGCCTGAATGCTTTATTAGCCTTGGAAAAAGAAAGAGAGAAGTAATTTAGGAGGATGATACAACATTAGGAGGTCATCAAAATATGGTTTGAAAAAAGAGGCATGGAAGTAGACTATAAGGAAGGAGAGCTCAAGCCCAAGTGGGATGAATATTAGTCCAAACCAAGGAAGCACTAGAACTTTAACTCTTTTTAGAGTGGGTCCTACTAAAATCTAAACATTGTAGGCTTAGATGTGTACAAAATTACCATTATGGATGGTAGAATGATGCTAATTGTTATGAAAACACAATACCTTTATCCAATCTAGGAGATACTTGACCAAAAAGAAAATATGAATATTGTACACATGTTTTCTTCTTTTTTAAATAGTGTACACACATTACACTTGGAAGAAGAGAGGACTTGGTGAGAAATTCTAGATTTTGAGAGGAGAAGCTTACTACAAAAGAAGACTCTTACCCACCTAGGTTTGAATAAGAGAGATAAATAATAGAGTTCCAATACAATCAATATTGCACTCTTCACCTATTTCTTGTCAAGCATTCACTTGTACCTCATCCCATCAATGTGTGATATTATTTGACCATAAATATTTAGAGTATGGAGGGTTGACATATAAGCAAGATAATGTGGTATTGGACCAAATAAATTATTGGAAGATATGTACAAGTGATCAAGAGAGATAAGAGAGACTAAAGATGGAGGAATGTCTCCATTAAATATATTTTTTGCAAGTTTGAGTGTCTCAATTTGTACATAGCTTCCTAGGATTTAAGGTATTTTATCATGTTTATGACTAGGTCTATTATAGTCGTAGATATTATACTCCCAATTTTTGATGGGATATTATGGGGCATGGAAAATGAGAGAGCTATATAATATATATTGATAATAGACTAAGTAATGTTACCTTGTAACATATTGTAGTTGAGGGTCCTATAATACCCCCAAAGATCCTATGATTATACTAGTTATAAATTTGTAGATTGCTAGGAATTGAAAAACATTATGTTGCTAATATTGGGATGAATTCTACTCCATTTCTAATCAATGGTTTTCATCTTTTATAGTTAGGGATGTTGACCAACATGACACGATAGTATAAATATGTCTAGATAGGTGGCTAGGTGGCCTAGAAATATATCAATGAATTCAATTTTGATTGCATAAGCTTTGTAATGAAGCCACTTGACTTCAAGGAGAAGAGAAATATTATTTTCAAGTTGATTGTGTAGCTGAGTTGGTTGAGAAATTTTTTTGAAGACTCTATGCTGGAGGTTCTAGGTTCAAATCCCACTTTTGCACATTTACCTCTTTTACTTTTTGAAATTGAATAAGTCAAAAGAAAGAAGTTCCATGTCTTGATTTTCCTTGTCTTGAAATTGCCTTGTCTTGATTTTCCTTCAGTTTTAGTAGTATATTTACCATGCTTTGTTGACTTTTACTCTTCGATTTCATATTTGGCATGCCATAAGACTTACAACTGGTCACTAGATGGGTGTCATTTTTGGCTTGGAGGCAGGCATCATAATGGTTGTTGCATCCCTTCCTTTGAGTCCTTGGTTTTCATCACATGTCAGTCTAATTATTTATTTTTATTGGCATTCCCATCTACATAGTAATTTTACTTTTTTTTAGTGGTTCTTTCTTAACTCGTGTGATGGATCTTGGTCCTAAGATTGGGCTGTTGATAGATTTAGTTTGAAATTTGATCATATTTCTGATTGTAAGTCCCAAGGCTATTTCCTTGAGGAGGTTTTGGTTGGCAAATGCTTGTTTTAAGTCAATATATTTCATTTTGAGATTCATTTCAAGTGATTTTTGATCTGATAGAGAGAGGATTAACATTATGGAGGATGATATTAAGGGATTTAAACCATATACTATGGAAGTAGATAGGGATGTGTTGGAGATTTTGGATAAGGGAGGTATCATATATTTTTTGAAGTAATTTAATTCTCATGACATTGAGTTAGACAAGTTGATGGCCTTTTTATGGGACAAAGGAAGGATGTCATTTAATGGGGTGGATTTTGTGGTTTCTATCCCACTTATGGCTGAAATTTTTTTCTTTCCTACTAAGGGATATTGAGTGGATAGGAAAAATAACTCCTTATTAAAGGATCTTGAGTTATTTGGATGTAAATTTTACAGGCTAAAGAGGTATCATAATGGCTATAAGATAAGTTCATTCAAATCACCTTGGGATCAAGTGATTGCAGTGTTAATGGACTTCTTCACCCCTGAGTGCAACAAAGATGTTTTTAGGAGTTTTCATCTAGCCCTGGTTAACCATATCAGGGGAAAGAAACCCATGAATATTTTAGCTTTTCTTTATAAGGACTTAGAGAAAACAAATTCAAACATCCAAGATGGTAACACCTCCTTTCCTAATCACCAAGGATTGTCCAAATTGATTTTTAATTATGTTTGCTTGAAGAATAATGCTATTGCCATGGAAAAAAGAGGGGTTGGATCCTTTGTGAATTTGGATGTTTCCTCACCTAGAAAAGAGGTTATGAATTATCCTCTAGTTCTTATTGAGGAAGAGAATAATCTTGGGAGTCTTGAGAAAGTTGATCAAGATGACCTATTAGAGTTTCCAATGAATTCTAATAATGCAAAGGACTTGGATAGTTTAATTGAGAAGATTTCTATGGAGGTGATTCTGGATCCAAAGTTGAGGTAGATCTCTCCTTTAACTCAGACCAAGATTTCTATCCCTAAAGCTTTAGGTGGAAATATTACTACCCTTCATGATTCACCTAAAATGGTCAATAGTGGTAACTCTTCTTATTTGAAGGAGGAGAAGTAGGTCAAGAAAAGAAATCCCTCTTAGCTAAAGAGGTCAAAGATAGAAGTGAAAGGAATGAGGAGATTGATGTGTTTAAACTACAAAGTGGCAAAAAGTCTAAAAACCTCCTAGGATTCTAAATATTTAGATGGGTTTATTGATACGATTCCTTACACTATTTTTAAGAAGGGCTCTAATTTTTTGGGTACCCTGGTAGAGAAGCGTAAGCTCTAAAAAGAACTTGTTGCGACCCCAAGTAATTCCTATGACTCTATCAAATATTTAGTACGAGCTATCAAGAGATCAATGAAGTAGTCCATCTTCTACAGGAATGAAATATCATGGAAGCTGAAGTATAATTCAAATACTCCTAAGATTGATCTTATCATCTCTGATGACTCTTTGCATGACAAGATATTGGTTTTGTTTTGTTTTGATTGTTCTTTCTTGTTGGTCTTTTGATTGTTCAATATATATCATGGATTTATAATCCTAGTCCATATCATTACTATGTATAGGTTAAGTCTAAATTCCCCATTAGTCTATGATTTTTGAAGACTAAAACTGCATATTTTATTTTAAAATATTTTTATAGTCCTTAGGTTAGTTCTTATCTTTCTTAATAGTCCACGCTCAATCCTTAGGAGCACCATAATACTTTTAATTTACTCATTTGTCTAAAGTCTTACCTGATAGGAATGTTATAAAAATAATAATAATTAGATCATGTTTTCCTCATGCATAAATCCAAGTTCATATATTTTTTCTCATTTGGTGACCCCTCCATTAAATTTCATGCACATTTCCTCATCTCCTATAGGTCATGTCAGTCCACAAATCCAAAATCCACCCGAGTCATTCAAATTTTCTCTCCTAATATCTACTTCCATATGGATCCCCCTATTATTCCTAAGTTCTCAAGATCTTTTATATCATATCCATAGCTTAGGCCTTTTAAAAAAAGTATTTCCTAAAATTCCATGATGATCGAAGTAGTAAATAAACTTAAGTGTAGATTCTCTGTTTGATTAGTCAAAGCACTTAGGTTCCATTAAAACCTATCTCATATTTCATTTTTGTGAATAAATCCAAACCATTAAACCATCATTAAAGGATTATATGTTCCATTGTATTCATTTACATATTAGTGGCTCATATTTGCCCCCATGTCACTGATTAATCTAAGCCATTATTAAATTTCCAAAAGTCTAAGGTTTTCATAGTAAAAAAATGTATGGCTTGCATTCATTCTATCAGAGCAGATGAGCGGCCCGCCTTACATCCAAAAGTTAAAATTTATCACATTCACTAGGCAATATTTGCAGTCTACAAATAGCCATGTGTACTCCAATAAGTTTTGTTTAGGAGCACCTTCAGACCAATGTTTTACATTTAATAAGAAAAAGATCTATGGTCTATATTCACTGATAAGGAAAATATCTATGGTCTACATTTATCAATGAATGAAAATAATCTTTTGACTAGACCTGTCAGATGTGGCCCACATTGATCAACTATAAAGGTGGAAAATACACGGCCTACATTTCTTGGGGAAAAGTTCTTTAAACCTTAAATAAATGAGTGGCCTACACTATTCCATGTAGGCATAAATCTATGGTCTACATTGATTAATGTTATAATATGGGTATTTCAAATTGCACTGTATAAAAAGATAAATAGTTTGACCAAGATAAGAGCATGAGCGACTATGGCTTATTGAGATTAATAACTTCATTTTGGATCTAATCAAAGGGTAAGGGTTAAAAATATTTCACAACCAATATTACCTCAAATATCATAATATATGGCTCACATCAGTGGAAGGCTTTTCAAAATAAATGCAATTAAATATGAATCTGTAGCTCTTATCAATTAGGTAAAAGAAATCAAAGGATTGCATTAGTCCATGTTTCACTTGTGATTATAATAGATGATTGAGATTTAAATCCAAGAAAGTTCATAAGTCTTGATAAAATAAACAAAGGATTTTTAAAGGCCAAAGAATAGGAGAAACTTAGCAGGTGCAAATTACAAGGGATCTATTAGCCATATTTGAAACATCAAATCAGGCTTAAGTGCAAGGCATTGAAGAATCTGTATAAAGAAAACCAATAACTTCAAGATAAAATCAAGGAATTTAAAATAATCATAATGATAAACACTCCTCAATTTCTTACTTAGGGCACAACTCAAGAGACAGAGTCCCAAATGATAGTCAAACATTTTGATGGTGCTACATTTGTTGAGAAATATAAAGTAAAGGTTTATTTTGGAATAAAATACAAAATGGAAACATTAACAAAAGTTCTCTAGAATATTACCGCAATCATAATTACAATAGAAAACATAAAAGTCCTATTGGAAGAGGCAGATATCAAGGTAGCATCACTATAGCGTATCTTCAAAAAATGTGAATAATAGTATGATCAAGTACGAACCAAACAAGTGACTATCAAAGGAGACACAACATATGAATGAAAAATAGAGTTCACTAAGGTGTCCACATATCTTCACAAAAGGACCTATTAGAAGCCTATATTAAAGAAATGGAAGCCTAGGTGGAAGAAATGAATGTCAAAATAAGGTAAGCTAGAATTTTACTTGAGGAATGTATAGCTACAAATAATTTTGACAATATAATTGATAAGAGAATATAAGACTATAAATGTGATGAAAAATATGAACACAATTTGCAACTTCTTTTTGTAGTGAATTCTATGATGAAATTATCAACATAGTTGAATAAGTTAACAAGAAAAAAAATAGTAGGTCCTAGGTGTAGATCAATTGGTGCGAAAAAATCCTATAATGGGGATAGACACCTATGATTCCAATTTTGGGCCTTACTAGATTGAATGCTTGTCCCTTTCCAGGTGCTTTCAACAATGTAAAATGTTTAAAAAGAATGTGATATGGTGGTAATAGGAATGTACTACACGAAGTACTGTGTGGCAGCCATAGAAACATATATCATGCCTGAATCATTGTGGAAGGTATCGATTCCACCATGTAAATCAAATGAAAAAAATTAACAAGAACAAGAAGAACAAGATAAAAAAAATGTCAATAAAGACATGGTTGAAGTAATAATAAGTGAGTTGAGACCCACTATAGAAAAAAACAATACATCAAAAGGATAAGGTAAAGAGATAAAAAAAGAGCCAACTGTAAGGTCTTGATCCAACACAACTATAATTCATGATAGAAATCCTATGTCTAAAAAATAGCCATCTATACGACCTTAATTTAGGATAATTGTTCTTCATTAAAGAATCCTTTGGTTTAGAAGTAGCCAAGTGTCAGCTCTAAAATAGGATAATGCAGAAAAACTATGAATTAGTTGGAAGCCATCACAAAATCAACGAAGAAGATGCAACCAAGTGTATAGACCAAATAGAGACAATTATAATAGAACATGTTTTCAAATTAAGGGTTGCATCAACCAAAGAAATCAAGTTTTGCATAGCCAATTTGTGCCAGAGGTATACTATGTTGTCCTTGTTCGGTCAATTGTATCTTCTTTTGTGTTTTATCTTCTACATCCATCCCTTATCCTCCCCCTTAATTAGACAAGTCTTGCTAAAGAAGTACCCATCTTACTGAGATCATTTTCAGTGGTTGGAGTGAAAGATAGGAGGCTCTTTATTACATGACTTGAATAAAGAGTTGATGTTCTCTATTGTATTTTTTAATGGAGAAATATCTTTGTATTTGTTTAAAGAGATTTGGGACATTTTACCAGACTCTAATTGTAAAATCTTTTTGACATTAATACATATCCTACTTCCTCCTTTGGGTATTTCTTTGTCTTAATTGTGTATTTATTTCACATTTACATATTACATTACTTGAATGTGTAAATGGTGATTCATTTACTAGATAATTAATTATAACTGTTACATCATTTGAATAGATATAATTAACCCAATTTTCTTTCCCTTTATTTGTGTCTCACTAAATAATTGATATATTTGCTACAATTGTACAATGGAAAAGGCACAAGTCTATTGATAGGGTTTAATTAATAAGTTTTGTAGATCTTGGTCAAATAATAAATGTTTTACATCTATTTATTTTGAATGTACATGGTGTAATTGGTAGCCGCCACGAATCCAGACAGGTGATCTGGATTTTTATGGCCACCATAATATTCTAAGATATCCACCTCAAAAGATGCCACATAGTTCTTCGTACAATATGACCCTATAACCACCATGCCATAATCATTTTAAATATTTTACACCATTGAAAGCACTAAGAAAAGGATAAGCGTTTAGTCCAAAAAGGCCCAAGATTTGAACCTTGGACCTTGGCCCCCCTTATGGGGTTTGGTTGAACCAATTGGTCTACACCTTGGACCTCCAATTAAGGTTTTACATTTATTTTGTTATCTAGTTGAGCATAATTCCTAGTTGAGCATAATTGAATTATAGCATACACTCCACTTAGGGTTTCCTTACCTAACTCGATCTGTTAGAATTCATCATATAATTCTTTCCTAATTTAAAGAGGTGGATCTAGTAGAGTCCATAGTACAGATTGGATTCAAAAAATTCTATGACGTGACAATCTTTGAGGGATGCAAAAAAAAATTTCCAATAATATTTGGCACCATTGTTGAAGAACAACTATGTACTTTTTGTCTTTTGAATTTTTATGATTTTTATTTATTTAAAAATTAAAAATTAAAAATTATAAAACCAATAGTCATGAGTTTTGTTGACTTTTAGGGTTTTTTTAGTTTTTAGGGTTTTATTATCAATTTTAAAACCATAATTCCCTTTATCCCTTGAGTATAATTTGTGATAATTGAAATATACTAAGTCGAGCAATCTAGGCCAGTGAGTGATTTTGTTCTTTCTTGCACATCTATGCTCATGATTTTGACTTGATAATACCCACAATTTAAATATTAAATAAATAATGAGAATATTGATCTAGCATCCACAAGAAGTGACAAGGATATGCATTCTAAACTACCGAATGTAGAGGTATTTTTCAAATATCTTAGAAATCCATCTGCATCATTTAATTCTATTAGTCCAAATTTAAGTTAGATCTCTCCCAACACTAGTCCTAGCATTAGTTCTTCCCCTATCCCTATTTCTAGCACCCTAGTAGCAAATATGACAACTCCTAATGTTAATCCACCACCAAATTAGAGTCTCAATCAATGGATAAACAATAGATATAGACCCTTTAACCTACCCCAAAATCTAAACTCTCTCTTCGAAAAGGCCAGTAAGTATTTACCAAAATTCCAAGGAAATACCACTGTAACTAGTGAAGACCATATTAGGAGTTTTTATAAGCCACTGATAGTCTATAATTAGATGAAGATGTAGTCCTTATATTGTTTCTTTAGAATCTATAGAATAATGCTCGTGAGTGTTTTAATAGCTTCACACATGGTTCTATCACCAATTTCCAAACCATAGAACAAGTATTTCTAAAAAAGTAGAGATAAGAATAATGAATAGTCTTTGTTGATATAATTGAATACTATGAAAAATAAAGAGAATGAGAAGATTTTAACACAATATTCATCAAGATCAAAAATAAAATCCCTATTGGATTAAAGACCTAATGATAGTCAATCTATTTGCTTCTATAAGAATGCTTTCCTTGGGGAATTCAATTATGAATTAAGGTAAGAACAAGTAAACACCATTTATGAGTGCATGGATAAGTTTATTCAGATAGAAAGGAATATGATTGATAGTTGAAAATTATGCCATATTATTTGAAGCCTAATATTCCTAATAAGAAACCCAAAAAAGTAGGGTTCACTATCCTTAAGAATATAGAGCAAGATCCTATGGATAAGATAACTAGTCAACTAAGTTCAATGACTATAATGTTCAATACTATGAGTAATAGACTAGATAGAATAGAAAGAGAGAAAGGGGATAATCCTAAACCTTCACAACCTCAGGAAGAGAACAAATATTTAGGTGACAACATGCTTCCTTTTAGAAGAAAATTTAATAAAAATTGGAATAATAATGTTTTTGATGAAAATAATAAGAATATGAATGGTGGTAATAACTAGAAGAGAAAAGAAGTTAAAAAAAACTTAGATGCAATCCATAATATCATTCCATCTGCTAAGATAACTTTAAATTTTCCCTTCTATTGTTTTCCTGTGATGCACCATTAGCATCACATAATTCTGCTAATTGTGGCATCTACTCAAGTTTACACTCCAACATAGACCTCAATGATCAGTTCGATGAAGAAATCATAATTAATTTATGTTGGAGTCAAGAAGATGAAGTTAGAGAAGTTGAATTTGAAGTAGATATTGATCTCTGTACCATAAATTATTAGCAAAGATATTGTATTTGAGGAGCAACAAGCTTTAGATAGACTTCCTGATATTAGATTTGAGAAAATAAAATAGAGTAAAGTTACCACCACAATAGAAGAAATAGAGGCACTAGAAATGATACATGCCAATAAAACAATAGAGAATAAAGCTGGAAAATATCTACAACTAGGAATGATGAATAGACTAACAAAGATGAGCAGGTCGTAAATGAAAAGACTATGAAGTCAAAATATAAAGTCATTTCCGATGATTCTAATGTAGAAGTTATAAAATAACAAACATAATTGGTTATTCAAGAACTTGAGAATATCATTGATGTCAAGAAATATCAATTGGATATCAATCAAAAAATTACAAAATAAAAATAATTTATGATAATTCCTAAATGCAAAGATCGAGTTTTTAAAGCCTTTAGTTCAATTGATCACTAAAAAAACAATCAAGTAAGTCCCTAAGTCCAAAATATAGTGAAGACATAACTCAATTTACAATAATACCATTCATTATATCTCTAATATATACATCAAATTATGGTGATCAATATGTCATTCATAATTGTATGCTTGATAGTGGTGCTTCAATGAATGTGATGTCAAAACAAGTTGCTAACCGACTAGGCCTAACTTGTACAAATAAACACCCTCCTATATCTGTGATGGATAATAGACAAGTTCCATGTGTTGGCATCATAAAAGAGTTACTTTCATTTTTAGACCAATGTCCTAAGAAAGGTATAGTTATGGATGTCATAATAGTAGATGTGTATTATTTCTTTTATATATTGTTGTCTAGGCATTCGGCTAAACAATTAGGAGGCACAATCCAACCGGATTGGTCATTTTACACCATCCCTATACAAAATAGAGAAAATTCCATTTTAAGGAGAGAACCTTTCAATGAAAACTTTGTTGAATTAAGAAAATAAGATGATAACTTGGTCAATATTGTAAATTCTATTGAAGATAAATAACTAGGAGTATATCCTATATTAGGGAATATGACTTCTAATAGTACAAAATCACAAGCTGAAATAGGACCTGGAGTGAATTGATTTGACATAAATGATAATTATCTTAGGATACCATACATATTTGAATCTCTTTGTACTAACAATGTTGCAGAATATGAGGTTCTATTATTAGGATTTAGAAGAGCTAAATATTTAAGATTCAATCACTTTGCATTTAATGGGTATGCAAAGCCTATAATGCAACACATCAATTATCTTAAACTAAAGTAGTATATTCTAGAAATTGATACTTGGTTTTTAGATAGCTTTCCAATTATATCTGTTGACAAGGCCTTGGTCCTAGAAAATGTCATAAACTTACAAGCCTTTCAACATGATATAAACATTTATGACTTAAAAACTTTTCAAGATGAATTCTCTGATGAAAAATGAGAAGATATCATTGATAACCTCACAAAAGTTATGCAATCATTTCATATTAATATAATATCAGAGGAAGAACCAAGGATGGATAAGATGTACAAGGCCCTATCAGAAGATGAAAAGCAATAGTATATTAATAAAGATATTTTTTCTTGGAGTCATGAGGACTTAAGAGCACATGCCAAACCTTTTTGAAAAAACAAAGGAAGTTTAATCTTACTCTACACCCAAAAGTTCAAAAATTACTGGATATAAAAATGATAAGAAAAGTAAGGTTTTTTCTTGGATAGCTAATCTAGTCATATTAAGGAAGAAAAAGGTAAAACTGAGATTTTGTGCTGATGTCGAGGTGGTAAATCTAAATGAAAGCTCTCTAAGAGAAAATTACACACCCTCTAATATGGAATAAATACTTCAAATAGTTGTTGGGGAACCCAAAATATGTTTGATAGATAACTATTATGGGTATAATAATATTTCAATAAATCCATAAGATAAGTCAATTGAAGATTATTTCATACGCTTAACAAAAGTAATTGAGAGGTACAAAAGGTCTTGAATTTCTCTGAATATAAAAAATAATGAATCTAGGAAGAAAAATGGGAGCTATATGGCTTGGTCCTTATCATATTGTTCATAAAGTTGGGCAACACCCATATAAACTGTATATTTTAGATGGTAGATAGTTTTAAATTCCTATCAATAGTCAACACCTGAAGTTCTACCACTCTTCTCTAGGGTGCTCCAAGGCCAAGAAAGGTATGATAAGAAAATGAAAAAAGAAAAGAGTGTCTGAGTGCGTGTCTTTCATTTATTTTCAGATCTTTCATAGGTCTAGATCATAGGTGTAGATCATTAAATTTTTACGTTATCACTATTACATCATTTGTCTTAGCTCATATTAGTCAACCAAAGAAATCTAGTGTTCTTAGTTGCATCAAATCATTTGTCCACACCTATCCAAGTTTAAGCCAATGTTGGACTCTTAAAATCCAACATAAGATACCCTTAATTTTTGAAATTTAATATATATCTCATGGGTTTATAAGCCTACTCCATATCATTGCTATATATAGGTTAAGTATAATTTCCCCATTAGTTTATAGATTTTGAAGATTAAAATTGCATATTTTATTTTCAAATCTTTTCATAGTCCTTAGGTTAGCTCTTATTTTTCTTAATAGTCCATATTCAATTCTTAGGAGCACCATAATGCTTTTAATTTACTCATTTATCTAAAGTCTTACCCGATAGGAATGTTATGAAAATATAATTGACTCATGTTTTCCACATGCATAAATTTAATTTCATCTATTTTATCTCATTTGATTCCCCTCCATTAAATCTCATGCACCTTCCCTCATATCCTACAATCTGTGTCAGTCTACAAATCCAAAATGCACTCGAGTCATTCAAAGTTGCTCTCTTAATATCTACCTCCATTTGGATCACCTTATTATTCCTATGTTTTAAAGGTCATTTATATCATATCCATAGGTTAGGCCTTTCAAAATAAATCTTTCCTAAAAGTCCATGATGATCAAAGATGTAAATAAACCTAAGTGTAGATTCTCTTTTTTATTAGTCAAAGCAGTTAGATTCTATTAAAATTTATGAGATACCCATATTCCATTGCTATGAATAAATCCTAACCATTAAACCCTCACTAAAGGATTCTCCATTTTATTATCTTCATTTAAAAATTAATGGTCTGCATTTACCCTCATGTCACTGATTAATCTAAGCCATTAATCCATTATTGAAAGTCTAAGGTTCCATAGTAGGAAAATGAATGGCCTATGTTCATTCTATTAGGGAAGATGAGCAGTTTGCCTTGCAGTCAAAAGTCAAAACTTATTATATTCACTAGATAATATTTGCAGTCTGCAAATAGCCACGTGTACTCCACTAAGTTTTTTCTAGGAACACCTTTAGACTAATGGTCTGCATTCACTGATAAGAAAAATATCTATGGTTCACATTTGCCAATGAATGAAGATAAAATATTTTGTCTAGACCTGTTAGATGTGGCCCACATTGATCAACTATAAAGTTGGAAAACACATGGTCCACATTACTTTATAAAAAGTGCTTTAAGACTTAAATAAATGAGTGGCTCACACTACTCCATGTAGGTAGAAATCTATAGTTTCTCATTGATTAATGTTATAATATGGGTGGTTCAAATCATGTTGTATAAGAAGATAAATATTTTGACTAGGATAAGAGCACGAGAAACCATGACTTGTTGATATTAATAACTTTATTTTGGGTCTAATAAAAGGATAAGGTTAAAAAGAATCTACAACTCGCATTCTCTCAAATATCATAATCTATGACCTGTTTCTGTTGAATATTTTTCAAAACAAACTCCATTAAAGATGAATATTCAACTCATATAAAATAGGTAAAAGACTTCAAAGGATTGCATCAATCCATGTTTCACTTGTGATTATAATAGATGACAAAGTTTTAAAGCCAAGAAAGTTCATAAGTCACGATAAAATAAACAAATAATTTTTAAAGGCCAAGGAATAGGGGAAACGTAGAAGGTTCAAATTATAGGAGATTTGTTAGCCATATTTGAAACATCAAATCAGGCTCAAGTGTAAGGTAATGAAGAATATGTATAAAGAAAACCAAGAGCTTTGGATCAAAATCAAGGAACTTGAAACAACCAATATGATAAACACCCCTTAGTTGCTTACTTAGGGTACAACTCAAGTGATAGAGGCTCAAGTTATAGTTAAAATTTTTGATGGTGCTACATTTGTCCCAAAATGTAAAGCAAAGGTTTATTCTTGAATAAAATTCAAAATGGAAACATTAACAAAAGTACTCTAGAATATTACCACAATCGTTAGTACAATAGAAAATATATAAGTACTGTTAGAAGAAGTAGATATTAAGGTAGCATCACTATAGAATATCTTCCAAAAATGTGAATAGTAGTATGAGCAAGTATGAACTAAACAAGTGACTATCAAAGGAGGCACAACATATGAATGCAAAGTAGATTTCATTAAGGTGTCCACGTATCTTCACAAAAGGGCCTACTAGAAGCTCTATCAAAGAAATGGAAGATTGAGTGGAAGAAATGAATGTTAGAAGAAGGTAAACTAGAATTTTACCTAAGGAATGTATAATTACAATTAATTTTGACAGTATGATTGATAAGAGAATACAAGAATATGAATGTGATGAAAAATATGAACATAATTTAGCCAAACAACTTAATGATTTGAGATTCTCTAAGGAGAATAATCTTACAACATAATCTCATAAGAATAAAGCATTAAAAATAATGGATACAACAATATTTGTAGCTTCTTTTTGTAATGAAGTCTGGATGAAATTATCAACATAGTGGGAATAAGTCAATAAGGACAACAGGAATAGGAAAAAAAAGAAGATGTCAACAAAGACAGGACTAAAGTAATAAGAAGTGAGCTAGGACCCACTAAAAAAAAAGATAATACAACAAAAGGATAAGGTAAAGAGCTAAAAAGAACCAATTGTAAGGAATTTATTTAACACAACTATAATTCATTATAAAAATCCTATGTTTAAAAAATAGCTAGTTGTAAGGCCCTAATTCAAGAGAATTGTAATCTACTAAAGAATCCTTGGGTTTAGAAGCAACCAAGTGTTAGCTCCAAAATAGGAAAATGCAAAAAAACTATGAATTAGTTGGAAGTCATTATAGAATCAATGAAGGAGATGCAACCAAGTGTATAGACCAAATGGAGACAGTTGCAACTAGACGGGTCATTTTAAAATTATAAGGGTTGCATCAACCAAAGAAATATTAAGTTATGCATAACCAAATTTTACCAAAGGTATACTAGGTTGTCCTTGTCTGGTTAGTTGTATCTTCTTTTGTGTCTTGTCTTCTACATCCATCCCTTATTCTCCCCCTTAATTGTGTAGGTCTTGCTAAGGAAGTACCCAACTTGTTGAGATCATTTCCACTGACGAGATACAAATATAGGAGACTCTTTATTACATGATTTAAATGAAGAGTTGAGGTTCTCTATTGCATTATTTGAGCAAATAAATCTCTTTGTATTTTTTTAAAGAGATCTGGGTCATTTTACCAGACTCTAATTATAAAATAATTTTGATATTAATACAAATTCTACTCCATCATTTGGGTATTTTTTTGTCTCAATTGTGTATCTATTTCACATTTGCATATTACATTATTTGAACGTGTAAATGGCGATTCTTTAATTGGATAATTAATTCAAACTATTACATCATTTGAAAAAATATAATTAACCTATTTTTTCTTTCCCTTTCTTTATTTCTCACTAAATCATTGATATTATTTGCTACAATTGCATAATGGACAAGACACTGATCTATTGATAGGTTTTAATTAATGGATTTTGTAGATCTTGGGAAAATAATAAATATTTTACATTTCTTTTGTTTCCTAGGTGAGCATAATTAAATTATATCATAAGCTTAACTTAGGGTTTCCTTATCTAACTCAGTATATCAAAAGTCATCGTATAATTCTCTACTAAGTTAAATAAGTGGATCTACTAGAGTCCACAATGTTGATTGGATTCAAAAAATTCTATGGCATGATAGTATTTGAGGGATGAAAAGTTTTTCTCCAACACATTGATAGGGTGAATCTCTTTCTATTCTACCTTGGTATCTTGTGTTGTTCTCTTTAATATACCATAAAGTATCTCTCACATATGACTATGTATATCAAGAGGACCAACTTATTCCATGTACCAACATGCACATATGAAGGACAAGTATATAGAAAGGTTTGGTATATTAGACTAATGGTATATTGAAAGGGAGATTGTTTAGGAGATATAAGGAAACCTCACCATGGATGTACCAAAATTTCTTATAAATTCACAACTACTCAAAGGTTCAAACTTTAGACCTTGTAAAAGTAAGATGAGAACCATATTGGCAGTTGAAAAAGTTTGGGACATTGTCATTGACAAAGTTAGTCAATCTAAAAAGGATGCATATGAACAACAAAAAATTAATGATGTAGATGCTAGAGCATTAATGATCATCATTATTGCTACTATAGATGTTATTAAACCATACATTTGTGAAGCAAAAACATCCAAGGAGGCATAGGAAACTCTTTCTACCATCTACAAAGGTATGAATGGATCAACAATATTTCATATTTACTCTTAAATTTACACATTGAGAGTCCACAATAAAGAGAAAATTTAGGTTTTTCTTTGTTGAGTTGCACAATTGAAAACAAAACTAAATATCATGGGATAGATTATGGAGGATAAGATTTTGGTTCCTAATATACTTAGAGCTCTACTAGATTCATTTCAAGTGTTGATCATTTTCTTGTAAGTTTCAAATACGAAGGTATCCTCTGATTAGTTGGTAAATATATTTCAATAGGAAGAGGTAACCAAGAACTTGAGGGATCAATTGAAATATAATGCAATCATTTACAAGAAGTATAGGATAAATAAGACATAAAGGGTCCTTCCCCATGATCATATTCATAGAAATAACCTTAAAAACAAAATAGGTATTGTAATATCTATGATAAATATGGAAATGATACAAGGAGTTTATGGTATAACCATTTGAATTTAGGAGATCAAGTCTATAAACATAATCAGAAGAAGTCAAAACACAAACCACATCCTAAGCAAAAGTGACAACAAGGGAATGTTGTGAATGAAGAATCATATTTAGAATTCAAATAGGTACACAAGGTTCTAATGTCCAAGGAGATAAAAATACCAATGGATGAAGTTTTAGTATATTGATTTAGGTTCTAGCAAACACATGATTAGGGATAAAGCATGTTTTGATTTATTACAAGCCAAAAAAAATGGAAAAACTAGTAACCATCCTTGATGATAAAACATATCAAGTCAAAGGAGTGAAATATATTTTTACCAATCTTCCCAAATATTGTTGCTCTATCCAAAAGGTGCTATATTTTCCTAGACTAACAAACAATTTGTTGTCAATACCACAAGTTATGGATCCAAACATGGTGGTATAATTTCATGTTGTTGATGGCAGTAAGAAGTGTTTTATCAAGAGGAATGACAAGATTATGAAAGCTATTTCATACAAGAATGCCTTGTTTACACTCAAAGTCATATCATATCCTAATACCACATTGTTAGCTACAATGATAGATGCTAACTCCCTATGGACATATGGTCATATGAATTCAAGATACTAAAGTTGAGTAAGCATAAAATGATGTTGGGCCTACCTAGCATTTCACCAACATTGCTTCTATACTTGATTTTTTTGGTAAGGAATAAACATCAAACTCATAGAGCAAAAGGATAGTTGGATGTAGTTCACATCAATATACGAAGACCCATTACTATAAATTTCAATATATATGAGTAATTTTAGTTATTTTTGGATGACTAATCATGGAATATGTGGGTGTATTTCTTGACACTAAAGTCAAAATTGCTCAAATATTTCCAAAAATTTAATAAGTGTGAAGAGAGGGAAATATACATCCAATGAAATTTGAGAAACTATTCATTCCATTCAAGTTATCTACTTAAATTGAGGAGGGAATATACATTCAATATTTTTTTAGTTTCTCAAGAACAATGGGATCAAGAGGCAAATCACTACAACATACACTCCATAGAAAAAAAGGATTTCCAAAAAGAGAAATTATTCCATCATGGAAATGGTTTTTTGCATGATCAGAAGAGCAAATGTAGGGCAATAGTAGTGGGTTAAAGTTATTACCACTATCATGTATCTTCTAAAAATAGCTCCCAAAAAAGCATTTAAAGGAGTTAAAATTTAAAATATTGGTCTTGGAGGAAGCCTTCAATTATGCATCTCAAATTTTTTATACGACATACATGGATGTACCAAAACAACAGAGGACCAAGTTGAATGCTAAGACATTTCCATGTACATTTCTCAGGTATGATGATGAGTTAAAAGCTTATCAATTGATAGATCCAATCACCAAGAAATTGCATATAAGTAGAGATGTGGTGTTTTATAAGGCTTGTGATACTAATTCAAATACTAAGGATTGTAAGGAGTTTAACGATGTCACATCTCTATTTGTAAGCATTGGTGATGACGATATGGAGTTAGATGAAGAAGTTTAGGAAGTTGTTGATAAATTTGTAGTTATTGGTGAATAGGAATATGTTGTACCTATAGCTCCATCATAATGGAGAAGACTCTAAAATGAATCACTAACATCATCATAGATGGTAAACTTGATGTATATCCTAATATGACTTCCACATACCCATGTACTCATAGTAGTAGACGTTAGTAAGTAAATCTAGCCTTGGATAATTTGGAACTAGAATTGGTGAAGGAAGTACTTAGTTCACCATAGTGGAAGGCAACTATGGATGTAAAGTATGAATCTTTCTTGAACTTTCCAATTTTCCAAATGCAATGGAGATCATAGGTTGCAAGTGGGTATTCAAAATCAAGTAAAAAGATAAATGGATCCATTGATAAGGTATGCCTTATTGCAAAGGGATGTGCATAGAAGTAAGGAATATATTATGAAGAGACATTCACTCCCATATCAAATATTAAGACCATCCATGTAATCTATGCACTAGAAACATAGTTCAGTTGGAAGCCTTAGGAAATGGATGTCAATATTCCTTAATCATGATCTAAATGAAAATGTGTACATGACACAATGTAAAGGATTTTGTTGGACTAAAATATACCATTTATGTGGAAAGACATTGCGCCCATTGATTTTAGCTATAGTATAGTAATTGGATGAAACAAGGTTGCCCTATGTTTCAACCTCCAAAGAAGGTGACTCCTATAGATATATTTTTAAGGAAAAGGGTAAGGAAAGGAGTAAAGGGAAAGAAAGAGAAAGGGGTTAGAGAAGAGTGAAAACATGGCTAGGGTATAGTGTAAAAACATTGGATCTAACAAAAATATCAACTATTGAACCATTTCATGGTGCTTAAGAGATCAACCATTAATAATTACACATACAGGTTCATTCAACCCCTTACACTCATATTAATCATTCCAAGGATTCACATAATTAGCAATCCAATAGGAAATAATAATATCACTTTAACACAATACACTAAACATGGAATGTAACAAAAATGACTTAAAATAAATGTCTAAATCTTCTAATCATTCCAAGGACAATGAATGCTAGCAATTTGATAGGTAATTCAAAAATAGAACAACTTTAATAAAATAAACCAATTCTACAGTGTAATAGAAATAACTTAGAAAGATTATTCTTATAAAACCTATAGATGCAAAGACCATGGAGACCAAACAACTACCACTTCATTGATCAACAATGATTACATTGTAATACCAGACAAGGACTATAAAGTTGATTTCTTGAATGGGGTCAAAAGTCATTTATAAGCTGCTTATTTGAATCTTACAGTGTAAGATTTACATTTAGATATGAAAATGGTTGCAGACAAATATACAAAAGGTTTCAAAAAATTGTATGAATGGTTTAAATTTTGATCTATGTCTCCATTTGAATTTGGCTCATTGATCTACAACATATTTTTGCAAGTGGTTACATTATTAAGATTATAGTTGGGAATAATTGGCAAGCACTATGGAAAATATCTGGAGTAATGTTGGTTGATGCTCTTGAATTCTAACTCCAATATTATCTCCTATATTTATTTTGTAGATAAGTTGCATTTTTGATCTTGAGACCTGGTTTTAAGTTCTTTTGGCATCTTTATACTTCTTTGCTATTTTGAGCATAGGCCTAGGGAAATCTGACATCATCATTTGGGATGGCATGACTCCTTACCATCTTCTAGTCTCAAGTGTATTTTACTCACTTTGTGTGATGTCAAACATCCTTCATTTTTGGTAATCTCATCACTTGAGGAAGCGTGACCTTGAGCCTTTTGATTGTATGTATCTTGAATATCGTGTCTTTGGGAAGGTTATGAGGTTTGATCATGCTTTGACCCACCAAGCTTGGGTTTAGGAATTTCATGGCTTTGGGCTCCATTTTAGGTGACTACTCTCCCTTGGAATCATCTCTAGTATATCTCTATGGTATGCTGATTTGCTTATTGCTCGTTCCCACAAAGAGCATGGTAGTTGCTAATGTTTTCTCTTGTTATCCACATATTTGGGCTATTATTGGTTTTGGACCAATCCAACAACTTTGCAACACTTAGTCATTTCTTGTACTCTTGGATGGCTACCTCTTTGTCCTTTGAATGTGGTCAAAATTTGACCCACATGCTTGGTGTCTCCTAGGGTATTTTTTCTTGCTATAATGGAGAACTCAAATGGCATTTATTTTACACTTAGAACTTTAAAATAAAGAGGAAAGTAAAAAAGGAGTTAGAATAAAAGCTGGGGGAGGAAGAGGAAATAGGGTGAGAGATACAGTTGGTAATTGCCGCAAGATGAAGAAGGGTGGAGGGTGATAGAAGAAAAATAAATATGGAGTGACAAGTGGACACACACATGAAAAGGGAGCAAAGGGTGGTAAAGAGAAAAATGGTGGATGGAAAGGATAAGAACAAAACATAATATAAAATACTTTTTTACATGGGATGGTAAGGGAAGAAATGGTTGCATCGATAAAAAAAGGAGTTTGGCACATTTACAAGTGAACATAAGAAGAAATGGTACTACAACATATAAATTAGAAATAAAAGGGAAGAAAGTCATGGGTCTAACCCATAAAAATAGTAGAAAGGGGTACCTAATCCATGGGAAACCCCCACAAAAAGTATCTCCATGAGCATACTTTGTTGTAGCTAAAATCCACTCCAGGAACAGATAGATTACTATAAGTAACTATTCTAATCAATTGCAATATAATATTCACCTTCTTCATGCTCCTTTCTCTTTTTTATCCATACCATAAAGAACTTCCTCTATTTATTGCTCTTCATCATTCGAGTCTTCTCTTGCACCTTTGAATTCACATTTATTTTGAGAATGTCTTATTTCAATTTATGTTGCATAACAAGCCTTATATAGACTCACGTCACGAATGATGATTTTTCCAACTAGCATCTATAGAGTTTTACATTTTGATCAAGCACTCTTTTCAAAAAATTTGGCCTTCCATGAATTATTTATTCACATATCTTCCTATGTCAACTGAGGTCCTCTTTTTTTGGTTTCTTCTCATTTTGTTGATATCATGCTTGATATAGTATGACATGCTTATTTTCCTTACATGGGTTGCGTTAGTTCTACCTTATGGCATGCTAGAAGTTTAGGTGCATTCCTTGTGGCTTATATCCTATTAAATTCTTGTCCATTGGGCCATGGAGTCAAAGTGTTATTGATGAGGAGATACTTTAGAAAGAATATGGAGAGAGAGAGAGAGGAAAGTGCTATGTGAAAATGTTTGGTGGCAACCATAATTTATTTTAAATTTGATTCTCCATTTACTTTACCAAACTTTTGTTATACCTTTAGTTTGATCAAATCATGATCATATGCTACAATGATCTCTTTTCTTTATATTACTTATTTTATGTACAAACTAATGTAGGCAACACTCTCTCACACAAGCTTGCCATTATTATGCTCATTATAGTTGTAGTAAGCTATTTTATTTACTTTTTGGCTATGTACACAAAATGTGGTGTGCTCACCCATACTTGGCCTAGAGAATTTATTGAAGACTATCTTGTGGATATGCAATATACAGACCATATGACACCAAACTTGAGTTTTTATTCATGTTTGTTGTTTGGAAATTTAGAGTTGCTCTTAAGATTTTTTGGAGTATACTTTGATTATGAGTTTTCTTTTGGAGATCCCTTGCTTTGGCCATGTATGAACATTATAGCATTTTTATTTGTATTGAATTCTATTCAATTGGATGTTAAGTATTCTAACCTTTTAGGTGTATACTTATTCATCCATGGTTCTATTTGATTTTATGCCTTCTATTCATATCTTTCTCTTTCCAGCTGCATCACCAACCAGGGTAAATCAGAATTTTTTGTGTCCCAGTAAAGAGTAAAGCTAGCTACAGGATCATGGTATGAACTATCATCAGAGTATGGATGATATTTCTCAGAATGTACTATCTCTATTTTTGGTAGTTTATTGGTCATTGCTCTTATGTTGTGAATGACTTCTTCTAGCAGCATTGCTTCTTGCTCTTTGTAATTCTCAATATGGAAAGAAAGTAGGACTTGAATCTATATATAAATTATCTTCCTGATCCTTAGGATTACAATTTGATCTTGGATTTGGTTTAGATATCTCCCAACCTATTTTAAGAAATCTCTAGATAAAAACATGCTAAACAATGGGGGTACATCAATGACCACTATATCTTAGATGGCTACCAAGTGTGGGTATCCACATTCCATCTTAATTTTTTTTAAATGCCTACTATTTTTACGAGTTTTCACTTGAAATATAGCCATTCATGTTTTAACATATCTACTTTTGACCCCAAATATTTGTAAATTTCTGCCTACATGATCAAAACCTTATCCTTCGAGTCTACTACACACTTGTGTAATATACATTTTTCTAAATAAAAATACAAATAAAATGGAGTGGAATGACTTTCTTTGGGAAAGACTAAGGGCATGATTTTTATAGGTACACCCTTGCTTCCTTTTTATTTTCCAATGGATATGTCCATAGGATATAACTCTTTAGCCATCAGTAAGTCTTCTCCTAAATTACTTGGTGTTGCACTAGGATTCTTGAATATGCCATGGAATTGTTGCACAATTTTTATTCTCTATCCTAAAGTTATAGCTGGAAAATATAACTTTTCAGATGGCTCAACCTTTCTCTAGTTCAAATATTTTACCTCTGGTACCAAAAATTTAGTGTATACTTGATCTTCTTCATCTATAGCTTGGTCTTCTAGAAACTAAAAATGAACATAATCACAATCTTCTTTTTGACTAGTTTTGATATTTGTCTCTTCATAATATTCTTGAATGGGCATTGTGTTGAAGGCCATCACATTGTCTACCAATGAGGGTTCCTGCGAAACTCTCCAGCTAGAACTTTCTTCTTCAATGTAGTTTTTCTTATATAATGAAGGTTCAACTAGAACAAGCATATTTCTCTTTTTGTTTCTTCAATAATTTATATCCTACTCTATCCTCTTCTTCATAGTGCTTTCTATACTAACAGGAGGTCAAAGAATGACATATCGACAAGGTTTCGGCAATGAGGGATCATCATTGTTAAGATCATCCTCTTATTGTGAGAGTCGTTCTTCCATTATCTTGACATCTTTGTTTAATTTTTGAATCATTGCTCTTAAATCATATTCTATTTTAAGCCATTCCTTTTGAATGACGGATACATCATTGATCTTAGGGACTTGAGATGAGTAAGATCCAGGATTCTCTATGGATGACATGTGAGAACGGTTCATGCAAAAATCAAAGGAAGAGAAGGCATCTCAGGGAGGGATTTTACCTACTATGATGAGCATATTTTTAGCACATAATTTCCTGAAAGATACGGGGGGATATTTTTTCTTTGGATTGTTGAATGATGATGCTCAAATTTGGATGAAAACATGAATTTAATAAAGATATACCAAATTAGGGAAGGTTGAAACTCTTGAGGAATTCTCTTCCAGGTTATTTTAAAATTAACATTGAAGTCAAAGATATTTTCATGAGGATATTTCTTGATAAATTTAAATTAAGTAGCAAAAAAGGATCTCCAAGATTATTAAACTCATTAATAAGAGCCTTAGTTAAATTAGCGCATGTACAGATACTTTTGTTTTGCAAATATTTGTACCGTAGTAGCACTTTGCCTTTGAAAGAAAGAATAAGTAATCTAATAATTACATCTTCATACAAAATATTATGAACAACATCTAGGGAGGCTATATATTAGCAATGTTCAAAGGTGGTTTTCTCTTTGTCTTCATAGGTGGGTAGGTTTTTCAAAGCAATTTTACATATTTCATGAAGGATTGGGACATTTAGAGGACTTGTATCATACCAAGATGGGAATATTATTGGGCCATTGAGCTTGGGTCATCTAGAATTGGGAAATTTTCTACCTCATATACATGTATAAGAGCTTAAGACCGCTTACACAAGGAAAAATGGATGCTTAAACCCATGTATCAAGGTGAATTATGGGACTAACTGTAGCACCCTAAAATTGGCATAGTAAAATTGTCATAATTACATTCATCCTAGTAAATAATTTAAATTCAAATTTTAACCTCCCAAACCGCCCGTTAACCGTCGGGTAATCCGTTTCCCCCTTTTTTGTGCCATTTTTAGAGGTTGTTTTGACCGTTTGACGATATCGTCGCCGATCAGACGATATCGCCCCAAATATGACGATTTTGTCTAGGCTAGGACGTCCAGACGATCTTGTCGCAAAACTGATTTTGCAAAATTAGCTTCTATTCTAACGGGCCTCTAATCCGGACAGAAGCGTGTCTGCGCCGTTAGAGACCCTCCCTCGTTGGAGATCTCCCAAATAGGGATGATCTCCAACCTCCTAACTACTCCCCTAAGCCTATTTAGTCCCTAGGACCTTCCATTCCCAACCCCTGGCTAAAATTATCTATAACTTAGCTTCATGCACGTTAAATCATCCTAAATCTTCATTTGTAGTAGTCCTATATCAATTTTGTTGCAGGTATCATCTTGTTTTTTAGCCGGAGCAAGCATACATCGTCTCCGATGAACCTATTCAGATCGGAGGCGATCCTGTCGAATCAGAGATGATTTCGTACTGATGCGAGACGATCTCGACTACAGTCCACATTGAGGCAATCAGTGCCATAAGTTTGCATTTCTTCACCTTTTCTCTGTTGTTTTATTCTGCAAATTAGCTAGTTTATTTGATATTTTATGTTATATTGCATTTTGGAGTTCACCCATCTAGATCAAAGGCATAATTAATCCATAATTATGATTTAATTAGCATCATTCATACATGTTTCGTTATTTAAGTTTCAGTTCAGTATTGTCATTGTTATTTTGCATAGTTTCCCTCAACTAGAACAGTAGTATTCTCTGTATTTTGCATCTGTTCTTCTGTTTGCAGGTCTATGACGAATTCGTCAGATCTCAGATGATCTTGTCTGATTTCAGACGATTCTATCGAATTCTAGACAATCCTGACTACTTCAAACATCAGAATCTCTATCAAACATCCGGGTCAGGTATTCTTCTTATTCTTCCTTAATTACTTTGTTTTTTTGTCTTAAATTTGTTCTCTGTATTCATTAAATCTGCATTTTCATATAGATTAATTTAGACTCATTTGGCCAAACCTAGGATATGAATGCTTAAAGTTAAAAACGAACACATAAAACCACATTCCAAACCTAGGCATGGAAACTGCCATTAAATATTTCTTGGTGAACCCACCATCCATCGAAAAATCATCAAAATACACCTCCCTTGAGAGGTGGGACCTTCGCAAAGTCCTCTCAGTCCGAGGTACCGCGACATCCTTTTCCCATCCCCATTCCGGGCACGGATCCTATAGCCTGAAGGTAAGGATGTGAAAAATTTGGAGTGATACATTTTGGTGAACCCGACGTGAATGCATCATAACCTTTTGAAAACAAAAACAAAGAAAAAAAAAAAAATAGAACAACTAAAACATAGATGCATTTTAAAACATTTAAAGTTTAAAATCATGTTTAGATGGTAGCTCCTAAGAAAAGATTAGCAATTGGCAGCCGTAGAAATCAATTCTATGCTTAATGTGCCTGAAACAAGTAGAAATCAATTCCTGTGGAACGAACTTGATAGAAGACTTAGTATCATCTCATCTAGGTCCACAAAACTTAAGCAAATCAAGAGGCTAGTCCTAGATAGAATCCTGGATCTTCATCAACTGGTTTTTTATCATGAACTTCAGAGAGCCTGCCATAGATGGTTAGCTTATAGGAGAGCTCTAGTATCTTCAAAATTGTTCACCTTCGAGGAATACCTCGAGAACGTAGCCATTGTGCACCAGTTCCTAGGTTGTGTAGAAGACCAAGAGGTTGTTCTTATAGATAGGGAAATATGGAATAGAGTTCTACGAGCTGTGCTATATCGAGAGTATTGCCATGAGCTTTACTTTTATCAACCAAAGATCTGAGACAGATAATATCACTATAGCTCTTTTCATCAAATTTTTAAAAGAAAACTTTCAATTTGAAGAACACTTCATGACTCCTGAACAACTCGAGCCTATTAATGATATTTATAAATTATTTATAGAAAACTAGATTATTACTTTCAGTCTTATTTCTTGCATTTATTGTGTTGATTGTCTTTACAATATTATTTCAAAAAACTAAAAAACTAAAAAACTAAAAAACATAGCAAAAACTTAAACATTTCATTTCAAATATTGTAGTAGGTATATAGTAAATATATACCTCTTAATTTGTTGCATAGATATATATATATATATATATATATATATATATATATATATTTGCTGAAATAAAAATTTAGCACCATGCCTAAACTTAGGAATGGTAAAGAAACTTTAGGATAAGAAGAAGATTGGTTACAAGATACAACTGGAAACCCAAATGTCTTTCCTGAAGATCCAAATTCGGAAGGAAAAACTCTAGTTCAACCAGAAAATGACCTAGGTGAAGATAAGGAACAAGAAGGAAGGGTTAAAGAGGAAGGATCCTCATCCCCTAGAGTAGCTCCAAATGGAACTATTGCTTTTGACAACATAGATCATTTCAAGAAATTTCTCAGTGATAACATTGATGACCTTAATGTGGCAATTCGTATTGATAAAAGGCAAATTAGTGACACTCAGGCAGCTTTGGAACATATGTATGATGTGTGCATTAATCCCTTATCTTTCATTGATCAAGAAAGTGATAAGGCTGGACCATCCAATACGGATATGGTCTCTATGATTCAAAACATGTCAAAAAAATAGGCTATCCAACCTCCTAAGGAACCTGTTATTCAACCTAAAATCATTCCCACACAAAAGAAACCTTCCTTCACTACTTTATTCCACCAAACTATTGAGCAATATGCTTCAAGTAAACAAAAACCTAAAACAAAGCCAAATACAAATTTTCAACAATCTAAATACATCATAATACAACTTCAAAATTCCTTCATAATACTTTTCCTACCAATAATTTGCACAATAGTAACATGGCATCTAATCTTCATGTTCTGCCATCATATGCCCATAAAACCCATGTCAATGCCCTATCGAACCAATATGGGGGGCAAACTAGTAATCTGGAAGCCATGGTGAAATAGTTAGCTTTGCGTATGGACCAGATAGATCCCTACCGTCCCTCGTATAATTATCGAGAGATATGTAGTCAACCTTTGGATCCCATAGTTGTAGCTCAACCATACCCTAAGAATTTTCCCATGCCTATCTTGCCTATATATAAAGGAACCGAAGATCCCATAGAGCATCTTCGCATGTTTAGGATAGCATGTCATGACATATCGCATGATGACTTGCTATTATTAAAAATGTTCCCAAAAAGTTTAGGTGGAATGGCATTAGAGTGGTACTATCAATTGCCCACTCATTCTTTGAGAAACTTCGAAGAAACAACGGAATCATTTGTCCATCAATTTAGTGCCTACATCGAGAGGCATGTAACTATTAAAGATTTATACAATTTAAAACAAGACAAAGATGAATGTTTTGCCGATTTCTTAGCTAGATGGAGGCAATTGATAGGAAAACTGCACTTTGTGCTACCTTATAGGGAAATGTTGGACATTTTCATCAAAAATTTACAAGAACAAATATCTTATGAGCTATCGACTGCTACCTTAACTACCTTCGATCAAGCTATAGATTTAGCTCGAAGAGTAGAAGATGACCTCATTAGGAGAGGCCAACTTAGGAAGAAGGATGATGAGAAAACATCCAAAAATCAATATAAAAACAAATAAGTCGTCGATGACGGAGTCACTGACAGCAGAAATGTTGCTAATATCAATGCAACAAAGACAACAGAAAAAATTATATTGAAACCTCCTGACAAGCCTCCTCGAGAATTTACTAGATTAAACCAACCCTTATCAACTATTTTACCTCAATTACTCGAAAGAGGTTTGATCCAATTACCAGTTATCCGGGAACCTGATCCAACTATACCCGGATACATAGCTAACTTACACTGTGATTTCCATAGAGGACCTGGACATTCTACCAACGCTTGTAAAAGGTTGAAACATAAAATACAGGATTTGATCAACAATAATGAAATGGAAGTGCAAGCCTTCCAACCTAAACAAAACCCTCCTAATAATACTCAAAATACCATTCCCCAAAATCAAAATCAAAATGCCAATCAAACTCTAGACATATTTCAACACCCTTTACCACGACATGGTAAAGAGGTAGCCAATCAAATCGAACATCATAATGTTCCCCCTCCTACCCGATATGTAGGAACCATTAGCAGACAATTACCTGTTCAGGATCCTCAAATATTTGACACAACCTTATCCCTGGTTACGACCAGGCCCTTACATAATTTTCAAACTTCTGATTCTAGTGATATAGAATCAGATAGTGAAAGTGAACTAGACATTACTTCAAACCAATCGAATAGTTCTAAAAATGAATCAGATCCTATTCAACCTATCATAGATGCTATGGTTCTAGAAGAACCATTTCCTAGAAGAGTTACTACTCGACCTTCTTCTAATATATTCCTTTCTAATGAACATGCCATAAATGCTAGACCAATACCAGTTCAACGTATTTAATATAACATTGTAGGTACCATTGGAGTCATCACCCGACAACAAGCCCACAATTCCCAACAAGAACCAAACCAGAACGATGGATCAGCTCCATTCGTTCTGAAAAACCCCAATAAAGAGAATCATGCTCCTAATGTTCAACCTAAACCCCCTTACAATATTAATGAGCAATTTTCCAATACTACGGCCAAAATTTCCCTTTTGGATTTATTAAGATCCTCTCCCACCCATAGGGATGAGTTGATGCTTACATTGAGCCAAATGATGGTACCTCAAAACATTCAACCTGAAGCTATGGCCAATACTATCATCACTCGAGAGATTGATTGTATTGACTTCCAGGATAAAGATATCCCACAACACAGTTTAAATAAGGATAATCCCTTATACATTACTGCTCTAATTGGAGATGTAGCTGTCAAAAGAGTTTTGAGTGATAATGGCTCATCTCTAAACATTTGCACTTTTGACTTCTACCAATGATTTGGCTTTAGAAGTGATGAAATGAAGAAAACTGATATGATTATCAAATATTTTAATGACGAAACACAAGAAACGTGTGGAGTTATTACCCTCCCATTGCAAGTTGGTCCTAGAACCCTAGAAACAATCGTGTTTATTGTACATTGCCCAGCATCGTACAATATACTTTTGGGTCGCCCTTGGATCAATTCCATGCGAGTGGTCCCATCAACCTTACACCAATGTGTTAAATTTGAGTTTAAAAATTAGTTGGTCACTATTCATGGTGACCCTAGACCTTTTGATATGTGTGCTTTGGCAGAACCCATTGGAGTGCAATTTTGCCCTGCTCTGTCGTCCACACATCCTAGTTCTTATTTTTCATCTAAAATTGTGAAACACACACCCATAACTTCACCTATTTCCCCTCCATTGATTTCATCCTCCTATATAGACCAACAACCCTCTAAAAAAATCATTTTAGAACCTCAAAAAGATCTTAAATCTACAACCAATCCTTCAAGTTCTATCCCTATAAATTCAAAACCTATAGACACATCTATCATTCCTCCCACATCTAAAGATATAGGTAATAAGCCTTCTACATCTTATGCCCTTTCTGATGAACTTTTACTAGATTTATCCACAACCTTAATATCAGAAAAAACAAATGCTTTCATGCAAGATTCAATTCTTTTAAATAAATTGCCGCCATCTCCTCGTACTTTGGGCCTCCCACAACCTATGGGAAGTACTTACCAAGTCGGGAGTTATGCCTTCATTTATAAAGGATATGACTGGGGAAGAATCCCTCGAAATATCAAAACTCATCATGAGGGATATGCTCGGTGTTATTTTACCAATGATTATATTAAAGCTAAACCCATGATGCTTAAAATGGGATATAAAGGGAAAGGCTTGGGACCTTTCCAAAATGGCATGAAAGAACCTTTCGAGGTAGAACCGTGACCTGCCTGCTGTGGTGTGGGCCTATTTCCTAGTAAGGGTCAACCCTTTCCTTTTGACGATGATGATCACGTCATATGTTATCAAGATTATTTGGATAGGCATGTTGATTTGCCTCTTAAAAATTAGTCGTTTTCATGCAACATGCTATCCATAGCTTACCCCGAAATGATTGTCTGACCTCGATGAAGAGTTGGAAGGAGATATCTTCCATGATGTCTCTGTTGAAGAGATGTTACACAATGGATTTTATTTTGATGGTTCTATACCAACTATAGCCCAACTTGAGGCCACTAATCCTCAAGATGAATTATCTACATTAACCTTACAAGAATTACAAGAATTGGGCGTTTCACCCGCCCCACCTAATTTTGAAAGAGATCTACACATGGAGGTAGAAAACGTCATTAAAATTAATATTGGAACTGAGAACAATCCTCACATAATCAATATTGGATTAGAATTAAGTCAAGAAAAACAAGAACAATACATTGCATTTCTTAAAGAGTATGAAGATGTCTTCGCTTGGACATATGAAGATATGCCAGGTCTAGACCCTTCTCGTAGTCATGCATCATCTAGTGGTCCATCCGGATGCTAAACCTGTTAAACAAAAACTTAGAAAAATGCATCCCAAAGTGGCTTTGCTAGTCAAAGGGGAGTTAGAAAAACTCCTGAATGTTATCTTTATACAGGCTATTGATTATGTAGAATGGATCTCAAATGTAGTTCCAGTCACCAAGAAAGAAGCTACCAAAGTTAGGGTTTACACAGATTTTATAGATATTAACGTTGCATGCCCTAAAGATGACTTTCCTCTTCCAAACATGGATCAAATCATTGACTTTACTGTCGGGAGTGGGATGATGTCCTTAATGGATGAATTCTCTGGTTATAATCAGATCAGGATAGCTCCTGAAGATCAGGCTAAAACAACCTTTATTACCCCCTGGGGTACCTTTTGCTGGAAAGTGATGCCATTTGGCTTAAAGAACACAGGTGCAACTTATCAACGAGCTATGACCTATATTTTTCATGATATGATGCATGATATCCTACATGATTATGTAGATGATATTATAGCTCGCTCTATTATTGAAGATAATCATTTAGATGATTTGAGAAAAGTTTTTAATCGATTACGAGAATATCTTATTCGATTAAATCCAAAAAAAGTGTATATTCGGAGTTAAGTCCGGTAAACTATTAGGGGTTTTAGTTTCTTTACGTGGTATTGAAATCAACCCTCTCAAGATTGCGGCCATCACTGATATGCCCGCACCTACTAATATATCTGAATTATGAAGTTTACAAGGTAAACTTCAAGCTATCCGTTGCTTCATTGATAAGCTAGCAGACAAAACTGGTCCCTTTCTTAAACTCCTTAAGAAGGATGTCCCTTTTAATTGGGACACCGAATGTAGAGAAGCTTTTGAACTTCTTAAACAATACCTCCTTAATCCACCTGTGCTTTCACCACCTAAACCTGATCGCCCATTTCTCCTATATATTTCAGCTTTAGATTCTGTCTTAGGAGCTATGTTAGCACAACTTGATGATGAAAAGCGAGAACGTGCTAATTATTACATTAGCCGCACCTTCATCAGTTATGAAACCCGCTACACAAAGATTAGAAAAACTATGTCTAGCCGTCGTGTTTGCTACGCAAAAATTATGACACTATATGCTTAGTCAAAAAACTTATGTCATTGCTAAATACGATCCCTTGAGATATCTCATGAGTCGACCTTATTTATCGGGTCGCACAGCCAAGTGGGTTCTTGCTCTAAGCGAGTTTGATCTCACATTCATAGGACATAAGTCTGTTAAAGGTCAAATCATAGCAGATCAATTAGCTGCTGCACCCTTAGAGTCTACCCATCCCCTCATCATTAAATTTCCCGATGAATGCCTTCAATTAGAGGCCGACCATACTGAACAATGGTCCTTATACTTTGACGGAGCCCGATGCATGAGTGGGGCTGGTGCGGGTATTATTTTAATATCCCCACAAAAACATCTTATTCCTCTTGCATTTGCTTGCACCAACAATACTGCTGAGTATGACGCTCTAATCCTTGGATTACGAGATGCCCTAGCGCTAAAAATTAAACATCTTTTAGTTTTTGGTGATTCCCAACTGGTTATAAACCAAATTAATGAAGTTTATCAAACCAGAGATGATAAACTATTCCCATATAAGGCCTATGTTTTACAATTAATGTCTTTATTTGATCAAGTTACCTTGGAAGCTATTCCTTGAACTAGCAACCGTGCAGCTGATGCTATGGCTGCAGCTGCATCTATCCTACCCTTGGAGTTAGATGACGAATATGCCACTATCATTATTCGTCGACTCCAGGAACCCGCTTCAAATAAGTCATGCTTAGAGCCTTTGGATGTGTTTCTAATTAATGAAACTGCTCCTGAAACTTGGTATATGGACATATTTGATTTTCTCCAAAATGGGACTTTCTCTGCCAATTCTAATAGAAACCAGCATCGGTTATTACGTCGACGAGCAAGTCGCTTTGTAATAATTGGCAATACTTTATATAGGAGATCTTTTGAAGGTATCCTATTAAGATGTTTAAACTTAGAAGAGTCTAAATCAGCCTTGAGTGAAACCCATGATGTATCTTGTGGAGGACACTTTAGTGGTAGTGTCATTGCTAAAAAGCTCCTTCGGATAGGATACTTTTGGCCTACCATGGAAACGGATGCACATGAGTATGTGCGCCATTGCGACAAGTGCTAGAAACATGCTGACCTTGTCCATGTGCCTGCCCAAGAACTGCAGGCTATTTCATCTCCTTGGCCATTTTCTAAATGGGGTTTAGACATTATTGGCAAAATCAATCCGGTGTCATCTGATGGACACAAGTTCATCATAACCGCCACTGAGTATTTCACAAAGTGGGTAGAAGCTATGCCTTTAGCTTCTCGCACTGGCACACAAGTCTCTAAATTTATTTTTAATCAAATCATTTGTAGGTTCGGAATTCCTACAAATCTCATCTCTGACAATGGAACTTGTTTAAAAAATAAAGATGTTAAAAAATTATGCCAAAAATATAAGATTCAACATTGTTGGTCCACTCTCTATTATCCTCATGGTAATGGTCAAGGAAGCATCTAACAAAACCTTAATCAAAATTCTCAAAATATTGGTCAATAAAATCGGTCGTGATTGGCACATTCAATTATACCCAGCCTTGTGGGCCTATCAAACTAGTGTTCGAACCCCCATGGGAACTTCACCATTTGTTTTGGTTTATGGTGCTGAAGTAGTTTTTCCATTTAAATTGGAAGTTCCTTCTTTGGCTCTACTACTTCAAGATACCGAAGTAGAAGATGAATATCGAGCTGGTAGACTCAGTCAGCTGGAACTCCTAGATGAAAAACGCATCAATACTTTGGAGCATCTCCGTGCTTACCAAAACAAGCTTAAAAGATCATATGCTAAGAAAGTTCGTCTTCGATCCTTTGAGATCGACAACCTTGTTTTAAAAGAAAATAAAAAAAATACAAATGCAACTAAGGACCTTAAAGGTAAATTTGAGCCCAACTGGCTTGGACCATACATTATTATCGCTAAATTTGAATCAGGAGCATATAAATTATCTACCTTAGATGGTAAAGAACTTAAAGAACCCATGAATATTTTGCATCTTAAACGTTACTATGCATAAATTTGGTCATTTCATCCTTGTATATATTTGTTTAAAATATTTCAAAATTACTCTCTTGTATTTCTTTTAAATTTATAAAAATCCAAAAACATCAAAAACATTCATAATCATCAAAAATCTTCAAAACTATTTGTTACATTTATTTATGGCACTTGTCAAATTTTTTGTTCAAAAACAAAAATAAAACCAAAAATCACAATAATGATAAAAATATAAAAACAACAATATGCTTGACTCTTTCGAAACCAAAACAATATAAAGAAGAAAGAGGGAGTCAACATTCTCAAAACTTCTCAAAAGTGTTTATATATATTTTCTTACAAATGTTGCGGTTATATGTTTCAAATTATTTTTGATAAATTAGCATTTATTTGGAATCCTTCACTTGCACACTCACAAAAATAAATATCTTGATTTTATCTGGCATGATTACTAATCTCTCTTATATCAAAGTCCACAAAATTCAATTAAATAAAGTTGAGCATAGAGAATTGATCTTGTTATTTACTTAAACCAAGCACATATTTTCACAATAAAATGATTATATTTGTAATTTCCATGTTTTGCTACATAGTAGATGTGATTTCTTGAGCGAAAAGTTTTCCCTACTATCCTATCATGCACATGGTCTAGAATATTTGAGAATTGGCAAAAGGACAAGCTCACCCCTACCCAGAATAAAAATCCCTTTCTCTACAGCTAATCCGAGCAAGTATCCCTAGAAAAGAAAAAGAAAAGAAAAGTTCAAAAAAAAAAAAAAAATGTTATTTTATATCATTACAGCAATATTTCAAGCACTATCTCAAAAATCAAGAAAAAAATACAAAAAGAAAAAGAAGCAAAGTTCAAAAGAAAAGCAAACGAAAGCAGAAAGCAAGAAAGCAATAAAATCCCTTTCCCTACCCTTTGAAAAGAAAAGAAGGGTTGATGAGCTTGAATCCCTGGATTTCTCAATTATAAAAAAACTGTGAGGTAAGCCCCATAACAGGTGGTTTGTGCCCAACTTGCTTGGCCTTGGGTAACTCCTAGCGTGGTGATATGTCTATCACATTAGCGACCTTCTTTTGTACATACCTATGTTTGTTTATGGATTAGCTAGCTCTTGATAATCTGACCTACATAGTAGTCTAGTATGGTTATATGCATCTACATCATGGTTAATGAACACTTATTTGGTCTCTTCAAATCACTTGTATCATATTATCTTGCTCAAAACTGGTAAATGCACAAAGCAATTGCACACACATTTGTATTTGAGAGATTTTGTGTATCATTATGATAAATCAAGATCAGGAAATGAATTCACATATGCACATGGGATTCCTTATAAATCTAACTTTTGTCTTTAAAATACTTTGAAATATTATTTTTGCAACTTGTTTGGAATAAATCAAGTACAGTTGTTTACCATAAAGACAACTATATAATAGAAAAATCAAAAATTTCTTTCAAAATATACACTCAAAACATATATATCTGGTTGACCTTCGCGATGATGGTATAGTTCCAAAACCAAAATTGGAATTTTATGCCTAGCGCAAGTCCTCATTTTCATATTTTCTGTTTATCAAAAATCAACCATGCAATAAAACTATCTTTTTTTGGATTTTCGCGATGATGGTATAAGTCTATACCTACATATTCTATGTCTAGCGCAAACCATCATAAAAAAATTTTATTCCCCATTTAAAATCATGAAAACCATATGACTTAAATCATTATTTTACACAAATTATGCTTTTAAAAAGCAAACCCATTTTCATTATTTCATGTCATTATTTCAACCTTCAATTTTGCAAAGATGGTATAATTCCTAAAGAATTATCCAAAATTTTATCACACTTAGGAATTTATGCCTAGCAAAAATCATTTTAACATTATTTCATGCATACTATTTTCATGAAAATCTGAAAACAAACCATCATCATCATCATCATCATTTGCACTATTGCACCAAAGTCTTAAGACAGTCTCTTAAGCACTCTTTTAATTTTAACAATATTTCTATAAATGGGACTAGCTTGACGACCGAGTGAGCAGCGACTCCATGAAATGGTCTATAATAGTGACAATGTCCTTTGAAATTATTGTTAGAAGTCTCTTTTTATTTATTATTACATCACATTACAAACAATCAATCTATTACACCAGATTATTTCATTTAAAATACTATATCATGACATCAAAATTACAAATTTTCAAAATGACATAATTTCATGAATCCTCAATCCAATTATCAAATTAATCAATCAAACATAAAAGCATCATAAGCATACACATAATATAAGTCATATGATCAATAACATATTATATATATGTCAACAGTATATATACATAATCAAAACTAGATTGGTATGCCACAATCTGTACCTCGGCATACTCAATCCTCTATCAACAAAAAAATAATAATACAATGTCAGTCTGTACAAAGCTGTGCAGCCCTATAGCCTCGAGATCTCCTCGAGCTCTCCACCTCATCTCCTCCCCTGCCCTGAGGTGGATGAGGTGGCCCCATCGCAGTCTAAGTAGTCCTAGTCCTCGACCGGGACGTGGTCCTCGACGACCTGATCCTGATCGAATCTGCAATGTTGGCTGGCAGGGGTAGTCTATCTACCTCTGGCACCAGCTGATAATACAATGTCTGATAGAAAGTGAGTTGGGCAATAGCCCGTGTCAGCTCTCCAGAGCTCACCCCTCCGCCCCGTGCCCTGAGGCATGCAATCTCGTCTTGCAGCTGTGCCACCTCAGCTCGATGGCGTGCAGCCTCATCCTGTAGAGTCTGCACCTATGCCTGGAGACGATCTCTCTCTGCTCGAAGAGTAGCCATCTCGCTAATTTCTCCTGTGTCAACACCCTTGCCCTTATCAAGTGATGGTGGCCTCTCCCTCTGTGGAGATGGGGGTCTCGCCTCCCTCTTCTCCTTCTATCGTGGCCTCTCCTGTGCCTGTGGCCTCCTCGGCTCTCTCTCGTCGTGACCCTGGGCTGCCTCCATCACTTCCTGGTGTCGCCTCCCTATCCGACGCATAATTGCATGTATCAGACCCTACGCCCTCGTCATTCGAGGAGGGTGGATGCCTGCGTACCAGGCATCGTAGCCATCGGCTACCCCTGCGTCATCACCATCCACTGGCTGGATGGGGGCATTGTCTGCGTCCTGCCTCCAGAACCGCTGCATGTTTGGAGCCCTGCTAACTGTGGTGTTATCCCGAATAGTCTAGGAAAACTCATAATCCCTTAGAGATGGTATCCCCTACTGCAGACCAAATTGATGCAAAAATCGGTCATAGCAATGGAGCTCCACCTCTCCCCTCTCCATCCGTAGCCAACAAACTCACCTGATGTGAGCCAACTCTTGTCTATCCTCGACCCACCCTGGATGCTCCCTCCATGGCCTCTAGGTGATCTGGTCCAGGACTAAGTCATCCAATAGTCTCTAGGACATAGGGAGGTCGATCCGTCACTGTGACCCTCTCCGAAGCCACTAGTAGAAGACTCGGGGCCTCTCCCCGTCTACCCCTATCAGAGGAAGCCCTATCGACCTCTGCACTGCAATGTGCTCCCAGCACCAAACCTATAGGAGCGATGTCATCACAAAACATCGATCGCCCTTGTACACGACCCCATACAGGATCCTGTACAATTGACATAATACATAGCTGCCCCAAGAGAACCTGTACCCGTGGTCCCGCATGTCGCAGATCACATCTGCTAGCATCCATGGCACCCTACACCCGCTCTGGTGGCACAACAAAAGTCCACCAACCACTCCAGCTAGCACTCGTGTGAGTCTAGATGCCCCAGGCATCTGGCGTAGTGCCTCAATATTAACTTCTCCCTTCTCCAAGGCGAAGCTCGGGTCACCACACAGTCGTCCCATAGCATGGCCCTGATTGGCCGTAGGAGTGATCAATCGTCCTTGTATGGGGATTCTCAGAATCCTCCATACATCCTCTAGAGTGGGAGTCATCTCCCCTGTCGATAGCCGAAAACATGAGGAACCTGAATACCATCTCTCTAATAGCGCTGTTAGTAGCCCCATATCTGTGGACACCTGTGGCATCTCTGCCACATGCTGCAAGCCGGCATATGCCAGCTGATCTTGCTCTGCCTGTGTGAGAGCAGCCAAGTCATCCCTCAAACCTCCATACTTCCATTCCCCACTCTTTAGCAAACCTCTCTGCAAACATAAACAACAAAACAACAAACAATCATTAATAAACAATTCAAGTAATTAATACTGCAAGTTAAAATTCAATTTTATGCAATTGATGATATCGCCCACTATTGGACGATATCGTCCCCAATTTGAGCATAATCGTCTTCGATTTTGCAAGCCGAAATCGCCTCTAATTTGACAAAATCGTCCCCATTTCGTCGATTTCGCCCTTGGGTGAAATTGACGAAATTGAGACGATTTCGTCGAAATCGGGACGATTTCATCCCGAAGACGTCGACGACCCAAAAACAGCCGCGATGCTCAAAATTCATCTAAAAATTACCTACAAAGCATGTAAAATTAAATTAAAGCATTCTAGTTAAGTCTAGACTCTTTACCCATAGACCGCGCCGGACCTCTGTCGATCTGTGTGTCGTCTCCACCATTTTTGCTTCAGAGCTCTAAAAAACTAGAAAATGAACAGTAAAAATGAATTAGGGTTTTACCCTATTTTTTTTTAATTTTATTCAAAAATAATTTTTTGCTTTTCTGCGTTTTTACCTCAAACGTTCGATTTGGGTAAAAACACGGAGGGGGCACCATAGTAAGCTGTCGTACGATTTGACCAAGAATCGTCGCCTAAAAAATGGGAATAATTTTTGCTCTCTCGTAGATCGAGAAGAACTCATCTTTAACACATTTTCTTCGGAAAATTCGCTAAAGAGGGGGAAAAATGTAGCACCCTAAAATTGGCGCAGTAAAATTGTCATAATTACATTCATCCTAGTAAATAATTTAAATTCAAATTTTAACCTCCCAAACCGCCCGTTAACCGTCGGGTAATCCGTTTCCCCCTTTTCCATGCCATTTTTAGAGGTTGTTTTGACCATTTAACGATATCATCTTCGATCAGACGATATCGCCCCAGATATGACGATTTCGTCTGGGCTAGGACGTCCAGACGATCTTGTCACAAAACTGATTTTACAAAATTAGCTTATGTTCTAACGGGCCTCTAATCTGGACAGAAGCATGTCTGCGTCGTTAGAGACCCTCCCCCATTGGAGATATCCCAAATAGGGATGATATCCAACCTCCTAACTACTCCCCTAAGCCTATTTAGTACCTAGGACCTTCCCTTCCCAACCCCTGGCTGAAATTCTCTGTAACTTAGCTTCATGCATGTTAAATCATCCTAAGTCTTCATTTGCAGTAGTCCTATATCAATTTTGTTGTAGGTATCATCTTGTTTTTCAGCCGGAGCAAGCATACATCGTCTCCGATGAACCTGTTCAGATCGGAGGCGATCCTATCGAATCAGAGACGATTTCGTACTGATGCGAGACGATCTCGACTACAGTCCACATTGAGGCAATCAGTGCCATAAGTTTGCATTTTTTCACCTTTTCTCTGTTGTTTTATTCTACAAATTAGCTAGTTTATTTGATATTTTATGTTATATTGCATTTTGGAGTTCACCCATCTAGATCAAAGGCATAATTAATCCATAATTGTGATTTAATTAGCATCATTCATACATGTTTTGTTCTTTAAGTTTTAGTTCAGTATTGTCATTGTTATTTTGCATAGTTTCCCTCAACTAGAACAGTAGTATTCTCTGTATTTTGCATCTGTTCTTCTGTTTGCAGGTCTCTGACGAATTCGTCTGACGAATTCGTCAGATCTCAGATGATCTTGTCTGATTTTAGACGATTCTATCGAATTCCAGACGATCCTGACTACTTCAAACATCAGAATCTCCATCAGACATCCGGGTCAGGTATTCTTCTTATTCTTCCTTAATTACTTTGTTTTTTTGTCTTAAATTTGTTCTCTGTATTCATTAAATATGTATTTTCATATAGATTAATTTAGACTCATTTGGCCAAACCTAGGATATGAATGCTTAAAGTTAAAAACGAACACATAAAAACACATTCCAAACCTAGGCGTGGAAACTGCCATTAAATGTTTCCTGGTGAACCCACCATCCGTCAAAAAATCATCAAAATACACCTCCCTTGAGAGGCGGGACCTTCGCAAAGTCCTCTTAGTCCGAGGTACCACGACATCCTTTTCCCATCCCCCTTCCGGGCACGGATCCTATAGCCTGAAGGTAAGGATGCAAAAAATTTGGAGCGATACACTAACAATTAACTTTTGGGTTCTATCTATAAATAAGAATCACTAGATGAATAGACAATCTCTGTCAACGAGTTCAAGACTGTCCATCAAATATTGAATCCTAAGAACTTACTCTACTGTTAGACTAAAATCTGCCATTGATGTGGAAAGATGTTAAGCCCACCAATTTTAGCCATAGTATAGTAATTGGATGAAACAAGGTAACCCTAAGTTTCAACCTTCGAAGAAGACTAATTGCTGTAGATATATTTTGAAGAAAAAGGGTAAGGAAAGGAGTAAAAGGAAATAAACAGAAAGGGGTTACCGAAGAGTGAAAACATGGCTTGGATATAATGTAACAACATCGAATCTCACAAAATAAGAAACTATTGAACCATTATATGGTACTTAATAAATCAACCATTAATTATTACATATAAAGGTCCATTCAACCCCTTATAATCATCTTAATCATTCCAAGGATTCACACAATTAGCAATTCAATAGGAAATAATATCGCTTTAACATAATACACTAAATGTGGAATGTAACAAAAATGACTTAAAATGAACAACTGATAGGCACTATGGTGAATATCTAGAGTAATGTTGGTTGATGCTCTTGAATTCTAACTCCATCATTATCTCCTATGTCACCTTTGTAGAGAAGTCACAGTTTTGAGCTTGAGTCCCAGGTTTGGGTGCTCTTGAGCTCTTTATACTTCTTTAGTATTTTGAGTGTAGGGCTAGGGAAATTTGACATCATCACTCATGATGGCATATATCCTAGCATTTTAGTCCCAGGTATCTTTTACTCACTTTGCGTGGTACTCGGTATCCTTTATTTTTGGTGATGTCATCACTTGAGGAAGTGTGACCTTAAGCCTTTTGTTTAGATGTGCCTTGACTATTGTGGCTCCAAGCGAGTGATGAGATTTTACCATGCTTTGAAGCACCAAGTCTAAGTTTAGGAATTTCATGGCTTTGGGCTCCATTTTAGGTGACTACTCTCCCTTGGATCTGACTCTAGGATATCTTCATGATATGTTGATTTTCTCATTACCGTTCCCACTAAGAACATGGTAGTTGCTAACATTTTCTCTTGTCATCCATGGATTTGGGTTTTTCCTAATTTTATATTGATCCAAAAACTTTGCAAAACTTACTAATTTCTTGTAATATTAGGAAGCTACCTCTTTGTACTTTGAATGTGGTCAAAATTTGACCCACATATTTGTTTTTAATGGGAAAAATGAAAAAATCTATAGATTGGTCAAGTCATTATATGGATTAAAGCAAACTCTAAGAGCCTACTACATAAAAATTGGTGATCATATGTTGCAGTATAGTTTCACCAAAATAAATCTCTATATTAATAAAGTTGGATCTAAGATAGTGATACATGTGTTATATGTTGATGATCTTGTCATCATTGACAATTATGATGATTTGGTGAATGAAGTGAAGAATGACTTAAAAACTATCTAACATGATAGATCTAAGAATTCTACACTATTATCTTGGCTTGGAGGTATGGCAATGATAAAATCACATTGTGACCTCATAGATGAAGCATTGATTAAAACATATTAAATTATAAGCAATAAATTTTGGGCAACACCCATGGAGCAAGGTTTACAACTATCCTAATATGATGATTCACCATAGGTATCTAGAACGTTTTATCATCAACTAATTTGTAGTCTCATATACCTAATAAATACCAAGTCTAATATCAAATTTACTTTGAGTTATATTTTGTGATTCATACAAGATCCTAAGGAGTCATTGGAAGGAATGAAAGAGGATTTTGCATGAGTATGTCTTGGAGTATAAGAAGAATGATAAAATTTTCTTGCAAGGATACATGGACTTAGATTATACAAAATCTATAGATGATAGGAGGTCACATGGATATGTATTTCATCTAGGATCTAGACCTATATCATGGTGTAGCAAGAAATAGAAGATGGTGGATTTATCATCCATAGAGGTAGAACAGTGTGTTGCATGAGGAGTCGAATATATTTATGCTCCATGTGAGAAAAGAAATATTGTGGATATAATAGAAAATTGGGCATGAGAAAAACGAGATTGTGGATGTAATTAAAAATTGGGCATTGGATCGAGAAAATATAATATGCTATGGATACCCACCTAAATGATGGACACAAAAACTTGGGAAAATATTCTCTATTTTATATCTTGATGCTAGTAACATTGATGGGCGTACTTAATAGTTTAAAATAAATTAGTAGACTTTTTTTTCTCTATTTTATATCTTGATGCTAGTAAAATTGGTGAGTGTACTTACTATTTTAGAAGAAATTAGTAGATTTACTAATGTAGAACTTAAACGTGAAGCTAATTTATTCATTAAATAATGTAAATATATAGTGCTTACAAAGAATCTCATGTAGGTTAAGTGGTTGCAATAATTTTCCAAACATGGCCAACCACTTAACTAACAGATAACAATCTGCTAATCTAGGATGACAACTAACTACTAGAAGACAAAGGACGACTCTAATAGCTAACTAAACATACAAACAAAGCTATGTGTGAATCTACATGTTACATCGCATATTGTTAGTTATAGATGTAAATAAAAATCAATTAATAGTATTGTATTGTGATAATCAAGGTATTTTGATTTTGGTCAAGAGCCATATTTTTCATGAAATATTAAATCACATTGAATTTTAGTATCATTTAATTTGAGAACAAGTTCAAAATAATAAGATTTAGCTCTAGTACATTCTCACTGAAGAATAGCTTACAATAAACTTTATAGAGGCACTTTCCCATGTAAAATTTAAATTATTTAATAGTTCTCTTTGTATACAAAATAATGTAATAAGGGGGATGTGAGGACTTTATTATGTTATTTTTCTTATTTGTTGCACCTTAAGTTAGAGTAGGTGTAACTTGCTAGACTATTAGTTATAACCATATTACATGGTTATAACCCCAAAAAATTACTTGTCTAAGTGAGCAAACCCCTCTAAAAAATCTTCCAATTACCCCTATAATCAAAATTTCCCAATTTACCCATAATTGAGCAAGTTACTTGTCTACACAAGTGAAACACTTGCATTGTAATGCAAATTTATCTAATGAAAAAATCTACCAAGTGCACTTTCATGGAGTGAATCACTCTATTTTTCAAGTAAATTGCTTTGAAAAGAGATTTAATAACTCTATTTCCTCAGACTTAGGAATCTTTCACCAAAATCCTAAATTTTTATATTTTTTACCATTTAACCAGACACATATTCCAGATTAGAAGGCCCTTTCATGCCTAATACCTAGCTTGTATAACCTCCATACACCACTATTTCTCCACCCATATCAGCTCCACCTTCACCCATTCCTATCCTACCAGAGGAGGCTAAGATATCAAAGGGAAAAGGAAAAAACAAAAGGGGTAATTAAAAGCAATATTCCCTTTTCCCCAAGAGACTCATAAGCATTTTGAATATCCATAATAAATGATTGAATAGTGATGTTCACACAATGACACTGAGAGGGGGGGTGAATCAGTGTAGTTATTTAACTTCAAAACAACATCATTCAAAGACTGAAGCACAGAAAACTTATAAAACCAGAAGAACAAAATGAGAGCACACCACAACACACAATATAATGAGGTTCACCAATTTGGCTACTCCTCAAAAATTAACTGCTTGGACTTCAATCCAAATCCAGCTCTTTGCAAAATTTCAATTTTACAACTTCTTTACCAAGGATCCATCTGGAAGGAGCACCAACCCCTGTAATTTTTTGCTGCAACAGATGGAGCACCAACCCCTAGTACCAAGCACCAACTTGGACTGTAATTCTAATCAAATAAAAATGACATAAAAATGTATTCACTACTAACTCCACCCTGATTGGTCTGTAATTTTAACAACCTCTGCATAATCTCATGTCTATGCTTATTTCTCTATCAGACCCTCTTTTCATAGCAATTCCCTTCTTACTGCAACTTCTATCTTTCTTCAACAATTTCTCTTTATAGCTATTCATTTATATACATCCAATCCGGCACGCAGTCGAATCATATACCCAACTGTTCGAATTCTTTTCTCCTGCAAATAAGTGGCTATTCAAAAATGACTGTTCGAAACCCTGCAATACGACGTTTTGATTTCTTGTAGTATGGTTGTTTTGAATGCTGCAAACATATCTTCTCAAAAAGCATATCTTGATCCTTCATATTCGACTCTTTGAATACAAGCAAAATGTCTGTTCGATTCCATGAGTGCGACCGTTCAAAAGCTGTAAAAAAGAATTTTCAAAAACCTTTCGATAATTTATATTTGATTCTTCGAATACATGCAAACGGCTGTTCGAATGCATGACTGACACTTGTCAATCTGTAACTACAGATCTGACATCAGTTACATTTTATGTAACCGGCTGCATGATGTCTTTTATGACACGTGTCACCATGCCTGATTTTTTGGCTTTTACCTGCCAACCTGTCGCCTATCGCGATATCGCGACATTTTTAACTTATGCTGACGTCACCCTGAAGGTTGTCACGAAATCGTGACGTTTTCGGCTTCCAGTGGCTTTTCTTTCATCCTATTGCGAAATCGTGACACTTTTCAACTTTGCTGACGTCATCATCCTTCTTGTCGTGAAATCGCGACGTTTTCGACTCTTGCTGACGTCATCATCCTGCTTGTTGCGAAATCATGACACTTCTGGCTTCCGTACACTCTTCTTTGCCAGCAGCAGCGAAAAAGGAACATGTCACGAAATCGCGACACTTTTCTCTTCCGTACAACTCTCCTTGCCAACTCCAGTGAAAATGGAACATGTCGCGAAATCGTGACACTATGCTTCATGCAATGGCAAAATTTTTACATCTTTGTGCCTTGTGTTTTCACCTTGCCTCTTTTCATGAAATTTTGACTTGTAATATCATTGCTGCATCTTTCAGTTCTACACTTTTGACTAGTAGCGAAATCGCTACACCTTAGTTTCCCTTTGTTTCAACATGTAGCGCCATCGCTACACCTTAGTTTCCCTTTGTTTCAACATGTAGCGAAATCGCTACACCTTAGTTTCTCTTTGTTTCAACATGTAGAGAAATCGCTACACCTTCTTCTTGTGAATTTTTACTTGTGTCAAAATCGCTACAACTTGGTTTTCTTAACTTTCGATTTGTAGAGAAATCGCTACACCTTTGTTTCCATACATTTCCAGCTGTTCTTTGAAATGCAAAACTTCAACATGCATGGAAATCGCTACTCTCTTCATTGCAAGCTCCTTTCCTCCATTTATGTCATGAAATCGCGACACATTTTATCTCCCCTCAGCGAAAACTCGACATGTCGTGACATCGCGACATTTTGCCATGCATTTTCTCTCTCCTGCTTTTTGTCACGAAATCGCGACAGAAAACATGTCGCGATATCGCGATAGTTTTCTTCCTTGTCTCTTTCTGCCAATTTTTGAATCTGGGTCACTTCTGTTTTTCTTGAAACTTTATGCACTTGATCTGACTGACCTCTGAACTGCATCAACTACATCAATCTATCTGTGTTGACAACAATGACAATACTTTCTCAATGCTTTTGCTGCACCTTGCTCAACAATCTCCCCCTTTGGAATTGTTGGCAACACATTGCAACCTTGCTCAACTTCTTCTCCCCCTTTGCCAATAATACCAAAGGGCTGCTGCAGACTCCCCCTGAGTCTCTGTACACCATTCTCAGGAAAATATCGTTATAGTTAGCAAAAATCATAAATATAAGCAAAACTATAAGTATAGGCATGCATGCACCCATTGAGAATGTGATCCCTAATGATAGTCAGTTCTTGGGAATTATGACCACTCCCAACTTATTCCTAAGGTATTCAAAAACATCCTTGGGCAATGGTTTTGTGAATATATCAGCTACTTGCTCCGTAGTTGGAACAAAATCCAACTTGACCTCTCCTTCTCGCAACTTTATCCTTCAAGAAATGATATCGGATTGCAATGTGTTTGGTTCTTGAATGCATAACTGGATTCTTGGATATGTTGATAGCACTAGTGTTATCACATTTTATTGATATTGGCTCTTTGAAGTGGATACCAAGATCTTTCAAAGTTTGTCTCATCCATAATATCTGTGTACAACAAGTTGTGGCTGCAATGTATTCTGCCTCTGCAGTGGATAGAGAGACTGATTCTTGTTTCTTGCTGTGCCATGCTACCAGCCTGTCTCCAAGATAAAATGCTCCTCCACTTGTACTCTTTCGGTCATCAATGCACCTCGCCCAATCTGCATCGGAATATGCAATCAAAGTGAAGTCTTTGCATTTTGGGTACCACAACCCATAATCCATGGTACCTTTGAGGTACCTGAAGATCCTTTTTACAGTTGTGACATGAGTTTCTTTGGGACTTGCCTGAAATCTAGCAACCATGCATACTGCCTGTAGTATATCTCGGTCTAGTAGTCGTTAAATACAACGAGCTTCCAATCATAGACCCGTACATTGTTTGATCCACATCCGGAGATTTATCATCCTTGCTCAACTTGCAGCCTGTTGTCATGGGAGTGCTGACCGGTTTACTGTCTTCCATTGTGAACTTTTTTAGCATTTATTTTACATATTTAACTTGAGAAATAAAAATGCCTTTTTCATTTTGATTGACCTGCAGTCCTAAGAAATAAGAAAGTTCACCAATCATTGACATCTCAAATTCTTTTTTCATTTTAATTGATATGTCTTTGCAAGTATTCATCCATGTTCTTTGTCAAATATTATGTCATCTACATAAACAACAAGAACAATAAGATGACCCTTCTCTATTTTGACATATAAGTTGCTATCCACCAAACCTTTCTTAAACCCTTATTTAATTAGATAATTATCCAGCCTTGCATACCATGCTCTGGGTGCCTGTTTTAATCCATATAAAGCTTTCTTTAACTCGCAAACAAAATCTAGATTGTCACCAAGTTGGAAGCCATCTCGGTTGTTCAATGTAAACCTCTTCTTCCAGCTTTTCCATTCAAAAATGCTGATTTTACATCCATTTGATATACTTTGAAGTTTTTATGAACTCGCTAATGCCAAAAACATTCCGATTGCCTCTAGTCCGCTACCGGTGCAAAAGTTTCTTCAAAATCAATGCCTTCAACCCGAGCATAGCCTTTACATACCAATCTTGCCTTATTTCGACAACCTTGCCCATCTTCATTCAATTTATTTCTAAAAACCCATTTAGTGCCAATTATGTTTTTATTTGTTGGTCTAGGTACTAATTCCCCGGTATTGTTTTTCTCTATCTGATCTAGTTCTTCATTGATTGCCTTCATCCAACTTTCATCGAGTGCTTGCTTCGACAACATTTTTAGGTTCAATACTAGATAACAGAGAATAGTTCCTCACTATTGTTCTTCTTGTCTGAATACCATATGTGGGATCCCCAATAATATGTTCACTTGGATGATTTTTCTGCGATTTGCTTGTTTTAAATTTCCTGTTTTCTTCTTCTTGATTCGGTTTTACACCATCCGGATCAATTTTCTCGATTCTTCTCTCGTTTCTTTTTCATCATCACCTTCAATGACTTCTTCATACATAGGGTAGTTTTCTTGATAAGTAGTTTGTTGTTCTCTACCTTCATCAACTTTCACATCAGCACTTTCAACAATTTTCTTCAACCTCTTGTTGTAACATGTGTAGGCCTTGTTTTTTGTTGAGTAACCAAGAAAGATACCTTCATCAGCTCTATCTTCAAATTTACCGAGGTTATCTTCAATCCGTTTTATGTAGCACTTGCTACCAAATATTTTGAAATGTCTTGCTGTTGCCTTTCACGCCAAACCACAACTCATAAGGTGTTTTGCTTTCATGTGGTCTCAAGCATGCACTGTTTTGAATGTAAATCTGCAGTATGAACTGTCTCTTTCCAAAATCCGTCGACTATTTTGTTTTTTGCCGACATTGTCCTTGCCATTTCCTGCTCTGTTCTATTCTTCCTTTCTACAACACCATTCTCGTGAGGTGTCCTAGTCGCTGAAAATCTGTCTTCTTATCCCATGTTTTTGACAATATTCTACAAATTCTTCGGAGATAAACTCTCCTCCCCTCGTCCGATCTTAGGCATTTAATTCTTTTTCCCGATTGATTCTCAATAAGATTTTTGAAGGTTTTAAACATCTCAAAGGCTTCTGACTTGAGTTTCAGAAATAGTACCCATGTCATTCTTGAGTAGTAATCTATACACAGCATAAAATATTTGTGTCCATTTATGCTTTCAGTTCTCATGGGTCCACATAGATCAGTGTGAATTAATTCTAATGGCTTGCTAGTGAAGTATTCTTTTGCTTTGAAAGTGGCTCTGGTTTGTTTTCCATTTTGGCATGACTCATAGATGCTATTTATAGGTTTGCCAATGTTTGGTATATCTCTAACTGCTCTTTTTGAACTGATTTTTGCCAGATTGTCAAAACTAATATGCCCAAGCCTCTTGTGCCATAGCCAGTTTTCATCTTCCTGTCCAATCAAGGATGTTCCTTCTACAATTTTTGAAAGTGTATACAGATTTCTAGAAGTTCTCAGTCTAGTGGCCATTAACTTTCCATTTTTTGTCTTTCTTACTTCACAGCCCTCCTTCTTGAAGATTACATCATGACCTCTGTCACATATTTGACTTACACTTAGCAAGTTATGCTTCAGGCCAATTACAAAAAAGACTTATTTTGATTTTATATTGCCATCACTGATCTTGAATGATCCCTTTTCAACAATCTTTGCTCCATCATTATTTCCAAATTTCACAGAACCACCTTCATAATTCTGTAAATTCTCAAACTTTTGCTTGTCACCTGTCATGTGACTGGAACAACCACTGTCAAGTATCCAAGGTGCTGATTTGTTCTGAGATTTAAAAGTAGTCTAGACAATCAAAGATTCCTTTTATTTCCATTCTGGTTTGATAGCAGATTTTGCTGCTTGTTTTGCCTTTGTCCTTTCATTAGCATGTGCCTATTTTTCAAGAAATTTCTGGTTTTGTTTCAACCCACTTGGCTGAGATTTTCTACCCTGATAATTATTTGATGCAAAAGTGCTTCTGTAGTTTCTAGCAATATGTCCAAAATTATGACAATTATAACATTCAACTACATAATTCATTAAAGGAGAAAAAACATTTCTACTTGGTAAAATTCCTTTGAGATACATTATGCTTGCAATCTGAAATCTTATGGCCATAAGCATTGCATTTAAAACAATAACCATAAAATGCATGATTAAACCTGGGTGCCGGTCTTTGCCGCTTGAAGTAGGAGCCATGACTCTTCTCCTCCTTGGATGTGTGACTTTTGTGAATCCATCTTTGTCAGTATTCTTCTTGAATCTAGCATTATTGTTTTCTTTTACATGATTTGGTTTTTCTGGTTCAACCCTGATCTTTTCTTCTTTCTTTATGGGTTCTATATTCAAGTTCTTTGAATCTTTTGAAGATTCTCCTTCATCAAAGCCTAAACCAAATTTTATGCCAGAAGGCCTTTGGTTATTTAAAATTTTATCCAGCTTTACAATACTTTCTTCAAACTTATGAAAATAGTTCAATTTTCTATTCATCTCCTCTAACTACATCCTTAACTTAACAATGTCTTCCTCTAGCTTGCTGCATTCAACTGTCTTTACAGTTAATTGTTCATCAAGAACTTCAGACATTTTCTTGAATTCCTTTGTCTGTATTTTCAGGTTGTTTATTATGTCTGTGGCATTCTCTAATTTCTTTGAATTTTTTTTTATTTTTCTTCCTTTCTGCACTCAACTCTTCAAGTGCAGCAACCAATTCTCCTTCCAAATACACTTCAGCTTCATCCTTGGAATTTTCATCACCTTCCTGATTTTCCTCTCTGTTCTTTCTTCTTCAAGTGCCATGAACAGAGCTTCACCTCCTTGTTCTTCGGACTCCTCATCCGTGCTTTCTTTAGAACTCGCGACATTCTTGGTTATGAAGCTTTTATTCTTGAAGTTGTTCTTTCGAAATTTTGTTTCTTCTTCCAGCCACCTTTTTCTTGGTGTGAACCTTCACCATTTTTGGTTCTCTCCTGCATTGGACATTTGTCTGCAAAATGACCGACTCCTCCACAATTGAAGCATTTAAAAGGTAGCTTCCCTCTATATTTTCCTTTTCCTTTTGTGAGTTTCCGAACAAAATTGGCTTCTGTTTCATCCAGTGTTCCTTCATCCTCAGATTCATGTTCAACTTTTACATTCTTGTGTGCTTTAAAAGCTGCTTCTCTATCTATAGACTTGGTTTGTCCTATTCTCATTTCATATGCTATCAGGGAACCATGCAACTCATCCATGCTGAAGTTGTTTAGATCTTTTACCTCTTCTATTGCAGAGACTTTGGAGTTAAATATTTTGTGAAGTGTTTTGAGAACCTTTTTCACAACAACTGCATCATCAATTTCTTCATCGAGTCCTCTGATTGCATTAATAATTTCGTTTACTCTCAGAATATAAGTCTCTATGTTTTCATCTTCATTCATTTGTAGTTCTTCGAACTGTGGTCGATGAGTTTACAGTTTTGCTTCCTTAATCTTACTGTCTCCTTCATGGATGCTCTTCAGTTTATCCCACATGTCTTTTGTTGATTTACAACTCATGACTCTTATCAGTTCACTGTCAACAAACCCACACATTATGGCATTCTTAGCTTTGGAGTTGTTCTCAAATTTCTTTTTCTCAGAAGTATCTGTTGGAGGGGTAGTGGGTGCTGTGTATCCACTATCTACAGAATCCCAAATATCATATCCCAATGCACTCAGATATGTTTGCATTCCGAGTTTCCGTAAGGTGTAATTTGTTCCATCAAATAAGGGAGCTTTGTTGGATGAAAATCCTTCATCGCTCGCCATTATTTCTTCCAAGATCTCCTTAGGCGATTAAGCTTGTACAAGGAACCTTGCTCCGATACCAATTGATGTTCACACAATGACACTGAGAGGGGGGGGGTGAATCAGTGTAGTTATTTAACTTCAAAATAGCAGCATTCAAATACTGAAGCACAGAAAACTTATAAAACCAAAAGAACAAAATGAGAGCACACCACAACACACAATATAATGAGGTTCACCAATTTGGCTACTCCTCAAAAATTAACTGCTTGGACTTCAATCCAAATCCAGTCTTTGCAAAATTTCAATTTTACAACTTCTTTACCAGCGATCCACCTGGAAGGAGCACCAACCCCCGTAATTTTCTGCACAGCAGAGGAGCACCAACCCCTAGTACCAAGCACCAACTTGGACTGCAATTCTAATCAAATAAAAATGACATAAAAATGACTTCACTACTAACTCGACCCTGACTAGTCTGTAATTTTAACAACCTCTGCACAATCTCATGTCTCTGCTTATTTCTCTATATAGACCCTCTTTTCATAGCAATTCCATTCTTATCGCAACAACTTCTATCTTTCTTCAGCAATTTCTCTTTACTGACTATTCATTTATATACATCCAATCCGGCACGCAGTCGAATCATATACCCAACTGTTCGAATTCTTTTCTCCTGCAAATAAGTGGCTATTCGAAAATGACTGTTCGAAACCCTGCAATACGGCATTTTGATTTCTTGTAGTATGGTTGTTTTGAATGCTGCAAACATATCTTCTCAAAAAGCATATCTTGATCCTTCATATTCGTCTGTTTGAATACAAGCAAAATGTCTATTCGATTCCATGAGTGCGACCGTTCGAAAGCTGTAAAAAAGAATTTTCGAAAACCTTTCGATAATTTATATTTGATTCTTCGAATACATGCAAACGGTCGTTCGAATGCATGATCGACACTTGTCAATCATGAATCGTAGATCCGACATCGCTTACATTTTATGTAATCGCTTGCATGATGTCTTTTATGACACGTGTCACCATGCCTGCTTTTTTGGCTTTTACCTGCCAACCTGTCGCCTGTCGTGATATCGCGACATTTTTAACTTATGCTGACGTCACCCTGAAGGTTGTCATGAAATCGTGACGTTTTCGGCTTCCAGTGGCTTTTCTTTCATCCTGTCACGAAATCGCGACACTTTTCAACTTTGCTGACGTCATCATCCTTCTTGTCGCGAAATCATGATGTTTTCGACTCTTGCTGACGTCATCATCCTGCTTGTCGCGAAATCGTGACACTTTCGGCTTTCGTACACTCTTCTTTTCTAGCAGCAGCAAAAAAGAAACATGTCACGAAATCGTGACACTTTGCTCTTCCGTACAACTCTCCTTGCCAACTCCAGCGAAAATGGAACATGTCGCAAAATTGCGACACTATGCTTCATGCAATGGCGAAATTTTTACATCTTTGTGCCTTGTGTTTTCACCTTGCCTCTTTTCATAAAATTTTGACTTGTAATATCATTGCTGCATCTTTCAGTTCTACACTTTTGACTAGTAGTGAAATCGCTACACCTTAGTTTCCCTTTGTTTCAACATGTAGCGCCATCGCTACACCTTAGTTTCCCTTTGTTTCAACATGTAGCAAAATCGCTACACCTTAGTTTCCCTTTGTTTCAACATGTAGCGAAATCGCTACACCTTCTTCTTGTGAATTTTTACTTGTGTCGAAATCGCTGCAACTTAGTTTTCTTAACTTCCGATTTGTAGCGAAATCACTACACCTTTGTTTCCATACATTTCCAGCTGTGCTTTGAAATGCAAAACTTCAACATGCATGGAAATCGCTACTCTCTTCATTGCAAGCTCCTTTCCTCCATTTATGTCGTGAAATCACGACACATTTTCTCTCTCCTCAGCGAAAACTCGACATGTCGCGACATCGCGACATTTTGGCGTGCATTTTCTCTCTCCTACTTTTTGTCGCGAAATCGCGACAGAAAACATGTCGCGATATCGCGACAGTTTTCTTCCTTGTCTCTTTCTGCCAATTTTTGAATCTGGGTCACCTCTGTTTTGCTTGAAACTTTCTGCACTTGATCTGACTGACCTTTGAACTGCATCAACTGCATCAATCTGTCTGTGTTGACAACAATGACAATACTTTCTCAATGCTTTTGCTGCACCTTGCTCAATAAATAGGTTAAATACACACACTCAATAGAGTAAGCCAAAAGAGAGGCACTAAGGATATTCAACTTAGTCTCATAAATAGATTCATGGAATATAAGCAAAATATGAACTTTAAGGTCTGCCATGAATTTGATCCCTTAGGTATGGAGCTACCTTGAGTTGGTTGAAGCATGTACAAAAAGGGATGACCCTTTAAGTGTAGCTTTAGAACCCCTAAATTGAGTGAGGAATCATCCTACATTAGAGTGGGGGATATTTGAAAGACATTAAAGGCAACAGATAATCCTACCATGTGGGTTTTATGCAACCTAAAAATATACAAACACTTATATTACTAGGGTATAAACACTTACTAGAGGGACTTCCTAGTATCACACCTAAAAAAGCCTAACTCAACCTCTAACTTCAACATTCTAATAGATTTAGAGATGTTTAAGGAAGACATATATAATGATATTAGGGATTGGCACAATTTTGAGGGTGAGGAATGTTTCAAAACTCTATAAGGAGCATACTACGTTTCTCCATGTTGTGCAAACCTACCTTAAGCACTCAAAAAACATTAGCTATGCTATACATATTGTAGATTGGATGGATAACCAACTAAAAGCATTCAAGGAAGAAAGGAAATTTAGATATACCTCATACATAGTCTAGCTTATCATATATTAGAAGAAACATTGATTTTTGACCCTTCAACTAGACTTCGTAGAAGTAGATGATTAACCCCTTTCACTAGTTTATTTCATAGACATACCCTATCGAGAAGTTGATGTGACTTCCTACCACTTCTATGATGAGGTTTACAATATTATCATGGGAAATTTCAAAGGTATGGCTACCAAGCTATCAAATGAGGCATTGTGATCTAGGCATGTGACCTTTTTCTAGCATGGCTTTATGCTAAAAAATGTAAAAGACTACATTGTTAGAGGCATAAATTTGTGTTTAGAACTCCATTTTGATCCATTCAAGAATCATTAAAAAGATTAGAGAGAACAATAATTTTTATAGGAAACTTTGTCATATATAAATTTGTGGACACATTTATGGAAAAAGTGCTTCGAAGGCTCTCAAAAATGCAAAACAAGTTACTAAAAATAGTAATTTTATTTTTTTAGATTTTTTTAGCCAAAATGCATCTCTAGTGATGTTGACAAATCAATAGAAGACAAAATACAAAAGAACAAGTCATGTACATGTAATTTTCATTTAATATACTTTTTGTAACTCATGGAAGGTGAATCACCACATTTCCATATGAGTGACCTAACTCACATAAGTTGAACCACCCTATTTCCATATGGATGACCTTCCATATTTAATATAATGCATTTCTAATACATTAATTCTTGTATAAAGTGTTATGCACCCATAACTATAAAAGGAATGAGTAATGGATGCAATGTTATAGCCTCATTCCTCTTATCAGATATTATTTTCATTGTACTTTATTATTTGAGCAATATAATCATTCTATTATTTTTCTTATATATGTTTATGTTTTGATTTGTTATACTATGATATTTTTGAGTTGCACTCTTTTATGATCTCTCTTAACTCAAAAATATAAGATTTGGATTAGTCAAAATTTTGAGTTTTGAATAAGTGGTATCAGAGCATTCTATATTTTGAGTGTATGTCCATAAACACAAGATTAGGATATCAAGAGTTTGAGTACCAGATGATAGATCCCTCTAATTACCTCCCTTGTCATTCCAAATGATCTCAATCAAGAAGTAGAATGGATAATTATGAGATAGTCAATACTTTCAAGAAGATGCTGAATGAAGCCCTCATGAAATAGAGGAATGAGATGATAGATGAATTTTCTCAAATTATTTAATGAATTCCCACTACAAGTTAAAAAAACCTTCTCTACATAGCCTCTCACTGCCATAGAACCATTCAATGCTCCCACATATTTTAAGGTATAGGTGAATTTTTACATTTCTACTTTTGAAGGAAAAATTAATGCTAATGCCCTAGAAAATTTGTTGGATCAATTATCTTTATAATTTTTCATAAATAAATTCATTGAAAATGAGAAAATTACTTTTGCACTCTTGAAAGATTCTCTACTTGTTCAAAATTGATGGGAAGCATATCGTCACATGGTTACAAAATAGAATGAAGATGATGTAGTATTCACATAGGATAATTTCATGAAGGACATCAAGGAAAAATATTATCCTATAGGAGCCTATTGGGGAAAATTCATGCACCCTTAATAGATTTTTCATGCTGCAAGACTTCCTTGATCCAATCAACACTATGGATTCTAGTGGATCCGCCTATTTAACTCAGGAAAAAATTATACTAAGAATCTAGACAAATCAAGTAAGGTATGTAAACCCAAGAGGTGAGCCTACAATATTTCTTATATGCTCATGTTCATCCAGATTGCAAAAATAAATTTAAACTGTAATATAAGAGTTGACCAAGCTTCGAAGTAACTCCCAGCTAGTGTTTTAAAAAGTAGACCGGTGCCTTATCCATTGGGAAATTGTAGCCAAAATTAAAATATGGTGAAGAGATAAGGGGGAAGATAAATTGAGCAAACCATATTCATTCAAATAATGCAACAAAGGTGATTAAGAATACCAATGAAAGAAGATGCTATTTATACATTCAAATGATGTAACATGTAAATAGGACAACAACAAAAATTGCACATAGAACTGTTGAAAGGAGGAAGTAGAATTGTATTATCCAATACATAATTAGAATGGGAGTCTGATCAGTGTCATCAGATCTCACTAGGTAAATACAAATGAGTTCTCCATTCAAATGATGCAATAGAGAACTGTAACTCTTTGTTAAAATTATGTAACAATGAGCCTCCTAGCTTTCGATCTCAGCCATTGGAATTGATCTTAGTAAACTGGACACCTCATCAATAAACACTTGCATAATAATGGGGAAGAAAAAGGGGTAACTAGATAAGACACATAAAGAAAAATACAACCGAAAAGGTTGGGCACTCTGGTATACCTCTTGCAAAATTACTGTGCAAAAACTTGATGATGTTTCTTGTTGTAGCAACTCTATTAAATAGCTTGATCTCTTGGTCCATAATTATGAAAATTGTAACTACCTATATGATGAACCATAACTAGAAATGATCTATAATAGCCACTATCTCCATCACCTTCATTTTATTTTTCTCTTTTTTTTTTCAAGGTTTAGGATTTTGAGTTTAGGGTTTAGGATTTTGAGTTTAAGGTTTAGAGGTTTAGGATTTAGGTTTTTTTTTTGAGGTTGAGGTTTTAGGGTTCCCCCCCCTTTTACAATGCGAGAAACCCTAAAACAAAGCCCTACATCTTAAATCCCTAAAGATAAGAAATTACTATTTTTGGACAATTTGCCATATTTAGCCAAAAACAACCCTATTTTTAGTAATTTTCCAAAAAAACTTGGATGGGCCTCAAAATTAATACACATTATTGGATCATCCATATTAATCCTTCTATAAAATCTCAACACGTACTCATGTATGAAAAGTCATAAAATTTCAAATATTCTTTCTTCCATTTTTCTAATAAAACACTAAAATCCATTTTTCAGGGCACTAAATGAAGGAATTAGGGCCTGATAAAAGATTGGAAAATATCTAAGGCTTCATAAGAAGCCTTGCCATTATGTTGTCCACCTATTCATCCAACTCCCTATTAAATTTCTATCTGATCCAACGGTTGGATCAAAAGTTATGCTCTTTGGAAGATAGGCTCCTGCAACAACCTTATTTAGGCCAAACATTTACTGATAAAAGACCTTAGGAAAATCAAAACAATGGTATGACCTTGGTGACACAAAAAAATTCATTGCTCTTGGAGGCTAAAACGAGACTTCAAAAGGACCAAAATTTTGCAATAATTGGAAAGGACTCAAGGGGGGATTGCAAATTTGAAAAGACCATAGGACACCAAAAATTCAAAAATTTGGGGGTAAACTCAAGTTGGATTTTGAGGATCCAACACAGGCTTCAACTTGGACAAGTGATGAAAATAATCTTTAACAATGATTCACCAGAGAACTCCAAAATCTCCATCAGACCATAAGGACTCAAAAACTAAACTAATCACCTAAAAAGAACACCTTAATAACCTAAAAAGGATACCTTAATCACCTAAAACAGATACCTTAATCACCTAAAAACTAAAACCTTAATCACCTAAAAAGAACAAGACTAAAATACACTTTTTTTGTAGGCTTCTCAAGCCCTCTATGCAGAGTGTTACAATTTCAAATGCTGACCATTGATAGAAATTTAAAATTTTGTACCATCTAAAGTTTGTAATTTGTAAGTATGTTGGCCTACATTCTAGAGGATTTGATAGGGGCCAAGCCATTGGGTTCCCATTTCCCCTTCTCATCATGATTTTTATTTTTGGGGTCCTAGTAAAACACTATATCTACTCCCTAAAAAAATTTACCCTTGGCTTTCTTATTGAATAACTGCATTATTTTGTAAGCCTGCTCAGTTATCTTCATTAATGCGTCCTTTTTATCTTTCTATAATTTCACAATTTGATCAAGTATTCTATGCAATACATTTGGATTATCATGATTCAGAAGAAGCAAAAATAAAGCATGACTTTCCACTTGAGAAGGTAATAGAGCATTCTCATCATATACTAGTTCATAAGGAGATTTTTTTGTGCTTCTTTTGATAGATATTCTTTCAACCCATAAAGCAAACTTTAGCTCACTTTCCCAACTTAATTTGTTTTTGCCTAATGCTCTTCTAATTCTTGTGATCAAATTCTTATTTGAGGATTTTGCTAAACCATTCCCTTGAAGATAGTAATTTGTAGAATGATAAATCTCTATGTTGTACCTAGTTAAAAATTCAATCATCTCAAAAGAAGTGAAGTAGTTACCATTGTCTATGACTATCTTCTTGGGAACCCCAAATATTATCAATATGTGCTCTTCTAAAAACTTTATGACCACTTTTGTAGTGGATTTCTTGAGAGGTGCTACTTCTACCCACTTGGTAAAATATTCTATTGTTGTAATGATCCACCTATGACCTCTAGAAGAATTGGGGTTAATCTCACCTATGAGATCTATTCCCCATTGAGTAAAAGGAGCTTCCACAATCAGTGGCTTTAGGGGAATGGTTGGCAAATTCTTCTTTCTTGCAAAAATTTGATAGTTATGATAACTCTTAACAAACTGGTAAATATCCTTAAATAAGGAGGGCTAGTAATAACCAACTCTCATGATCTTGTGAGCAGTAGCATTTGGAGCAAAGTGACCCCCACAAAAGCCAGAATGATATTCTTTCAAAACTTGGGTGACCTCTTTCTCAAACAAACAGAGAAGTAAGACACCATATAGATACCTCCAATACAGTCTTCCTTCTTGAATATAATACCTTTGAGCCAATTTCTTGATATATCTTTTTTTTTTTTTGGGTATGTCTCCTATAAATGATAAGTTTTAAAGGTAAAATATAATGCCATCATACCACCTAATTCAAAATTATCAATTGCTCTTGCTTCTTGTTGTTCATCTACTACAATAGTGGTATTCATAGCTTCCCCTTCTTTGTTAGATAGATACTTTTCTAATCCCTATCCTTTGACAATCTGTATTGCTTTGAATTCCACATCATATTGTAGCAATTTAGCCATCCACATTGTAGGACTGCCTAAAGGTTTAGTTTGAGTGAAAATATCTTTAACAAAAATGTAAGGGATACATGCTATTACCTTATTAGACCCAAAAATACACTTGAAATGATCCAATGCTCTGATTAATGCATAAGCCTATTTTTCTAGAAAAGAGTATTTTAGTTTAGCACCCTTCAATGTTGTACTCATAAAGGCTATGGGTCTTTCATTTTTCTCTTCATCTTGCTGAGCTAGAACTATAATAAAAGTGTGTTCTGAAGCAAATGAGTAGATTTTAAAATATTTTGAGTAATTAGGGTAGTTCAATACTGGAGCCTTAGTAATTGCTTCTTTGATCTATTGAAAAGTTACAATATTTTCCTCTATCCACATTATTTCTCCATTTTTCTTGATCATGTCATTTATCGGCTTGGCAATTTGAGAAAAATTAGGGATAAATATCCAAATGAAGTTGAAGGAAGCTAAAAATATAACATCTATGCAATATGTAATCAAATAAGCATGATAAAGCATGTAATCCAAGTGCAAAGAAAGAAAGGTAAAAGAAATGTGCCCATATTTATTGTGTTAGGATCCTATCCTAATGCCATTTTGTAATTCTCATTTACTTATGTAATGATCCACTTCCAATGTGGGGGATCCCATTATGATATTATTTTGTAATACTTTGTAATGTATGTGGCAAGTGGTATTCCTAGCCAAGTGGCACCATCTCATGTAATCATTTTTATCAAGATTGTAACCGATGGTAGGTAGGAGATTCTAGCTCAAGTGGCATTTTGCATGTAAGCTAACTCTTGAACCTTTAGGTAGGGTTGCATGAAGTTTTTATTTAAAAGATATGAAGCCATGTACGAATTCATATTTTTGCAAGCTAATGAAATATTGAAGGAGGTTGCCCCCTTGAAGAGGCCTGTGATTCTGTGTTATTGTGAGATTGTTCTATTTTTGCATTTAATTTTTGCATAGTGTTATTGAGTTATTTGATGTGTTTATGTTATTTTCTAGTATTTTGTGTGAGTGTGCTTATTTTTAATAGTGAGATCCTAAAAAGTGGTATTAGAGCGCTTTTTGGGGCCGAGTTCTACTGCAACTGAGACAATTTTTGCCAGCCATTCTGCCTATTAGGTATAAATTTTTGTATGTTTTTTCATTTCTATTTTTCCCTTATTAAAAAATCCAAAAAAAAAAGTCTTTTTTCGACCAAAAATCTAGAAAACACAAAAAAATAGTCTTTGTTTTAGTAGTTTTGTAGGTTAGAAACCATGTGTTGGGGGTTTTAAAATATTGCGAAGGAGCTGTCATTATTGGCTAAGCTAGATAGCCCATAAAGCATCTAGTGAAGTGAGGGTCGATCGGTCTCCAATACCTAGACCTTAGACAACACTCGCGCATTTACTTGAGCTCCCATGCATCTTCGGGTGTATCAGGAGACAATCTAGGTTTAAACAAAATTTTATCCATTAGGAAGATTTTCGGCCTTGTATTATCCATAGTCCATGGGACACAATATCTTGGATGATGATTATCCTATACTATCAGAGATGCAGATAGTGTGCTCAAGGGTATGTGTGGAATCCTCCTTGGATACTGGCCTGAAATATTGGTCCAAGCACTATTGTTCATCACTGGGGTATAATTGAGGGCCTATGGGTATTACATACTCCATTGCTTAGCATACCATGGTTCTACAAAATATAACTTCCACCTACAAATCAACACCATCCTTGTTTTGTTAACTTGCATTCACAACCCCAAAAGTGAGCATATGAAGAAGGCATTCCTTATCATAGAAAACAACCTTGCATGCACCAACACTCAGGATAGATCTTGCAAGTGTTTGCCTATGGTCAAAAATAGAATAATTAGGACAGTGACAGAAATAATTTGATCAGTAACAGAGATAGTCAGGTCGACAGTAATAGCCCTTTGTAACAGTCCATAATTACATACTTCTAGAGTCAGGAACAATACTGTCAATATTAGAGAATCCCCAGGGTCAGTGATAGGAACCGTGTCAGTAACTATAATATAGGTGATAGAGGAAGAAACATGATAGTGACAGGGTGCTCAGGGTGCAGTCTACAGGTCAGATATAATTGATACCAGGTCCTAAATTTTGAACTGTAACTCCATATTAGAAAACGACAACCAACAACACAACATAAAAAAAAATAGCAGATTGAATCCAGGGATATCCCTTCACACAGAGCTCAAATTGAATCCAAAATTTAGCATATAATTCTACACTCTATTCCAAGTAAAATTGTCCTTGGCAGCCCCTGGTCAAATTTTACTCCGATTTTTCAAAAATAGTAATTTTTTATTTTTCTTGCTAAGGCCATAACTTTTCAATGGTCAATCAAATTGATCCAAATTTTTGGGAATAGAAGCTACTTGTTATTCTGCACCAAAGACTCTCAAGGACACACTGGTGATATTTTAAGTCCAAGTGGAAGAAATTACCTTGACATTGACTAGCAACCAATAGGAGATCACAAAAAGTCAAGAAATTTAGTATATCTCCTCATTGAGTGCTCAGATAAAACAACCACCGAAGTGGACCCTATCCTAAAATAAGTGTTGCAACACATTGCCCAAATTAAATTTTGGACCCTTACTAAAAATAGTAACTCCTAAAATCCCACATCTATTTTTAGTAACTGAGTAAAAGAGGGCCCATAATGGCGAGTGGCACTCGTGGACAAAAGGAGTTAGAAATTGCCACATTATTGGTTGATATGCAAAAAACCCTTGACTACTTGACCACTAAAAACCACACCATAAGAGAAGATATTCGAGAGCTCCGAACAGATCAGGATAAGAGAAGATATTCGAGATCTCCGAAAAGATCAGGATACCACTAGAATCCGCTTAGAAAAATAACTTGCAGAGGTGGAGTATGAACCAATAGTCCAATCGAAAAATGCTTCAATAATTATTCCACATACGAAATACAAAGGTTACATTTATATGGCTTAGAAATTAAGCTAGGAATAGGAATAGAAATGTGAGAATATAGGAGAGAAAATAGGGAATAGGAAAAATAGGGAGGAAAGATGCGAGAAGGTTTTAAACAAATATGTCGTCCACCTTGCCGTCCAATGCTTTGCCGTACACATTACTGAAAATGGTAAGTTAATTTCCAACATTATCCCCCTTAAAGTTGAGAGGACTGACTATACAGTGATGGAGGACGAGAAAAATTGCACCCACACAATTCCAATTTTTCTTCTATTAATCTGCAAATCTCATTTACAGAAACAGCAACAGCCCGCAGGCTTTACAATGACCAGCGCTCGGCTTGGTTTTCTCACTCACTATCCTCTATGTGCAATCTCCAATCCACCACCCTTAACCTATTACAATCTTTGAGTTTTTATCGAGGTCTCGACCCTCTAGGCCATTAATGACCCACCTGGCAGAATTCATTACAAAAACTTGCAAATTTGGCTTCCACGGCCGAGTCTTCAATTTTCCTTCCATAATTGGCAACTGCCCCGATCCGCCATGAAAGCATGCATTAAAGAACCATCTGACATTTATGACCTCTGGACGGAACATTCGAGAGGCCTCAGTGTTCAACAAACTTACCGGATACAAAAACATGCATTAATGAGACCCTTGACTGTCTCAAAAACTTCACCTTGGAACACATGCCTTTTTGAACCACGAACCAATCGTTTGTCGCGATATCACAACATGTCATGATATCATGACATTTTGGCCTCCTTGCACTCCTCCCTTTTGGTCACAATTTCATGACATGTCATGATATCGCGATGTTTTCTCTTCATCTCGCCTTTCTCGCCTTTGAGTCACGATATCGTGACATGTCGTGATATCGTGACATCTTCCTCCAACGCTGCCTTTCTTGCCTTCAAGTATTGTGACATTGTCTTTGTATGCCCCCTACTTTCTTGCTCTGGTCGCGATTTTGTGACATGTCGCAAAATCGCGACATTCTCCTTGGTGTTCTCCCGGCTGCTCTCTTTTGTCGCGATTTCGTGACATGTCGCGAAATCGCGACATTCCCAAGTCTCCCCCTCGGCTACCTGCTCCTTGTCACGATTTCATGACATGTCACGAAATTGTGACATTCCATAAGTCTTTCCATCGGCTGCTGCTCTTCGTCGCGATTTTGTGACATGTCGCAAAATTGCAATATTCCATAAGACTTCACCCAACCGCTGCTCTTTGTTGCGATTTTGCGAGTCATGATTTTGTGACAGTCATGATTTCGTGACATGTTGCAAAATTGTGACATCCCATAAGCTCTTCCCTTTGGCTGCTCCAATGTCACGATTTCATGACAGTCATGATTTCGTGACATGTCGTGAAATCGTGACATTAACATATGCTCTTCCCTTTGTCTGCCTCCCATGTCGCGATTTCGCGACATGTCGCGATTTCGCGACAATAACATAAGCGTCTCCCCTTGGCTGTTTTCTATCACAATTTTGTGATGGTCGTGATTTCACGACACGTCACGAAATCGTGACCTTCTCAGTGACTTTCTCTCTATCCTACCGACTGTCGCAATTTTGTGACATCACAAAATCGTGACAGTTTTTGCTCTGCATTCTCTCTCTCTCCTTTTTGAGTTGCGAAAACTTAGAAAATTTTTTGTTGATGCAAGATTGCACTGTTGCCACTGGATGCTTCTGCATCAAACACCCAGGGTTGATGGAGAAGTGACCTTCACTTCTGTGCTGTTTGATCAGCATCTTCTGCAACATTTCCAAACGTGCACCTGCATCTGCAACCCGCTTAAACCCCGTCTCCTGGCAAAAACATTTTTTGCCTTCTACTAGACAAATTCTGGCACTACTGCACACCTTCTCATCCACTGCTTACAAGGGCTTCAACTTGTGTCGCACTCCATTTTTTGTCAAGGAGTACGTATTTGCATGACCATCATGCACTGCACTCCGATCAAACTGCCATGGCCTTCCTAATAGTAAATGGCAAACATCCATAGGAAAAACATCACACAGGACTTCATCCTGGTATCTCCCAATTTTGAACATGACTAAGCACTGTTCACGGACCCATGCTCTGTGGTCCTTCTGCAACCACGTAATTCGGTATGGATGTGGGTGTCTCCTCCTCTCTAGCTGCAACTTAGTGACCATTTCCTCGGAGACTAAGTTATCAGTACTTCCATTGTCTATAATAACATTACAGACTTTACCTGAACTTTTGCACCTCGTGCAAAATAGGCTTCTCCTCTGCTCTGGTTTGTCTTCCTTAATCAACATGGATCTCCTTGTGACCATGAATTCTCCTCTCTCTGCCTCCTCTAAATGTTCTGATTCGGTTCTTTCATCTGCTACAACAGCTCTGGCAGGACCCTCAGGTCTCTTATCCCTCCTTTCTCGATGTTGTGGACACTCATATGCTCGATGTCCTTCTTTGCCACAGTGGAAACAGGTTCCACGAAACACTCCTCTTCCATACCCACGTCCAGATCTACCTCTTCCTCTTGGGTAGCCATTGTTCTAAACTTGGGGTCTGTAATCTTCACCTGCTTTCTGCTCTTGGCTACTGCTAGCTTCTTCTTTCTTCTCCTCTTTTCCTTCATCTTTTCTTCCACTAGTCCTTCCTCCATGACCTCTTCCTCTTTGCTTGCTCTCAAACCTTTTGTTCAATTTCTCTTCAACCTTCAGAGCAAACTGGTAAGCATCCTCAATGGTGCTCACCCGAACTAGGCCCAACTCCTCTTGGATACTGGGTCTCAACCCATTGATATAACGGGCCACCTTCTCCTTGTTTACCTCTAAGTGGCCAGTTCTGATGGAGATCTTATAAAAATCCTTGGTGTATTCTTGGACAATTTTTCTCATCTGTCTCAAACTCTGCATTTTCCTTAGCAGATCCAACTCATAATCTACAAGAATAAACTGTCTTTTCAGCTTTTCTATCATTCTATCCCATCTTGTTATTCTTTCCTTCCCTCTTCTATTCCTTTCCAGCTGTATTCCTTTCCACCAAATGCTGGCATGACCCTTCAACTTGGTCTTAGAAAATCTGACCCGATTAGGGTCTTCAACCTCCTCATTCAAAATACTCCTCTAGATCATTTATCCAGTCAATCACCTCCTCTAGATCTAGGTTTCCAAAATATGTAGAAACCTCTATTTTTGGTTTCTTTCCAATTTGGGAGATGGCTCTGTACAACATGGCCTGTGCAGGATCTACAACCTCTTCTTCTTCCTCAAATTGGTCTTCTTCTTCTTCAACTTCGTCTTCACTTCCTTCTTCCCTTCTAGGCTCATGTCCTCTATGCAGTTCCTCTTGTAGGGCCTGAACTTGCCTCTGCAAAGCTCAAAAATCTTTTGTCGGCACCATATTTCTTACTCCACCATGGTTTCTTTGTGGAGGCATTCTTCTTTCTTCTCTTACAAACCCTTCCACAGATCCTGGTGTAACTGCCTCACGTTCAACAATCTGTTACACACTCAGGAACTCCCGCTCTGATACCACTAATGGGGGACGAGAAAAATCGCACCCACACAATTCCAAATTTTCTTCTATTAATCTGAAATCTCGTTTACAGAAACAACAACAGCCCGTAGGCTTTACAATAACCAGTGCTCGGCTTGGTTTTCTCACTCACTATCCTCTACGTGCGATCTCCAATCCACCACCCTTAACCTATTACAATCTCTAAGTTTTTATCGAGGTCTCGACCCTCTAGGCCATTAATGACCCACCTGGCAAAATTCATTACAAAAACCTGCAAATTCGGCTTCCATGGCCGAGTCTTCAATTTTCCTTCCATAATTGGCAACTGCCCCGATCCGCCATGAAAGCATGCATTAAAGAACCATCTGACATTTTTGACCTCTGGACGCAACATTCGAGAGGCCGTCGTGTTCAGCAAACTTACCGGATACAAAAACATGCATTAATGAGACCCTTGACTGCCTCGAAAACATTACCTTGGAACACACACCTTTTTGAACCACGAACCAATCGTTTGTTGTGATATCGTGACATGTCGTGATATCGTGACATTTTGGCATCCTTGCGCTCCTTCTCCCTTTTGGTCGCGATATCACGTGTCACGATATCACGGCGCTTTCTCTTCATCTCACCTTTCTCGCCTTTGGGTCATGATATCGCGACATGTCGTGATATCGCGAAATCTTCCTCCAACACTGCCTTTCTTGCCTTCAAGTTGCGATATCGTGACATGTCACGATATCACGACATTACCTTCGGATGCCCCCTGCTTTCCTACTCTGGTCGCAATTTTGCGACATGTCGTGAAATCGTGACATTCTCCTTGGTGTTCTCCCGACTGCTCTCTTTTGTCATGATTTCGTGACATGTCACGAAATCGCGACATTTCCAAGTCTCCCCCTTGGCTGCCTGCTCCTTGTCACGATTTCACAACATGTCGCAAAATCGTGACATTCCATAAGTCTTTCCCCTGGCTGCTGCTCTTCGTCGTGATTTCATGACATGTCGCGAAATCGTGACATTCCATAAGTCTTCACTTGGCCACTGCTCTTTGTCATGATTTTGCGATAGTCACAATTTCGTGACATGTCACGAAATCACGACATCCCATAAGCTCTTCCCTTTGGCTGCTCCAATGTCGTGATTTCGCGACATGTCACGAAATCGCGACATTAACATACGCTCTTCCCTTTGTCTGCCTCCCATGTCATGATTTCGCGACATGACGACAATAACATAAGCATCTCCCCTTGGCTGTTTTCCATCGTGATTTCACGATGGTCACGATTTTAGACATGTCACAAAATCGTGACCTCCTTAGTGACTTTTTCTCTCTCCTGCCGATTGTCGCGATTTCGCGACGTCACGAAATCACGACGTTTTTGCTCTGCATTCTCTCTCTCTCCTTTCTGAGTTGCGAAAACTTAGAAAATTTTTTGTTGACACAAGATTGCATTGTTGCCACCGGATGCTCCTGTATCATACAGTATCTCAACTTTATATATTGAGCTTTAGCCATGCCTTTGGTGAAGATATCTGCAATATTATCCAAAGTGCTATAATATTTATGCTCAAAAATCTGGTGTTCCACCATGTCGTGGATGAAGTGATACTTCATATCAAAATGCTTTGATCTGCTATGGTGGATTGGATTGTATGCCAACTTAATGGCACTCATGTTATCACTATACAGTTGATTTGGACCACTTTGTCTCTCTCCAATATCTTTAAGGATTTTTCTTAGCCATAGGACTTGAGTACTAGCATGAGTGATGGCTATATACTCAACCTAAGTAGATGATAAAGCTACAATAGTTTTTTTCTTGGAACTCCAAGTAATTAGTCCTGATCCTAGACTAAAATAGTTCTAACTGATGTAGACTTCCTATCATCTATATTGCTGCCCCAATCACTATCACTGAATCCAAATAATTTCATAGAATTACACTTGTGGTAATGGATTCCAAAATCCAATGTACCTTTTACATATCTTAAGATTCTTTTAGTTGCTTGTAGATGTAGCTCAGATGGATTTGCCATAAACCTTGAGACTAGAGAAACAACATACTGAATATCGGGCCTTGTGTTGGTGAGAAACATCAAACTCCTAACCATGCTCCTGTAAGTGGTCATGTCAACCTTTGGTGCTTCGTCATCCTTGCTCAATTGGATTCCATGTCTTGTTGGAGTTGCAACTGATTTGCATTGCTCCATAGAAAATTTCTTGATCATATATCGAGCATACTTGTGTTGACATATGAAGATCCCCTTATTTGATTGATGGACTTCCATCCCTAGGAAGTATCTCATTAAACCAAGATCTTTCATTTCAAATTGCTTCATCATGGAGTTTTTGAACTCCATATTCATTTTTAGTGTTACTACCCATAAATATTAGATCATCCACATACAAACAAACTATTAGAATGTCTACATCATGCTTTAGGTAGTATAGAGTTGGTTCACTTTTGCTTCTTGTGAATCCATACTCACTGAAATAGCCGTCAATTCGTGAGTACCAAGCTCTTGGTGCTTACTTGAGGCCATAAAGTGTTTTTTTCAATTTATAAACAAGGTTCTCCTTTCCTTGTTCTATGAAACCTTGAGGTTGTTGAACATACACCTCTTCTGTCAAGTATCTGTTCAAAAAGCACTTTTCACATCCATGTGTTGAATGTTCCATCCTTTATGAGCAACCAAGGAAAGAACTATTCTAATTGTTTCTTGTCGTGCAACAGGAGCAAAGGTTTCCTCATAATAAATTATAAATTTCTGAGTAAAACCTTTAGCTACTAATCTTGCCTTGTTCCTCTCAATGCTTCCATCAGCATTGTATTTGGTCTTGTAGACCCATTTGCATCCAACACATTTTTTTCCTTTGGGTAGCTTTACTAGCTCCCATGTATCATTATTTTTTATAGAGGTTATCTCCTCTTTCATGGCTTCTTGACATATATTTTTAGTACAAGCCTTCTCATAGCTAGGTGGTTCTAGCTGTGCACTATCCAATAAAGCATAATTGAATACATCCCCCTTGGGTTCATGGGAGTCATCATCCCCATACAATTGCAAATTTTTAAGTTGCTGCAAAACTGTATTCATTTCACTAGCCTAACTTCTAGTATATCTTTTCTAGAAATTTTGATCCAAAATTTGAAAAGATGGATGATGTTGTAATGTTCTTTTACCTCTTGATGGAGAATCAAGGTCCATTGGTGAAGAACTTACTGATCGTTGTGGATAAGGACTTGGAGTTGTAAATGATGTACTTGACAAAGTACTCCTGCTTGGGCTTGGTGGGGGTGGTTTGCCTTTCCATTTTTTTGAAGACACTTGCTATACATGTGAAGAACTTACATCTTGGGACTCATCATCAATATAGATTTTTTTATGACTCCATTCTCCCCCTTCATCAAAAATTACATCCCTGGAGAGTATGGATTTGTGAGTCTTGCGAATGTAGAGTCGATAACCTTTTGTAGACTCACAATACCCTACAAATATACAAGCTTGACTTTTGGGATCAAGCTTCTTCATTTTTTGATCAGGAATGTGTGCATATGATAAAGAACCAAAAACTTTGAAATGCTTTATATTTTGTTTCTTTCTATACCATCCTTCATAAGGAGTGATACCTTCTAAACTAGAAGTGGGACTCCTATTTAGAATATATACACTTGTTCTCACTGCATCAACCCAATACATATTAGTTAGATTCTTAGTCTGAAGCATCGATCTTGCCATCTCAATGAGTGTGTGATTCTTTCTCTCGGTCACACCATTTTGTTGTGGGGTATAGGTAGTGGTGAATTGCCTCTTGATCCCACTTGCTTTACAATATTTCAAGAATTCATTTGAGGAGTACTCACCTCCTCGATCTGTCCGAAGACACTTTACATAATGCTCACTCTATTTTTCTATAGTGTTTCTGAAATCTATGAAGCAATCAAATGCTTCATCTTTATGTTTCAAAAAATATATCCAGCACATTCTAGAAAAATCATCTATGAATGTGAGAAAATAAAAATTGTTTCCAAGACTCTTAGTTTGTATGGGACCACATATGTCCAAATGCACTAACTATAGTGGATAGCTAGCTCTCCATGCTTGGCCTTTTGGAAACTTTGATCTTGAGTGCTTGCCCAAAGCACATCCTTCACAAAATTCCTTATGTTCACTGATTTTGGGAAGTCCAATCACCATAGCTTGAGATGTCAAAAGTTTTAATCTAGCGGAATTAAGGTGACCGTATCTCAAGTGCCAAAGTACACTTGGATTAGTGATTTCTACATTTGCAATTTGGTCTCCTCTCCCCATGGTGCACCAAATTTGAGAAGGAATAACCGATTCTTGGTCATGGGGACTTGTGTGATGACTCGATTACAATTGTTTTTATCAAGAATGATACATTTTCCTTCATCAAAAACAAGTTTGTAATTATTCTTCATCATCTGCCCAACGCTTAGCAGATTGTGTTGGAGCTTTGGAGTGTAGTAGATGTCATTCACTTTCTTTAGGCCTTATTTCGTTGGAACCGACATGGCTTCAATACCTTTGACTTGCAATGATTTGTCATCCCCTAACTTGATATGAGATTTGTAAGTGGAATCTAAAGTAGCAAATAAATCTTATTTGCCACTCATATGGTTGGAGCAACTAGTATCCAAAATCCATGTGTCATTGAGATTTTGGTCTGATTAGCCATAAGAAAGAAAAATATTAGAGGTGTATTCTTCTTCACCATAGTTGCCATACTGACTGCTGCTACCTTGAGAAGTTTTTGACCAACAATCGCGAGTGAAGTGTCCTTGTTTGCCATAGTTGAAGCAAGTTGTTTTGGACTTTTTACTTCCTTGATTTCCACCTCATCCTGTATTGCCACCTTGATTCTGGTTTCCTCCTCTATTCTGATTGTCTCCTCGATTGGAATTGCCTCCTCTATTCTGATTACCTCCTCTAGAGTTGCCTCGGCCTCTACCTCTACCTCTTCCTTGTCCACGTCCTATGGCCTCATTATATGTGAAGGCTTTGTCATCACCTCCATAACTTGTTGAAGGTGCACCTTGTATTCTCTCCTCATGAGACATTAATGATCCTATCAAGGTTTCAAAAGTGAGAGTGGATAGGTCTTTGGATTCTTCGATGATGATTGCAATGTGATTCCACTTGTTGGCAATTTTGGGTACCTTGAGTACATTGCCTTTGCCTAAGTTTAGTTGTTGTCATTGATGTCAAGGAGCTATTGGTAGATGTTGTTTTTGATGTCGAGAAACTATTGGAGCAATTTGTTTTTATGTCCAAGGATGTGTTTTTGTTGAAGGTTTCAGTTGGTCGATAAGTCTCCAAGAAAATCAGAGTAGCCCAGTTGCCAAAAATCCAGAAAAAGATAAAGTAGAATAAGTTTGCAGGCTGTTGGAAAAACTGTCACGATTTCGTGACATGTTTGAGGAGAGAGAAAGTCATGATTTCGCGACATGCAGGAAGGCAGAGGCAAAGCGGGCAAAAGTGTCACGATTTCGTGACATGTTTGAGGAGAGAGAAAGTTTGGCCAAAACTGTCACGATTTCGCGACATGCAGGAAGGCAGAAGCACAGCGGGCAAAAAGTGTCACGATTTCGTGACAAGTTTCGAAGAAGTTGTACGGATGCAGAAAGTGTCACGATTTCGCGACATGTTCCAGTTTCACGAGTAGTTGGCAAGAAAGAGCCTAAGGCAGTGAAAGCGTCGTGATTTCGTGACATGTTTCATTTTCGCTAGTGCAAACCAAGAAAAGGATGAAGAAGCAAGAGGTGTCACGATTTCGTGATAGAGTTGCTGATGACATCAGCAAAAGGCAAAGGTGTCACGATTTCATGACAGTTGCGGAGAAGAAGGCAGTGAAGTCCAGAGCATCACGATTTCGTGACCAAAATCATGATGACGTCAGCAAGAGGCAAAGGTGTCACGATTTCATGATAGTTGCGGAGAAGAAGGCAGTGAAGTCTAGAGCGTCGTGATTTTCGGACAAGATTCATGATGATGTCAGCAAAAGCTGTAGTGTCACGATTTCATGACAACAATGGAGAAGAAGGCAGTGAAGTCTAGAGCATCATGATTTCGTGACAAGTTTCATGATGACGTCAGCAAAGGCTGTAGTGTCACGATTTCATGACAGCAATGGAGAAGAAGGCAGTGAAGTCTAGAGCATCGCGATTTCGCGACAAGATTTACAATGACGTCAGCAAAGGCTGTAGTGTAGCGATTTCGTGACAACAAACCAAAGAAGGTGTATGACAGACCAAGGCGTAGCGATATCGTGACATGTTTGAGTTTCGCACGAGAAAAGCTACAGAACAACAGAGGCGGTTGAAGCCGACGAAGTTAACCTTGGCCGATGAAGTATAAGGTTTTACAACCGACGTGTTAAAAGATTGATCAGCCGACTAAAGAACAAGATTTCATCTTGAGATTGTGAGTATTAAAGGAGGACTGTTTGAGCATTTTTGTGGATCGATGGATGTGTGCTTTCGAAGTGTGTGGCGTTCGCAGAGTTAGTGCGACAAGCAAGGTTCGACAATCGAAAAAGCAGAGAGCGAAGTCCGACTGCAGCATCAAAGTGCATTTCATTGAATCTTCTAAGTATAGAAGTCTGTGCTGTTGTATACACGAAGAATGTGCTACTGTTTATGAGAAGACTATGCGAAGAAGATTCTGTTGTGATTGTGACAGTGTTCGCACAGGTTGTGTAATAGAAAGAAAAGTGCGCGCAGTAGATGCTGCTATAATTGCGAATGGTTGTGAAGAACAAACAGTGATCAAGTGCTGCTGTAAGTTGAGAAGAGAGTGCTGCGGTAATTTAAGAAGACTGTGCTATTGTAGTTGTGCAGACAGTGAAGAATTGTTTTCCAAACCAAGTGCCAAAAAGAACAAAGAAAGAGGACAGAATTGTGCCAGACCGAAGGACTGTGTTTTGGTGCAGAAAAGAGGACCAGCTTGCTGTGACAGAGTTGAGGACAGAGATCTCCAGCCAGAGCAGGGAAGACAGGTGTCTTCTGTGGAAAGAGTTCCAACTTGCTAAGGGCAAAAGAGATAGAGGTTTTCTAGAGGATCACTAGCAAAGCAATTTAGGGGAAGGTGTCTCCTTTGGGCTGAGGCTCATAAACATTGTAATCGGGAAGGATTCCCAAAGGTTTTGATATAACTTTTAGAGGAAAAGTTTTATCCGTGGAGTAACCCACCTTGGGTGAACCACGTTAAAATGGGTCTTTTATGTGTGATGCTTTCTGTCTTGTTTAATGTTATGTTGATGCCATTGCTATCTGAAATTAAAATTATTAAATGGTTTTATCTTATACTGTTCACCCCCCCTCTCAGTATAAGTTCATGTTCTTCAATTGGTATCAGAGCGAGGTCTCTCCAGAAAAAGCCTAACAGCTTGGAGAAGGATCTAACAGAGGAACATATAAATTCAGAAAAGTTTGAATTCGATCTCAAGAGTGAATTCTTCTTGGCCTTGAGAAAGCTTGAGAAACTCGGGGAAGAGAATTCTGTTCTTAAGAAGCATTGTCAAGAAAAAGAGATAGCAAGATCAGAATTGGCTCAACATATTATAGATTTCAAAATTCTAGTTGAAGAAGGGAAGAAGATTGAACAAGTTTTAACAGAAGTTCTAAAAGAAAAGGTAGCTGATTGTGAGAAACTAGAAGGAGAGATTATGTCTCTTAGAGTAAAGTTAGAACAATCAACTCTCAGACAGAATTTTTCGTGTGAAAAGAAGGATGGCATCACCATGTATGAAACAGGGTCTTCAAGCAAGAACAATCTTCATTCTGAAGAGCAATGGATTCCAGTTGATCGCAAGAAGAACAAACTTCCAAGGCATCAAAACAGGTTACATAATACCTTCCATGGATATTGTTTTTCTTGTAAAAAATTTGGTCACATAGCTATGCATTGCAATAAATCTCTGAAGAGTCATAGTAAGGAAAATGTTAACTCATTTGCACCTCTTATGAATAAAAATATCATGTGTTACAAGTGCAAGAATTTTGGGCATATAGCAAAGATGTGCAGCTTGGATAAATTTAGCTTTGAGGTCTCAAAAAGGAGGAATGTGATAAAATCTAAGTCAATGATAGTTCAAACTGCTTTTCATGCTCAAGACAAAGTAGAAAAATGGTATCTTGATAGTGGCTATTCAAAACATATGACTGGCGAAAAAGGAAAATTTTTGTCTTTAAAAGAAGCAAACAGAGGAACAGTCAGTTTTGGAGATAACAGGTCCACAAAGATCTGTGGTAAAGGAACTCTTAGTTTGGATGGGAAATCCAAAACAGAAAACGTGCTTTATGTAGAAGGGCTAAGACATAATCTGCTTAGTGTGAGTCAACTTTGTGATCAAGGGCACATAGTATCTTTCTTTTCTGATAGATGTGAGATAAGTAAAGAATTAAATGGAAAGCTTATTGCTAAAGCTACAAGGACTCCAAACAATCTTTACATGCTGAGTGAGATAAAAAGAGAAAAATGCCTTCTAACTCAAGAAGATGAGAGTTGGTTGTGGCATAGAAGATTGGGACATTTGAGTTTTGATAATCTGGTCAGTATTAGTAACAAGGAAGCAGTTAGAGACTTGCCCAAAATAAAAAGGCCTCAAAACATCATTTGCGGTCCTTGTCAACATGGTAAACAGACTAGAACCAGTTTCAAATCGAAAGGGTATTCCTCGTCCAAACCTTTGGATCTTATTCATACTGATTTGTGTGGTCCTACCAGAACTCAGAGCATTCAGGGAGATAGCTATTTCATGTTGTTTATAGATGATTACTCGAGAATGACTTGGGTTACTTTTCTCAAAGAAAAATCTGAAGCCTTTGAAAAATTTAAAATTTTTAAAGAAATGATTGAAAATGAGACTGACAAGAGAATCAAATGCTTAAGATCGGATAGAGGAGGAGAGTTCACTTCAAATGAATTCATGGAATACTGTGAACAACATGGAATCAAAAGAGAATATTCAGCAGTAAGAACTCCTCAACAAAATGGAGTAGTTGAAAGAAAAAATAGAACTGTTGAAAATATGGCTAGAGCAATGTTAGATGAGTCAAAAATTTCAGATGGTTTTTGGAGAGAAGCAATAAATACAGCAGTCCACATCATTACCAGGGCTCAACTCGAGTCAATCATCATAAAACTCCCTATGAGCTGTGGAAAGGAAGACCAACTATAGTTAAACACTTCAAAGTGTTCGGGAGTAAGTGCTTCATCAGAAGGGAAGATCAAAATCCAGGTAAGTTTGATCCTAGGTGTGATGAGGGAATTTTTCTTGGATATTCCAGCAAAAGTAAGGCCTACAGATGCTTCAACAAAAGAACTCATACAGTTGTAGAGAGCATAAATGTGACAGTAGATGAAAAGACAGGAATAAGAGAACCAGTCAAGGAACTCAGTGATGGAATCTGTCAAGAAGAATTCAGAGAAGTGTCAGATGAAGAAGAGGAAAAACAACAGTTGCTTCCCAAAACCCCTTCACGGTATGTTCAGAAACATCATCCCAAAGACTTGATCATCGGTGATCCAAATAGCAGGAAAACGAGAAGAAGAGTCATTTCTTCACATGAATCTGCAAATGTTTCATTGTTATCTCAGATTGAGCCAAAGAATTTCAGTGAAGCATGTACAGATGATTTTTGGATACAAGCAATGGATGAAGAGCTAAATCAAATAGAGAAAAGTGAAACCTGGGACTTGGTTCCAAGACCTAAGAATAAGAATGTCATTGGCACAAAATGGGTCTTCAGAAATAAACTTAATGAGGATGGAAAGATTGTCAGGAACAAAGCGAGGTTAGTCTGTAAAGGGTATGCTCAAGTCGAAGGTGTTGATTTCGAAGAGACGTTTGCGCCTGTTGCTCGTCTTGAAGCGATCAAAATGTTTTTGGCCCTGTCTAGTTTCAATTCTTTCAAAGTGTTTCAAATGGATGTAAAGTCTGCTTTTCTAAATGGAGTATTGGATGAAGAAGTCTATATAGAACAGCCAGAAGGTGTGTCTCTTTCAGAACAGCCAGACTATGTGTGTAAACTAAAAAAGGCACTGTACGGGTTAAAGCAAGCACCCAGGGCTTGGTACTCAAGACTTGACGGGTATCTTCATGAACAAGGGTTCAGGAAAGGCATGGCAGATTGCAACTTGTACATTAAGAATAAAGGTGATGATATGATTATCATAGTTGTTTATGTCGATGATATTATTTTCGGGGGAAATAATACTCGGATGTGCAAAGTTTTTGCTAACACCATGCAAAAGGAATTCGAGATGTCTATGATTGGAGAGTCTGTCATTCTTTTTAGGACTGCAGATTGCGCAATCAAAAAATGGTATATTTCTTTCTCAAGAAAAGTATATCAAAGAGATGTTAAAAAAATTTGGGATGATGGACAACAAACCTGTATGTACTCCAATGATTACAGGGTGCAATCTGAGTAAGGATGATGAATCCCCAATAGCAGATCAAAAATTGTACAGATCTATGATTGGCAATTTACTATATAGTACAGCTACCAGACCGGATATCATGCAGGCCGTTGGATTAGTAGCAAGATTTCAGGCAGCTCCAAAAGAATCTCATGTTATGGCAGTCAAGAGGATATTCAGATATTTGAAGGGCACTATGGATTTTGGGCTTTGGTATCCCAAAGGTGGTGATTTCACCCTCACAGCCTATACAGATGCAGATTGGGCAGGCAGTATTGATGATAGGAAGAGCACTAGTGGTGGAGCATTCTTTCTAGGAAAGAGTCTGGTTTCTTGGCTAAGTAAGAAACAACCTTCAGTTTCCTTATCTACAGCAGAAGCTGAATACATAGCAGCAGTGGCTGGGTGTACTCAGGTTTTATGGATGAAAACAACCTTGGAGGATTTCAAAGTCATGCATGAACAACCTATTCCTATTCTTTGTGATAATTCAAGTGCCATAAGTATTTCTAAAAATCTGGTAATGCACTCAAGGACGAAGCACATTTCTATCAAGTATCATTTTCTAAGGGAAAAAGTGCAAGAGAAGCAGGTCAAGCTAGAATATGTACCCACTAAAGAGCAAATTGCAGATATCTTCACCAAACCCCTTCCAAAAGATACGTTTGAGTATCTAAGGGAGAAATTGGGAGTTGTACTCTCACCTCGAGATTAATCACCTCATCAGGAGGTGGGGGAGGGACCAAGCCAAGAGGCTCTTTCTTAGTCCCAAGCCCCAAAGGTGATCCTTTGCCATTGATGACAAAGGGGGAGAGAGTTAAGTAAGGGGGAGAGTTTTCAAGAGAAGAGGAAAGCTTCAAATCAGGGGGAGCAAAACTTGGAGAGATTGATTTCAGTTTTGGCTCTTGACAAAAGTGTTTTAGTTAAGGGTTGCCATCAATGACAAAGGGGGAGATTGTTGGCAATTTTGGGTACCTTGAGTACATTGCCTTTGCCTAAGTTTAGTTGTTGTCATTGATGTCAAGGAGCTATTGGTAGATGTTGTTTTTGATGTCGAGAAACTATTGGAGCAATTTGTTTTTATGTCCAAGGATGTGTTTTTGTTGAAGGTTTCAGTTGGTCAGTAAGTCTCCAAGAAAATCAGAGTAGCCCAGTTGCCAAAAATCCAGAAAAAGATAAAGTAGAATAAGTTTGCAGGCTGCTGGAAAAACTGTCACGATTTCGCGACATGTTTGAGGAGAGAGAAAGTCATGATTTCGCGACATGCAGGAAGGCAGAGGCAAAGCGGGCAAAAGTGTCATGATTTCGCGACATGTTTGAGGAGAGAGAAAGTTTGGCCAAAACTGTCGTGATTTCGCGACATGCAGGAAGGCAGAAGCACAGCGGGCAAAAAGTGTCACGATTTCGCGACAAGTTTCGAAGAAGTTGTACGGATGCAGAAAGTGTCACGATTTCGTGACATGTTCCAGTTTCATGAGTAGTTGGCAAGAAAGAGCCTAAGGCAGTGAAAGCGTCGTGATTTCGTGACATGTTTCATTTTTGCTAGTGCAAACCAAGAAAAGGATGAAGAAGCAAGAGGTGTCACGATTTCACGACAGAGTTGCTGATGACATCAGCAAAAGGCAAAGGTGTCACGATTTCGTGATAGTTGCGGAGAAGAAGGCAGTGAAGTCCAGAGCGTCATGATTTCACGACCAAAATCATGATGACGTCAGCAAGAGGCAAAGGTGTCACGATTTCATGACAGTTGCGGAGAAGAAGGCAGTGAAGTCTAGAGCGTCGCGATTTCACGACAAGATTCATGATGACGTCAGCAAAAGCTGTAGTGTCATGATTTCATGATAGCAACGGAGAAGAAGGCAGTGAAGTCTAGAGCATCATGATTTCGTGACAAGTTTCATGATGATGTCAGCAAAGGCTGTAGTGTCACGATTTCGTGATAGCAACGGAGAAGAAGGTAGTGAAGTCTAGAGCGTCGCGATTTCGTGACAAGATTTACAATGACGTCAGCAAAGGCTGTAGTGTAGCGATTTCGTGACAACAAACCAAAGAAGGTGTACGGCAGACCAAGGCGTAGCGATATCGTGACATGTTTGAGTTTCGCACGAGAAAAGCTATAGAACAGTAGAGGCGGTTGAAGCCGACGAAGTTAACCTTGGCCGACGAAGTATAAGGTTTTACAGCCGACGTGTTAAAAGATTGATCAGCCGACTAAAGAACAAGATTTCATCTTGAGATTGTGAGTATTAAAGGAGGACTGTTTGAGCATTTTTGTGGATCGATGGATGTGTGCTTTCGAAGTGTGTGGCGTTCACAGAGTTAGTGCGACAAGCAAGGTTCGACAATCGAAAAAGCAGAGAGCGAAGTCCGACTGCAGCATCAAAGTGCATTTCACTGAATCTTCTAAGTATAGAAGTCTGTGCTGTTGTATACACGAAGAATGTGCTGCTGTTTATGAGAAGACTGTGCGAAGAAGATTCTGTTGTGATTGTGACAGTGTTCGCACAGGTTGTGTAATAGAAAGAAAAGTGCATGCAGTAGATGCTGCTATAATTGCGAACGGTTGTGAAGAACAAACAGTGATCAAGTGCTGTTGTAAGTTGAGAAGAGAGTGCTACGGTAATTTAAGAAGACTGTGCTACTGTAGTTGTGCAGACAGTGAAGAATTGTTTTCCAAACCAAGTGCCAAAAAGAACAAAGAAAGAGGACAGAATTGTGCCAGACCGAAGGACTGTGTTTTGGTGCAGAAAAGAGGACCAGCTTGCTGTGACAGAGTTGAGGACAGAGATCTCCAGCCAGAGCAGGGAAGACAGGTGTCTTCTGTGGAAAGAGTTCCAACTTGCTAAGGGCAAAAGAGATAGAGGTTTTCTAGAGGATCACTAGCAAAGCAGATTTAGGGGAAGGTGTCTCCTTTGGGCTGAGGCTCATAAACATTGTAATCGGGAAGGATTCCCAGAGGTTTTGATATAACTTTTAGAGGAAAAGTTTTATCCGTGGAGTAACCCACCTTGGGTGAACCACGTTAAAATGGGTCTTTTATGTGTGATGCTTTCTGTCTTGTTTAATGTTATGTTGATGCCACTGCTATCTGAAATTAAAATTATTAAATGGTTTTATCTTATACTGTTCACCCCCCCCTCTCAGTATAAGTTCATGTTCTTCACCACTTAGGAAGAAGTGTTCTTAACACCTTCTTCACCACTATTTCTGGTTTGGTGTCATCACCCAGTGTTTGCATCATATCGACTACGACTTTAACTCGCATGCAGTAATATCCCACTCTCTCATCTTATTTCATCTTGAGATTTTCAAAATCTCTTTTCAAAGTTTGAAGCTTGATTTGCTTCATTTTATCACTTCCTTGGAAACCTTCTTGCAAGGCTTGCCATGCATCCTTAGCAGTTGTACTAGATGATATTCGATGAAAGATACTTTTTTTTAATGCTGCTTGAAGATGTTAAAGGGCAAAAGAGTTGTTCTTTTGGGCTTCTTTCATTGTTTTCTTATCGACTGCACTTAAAGTTGTCAAATTAGTTGCATCTGTGTAACCATCTTCTACTATGTCCCATAATCCTTTTCCTATGAGTAATGTTCGCATTTTTATTGACCAGTACTCATAGTCATACCCATTGAATTCAGGAATTGGGAGATTGTTGTTCGAGGCCATTACAATCAAGTAACTAGAAACTCACTTTTATTGACCTATTACAAGAAAGCAATCTGCTTTGTGAAAGAAGAAAGAAGGAAGAGGAAGTTACAAATTGAGATCAAGCCTTGCTTGACTCACCCGTTCACTGATAGTTTGTTCTTCTTGTTGTGGCTCTGCTATATCTGGATTCACAAAATTTTTAGCAACTTGTTCTTCGTCGTCACTAATCAATATGATCTTTGGTGATTCAGGCTCTAGTATTTCCACTAAATTACTATAGTGAGTATATTTAGAGTCTTGAGGGGCAATTTCAACTGATTCAGATTGCTCAAATCTACTCCCAAAAGAATTATCTTCAGAATCTGCCAAGTACCCTGAGTCAGGATGTCTCTGGTGTACGATTACCACGTTCTGCAACTGAGCAAAAATTGTATGGAGGCCAAGGGTTCGCACATTCTCATCAAAAGTTTTGGTGTTGGATATAATCAATAGTCCATAGAGAGCATGATAAAATCCACTTGATCTTATCATCTATGGACCGTTTACAAGAATGCAAAATTGTAAAATTTTGATGTAGAAAATTTCCCTGAAATTTTCTTTACAGTAATTTCCTCTTAGGAAATGTTGCACTTTGTAAAAAACTCTCAGATTGTGACACAAAGTTTCACCTTTCAAAGCGTGAAAAACAAAATGTTGAAGCCTCTTAGGCTTTTTACACAAATTTCCTCTTAGGAAATATTTATCTCTATGCCCTCCTTGTTTAAAGTTTGCAAAATAACTTTATTAATGATATTAATTAATAAAAAAATAAAATATCAATTAAAATAAAATATTTTAATTAATATTTTTTATTTAAATTATTAATAAATATTTAATAAAATTTATTTTAAAAAAACTTTTAAAGTAAAATAGCAAAATATGGGGCATACGGGTTTTGAACCCGTGATCTTAGTTGAACAAGACCTTACCGCCTGACCACTTGCCATGGCGGTAGCTCACTCGTCATGAGCTAAGGAAGTAATACTTCCTTTTATAAAGCTACAAAGTAGCTTTTAATTAAATCAAATGATGACTTTACAATAATTTAACCTCCTACGACGCCTTTCTGTAGCAAACCACGAACCACGAACCTTCTGTTTGTGACGACCGTGAGCTCCTTTAGCGACTATGGTGACCACGAGATCCTTCGACCTCTCTTGCCTCCTGCAACAACAAATCTTTCGATATCTCTATCTGTGACTTTGTCTAGCGTGTTGGCAACTATTTTTGAACTACGACCACCTCCTGTCTGCAACAACGATAGTGGCTTCCTTCTGCAATAGCGATAGTGGCTTTCGATGTGCATGGCCTTCGGATTATTACGATCGAGGTTTGGTGTCGAGCTGCTAGCTGGTTCTGGCTAGCTACGATCATGGCTGCTACTGGTCACTGGTTCATCGAGCCAGAATAAACCAAAAAAAAATTAAAGTTCTTTTATCCCACATGTAGTGGGATTTAGCCTATTATAGGCTTTAAAAAATCCTACGCATGGTAGAATTATCGACTGTCTACGAGCAGTTGGATCTGCTCCCTTTTGCCCTCCTCCATGCGAATGGCCTCCTGCCATGTTACCAAAATCACCCTTGCCATGTCGTCTGCTAGTCTGGTGAGTCTTCTATCCACGTCAGTGCGGCGACATCCTGCACCTTGTGTCAGTCTGTCCGATTAGTCCTTGCTGTCCATGTTAGTCCTCGTAGTTTGTCATGCATCAACCTCAATTTGGGCCTATCTTGGGATGTGTTCCTATGAGGGTAGCTCCTACACCTCGGGATCTGTGATGGCCTCACCTCTGAATCCGTGCTGCCCAGCTTTAATACCAAATATGAACCAATAGTCCAATCAAAAAATGCTTCAATAATTATTCCACATATGAAATGCAAAGGTTACATTTATATAGCTTAGAAATTAATCTAGGAATAGAAATGCGAGAATATAGGAGAGAGAATAGGGAATAGGAAAAATAGGGAGGAAAGATGCGAGAAGGTTTTAAACAAATCTACCGTCCACCTTGCCGTCCAGTGCTTTGCCGTCCACCTTACCGACAATGGTAAGTTAATTTCCAACATGGAGACACAATTGCAAGGTACTCTCACATCTGAACACAAAGCTAAAAAATCGAAACAAGGTCGAAGAAGGGAAACATAAGACCGAATAAGGGGAACCGTTGACACTCACTATGACCGTGATTCGACCTTCAAAATACCTGAATTGAATTTTCCTAAGTTAAATGGAAAGGATGTTGATGGGTTGTTATGTTGAGTTGATCAATTATTTAGACTCCACAATGTCTCTATATATCATTGGGTTCAGATGGCTTCCTTCAACTTAGAATCTGAAGCCTTACATTGGTTCCAATGGCTACGAGCCACTACCCCTGATCTATCTTGGAAGGATTTTGTGTCCCAACTACTCATACGATTTGGCCCTAATGACTAGGAATACTTTACAAGAGCATTGACAAAGCTAAAACAAACTACCACAGTTCATGATTACCAGACACAATTTGAGAAATTGGCCAATAAGACAAGGGGCTTGAATGAGGGATTTTTTATGAACTGTTTCATGAGTGGGTTGAAATATGATCTTTAGGCTGAAGTCAAGATGTTTAAACCACAACCCATGATGAATGCTATTAGTTTAGCCCGATTGGATGAATCTAAACTCTCAGATCAACAACAAACACCATGATTTTCTCAAGATCGGTCTCCCTTTCCTCCTTGGTTCTAAATAATACTGATAATAAACCTCCTGCTCCTAAACGACTGACTATAGTAGAAATGGATGCACACCATGCCCAAGGGCTATGTTATAATTGTGATGAAAAATTTGTAAAGGGGCATAAATGTGTAAATAAGAGATTGTTCTTAATAGATGCAGAGGAACCCAATAGCAGTGACCATAGTGATGAGGAGAGTGACACAATTGAAGCACCAACTCAACAAGAAGAGGAAACCCAAGACCCTGAAGTAAAATTTTTTGTCCATGCTCTTGTCAGGGTTACCACTCCACAAACCATGAGAGTTTTGGGTTTTTTCAAATGCCAACACCTTAATATTCTTATTGATTCAGGTAGTACACACAAATTCATTGATCTCCAAGTTGCTAAATAGGCCAATTGTTATATACACACCTGCAATTCCTTTGAATTCATGGTGGCAAATAGAGCCACTTTACCTTGTAAAGGTAAATGTCATAATGTTAAAATAAATATGGGGGATTACGAAATCAAGAAAGACATGTTTACCCTCCAATTGAGAGGATGTGACATAGTTTTGGGATCCCAATGGTTGAGCACCTTGGGCACTAGCAACTGGAACTTTGCAGAACTATGGATGCAGTTTTCACAGCATGGAAAAACACACATCCTCCATGGTGCCAAAACAGGCCCTTCCTAAATTGTCAGTTCCAATCGTATGGAGAAGTTGAAAAATTCATCATGTGGGGTCATTGAATAAATATTTTCAATTCAACCAAGCACTCCCATAGTGGATCAAATGCCAGCAAATTTGCAACTTGTCCTTACCAAGGACAATGGTGTTTTTTCAGAACCAACTACCCTGTTGCCTTGTCACTCACATGACCATGCTATTCCACTACTACCAGGTAATGCACCACCCAAAATTAGACCGTATCAGTATCCTCATACTCTCAAGTCTGAAATTGAGCAGATGGTACAATAATTGCTCAAAGTTGGTGTCATTCGGTTGAGTACCAACCCTTAATCTTCTCTGATTTTACTAGTTCACAAGAAGGATGACTCATGGAAATTGTGTATAGACTACCGTAAGCTCAACAAAATTACCATCAAGGGTAAATTCCCTATTTTGATAGTGGATGAATTGTTGGATAAATTACATGGAGCTATGTACTTATCCAAGTTAGACCTTCATTTTGGCTACCATCAAATCTGGCTCAAGGATTAGGATATTCCTAAAACTACATTTTGTACTCATGAAGATCACTATGAGTTCTTGGTAATGCCATTTGGTTTGACAAATGCTCCTTCCACATTTCAGAGCTTGATGAACAACATATTTCACCCTTTCCTACAGAAGTTCATCATGGTTTTCTTTGATGATATCTTGGTTTATAGTCACTTGTGGGAAGAACACCTTATCCATGTTGATCAAACATTACAATTGTTGGCAAAACATCAACTTTTTTCTAAGCGGTCCAAGTGTTCCTTTGGTCAAAATGAAGTGGAGTATCTAGGACACATTATCTCCAAAAAGGGCATCAAGGTCGATCCCAAGAAGATTTAGGCAGTTCAGGACTGGCCAAAACTTTGCACTCTCAAGGGACCTCGAGGATTCTTACAGCTTACAGGTTACTATCGTAAATTTATTCGTAATTATGGTAAAATAGTAGCCCCCCTCAAATCCATGTTAAATAAGAACTCCTTTACTTGGATAGGGCACGTTGACCAAGGCTTCCTCGAATTGAAGCATGTTATGACCACAACACCAGTTTTAGCCATGCCAAATTTTTCCAAGCCTTTTGTCATTGAAAGTGATGCTTTCGGTCATGGCATCGGGGCAGTGTTGATGTAGGAATGGAGACCCTTGGCTTTCACTAGTAAGGCACTCTCTGATCGTAACTTGGGAAAGTCTACATATGCCAAGGAGATGTTGGCCATATTACATGCTATAACCCATTGGTGACCATATCTCATTGGGTGCCATTTCTCCATTAAAATAGACCATCAGAGTCTCCAATACTTTTTAGAACAACAGGTTGCTACCCCAGAACAACAAAAATAGGTTTCTAAACTCATGGGATATGATTACGATATCACCTATAAAAAGGCAAAGAGAAAGGATATATTCCTCACCAATTTGAGGCCCTCAGTATGTTATGTGCCATTTCCTCACCTATTCCTCAATGGATATATTCCTTACGATAGGAGGTACTTCAGGATGCAGATTTGAAAGCTTTGGTGACCTCGCTCCATGATGATCCTACTTCATTCCCAGGATACAATTGGGATGGCCATGACCTACATTATTGCCAATGCCTTGTTCTTCCTCACATGTCCCCACTCCATAAACTATTCATGAAGGAACTACATACTACTCCCTCTGCAGGACATTCATGATTTCTTAAAACATATGAACACCTCAAGTGCACATTCTTTTGGAAAGGTATGAGATAGGATATTCATGATTTTTCCATAGCTTGTGATACCTACTAACAGATGAAAGGTGAAATGGTATGTTCTTCAGGTACTCTTCAACCCTTGCCCATTCTAGATCAGGTCTGGACTGATATTTCCATAGATTTTATAGAAGGGTTACCTAAATATGGTGATAAGTCTATTATTCTTATGGTAGTGGATCACCTTTCAAAGTATGCTCATTTTTGTTCTCTTGGCCACCCTTACACAACCTCCACCATTTCCCAAATATTTCTCGATTCTATTTTTTGCCTTCATGGTATGCCCACCTCCATTGTGTTTGATCGAGATCCCACCTTCACTAGTCATTTATGGCAAGAATTGTTTAAGTTGTAGGGAACTCAGCTCAAAATTATTTTAGCCTATCATCCACAAACAGATGGCCAAACTAAGATTTTCAATAAATTTTTGGAGACCTATCTTCGTTGCTTTGCATCAGATCATCCTACTCAATGGGCGAAGTGGCTTCCTTTGGTTGAATGGTGGTACAACACTTCCTATCATACAACAACCAAACTCACCCCTTTTGAGGCCATTTATGGGTGCCCTCCACTCATGCCTTCTTCCTACATCCCAGGTAGATCCAAGGTCTAGGAAGTTGACACTACTCTCAACCAACATACCGATGTTCTTCGCCAGCTAAAGTAGAATTTGGACATGGCTCAGAATCGGATGTGACAATAGGCTGACCAACGTCGTTCTGAGCATAGCTTTGATGTAGGTGATATGGTCTTCGTTTGCTTGCAATTGTACAAACAATCATCCCTACAACTTTGTCGATGCTAGAAAATTGCTGCAAAATACTATGGACCCTATCAAGTTCTTCAATGGATTGGTTCCACTGCTTACAAATTGGCTCTTCCACCCACCTCCAAGCTCCATCTTGTTTTCCATGTTTCCTCTCTCAAGAAAGTTATGGGCACATAGGTATACGTTCAGTAAGCATTATCAAAATTGTATGAAGAAGGGTCCATATTACTCAAACTTGAACAATTATTGGATCATCGAACCCGCACTCTTCGCAATCGAACCATCACATAAGTTCTTATTCAGTGGTGCGGGCTCCAACCAAAAGATACTACATGGGAGTCTCTCCATTAGCTCCAGCACCAGTTCTCTCATTTTTAGCTTTGAGGACAAAGCTTTTCGAAGGGGAAGGACATGTTAGGATCCTATCCTAATGCCATTTTGTAATTCTCATTTACTTATGTAATGACCCACTTCCAATGTGGGGATCCCATTATGATATTATTTTGTAATACTTTGTAATGTATGTGGCAAGTGGGATTCCTAGCCAAGTTGCACCATCTCATGTAACCGTTTTATCAAGATAGTAACCGATGGTAGGTAGGAGATTCTAGCTTGAGTGGCATTTTGCATGTAAGCCAACTCTTGAGCCTTTAGGTAGGGTTGCATGAATATTTTATTTAAAAGATATGAAGCCATGTACGAATTCATATTTTTGTAAGCTAATGAAATATTGAAGGAGGTTGCCCCCTCGAAGAGGCCTGCGATTCTGTGTTATTGTGAGATTGTTCCATTTCTGCATTTAATTTTTGCATAGTGTTATTGAGTTATTTGATGTATTTGTGTTATTTTCTAGTATTTTGTGTGAGTGTGCTTATTTTTAATAGTGAGATCCTAACATATTGATATTTATGAAATTCTTTTTACAACAAGGTTACAAAAACATCCCTCTTAGGGATTGACCATTGTGATACATATTACAATCCACAATTCTTGTGGTAGATATCTTCAATAGACTTTAGGATCCTCAAAACTTGATTATAAGAGGGATTATATTGAGAATCTCCGCTTCTTGATGTCAAGAAGATAATTCTTGATGATATTTGACCTTGAAATTGTTATATGACTTGCACACATGAAACTACAAATATAGTCAATAACATATAAGGCCTCTCGAAATGAGGCTTGACTCTTGAATAGTGTAAACCATAAAGTAAATGCATGATAATATGAAAATATACATGGAATAATAGAAATAATACTTGAAATACTGAATGTAGAGAATGCTAATGCTGCTACACTAGGTTACAAATCCGAATAAAAGATTGCTAATCTAAAATAAATGGCTAAAACAAAAGAAAAGATCATTCAAACCGTAGCCATTGATGTAGCTCAATCTATTAGCCGCTATAAATATCTATGGTTGCACCTACAGGCCACTATTTTTAACAATGGCCACAGGAAAAAAACTTTGCCCTCTGTGTTATCGACCTAAAGATGATGAATTCTTGTACTGAATTGATGTGTAAGGATCGGTTGTGTCTCAAGACACAGTTGATTGTGGTATTTGGATTGGATTTGATGTTGAATTTAATATTGAATAGTGGTATGGTTGCTCCTCAAGATTTTGGTAGCTCCATTGGCAAATGTGCACTTTTTATTGCTCAATTGGACAACACTTTGTTACTCCTCAAGGGAATGTGAGGTTGCTCTTCAATTTGACAAGGCTTCACTATGGCCAATTCTCATCAATTATCTAGGGTTTTATATTAAAATTTGAGGTCATAAATGTGTTGGAAATATTGAGTACATCAGTTGTCATTGATGTCAAAGGAAAGATAAGTGAGAATGATCTTCAAAGTTGAAATATCCAAGTAAAAGGTGAATATATTCAAAGGGTACACGAGGTAATAATTGTTAAAGCAAAATTCTTCAAGGGTTTACCTTCTCACCAAGGGCTTTTCAATGTCCTTTATAGATTCCTCCTTCTAAAATTCCCCAAAGGTAACATCCCTACCCCTAAGTATTAGGAGGAAACTTCTTCCTCATTCCCTAGTCCCAAAAACTCCAAACCTAAGAGGAAGGATAAGAACGATAAACCCCATACTGAATTCAACATCAAAAAAAAGGTCAAAGTTTAAAGCACGCCTGTTAGATGTTCCTAGAGACTTAAGCATAAAGAATTGGGTGAAATTCCTCCTTCTACTTTTGTCAAACCCACTAAGGATCATTCCAAGTCACCTGACCTGGTTGAAAAGTACCTTCATAAACTGGTCGTCCATGCCACCTCTGCTACAATTGATCACCTAGAAACAACTCACATGGTAATTGGTAAAGCTATCACGAATCTTAAGGAACAGTGCTAGGCTCTGAGCCTTTTGTTCTTTTGTGATAATTTTGATGACACCCCTGGTTTCTCCACTGTCGAGGTTCCTTTCGATGCCAAGGGTGTATCTAAAGATGAGGATGTGGTTGAAATTTCCAAGGAAGCCTATTTCGATGTTCTGAAGAAAAACCCAAAGGATGTTTCAAAGGATGAAGTGAAGGACACTGCCCTGGATACTGATGTAGCTTCACCCATGCAAACTGACGCTCCTATCTCAACATGTTGGTGGATAGTCCAACTGTTTTCTTTTTTATTCTCTTTTCTTGGTCCTTTGGTCTGAAGGTCTTGTTCTGGTTTGGTTTTGATGGTTGTTAGTTCTTCTTTTTGTTCCTTTTTATCAGAGGAAGTCTTCCTTTTGTTTTTCTAGGATTTAAGCCTCTTTGTTGTGTTCCTCTCGAAGTTATTCTAGTGTTTTAGTGTTCCTTTTTTTGTTCTGCTATTGTACAAGGCGTTGGGGCACCTTTCAAATGCCCTATTTTGAATAAAAATAAAATTAACTTACCAAAACAAATAATTGTTAAAGAAAATGCATTCTCCATGGTTACAATTGCAAGTAAAAGAGAAGGTTTAAATAGCTTTCCATGGTGGTAAGAAAGAATCCCAAAGGTTTAAAATGTAAATTATAATATTTAAATATGTTAAGATTTAAAATATTATAATTAATTTAAAGGTTTTAGGCACCAAAATCATGGAGGGCATAATAATATTTGAAATATTCAAAAGCGTCGATGTCTCCTTTAAGTCTTCAAAGTGCATAGAAAAAGGTGGATGAAATTCAATTTGAGAATCATGTTGGTGCTAATGTTTTTATGATTGATGTGAAATTCGTGACGTCCTTCGTAATTTGATCATGGCCTTGTGGGAGAAAAGACAAGGGATAGTACAGGTTTCAAGGTAGAGTTCATGAACAAGGAAGGGAGATAGCAAAGTGAGGTCTCATATGGGTAGCTAGACTAGACGATAGGACCCCTAATGCTAAGTTGTGGTAGAGAGTAGGTCTCTAGTTCAAGACACAGCAAGGTCAACTTGGCAAAGGTTTTTGGTTGAAAAGGTTTTTTCACCACAGATCATGGATAATAAGATGTGTATGAGCTTTGAGTATTGTGCGGGTGGTTGGCCTAGTGGTAGCCCAAGCGGTACCAAAGTGCGAGTAGGCAGGAGATGTCAAGGTTGATTCTCACCCGCGGTGGTTTTAGTAAGTGCAAAAATTAATTTTTTTAAAGGTTAAATCAATAGGAGGTATAAGTCGTGTTTGGTCATTGTGCGCACTATTTGACTTACGGAGTCATAGGGGCAATAAATGTTTTTATTTTGACAAATGTTTTATAAGAAAATAAAAGGGAAATTACAATATTTTAAGGTGTTATTTTTTATATGCAAAAGTGAGGAGTAATAAGGTGTAATTAATGCTTAATTAATTTGTATTTGGTATTGTTGATATATTGTCTTGGCACTTTAGAAAGGATAAATAAGGTGTAATTTAAGTCTATTGATATTTTGTATTTTGGCACACCTTAGAAAAGAGAAGTTTGAGGTTTTAGTATTAAAATTCAAATATTTATCTTTACAATACTAAAGAGAAATTATAGAGTATCTTTGAGCACATCTTTGAGGAAAGGTTTTGTGATTGTTTTGAAAAGAAGATTGTCTAACCTCTTGAAGTGGCAAAAAGGAAATTTATTTTGAAACAGGTTTTGAGGGCACATCTTCATAAAAGTAAATTAAGAGGTATGGTGATATCATTCCTTCTCTAAGGTGTTTGATTGAGAAAAATATTTTTGAATTATAAGGTGGAGAAATAAGGATTACATATGTGAATTGTTGGAAATATTTGAGCTAGGATTTGTGAAACAAATCGTGCATTATTGATTGGTGAAATTGGAAATACTTGTGTTAGGGTTTTTAAGAACAAATTGTGCATTCTTGTTGAAAGAATTAGTGAAGAATTTGGGCATTGATGTGAGTGACATTGAATGTGAATGAAAAATTTTTAGAGACCAATTTTGTGAAGCAATTTGTGCATTAGTGTGTTTGATCATTGAGAGTAAATTTTGAAAAGAATATAAATCAGTTTTGTGAAGCAAAGTTATACATTAGTTTGATTTGATTTGAAAAGGATTTACAAGAAGTAAATATTGTATTGGATGAATGCAAGATTTGTGAATGTGAAGAACATATTGAGTATTTGATAGTACACATCATTCTCTATATGTTCAAGAGGTTAAATGAATTCTGGGTAGAATATGTCTGAACTACCTAGTTGAAGAAAGTATTTTTGCAAGAGATACAAGCATTGTTTGTATACAAGATTTGGGAATATTTGAACAGTTTCTGTGAGCAGCATTGAGACAAATTTGAATCTGGTTTAAGGAATATTTGAGCAAGTATTGTGATAAGACTTGAAGCAAGTTTGAGGTAGATTTGAGAAAGTCTTGTGAGAAGACTTGAAGTAGGTTTGAGGTAGAATTGAGCAAGTCTTATGAGAAGACTTGCGACAGAGTTGAGAACATATTTGTGAGAAGACTTGAAGAAAATTTAGAAAGATATAGAGAGTAATTTTGAGGTATATTTGTGCATGTAATGTGTGTATATTTAGACAAATTTGAGAGTAGAGTTGGAGCAGATTTGTGCTAGCCTTGTAACAAGGTTTGGTACATATTTGAGGCAAAATTTGTGAGCAGAGTTGGATCAGATTTGTGCTAGCCTTGTGAAGAGCTTTGGTGTAGATTTGAGATAGAGTTGAAAGTAGGATTTGGAGTATACCAGAGCAGAGGGGATAAAATTATTATGTGGAGAGAGATCCATAAACCAGAGAAAAGGGGATAGAGTTCTCCTATGGAGAGAGATCCACAAACTAGATGATGGCAAGCCGAGATTCACACAACAAAACTTGAAATTATTCTTCTGTAAATTGCTTAACACAGTCTTACAATACCGTTTCCAGGCATAGTTCTTTCCCCACTCAATCTCAAACTTGCCATCCCTTCCCTTACAATTTTTCGAGTTTTTATCGAGGTCTCGACCCTCTAGGCATTTAATGCCCCACCTGGTCGAATTCATGAAATTAAATATGAAAGTCCGCTTCCTCTGTCAAGTTTTCAAATTTCCTTCCATCAATGGGCAACTGCCCCGATCCGCTATGGACGCTTACATTAAAGACACTCCCTTGCCCTGCAATCGCCGTTTTGGTCAGACTGTTCCTCTGCACCACTGTCTCATCCAAAATGCCCATGGCCTACAGCTGTCACCTTGTCAGAACATTCATCTACCACCGCTGTCTCTTTTCCCATGCACGTGGCCTGTCCACGTGTCCAATTTTAATTTGTCTTCAATCGGTCGTGAAATCGTGACATGTCGCGATATCGCGACCAAACTGTCGCCTTGCCTTCGTCTGCAAATAACGTCGCGAAATCGCGACCAAAATGCCCCGTGATATCGCGATGTCGCGACATCGCGATGAAAATGCCTCCATGCCTTAGTCCGCAAATAACGTCGCGATGTCACGACGAAAAACCCCCTCCGTACCTTAGCTTCAAAAACGTCGCGACATCGCGACGTCGCGATATCACGACGAAAAACCCCCTCCGTGCCTTAGCTTCAAAAACGTCGCGACATCGCGACGTCGCGATATCGCGACGAAAAACCCCTCCGTGCCTTAGCTTCCAAAAACATCGCGACATCGCGACATCACGACGAAAAACCCCTCCATGCCTTAGCTCCCAAAAATGTCACGATATCGCGACGTCGCGATATCGCGACAAAACTTCCCTCTTGTATTACAAAACTTCTGCCTTGGGAAAGAAAGATTTAAACAAAATACAAAGTACTTAGAAAAAAATTTTGGAGGATGCAAGATTGCTCTATTCTCCGGATGCTCCTGCATCAGACACCCGGGGTAAATTAAGAAGTGATCCTCACTTCTGCTCGGTTAGGGGAAGACCCAGGCGGTCAACCTCTGTCTTTGACAACCAAGTTGCATCTTCTACAGGTCTGCCCTTCCACTTTATCAAATATTCAAAATACTGTTTGTTCCTGGTGCTTCTGCCTTCACGAGCATCTAATATTTCCTCGACCTCGTCTATGGTTGGAGTAGATGCTGGAATTTGCCATAACTCTGTACTTGGTGCCTCTGTACTATCTTCCTCATGGTATTCCACTAAATCTGAAATATTAAAAATAGGTGAAATGTCAAGCCAACTTGGCAATTCCACTTCATATGCATTGCCCGACTCCCGTTTTTCCAGTATTCTCGCATGGCCCAAACTTCTTCATCTTTAATTTGTTATAAGTCTTGGCAGGAAATATTTCCTTCCTGAGATGGACCATGACTTCATCTCCTACTTCGAACTCTTTGAACCGCCGCTTCTGGTCTGCTCTTGTCTTATATTGAGTATTCATTTTTATAATTTGTTTCCTTACTTCTTCATGCAGACTTTTCATATGTTTCGCAAATTCTTCTGCCTCGGCACTGCACTTTTCTCTCTTATCCAACTTTCTCAGTTCAGACACATTTCTCGGGTTGTTTCCATATATTATCTGGAATGGAGATTTATTTGTGCTCTTATTGACTGAATTGTTATATGCAAATTCCGCTTGCGGTAAAACTAAATCCCATCCCGTGGGTTTATCTGCTATCAAGCATCTCAATAAATTACCCAGGCTTCTATTTACCACCTCTGTCTGTCCATCAGTCTGTGGGTGGTATGCAGAACTGAATTTCAGATCTATCTTCAACTTCTTCCACAAAGTTCTCCAGAAATACCCAACAAATTTTGTATCTCTATCAGAAACAATGCTCTTCGGTAGACCGTGAAGTCGTACCACTTCCTTGAAAAATAACCCTGCAATGTGAACTGCATCACTTGTTTTTTGGCATGGAATAAAGTGTGCCATCTTGGAAAATCTATCAACTACTACAAATACAAAGTCATTTCCCCTCTGTGTTCTTGGCAATCCGAGGACGAAGTCCATGCTGACGTCCTCCCATGGCCGCTCAGGTACTGGTAACGGCTGATACAATCCCGTGTTCTGTCTTTCGCCCTTTGCCATCTGGCATATTCTACAACTCTGTACAAACTTTTTCACATCTTGCTCGTAGTTGCGGCCAATAGTAATTTTCACTCACCAGGGCAATTGTCTTATCCCGGCCAAAATGTCCAGCTAATCCTCCGCTGTGTTTTTCCTTGACTAAGTTTTCCCGCATGGAACTCCTTGGAATGCATAATTTACTTCCTCTGAACAACATTCCATCTTGGATTAGAAAATCCAACCATTTTGTCCTGTCCACAGTAACAGGTGTCAAGCAAGCCGTCCAGGCTTCTGCAAAATCCGGATCTTTAGGGTACAAACCCTTCAGTTCTTCAAATCCCACTACTTCCACTGTCATTTTAATCAGTAAATTCTGCCTTCTACTTAAGGCATCTGCAACTCTGTTTGATTTCTCGCTTCTATGCTTCAGCACAAAGGTATAACTTTGGAGAAACTCAACCCACTTCAAGTGTCTCTGATTCAGTTTTGTTTGGTTGTTGATATACTGTAAAGCTTGATGATCAGTAAATAGAACAAACTCCTTTGGCAATAAATAATGCCTCCACTTCTTTAGAGCCTGAACTATAGCATAAAATTCTTGGTCATAAACTGAATACTTTTTCCGAGCATCATTCAGCTTCTCACTAAAATAAGCAACAGGTCTGCCTTCCTGACTCAGTACAACCCCTATTGCACTGCCACTGGCATCACAGTCTACCTGAAATACTTTGTTAAAGTCTGGAAGTGCCAAAATAGGCTGTTCTATGACCTTTTTCTTTAATGCATCAAAGCTCCTTTCAGCCCCTAAGGTCCACTTGAATTCTTTCTTATCCCCTCTCATTGTCTCTATGAGGGGTGCACAAATGCTGCTGAAATTTTTAATGAATTTCCTGTAAAAGCTGGCTAGACCATGAAATGATCTTACCTCTGTTGTGCTTCTCGGGGTAGGCCATTCCATGATAGCTCTCACCTTCTCTGGGTCCATTTTTAGACCTTCTTCTGAGATTACAAATCCTAGGTATACTAACTCCTTCTTTACAAAATTACACTTTTTCAGATTTATTAATAACTGCTCCTCCCGCAGCTTCTCAAAAACCCTTCTGATATGCATCAGGTGTTCCTCCAGGGTTCTGCTAAATATTAATATGTCATCTAAATAGACAATGACAAATTTTCCTAAAAACTCCTTCAGTACCTCATTCATCAGCCGCATGAAGGTACTTGGTGCATTGGATAGCCCAAAGGGCATGACCAACCACTCATACAAGCCCTCTCTGGTCTTGAAGGCTGTCTTCCACTCATCTCCCTCTCTGATACGGATCCGATGGTAACCACTCTTGAGATCAATCTTGGTGAAGTACTTGGCTCCACTTAAATAGTCCATTATGTCATCCATTCTCGGCAATGGAAATCTGTATTTTATTGTGATCTTGTTGATGGCTCGCGAATCTGTACACATTCTCCACTCCCCATATTTCTTTGGCGCCAGCACTGCAGGTACTGCGCATGGACTCAAACTTTCCCGAATCAGTCCCTTCTCCAGCAACTCCTGGACCTGCCTGTTTAACTCCTCAGTTTCTACAGGCGTCATTCTGTGTGCAGCTTTATTCGGCAAGCTCGATCCTGGCACCAAATCTATATGGTGGCTGATTTTCCTTACTGGGGGTAAACCCTCCGGCACATTATCAAACACAATATCTAGAAATTCCTCCAACAGATCTAGGACTTCTGCTGGGGTATCCTTGCATTCTTTCTCCCTAACTCTAGGAATTATTGCATAACACAAATGTTCATGCTTCAAACCGTCCAAAAATTTTCTCCCTTCAACTAAACAGATTCTGGAGCTATTACACACCTTTTCATCCGCCTCCTTCACGGGCTTCAGCTTATGGCGCACGCCATTCTTCGTCAATGAGTAGGTGTTGGCACGGCCGTCATGCACTGCACTCCGATCGAACTGCCAGGGCCTTCCCAGCAATAGATGGCAAGCATCCATAGGCAGGATGTCGCACAAGACCTCATCACAATAATTCCCAATATTAAATTTAACGGAGCACTGCTCACTGACCAAAGCCCTATGGTCCTTCTGTAACCATGCGACCCGATATGGATGCGGGTGCTTCTTCCTCTCCAACTGTAACTTGGTAACCATTTCTTCTAAAACCAGGTTATCCGTGCTACCATTATCAATAATAATATTGCAAATCTTGCCCGCGCATTTACACCTTGTGCGGAATAAACTTCTTCTCTGATCTGTGTCCTTCTCCTCATTCAACAGGACTCTCCTTACGATCATTGCTTCCCCTCTCTCTCGCTTCTTCAGAATGTTCAGATCCAACATCTTCCTCTGCCATAGCAGCTCTGGCTGGACCCTCAGGCCTCTTGTTCATCCTTTCTCGGTGTTGTGGACACTCGAATGCTCGATGTCCTTCTTCACCATAGTGGAAACATGTCCCACGAAATACTCCTCTTCCAAACCCTCGTCCAGATCCACCCCATCCTCTTGGGTAGTTGTTCTGATCACGGGGCTGATAAATATCCTCTTCCCTTTGATCCTGGTTACTACTGGCTTCACCAGTCTTCTTCAGATCTTTGTATTTTTCTCCACTGGTTCTCCCACCAGTTCTTCCACCATGGCCCCTTCCTCTTTGCTTGCCTTCAAACCGCCTATTCAGTTTTTCTTCCACCTTTAAGGCAAACTGGTAAGCATCCTCAATGGTGCTTACCCGAACTAGGCTCAACTCTTCTTGGATACCGAGTCTCAACCCATTGATATAACGGGCTACCTTCTCTTTGTTTGCCTCTAAATGTCCAGTTCTAATAGAGATCTTGTAAAACTCCTCGGTGTATTCTTGGACAGTTTTGTTTGTCCTGTCTCAAACTCTGCATTTTCCTTAGCAGATCCAACTCGTAATCTGTCGAAATAAACTATCTTTTCAGCTTTTCCACCATTCTATCCCATCTTGTTATTCTTTCCTTCCCTCTTCTGTTCCTTTCCAGCTGTATTCCCCTCCACCAAATGCTGGCATGACCCTTCAACTTGGTCTTAGCAAATCTGACCCGATTAGGGTCTTCAACCTCCTCATATTCGAAATATTCTTCTAGGTCATTTATCCAGTCAATCACCTCTTCTGGATTTAGGTTTCTAGAATATGTAGAAACCTCCATTTTTGGTTGCTTTCCAATCTGAGAGATGGCTTTGTACAACCTGGCTTGTGCAGGATCCACAACCTCTTCTTCTTCCTCAGACTGGTCTTCTTCTTCATCAACTTCGTCTTCACTTCCCTCATCCCTTTCGGGCTCGTGCCTTCTACGTAGCTCTTCTTGTAGGGCTTGAACTTGCCTCTGCAAAGCTCGAAAGTCTTCTGTCGACACCACATTTCCTACTCCACCATGGTTTCTTCGTGGAGGCATCCTCTTTTTTTTTTTTTTTACAAATCCTTCCATAGATCCTGGTGTAACTGCCTCTCTTTCGACGATCTGTTACACGCTCAGGAGCTCCCGCTCTGATACCACTTGATGGCAAGCCGAGATTCACACAACAAAACTTGAAATTATTCTTCTGTAAATTGCTTAACACAGTCTTACAATACCGTTTCCAGGCATAGTTCTTTCCCCACTCAATCTCAAACTCGCCATCCCTTCCCTTACAATTTTCTGAGTTTTTATCGAGGTCTCGACCCTCTAGGCATTTAATGCCCCACCTGGTCGAATTCATGAAATTAAATATGAAAGTACGCTTCCCTCGTCAAGTTTTCAAATTTCCTTCCATCAATGGGCAACTGCCCCGATCCGCTATGGAAGCTTACATTAAAGACACCCCCTTGCCCTGCAATCGCCATTTTGGTCAGACTGTTCCTCTGCACCACTGTCTCATCCAAAATGCCCATGGCCTGCAGCTGTCACCTTGTCAGAACATTCATCTACCACCGTTGTCTCTTTTCCCGTGCGTGCGGCCTGTCCACGTGTCCAATTTTAATTTGTCTTCAACCGATCGCAAAATCGTGACATGTCGCGATATCGCGACCAAACTATCGCCTTGCCTTCGTCCGCAAATAACGTCACGATATCGCGACGTCGCGACATCGCGACGAAAATGCCTCCGTGCCTTAGTCCGCAAATAACGTCGCGATGTCACGACGAAAAACCCCCTCCGTACCTTAGCTTCAAAAATGTCGCGACATCGCGACGTCGCGATATCATGACGAAAAACCCCCTCCGTGCCTTAGCTTCAAAAACGTCACGACATCGCGACGTCACGATATCGCGATGAAAAACCCCTTCGTGCCTTAGCTTCAAAAACGTCGCGACATCATGACAAAAAATCCCTCCATGCCTTAGCTCCCAAAAACGTCGCGATATCGCGACGTCGCGATATCGCGACAAAACTTCCCTCTTGTATTACAAAACTTCTGCCTTGGGAAAGAAAGATTTAAACAAAATACAAAGTACTTAGAAAAAATTTTGGAGGATGCAAGATTGCTCTATTCTCCGGATGCTCCTGCATCACTAGAGCAAAGGAAATAGAGTTCTCCTATGGAGAGATATCCACAAACCAGATAAGAGGGGATAGAGTTATCCTATGGAGAGAGATCCAGAGTAAAGGATAAAGAGTTCTCCTATGGAGAGAGATCCAAAAACCAGAGTAGAGAGGATAGAGTTCTCCTGCAAAGAAAGATCCACAAACTAGAGCAAAGGGGATAGAATTCTCCTAAGGAGAGAGATCCATAAACCAGATAGAGGATAGAGTTCTCTAGTGGATAGAGATCCATGAACCTGAGTATTAGGGATTGAGATCTCATTTGGATAGAGGTCCATAAATATTGTAATAGGGAATTTATTCCCAAGAAATATGTTGAGAAAATTTATAAGAAATATTTTCTCCATGGACGTAACCCACATTGGGTAAACCACATTAAATTTGTGTCTCTCATGTGTGTATTTGTGAATTGTTTTGTTATTGCTATTGATATTGCAATTAATAACATTGGATAAATTGTTTGGGAAAAAAATTAAAAGTTTACCTTATACTGTTCACCCCGCTCTCAGTATAAGCTTATGTTCTTCAATTGGTATCAGAGTGGGTTCCTTTGGAAAAGTATAATAGCTTTAAGGAATATATTACAGGAACACATATGGCATATTAGAAATAATCTTCAACAAATAAGGTGCCATTGTTTGATGGGAACAATTATGTTTTCTAGAGTATGAGGATGAAGACTTATTTGATGACACAAGGATTTGATACATGGCAATCTGTTGAGGATGGGTTCACACCTATAGTTACTCCTCCCATAGATAAGGATGGTAAGCAATTACATGTGAATAATACCAAGGCTATGAATGGAATCTTAAGTGGATTACGTGAATCAGAATTTATGAAAGTTATAAAATGCAAATCAGGAAAAGAGATATGAGATAAATTCAAGCAAACATATGAAGGAGATAGCAAAGTCAAGTTGGCAAAACTGCAAACTCATAGGAAGAGGTTTAAATACTTGAATACAGAATATGTGGAAGACATTAATAAATACTTACTTCATGTTTATGAAGTTGTTAATACCATGTGTGGACTTGGATTCGAAATTGAGGACTCTAGTGTTGCTCAGAAAGTATTAAGATCACTCTCTATAAGATATGATGCAAAGATTTTAGGTATAGAAGAGATGAAGGAGATTGATAAGTTGACTATGGATGAGTTACATGGAATTTTCACATCTTATGAGATGAGAATAGAAAAATATCACAATTCTAAGAAAGAGGCAACTTTCAAAGCTTCAAAGAAGATAAAATATAAGAAACCAGAATCAAGTGATGAGTCAAGCAGTAATAAAGAAGCTAACTATGTGAGAAGATATAAGGACTCAAGAAAACACAAAGATATAAATACTATGAAATACTTTAATTATGGCGAATTTTATCACTATGCATCTAATTGTCCACAAGCTAGAAGTAGTAGCAGTGAAGAGAAATATGATTATAATAAAAAAGGAAGAAAGAAAATTCAGGCATGAAAAGAAAAATAGGTATGGTCAAGGTAAGCATGAAAAGAAGTACTTTCAAAGGCACAAGAAGAGTTTCTTTGTTAAAAATGCAAGCATTTATTCAAGCGACAGTGATGAAAGACTCTCAGATAGTGAATAAAAAGAGATTATATTTTTGGTAATAGAAGAGGAAGAAAACACTCCTATTGAAGATCATGTAGAAGATACTCCTATAATTGAAGACCTAGAGAAAGGTTCAAAAAAATAAGAATAAGGTATAATTGATCTAGAAGAATAACTTATTATTTGTCTTAGAGAGTTGAAAAGAGTTAGAAAGTAGAATTCAAGACTAAAGGCTCAAGTTCAAGAACATGAGAAAATAGAAGAAAAGCTTCTACAAGACCTCACAAACTCAAAATCTACGACAAGGAGATTTAAATAAGTCATGGTTGAAAATTTAGAGGTAAAAGAGTTAGAATGTGAAATATTAGAACATGAAGTGGTTTCTCTAAGGATGTAAGTGAAATAGTCTAAGGATAAGCTGCATAGGTTTTGGAAAAGTTCAAAATCTTTGGATAAAATTATCAATACACAAAGATCTTCATTTATCAAAACAAGAATTGGTTTTGAAGAAGGACAAGGAAAACAAGAAGGGTCAAGATAAAGCTCAAAAGAAAAGTAAGTTTTAGAGGAAGAGATTGAAGAAGAAACTAAGACCTATGCGGATAAGTTGAAGAATGGAAGCTTCACTAAGAAAGAAAACAATGCACAAATAAGAAACAAGGATCATCACAGAGAAGGCAAAGAAAGGACTAAGAGACCAGATGTTTTAATACAAGATGAATATTTATTCAAAGGGAATTATTTTTCATGTAATTATTTTAGTCATAAATCTATGCATTACAGGGTTCATGGAAATAAGGAGTATGGATTCACTAAGAGGAACTTCAACTCATTCAGAGATGAATATTTCTTTCAAGGTTATTGCTACTCATGTAATCTCTTTGGTCATAAAGTGATCCACTACAGGGTTCATGACAAAAATTATTATGGCTTCACCAAGAGGAGCTTCAATTCATTTGCACCTTCCAAGAACTACAACATCAAGTGTTACAATTGTAATAATCTTGGGCATAAGGCCAAGTGGTGTAGAATAGAGTTTTTAGAACTTCCAGAGTCAAGCAAGAATAGGGACACTCAAAAGGTTGAAAAATAAGGTTGAAAAAGAAAAAGAGCATTGTATGTTGGGAGTAGATTTACTCCCACCCCAAAATTAATCACCTCAAGGAGAGGAGGTGGGGAGGGGGTTGAGCTAAGAGTCTTATTTTTGTAGCCCCAAAGGAGTCCCTTTGCCATTGATGTCAAAGGGAGAGAGAATTGAGTAAGGGGGAGAGCATTCAATTAGGAGGAGCAGATTCTCAAGGGGAGCATATTTGGAATCTAGTGATTGTAAAAGAAAATTTTAGAAAGGGTTGCCATCAATGACAAAGGGAGAGATTGTTGGAAATATTGAGTACGTTGGTTGTCATTGATGTCAAAGGAAAGATAAATGAGAAATATCTTCAAAGTTGAAATATACAAGTGCAAGGAAAACATCTTCAAAGGGTACATGAGGCAATAATTGTTAAAGCAAAGGCATTCTCCATGGTTACATTTGCAAGTAAAAGAAAATGTTTAAATAGCTTTCCAGGGTGGTAAGAAAGAAGCCCAAAGGTTTAAAATGTAAATTATAATATTTAAATTTGTTAAGATTTAAAATATTATAATTAATTTAAAGGTTTTAGGCACCAAAATCATGGAGGGCATAATAATATTTGAAATATTCAAAAGTGTCAATGTCTCCTTTAAGTCTCCCAAGCATATATAAAAATGTGGATGAAATTCAATTTGAGAATCATGTTGGTGCTAATTTTTGTATGATTGATGCAAAATTTATGACGTCCTTCGTAATTCGATCATGGCCTCATGGGAAAAAAGATAAGGGACAATGCACGTTTTGAGGCAGATTTCATGAACAAGTAAGGGAGATAGCGAAGCAAGGTCTCATCTGGGCAGCTAGCCGAAATGGTAGGACCCCTAATGCTAAATTGTGGTAGAGAGTAGGTCTCGAGTTTGAGACACAACGAGGGTAGCTTGGCAAAGGTTTTTGGTTGAAAAGGTTTTTGCACTGTAGATCATAGACAATAAGGTGTGCGGATGGTTGGCATAGCGGCATCCCAAGTAGTGCCAAAACACGGGCACGAGCAGGTAGGAGGTGTTGAGGTTGATTCTCATCCGTGGTGATTTTGGTAAGCGCACAAAATTAATTTTTTGTCTAAGGTTAAATCATTAGGAGGCATAAGTCATGTTTGGTCATTGTGTGCACTATTTGACTTAGGGAGTCATAAGGGCAATAAATATTTTTATTTTTAAAAATTTTTAGAAGAAAATAAAAAATGGAAATTGCAATATTTTAAGGTATTATTTTTTATATGCAAAAGTGAGGAGTAATAAGGTGTAATTAGTGTTTTATTAATTTGTATTTGGTATTGTTGATATATTGTCTTGGCACTTTAGAAAGGAGAAATAAGGTGTAATTTAAGTCTATTGATATTTTGTATTTTGGCACACCTTAGAAAAGAGAAGTTTGAGGTTTTAGTCTTAAAATTCAAAGCTTTATATTTACAAGACTAAAGAGAAATTATAGAGTATATTTGAGCAAATATTTGAGGAAAGGTTTTGTGATTGTTTTGAAAAGAATATTGGCTAACCTCTTGAAGTGGAAAAAAGGAAATTTATTTTGAAACAGGTTTTGAGGGCACATATTCATCAAAGCAAATTAAGAGGTATGGTGATATCATTCCTTCTCTAAGGTGTTTGGTTGAGAAAAATATTTCTAAATTATAAGGTGGAGAAATAAGGATTACATATGTGAATTGTTGGAAATATTTGAGCTAGGATTTGTGAAACAAATCATGCATTATTGATTGGTGAAATTGGAAACACTTGTGTTAGGGTTTTTAAGAACAAATTGTGCATTCTTGTTGAAATTTTTAGTGAAGAATTTGGGCATTGATGTGAGTGAAATTGAATGTGAATGGGAAAGTGTTAGAGACCAAATTTGTGAAGAAATTTGTGCATTAGTGTGTTTGATCATTGAGAGTAAATTTCACAAAGAATATAAACCAGTTTTGTGAAGCAAAGTTATACACTAGTTTGATTTGATTTGAAAGTTATTTGCAAGAAGTAGAGATTGGATTGTATGAATGCAAGATTTGTGAATTTGAAGAACATATTGGGTATTTGATAGTACATATCATTCTCTATATGTTCAAGAGGTTAAACAAATTCTAGGTAGAATATGTCTGAACTACCTAGTTGAAGAAAGAATTTCTAAAAGAGATATAAGAATTGTTTGTATACAATATTTGGGAATATTTGAGCAGGTTCTATGAGCAACATTGAGATAGATTTGAAGCAGGTTTAAGGTAAATTTGAGTAAGTCTTGTGAGAAGACTTGAAGCAGGTTTGAGGTAGATTTGAGAAAGTCTTGTGAGAAGACTTGAAGCAAGTTTGAGGTAGAATTGAGCAAGTCTTATGAGAAGACTTGGGATAGAGTTGAGAACATATTTGTGAGAAGACTTGAAGCAAATTTGGGTAGAGATAGAGAGCAAGTTTGAGGTATATTTGTGCATGTAATGTGTGCATATTTGGACAGATTTATGAGTAAATTTGGAGCAGATTTGTGCTAGCCTTGTAACAAGGTTTGGTGTAGATTTGAGGTAGAATTTGTGAGCAGAGTTGGAGCAGATTTGTGCTAGCTTTGTGACGAGGTTTGGTACAGATTTGAGATAGAGTTGAAAGCAGGCTTTGGAGCATACAAAAGCAGAGGGGATAGAATTATCCTATGGAGAGAGATCCAAAAACCAAAGTAAAGGGGATAGAGTTCTCCTATGGAGAGAGATCCACAAACCAGAGCAAAGGGGATAGAGTTATCTTGTGGAGAGAGATCCACAAACCAAATTAGAGGGAATAGAGTTCTCCTGTGGAGAGAGATCCAGAGCAAAGGATAAAGAGTTATCTTGTGGAGATATATCTACAAACTAGAGCAGAGGGGATAGAGTTCTCACGTGGATAGAGATCCACAAACAAGAGCAAAGGGGATAGAGTTCTCCTATGGAGAGAGATCCACAAACCAGAGAGAGGATAGATTTATCTAGTGGATAGAGATCCATGAACATGAGTATTGGGGATTGAGATATTCTTTGGACAGAGGTCCATAAACATTATAGTAGGGAATTGATTCCCAAGAAATTTGTTGAGAAAATTTATAAGAAATATTTTCTTTATGGACATAAGCCATATTGGGTGAACCACGTAAAATATGTATCTCATGTGTGTGATGATTTGTACATTGTTTTGTTATTGCTATTTATATTGAAATTGATAACATTGGATAAATTTTTTGGTAAGGAAAAGTAAAAGTTTATATCATATTGTTCACCCCTTCCTCTCAATATAAGCTTGTGTTCTTCAAAATGAACACCCAATACCCTTGTATTATCTTCACATGGAAGCCAAGATCAAGAAGTAGTTACGTTCAGGTAGTTGAGAAGATGCATCCAAAAACATCAATCTCCCAGCCATCCAAGAAGTTGTTAGGCACAATGGATTTCACTCAACTTTGGAGCCCAAGTTGGTTATAGAGTTAGCTGCTATAAACCAGTGTAACTAGGGGCAAGTAGCCCTTAGTCATTGTTGACAAGCATGACTAGTTCCTAGCCACTTTGATCATTGGTTGTTGTGATTGTAGCTATTGTTGACATCAGTTGTTGGAGTTGCACAGGACTACGCCACCCTAAATGAGTGGTTAGAACCATGTTTGGGTCTTGGAAAGGTCTAAGATTAGTCATATGGTCTACAAAGGTGTCCATATGAGTAGCCTCCTAAACATGACATATTTTATGTATCTATAGATTCCCTTTTTGAGATGCATTATGGGAAAACACAAAATTGAGCAAAAATAGATAATCTAAAGACATATTATAGGTTAATTAGTTTTCATTGATCTGGTCAATGTTAGATGCCCCAATCATGAGAAGGACATGCATCTCAAAATCATTGCTTCCAACATTATGAAAGGCTTAAATGTTGTAAAACATAGGCATATCCAGGTATAATTAGGTAGAATTGGAGCTACAATAGGTCCGATAAATAGATCGCTAGAAGTTTTAAATTAGCATATTTGCTTTTACCCCAACAAAAGAGTGAGCTTGTGATAGTTTTTAGCAATGATTCATAAGATGAATGCAATTCACATGATTAAGTGTTTAATTATTGATTTTGATTATGAATTATTTGAGTATGACTACCCCCTCAAGCGAAGAGTCGATGAGGAAAATGACAAGTGATAAAAGTGGTGATTCGCTTGACCAAGATGACTGATTTGGATAGTTCAAGATGATTTCTTTTTTTAGAAGGTAGGTCTGATTACAACTATGATTTCAAACATTAGTAGTAATTGTACATCTCTATCCCATGGAGTAGTTTGACTACAATGTCCTTCTTAGAGAATCAGGATGATAGCAATTCAATTTAGAATGTGATGAATCATTATGGTCGATGATTTTATTAAATTACATAGAGGAAATAAAATGAGTACCTCATTCTTGTGGAGCAGTATAGTTGCAATGGCCTTCTTGGAGATTGAAGTGAAGACATTTTGATTCATCGATGAATAAATTTTTTTGGTAGGTAAAATTGATTAAGTGTGGGGTTTAAATGGGCCCCAAACCCAAGTACATAAATTGGTAGCTAAACCAATAGCATAATATGACACATGCCTACATATTGGCCAGCAAAAACCTAAAGAAAAAGGTCCAAACAACAATAGAGAAGGTTGGATGGATGCCTGACATCAGAAAAACAAAAATGCAGTCCGAGCAATACCCATGTAGGGGTTGCTTAAGAGAAGTAACTATCTAAAAAACCTATAAAGGAGCTATGACAAAAACTTGCACAGGGAAAGCTCGCAAAAGATCCATAAAAACTATAATAGACACCGGGGGCCAGGGCGTAGGTAATGACTCATGATCAACAACAACACCCTTCCACTTGAAAATATTCAAATGATTTGGGAAACCCTGGAGCTCAAGTTCCCAATTATGATGATATCTTCACACCGCTCACCCTTTCATCAGTAGTTCTATCACCTCAACCATCAGCTTAATAGTAACTCTAAAATGGAGGTTACGCACAACAACATAACCATTATTCCATGAAATGACAAAGGCTTCAGTGATATCTTGCTCAACCCCTTTGAACTTTCTTAGAAATAGAATGAGACCATGAGCTTCCAGAAAGGTGTGAGATAGGGGATCAAGCTAAAGGGTAGATGGCTCAAGCAGGGCCATATTGGCAAGACTGAGGAGAAAGGAAGACCACAGAAGCTTCTTACTACCTAGGACACACAACGATGAACAAAACCAGATGAAAATGGACTGACACAGACCAAGGATGTAAATATAGAATTTTTTGGTACAATAGATGCCCTTTTTGGAAGCTGAGTTGGTGTGATTGGCAGACCACATAATAATTCTCCATAGGGAACCAACACTAGAAAAAATAGACATGGCATAGGACAAACTTCACACATGATAGGGCTAGGATAGGATTGGGAGTGCCAAATGACTGAAATAATGAATCTCAAAATTCATAAGACATAAAATTAAGCATCTCAAGACTTGACACATATTGATATTGTTTGATAACATCCAATTGCATAGCCTAGACCTACTCAGGGACTTGACATGCTTGGAGAAGACAACCACGAGGTAAACCCACTAACAGGGCCTATCTTGGGATATTGCATACTTCACAGAAGGGAAATGGGAGAACCAAATGCCAGCACTGATAGCAAGGTAGAGAGTCACGCTAATCAGAAAACTTTCACCATAAGAATTGGAACCAAAGAAACACATCATGCTGAAAAGGGTAGAGTCAGCATTGGAGAAGCTGACCCGCCAAAACCTGTGACCACAAATTTCAAACCAAATCATTATTAGTAGCATTTAAAACTTCTTGGGGAAATATTTCTTTCCAAATGGATAGATATTTATGGGTAACTCCCCAATTGGCAAGAATATTTGCAGGTCTGTTAGCTTTGCGGTACACATGGTTGATAGAGATATCATTGAAATTTTGGGACAACTTCTTAGCTTCCTAAACAATAGTTCTAACATTCCAATAGGACACCCTATTGTTTTTAAGAGCATTTATAATGTTCAAATAATCTCCCTCAATAAAAAGGTTGCCTTTATAATCCTTGAGAAGATCTAGCCCTCTCCACAGTGCATGACCTTCAAAAAAATGATTTGTTTGGCACCCTAGATACTTAGCATAAGCCATAATAACTTGACCACTACTATCTCTGACTAGGCCACCTGCACCAACATCCCCTGGGTTTCCTTTGGAGGCACCATAAAAATTAAGTTTCAGCCACTCACTTGGGGGAGGAATCCAATGGGCACCCACTCTGGGATGGGGGGCTGGTAAACTAGAATTGGAGTTGTAGGGAATATTTAAAGAAGAGAACAAAATAGACTCCAATATAGAATCAGGTGGTTTGGGACAAGGGAAGAGCTGGGAATTCTTGATAGCAAAGGCAATAGCTTTTTTGGCTACAAATATGGGATCCTTAGAGGAGGAAGAGAAAACCCTACTATTTCTTTCAAGCCATAATTGCCATAAGATATGATGAAGGCTCACTTTCCATAAAGAAGATAATATGAGATTTTTGAATGGAGTAGGCCATTGGGTGAAAAGGTGACTCAACGAATTAGGAGGAACCCAAGAGATATGAAAAGTGGACATAAGGTGATCCAAAGCTATCTTGGAGAAAGGGCACTCCAGAAGGAGGTGATTGGCAGATTCCTAGGCATTCATGCACAAATAACATCTATTGGGGATAGACATACCCATTTTCATAATGTTATCAATCATTAGAATATTATTTTGAATGGCCAACCAACTAAAATGAGCAAATTTTAGAATGAGGTATTTAATCCACACTCGATCATAAGGGATATGGACCACTTGATAATAAATAGTCATATCATGAGTAGATTTAACAATGAACAACCTAGAATCAATTTCTTTCCAAAAAGGAGAGTCAGGGGAATTACCAGTGGGGATGACTATTGCATTTAGGATGGTTTTGAGAACTTCTGAGGCAACAGATATTTGACCATTAGCACATGGAATATGAAAATATTTCCAACACTTGGAATCCGATGAAATGTCAATGAAATATTCAACCTTGCTACCAATTAAAGTGTCCAGGAAAGGTTGTAAGACAACAATTTTATTGTTCTCTAAAAGTGATTGATTAGAAATCCACCTATCAGTACAGAAATTAATTTTGCTCCTTGTGCCTAGTTACCACCTTATCCCCTTCTGAATAAGAGATCTGGTTTGGATAATTGATTTCCAGAAAGTGGACCCATATTTGGGAATATCATCATCTAGGAAACAATGGTTTTGAAGATATTTTCTATTGATAATTGAGACCCATTCAAGGTTGTTGTTGGTGAAAACCTTCCATGCTTGCTTGGCTAACAAGGTTGTGTTCATATTAAAAACTCTTCGGAGCCCCAATCCCCCATAAATTTTTGGGGAGCACACCTTGTCCCAACTGACTAGATGAAATATTTTCCTATCCTTGACACCTACCCACAAAAATATCTTCTAGATTTGCTCAATTTTCATGCAGATAGCAGTAGGAACTTTGAATATGGACATGAAATAAACATGAACACTTTGGAGACAAGCCATTGTTAGGGTGGCTTTGGATGCTTGAGAGAGGAGGGTCCCTTTCCAACCTGCAAGTTTTTTGTTAATCCTCTCAATAACATTACTCCACATGGATTCCTTCGAAGCACTGGTGAAAAGAGGGAGGCCCAAATATTGAGTAGGTAACTAAGATATAACACATTGAAAAATGCATGCAATATTTGCTTGTCTCTCTTGGGGAGTGTTGATGAAATAGATTTTTCTTTTAATATAATTTATTTTCTAACCTATAGCCTCCTCATAAGTATCAAGAATACTCTTAATGGCTTTTGCTTCCCACACAGAAGCATGAGTAGCAATGATGGTATCATCAACAAACTACTGGTGAGATAGGGCTCTTAAATTGGATGCAACCTTAATGCCTAAAATTATGCCATTGGAGCAAGTATTTTTGAGTGCTCTACCCAAGGATTTAGAAAGAATGATAAAAAGGATGGGGGAGAGAGGATATCCCTATCTGAGGCCCCTATTACTAGGGAAAAACCCTACTGTAGATCCATTTACCAGGACTGAAAACCAAGGATTAGAGATGCAATTGTGAACAAGATCAACCCATTCCCTATGAAATCCAAATTTGAGAAGGACAAAAATTAGGAAATCTCTGTTAACTCTGTCAAATGCCTTATTCATATCAATTTTGAAAAACATGGTAGCTTTTTTGTTAAGGCTGGCAGAATGAAGGACTTCATATAACGTGATAACACCATCAGTAATATTTCTTCCTTTGATAGAGCTACCTTGACAAGGGTCTATGATCTGAGGAAGGATATCCTTGAGTATTGTAGCCATGGATTTAGTGAGATTTTTGTAAAGAACATTGGAGAGACTAATGGGTCTAAAATTTGACATAGATTTACAAACAGACCCTTTGGGAACCAAGGCAATGAAAGTGGAGTTGATACTTCTGGGTATAGATTTAGTTTGCTAAAGTTCAATTATGGCATTACAAATATCAGGCCCAATGATGTCCCAAAATTTTTGGTAGAATCGAGGGGAAAACCCATCAGGGCCTAGGGTTTTATTAGGGTGCATAAAAAAAGGGCCTCTTTAATTTCATCAAGGGTGAGGGGTTTGATAAGAGTTAAATTCATATATGAAGTGACCAGGCTGGGAATATGGTGGAGCAATTGTCTACCATCTTGGGTAGTATTTTTGGGGTTGGCTCCCAAAATGCCTTCAAAGAAATATGAAGCTTCATTTTGGATCTCAAAAATATCCTTGATGACGGTGCCATCACTTTTGGTTAATTCTTTAATTTTGTTCAAACTTTGGTGCCTAAGGGTAGTGGCATGAAAGAATTTTATGTTAGAGTCCCCCTATTTGAGCCAAAGGGCCCTTGATTTTTGCCTCCAGAAAGTCTCCTCTTTAGCCAATACATTATGATAGTCTGCAAGAACCTGTCTCTCTTCATTTTTGAGTTGTTCATTGAGTTGCCCATTCTAAATTTGGAGTTCAATAATTTTTAGCTTTTGCAAAATATTCTCCTTATTTTCAAATATGTTACTAAAAATTTATTTGTTCCAGACTCGAATATTTTCTTTGACACACTTAAGTTTTTGAGAAACCCTAAAAATAAAGGATCCAACCCCCAAACTACTACCCAAGCTGGTAGAAAATTGCTCCACCAGTCAACAATTTGCATTTGTAAATCTGGGTGTTGAGTCCACATAACTTCAAATTTGAAGAGGATTTTGAAACAAGGATCTTTATCGGCTTCAAACAGTAAAGGACAATGATCAGATCCAACTCTGGGAAGACATATAAGAGTACCATCACCCATCAACGGTATAGATTCTTGAGATTAAAAAACCTATCAAGTTTAACTTGAATGTGTTGATCCCAAATTCTCTTATTTCTCTAGGTGTATTTTTCCCCTTTAGTTTTAATATCCATTAGCTCATAATCAGTGACAAAGTTATGAAAATCCTCAATGCTTTTGGAGGGCATCAGGTTCCCTCCTTGCTTGTTAGAAGGAAAAAGGAGAGAGTTGAAATCTCCAGCAATAATCCACGAAAGGTTTAATAAAGCACTTCTCATATGACTCAAAGTATCCCATAGGCCCCTACGAATGAGAGGATTGTTAGGGGTATAGATATTGGATGAAAACCAAGAGAAATTATTGATTTTACATAATAACATCATATTTAGGACCTTTTCATAAGAGGAAATTATTATGTCTTCTAACTTGTTTGAGTCCCAAATATAGAGAAGTCCCCCAAACATACCTTGAGCGGGGTAAAAATAAAACTCACCATTTTTCTAGATAGAATTTATGATTTTCTAGATTTTATTTTGGTCAATATTTTTTCTTGTAGAACTATGATAGTGGGTCTATGTTATTTCCTCTGAGTGAAAACAAGCCTTTTCTTGACAACACTATTGAGGCCTCTCACATTCCATGAGAGGATCCCCATTTAGAATTTTTGGAAAGTTTTTGACCTCCCTTAGAATGCTACAATTGAGGTTTGGGTCTTTTTGAATCATCCTTCTCCTGTCCGAGAAGATCTTGGAATAGGGTTTTATGGGTACCATTTGCAATATCATTTTCTATTTTCTTTTTCTTCTGATCATTTATAGAGGGTCTTCACTTTTTTTTCTTTTCACTGTCGATGTCAACAAAATCTTCTTGAGACTTCTAGTGTTAATGGGGCTGAAATCATATTTATCTTCTTTATCCACTTTGTCTGAGATGGGACTACCAATTTATATATGTCCCTCAGGGGTGGATGGAGGTTTTGAGATAGTATTGGAGGGCCTAGATCTGATTGGGTATTGAGGATCATCTTGGTCAAAAACTAGGGTTTCGACTAGATGTGAGGTAATGTCGTCCTCACCAAGTTTAGGCACATGAAAAGTAGTTCCTTTTAAAATATCAAAATGATTTTGGAAGGTAAAAATGGAATAATGAATAATTTGGTTCAAATGGCCTTATGGTAATTTACTCATCTTGCTGGATTGCATGGAGTGCAAGTCGCTACAACCACCAAGTGTATAGGGTAAATAACTGGATACGAGGCATATTTGAAATTTTGTTGTTATTTGATTTTTTTTTGATTTTATGATTTTTGAAAATTATGGACTAGTAGATATGCTTAAATATCCATTTTGAAGCTCCCTACGGTGAGCAATTGAGGGCATTTATTATTGTTTCTTAGTCGTTGTCAAAGTTGACGATAGGAAAACTACAAATTTCATAGCCACTTTCAACGTCAATGGTTGGGGTTGCCCTAATCTGTGCTCGCTATCAAAGTGAGCGGCTGCTAAAAATGCAAAATATAAATAGGAAAATTAGGGTTTTGCAAATTCATTATTTCCAGCTGGCAGTTGAGGAATAGTGAGCTCTAAGGTAGGAGAAGTATAATTTGATATGGAACACTGCCAAAACCGACCGAGACCTTGATGGTCGATCAGCCAGAAGCATCCACGAGTGGAGGAACCGGAGCTCCTAAGGTACCTCTCCATCTCATTCTCATGATTTATGCAATAAAATGAACCTCATTAAGTAATGGGTTAAATGAACCACACTAAACTATCGGTAATTAACCTCACCCCTTAGTTAGGTTTAGCTTAGGTTAGCTTAGGTGGGTTTAGAGGGGGTTAAATTTTTAATTTTTGGGCATGATTTGGCAGGAAATGACCTCACATGGGATCAATCCCATAGTCACTATCAGGGTGTACGATTCCCAATTTAGCAATTGAGGGCTATCGTCACTATGGATGACTAGGTTCAAACTCTAATGGTCAAAAATTTGACCATTGGTGGTAGCCGCTGATGACGTCGATGACGGTTTTGGTAGTTGCTATCGACGTGAGCACTTGGGAACCTTAGGAATTTTTTTAAAATTTTTTCTTGATTTTTTTGAAGTGATTGGATGATTGATTATGCTTTTGAATTATTCTTTATTGAACCCTAGACTCTGACAGTTTGAGGGTGAGAGTCCAATTTGATTCTCGAGTTTCTACCCCATTTAGATGATGCAAACTAGGAGTGGTTTGGGGTGATTGGCCTCAACTATATTGTTCGATTACTAATAGTTATGTCGGATCAAGCCTACCTCACAACCCTAGCCCATCGATGGGATAGTAGGACTAATACTTTCCATCTCTCGACTGGAGATATGATGGTGATATTGGAGGATGTCTACCATATCTTTAGGATCCCGATTGATGGTCGGGCTATTGTCTCTTCATCGACTACAGCTAGGGATGCAATTTTTGCTCAGGTATTTTGGGATAGAGCAACTGCAGCATTGGGTGATATTGAGCATGGTGGGGTACTTGTTGAGTGTTGGTATAGGGTGGATGTCTTCTCTCACCACTAGGTAGTTTTGATGCACATTATCTGTAATGTGCTACTGCCAGATACTTCAGGCATGAGGTTCCCTTGGAACCTCCTAGACATGGCATAGGACCTCCTAGAGTGCACCACACAATAGTCCTTGATTATGGCATGGGGGAGTGCACTACTGGTCCATCTCTACGATGAGCTATAATGACTTATGCGATGAGGGGGCAATAGTGGGGAGTGAGTGGGATGCAACCTACTACTCCAGATATAGGGGTGGGAGCACATCTAGATAGATAGACCTGGTGGATTACCTCTAGGTATAGCGACACTAGAAGTAGATGATTAGTGTTATGCTACACGATGGCCACAAGAGGTCGAGACACATTGGAGTCGATCTCATGTTGAGGATTTGGAGCATTCTATGAGGTCACCAATAGGATTGTAGGCCAACCTAGTTATATGAAGACCTTATTTATATTGTCCTGCATGGGAGGAGGTAGACATGTATCTATCTCAAGTTAGACATAATATATGGGTCATTGGGAACCACAAGAGGGTGAGGGAGTTCTTTCACTACTCACGAGTGACTAGGAAATTTGGGATCACGCAGGATGCACCTAAGGAGCTAGTCTTCTATTGTTGCCAATAGGTAGAGATGCAATTCCCATTGCTCTATATCATACCATTGATAGAAGAGGTAGATCCTACGATAGATGATATAGGTGTAGTAGATCCTAGGACTATTGTAGAGTATGACACTTGGTGGACCACTCAGTTATGGTAGGGTGGTAGTAGCCTAGGTAGATCTAGGGATGAGGTGGTAGTAGAGGGTGGCGATGATGATCCTCATGGGTGACGAGTGCATCGTAGGATAGAGGATGAGTGGGGATAGGCTATAGGGTAGATGGAGGATCCTCATGATGAGGAGGGTGAGGAGGATGCCCTAGATGATGAGGTATCCCAGCTACAAGCTCATGTACATAGCCTACAAGCACAACTACAGATGGCTCAGAGATAGATTATGGAGTGAGATACATCTCTCGCTACAGTGTAGAGTTAGTTGAGTGTAGGGCAATGATAGTGGTGGGGGTCTAGTAGAGGAGAGGACCACTCTATAGGCTCAGGTAGATTCAACTTAGACCATGATAGGTCAGGTTACGATAGAGAGGGATCTCCTACGATCATAACTGGTGATGAGGCATGCATTGATAAATATTGGGCCTACTAAGAGGGATGCTCTTAGGACATAGCTATGGTTTACCCCTATTTCTAAAGCTACTCCAGTTACTCGTATTTCTTAGGGATCGATAGGCTCAGGCGAGGATATAGAGATCAGGAGGCTATAGGATCTCTTAGTAGATGATGTGAGGTGATAGGCCTTAGATGTGTCTCACATAGATCTCCTAAATGCTGAGTTCAGGATACGTGGTGGAATTATGCTTGCTAAATACATGACAAGAGGGGGATCTTAGTGGAGCAGGAGGAGTGAGTCTGGGTAGTCTTCAATGCTGCCCAATCACAAATCTAGTGCATGATCTGAGAGATCAGTAGATGGTAGCTTCAGAGAGCCATGCCAGGATAGAACTGAGAGTGGATGTGACTCGGGGAGCTATAGGCCTTGTTTGATAGACATGATGTCTTATATTATTTTTGAGTGTAAGGTTTGAGGACCTACACATTTGTAGCCTACGGGTAGTTTTGTACCTCATGTACTTTTGACATATACATATATATGATACTTTATTTATGGCTCATTATGTGTTATATCTTTGCTTTATTGTTCATGTGATGTAGTTATGGATGCAATGCTTATATGATGATGTGATTATGCTATATGTATGCAATGTATTGATGACATGCACTAGCTAGATGATAGATGTATGATTAGATGTTATGATCTAGATGTGTAGATGCACTATTATGTATGCTTATATGGATGCAATGGTGAATGTTAAATGCATGTTTAATTTATTTCCATTGTTTATGCATTTAATCTATGTTGATATGATATGGTAGATGATATGTAATGTAATGCATTAATTACATGAGGATGATCTAATGTAAATGAACCTGTATGCTTTAATCACTTAAAACATAAGGAATGCATCTAATATGTGTTTAACAAACTAATGGATGACACCACAGAATGTATGAAAATCATGAATGAAAATGGTAACTCTTATCATAAGAATTAATCATTTAAGCATCCATATGTGAGATGAGATGATGTGAGATGTATGGGTTTTCCCTATAAGCTTCTGTAAATTAAAATATATGCACAAAATAGTCAGTGGTCATCTAAATATCATTGTTGATATCCATCCAGTATCTATCCTATTTTATGAACACCCCTTAATAAACAAAATCTCATAAGGAAAATGGTGATTGATTGATGAGATGATTTGTTGCTATAGGGGAATTTTTGAGGTTTTCCATGAGACTCAAACACCCTAGTTGATTAATCAAAATATGTATAATGACTACACAAGACTTCTGAAATATAAAATTTTGTTAAGAAGACCAAGATATTCATTATCCTTATGTGTGCAAATGAATATATTAGATGAAGCATAAGACTACCTCATTGCTAGATGGGATTCATTCAACCCATTGTTGTAATGAGGATCACCATATGTTCATCATGATCCTAGGTTTGGATGCAGTTGGATTAGACTACTAGGTAAATACAAGCCACCTAAAGCTAGCTCATATGTAAATTGCTTAGAACTACCCCATTGCTAAGTGGGATTCATTCAACCCATTGTTGTAATGGGGATCACTCAATGGCTTTCGAATACTGACCATTCTAGGGATTCAAGCTCTTCACCCCCTTCTTTTATTTTCATTTATTGGGATACTTGCTCATGCTTAGTGATGAAAATCACTATTTATTTTACATTTTGTTTTCTTTTGAGCAAGGGATTTTCTTAGTGATGAAAATCATTATTTATTTTTCTTTGCTTTGTTTTGGGAATTTTCTTATTTTGTATGAAAGCAAGGGATTTCTTTGGGTAGGGGGGAGCTTGTCCTTTTGCCAATAATCAGCATTCTAGACCATGCGCATGATAGGATGAGTAAGGAAAAACTTTCGCTTAAGGTGACTAGGACCACTTTGTAATGTCATCCTTCCTTGTTCAAACTAGGATTGTTAATGTTTAAAATGTGATAGGATTTTGATATATGCTAGGTACTATCAAAACTAGACCTCATATTTGAAAGTCAAGATAGCTTTCTACAAAATCTGAAAATATCACTAGGTATGGTTGAATGACCGAAAACCCTAGTATATTCCTTATAGCAACTGAATGGGTTGTGTTGAAAAACACAATTACTCATAGGGGATGATGAATGATGATGATTTAAAGATGCATGATTAGCATACAAACATGGTGTCATTTGTAAGATTGTAAACACAACCTATCCTAATGCGAATGCAATGGATGAAAATGCCTAATGCAATGCAATTAATTGAATGCATATGTAAAATGTAATATGCAAATGTTTTTTTGTGTTTTTGATGTTTTGAATTGTTTTTGAATTTTTGACTTTTCAATTGTTTTTTTATGATTTTATGATTTTTTTTTGATTTTGATTATTAGGGGGAAGGTACGCTACCTTAGGTACCCCTAGTGTGTGTGCCACTCAATGAAAGTGAGGAAGGTGCGATACCTTTATAGTTCTCACTTTGCTTCATTGATCTTGATGTGGATGGTGGGGAAGGTGTGTTACCTTGAGGACCCCCATTGTGCATGTCATTCACTATAATGTAATCGACTTGCTTAGGAAGAGTGATAGAAATCAACTCTCCCTATTGGGGTATGGACCTTTGTGAAGTGTTATTGTTCTGATGGGATAAAATGAGCGAACCATCTATGTGGAGCTCATTGCATTCTACCATCTCTTCGACCACATTCTTGAATGAATAGCAGCCATGGATGTCATGCCCATGTATACGATGATAGATACAATAAAAGGCTTTCATCTTGTGACCTAGGTTTAGGTGTTCTAGGTTTGACCTCTGGTAATGTGAGTGCATTCACCTCGTATAACTTCTGAAATAGGGTCGTAGTAGTCATTGAAAATGTGACTACTCAATGAGGTGGCTTGTTAGGCTTACGAGGATGCGGCTGACCTTGGGGTCATAAATGGGATGATGTGGCCTGCATTGTGGTAGGCTGAGGTACTATGGGTGAACTATCTATGGGTAAAGCCTTACTGTCAATAAGGTCTTGAACCACGTTTTTGAATCCATAATAATTGTGAATGTTATGGCCCTTTATTCGATGATAAAGGCAAAAGTGATCCTCCCTATAACCTTTAGGTTTAGCTCTATCTGGGTCTAAAGGGTTTATGTCAGGTAAGGTGATGACCTTAGCTTCTTGCAGCTTCTAAAAAATGACTGACATAGACTCGTTTAATGGAGTCCAAATACGTTGTTGGTGTTTTGAGCGTGTAGCATGCACTAGCTTAGTTTGATGAAAGGGTTGAGCCATAGGTATCTCAATTGTTTGCTTAGGGGGCTCTTCTTGCTTTTTTGATGCAAGGGATGGATTACTAACTATGCTTATTTATCGATTAACAAACTGAAGTTGATTCCTTTCAAGCATGTTGTATATCATGGCTCTAAAATTGCAACATGAGTGAATGTCATGTCCATTTTATCTATGATATAAATAATACTCCTCCTCATATCCTTGGGGTTTTGGATGATTCGGATCTAAAGGTTGAACCTCAGGCAAGGTGATGGTGTTTGTGGCACATAATCGATTGAAAATCGATATCGTAGGCTCGGGTAATGGTGGATATGTGCGAGGTTGTTGGCATGGTTGACTTGGTGCTTGCTCTTATTGAGGCTTTTCCTGTGGTTGCATAGGAGGTGATTCAGCCTTGGATGTGGGTTGCTTTTGTAGTTCTTGGCTCTCAAGCTGGTACATGATAAATTGCAATACCTCATTTTGTTGCTCCATATGCACCTCTATATTATTTAGGTGATCTTGTATGTATTGCAAGACTGATAAGGCTCTCATGTGTATTGCTAGTGATGGGTTTGTATCACTATCATCAATTGAAGGAGGTGAAAGAGTGGGTGTCAAAGAACCCTTAGGTAAATGCAAATCACCAGTCTCCTTCATTTGAGATGATGTGGATGCTTCTTGATGATCCACTTTGATAGTGGCATCCACATGCTCATGTTTGTGACTCAGTTCATATTTTTGTTTCACTTTATAGTGTTGAACTATGCCAGCTTGAGTACCCCCAGTTTGATATGGGGGAGATACCTGTTCTTGCTCTTTTGAAGGTGCTACAAGAAATGAGTTAGGTGTAACTAATTTCAAAGGCGGTAGCACTTCTGATGTGGTAACACTATTTGATGGTATTACCCATTGTTCTTATTGCTTTAGAGAAACTTGGTTCTCTATTTTGATGTTAACCATTCCCACAAACTTGTGAGAAGGTGTTTTGACTTTTAGACAAGTTGTGGATGGATCATCAACTTGTCGAGGTGATTCTATCTCAGTTATGTCAACTAAGGTTTTCTTTTCCTCATCAGGTAAGGTGATACTATGAATTTTGTTGATGGGAGTAGGTAGCGATTGCTTGATGCACGCTCTGTTTGAATGTTTCTTTGTTTCATCTGAATGAATGTTCTGAGACTCGCATGTTGTAGGAGGCTCATGTGGTTCATCAATATTTTTATAATACTTAAAAGGATCGGGATCATTGTGAACCACGTATACTTACCCTTGGTGCATGAATTTAAGGTATTGATGGACAATGGATGGCACACATTCCATGTCCCTCATCCAAGGTCTACCTAATAATATGTTGTACTACCTCTCACCTTCTAAGATGTGACACAATGTAGGTATGGTCTTTATCCCAACCTAGATAGGTAGGATTATTGTACTAACTATAGGGGAAGTGGCATCATTAAAGGCTCTTAATGTGAATGTTGAGTCTTTAATGTGTGAAGGTGGTAGATTCAGATGTTTCAAAGCCATAATAGTGATGATGTTGATGGATGAACCAATGTCAATCATAACTCACTTGTATGGGATCTGATTGATGCTTGCTATGATATACAGAGGTAGATCAGGTTCATCTCTAGGGATTTGCTTAATCTCCTACTTGTGAAAGGTAATCATAGGATCCTTATATGATTGAATTAAATTCAATGTTTGTAAGGATTGTGACACATGATCAACTTTGTTCAGAATTTTTGATGATATGGACTGATCAAGGTATTTCTTGTGCCCCATTGTGATGTTTATCATGCCTATAAAACCCTCATTGGGTGGGGCAATGTCTACCTCATTCATGTGCTCAACTTGCTCATTTTGGACCTCATGCTTGGGTAGAGGGCCTTTGAATATGTTAGTGTTTTGATTATCGATAGCCAAGGGGCTATCTATTTGTAAATCATTTTTATCTAACATATTCTGCACCACATTTTTGAATGCGATGCAATCCTAGATATCATGGTCATTTTGTCGATGATATATACAGTAGGGGGTCTTGGGTTGAAAAGAGATGCCAAAGGTTCAAGCAATGGCATGTAGTTGTGAGGTGTTCGATATTGTTGTTTTTGTGCCCGATTTTCATTGCATTGTTTGTAGTGCACTGGGGGAGGTTGAGCTTGATAATTCTATGGTTGTTGGCCTATTTTTGCTCTTGGAATATTTAACATGACTTGATTGATAGGTGCAGGTTTGGCTTGATATGGTTGATTTCATGTGTTCTTGTTATTCCATTCTTTTTTGTATGGAGCTTTAGATATCCTTCTTGGATTTTTATATCTTCGATCACTTTGGCTTGCACCAAAGCCTCCTTGAATGTTGTGTATTGTTGCAGTTGAAGTAGCAATGATATATGTTTGGCACAAATTTTTGTAAACATTCGAGTAAGTTCTATTGTGGGAATGGAGAATGGTAGTTTTACCATTAGTTTTCTCCATCTATTCCCATAATCCATCATTGGCTCATCATCATATTGTCATAAATTAGCCAGGTCAGATAGATTTATTTTCTTCTTGATGCCAAATGAAAAGCATTCACTAGTTATTCAAAGTTGGTGATGTTGTGCCTTGGTAATTGATTATACCATTCAATGGCTGTGCCTGAAAGGGTAATCATGAATGTTCTTAATAGCAAGGCATCATTATTTTGTAATTGGAAACATGAATTCATAAAGCTTGTTACGTGTTCCTGTGCATCTTCATCACCCTTGAACTTATCCAATCTAGGTATTTCAAAATATTTAGGATAAGTTAGACTTGGTATTGATGGACACAAGAGGTTGATTGTGGATCTTGCTTAAGGTGGGCTTTTGACCAATCGTATCTTGTTTTTCAAGAGATTTGATTCTCTCTGTAAGCACTTTGTAAGCCTGAGAAGAGATGATCTCTTCCTCTTGAAGGGATCTTTGGGGAGCAGGGGTGGTAGGTTCCTTTGGGATTGAGGTGGTCGATTGTATTCATCAACCACATCTATAGAGGATGGTTTAGGATATTGTTGATCCTGATCATCTCATTTTGATTCTTCATATTGGTCATGCTCAAGCAGATTTGGTGCTATTGTTGCTTGGATGCATGTTGTGATGTATGGTGAGTATTATTGTCTACTTTTCTAGCATGCAGCTCAGGGTGAGAGATAGCACATCTCTCATTATGTTGCTACTTGTACTCACTAAGTGGAGGTAATTCTGCTTGAGCTAATCTATTTGATCACTCTTCCCACTCCTTTTGATCAAGGATGCATTGTTCTCTTTGGTGGTGTTCGTACAAACACTGGTGAAGCAGCCTTTGTTATTCTACGTCTTCCCGTTCTAACTCCTCTAAGCGCTCACGCTCCACACACAAGTCCTCCAATTGATCTTGGAGTATTTGTTCTCTCTGAAGTGCGTGAGACCTATGTGACCGATCTGATTGGTCTACCGTATAAGGTCTATGGCTTCGTAACTCTATGCGAGGGGTTTTATTTACCTCAAATTGTGCAACAAGGTTGGCAACTCTCTTCCCTCAATTAATCGAGGTTGTATTGACATTAAGCTCTTCCCTAGGGGTATGATCCTCATGTAAGGATGTTGTGGGGGTGCCATGTGTTTGCTTGGAACACTCACCGTGGGTAAATATAGGATGCAACTGGGTTTTAGTTCCTTCTTCCATGATGTATTTCTTAATGGACCTAGTGGATCCTTGAGGAGTACGATTGTGATATATGCTTCCATGCTCAAATATCCTATGTTTTGATCTTCCAATACCTTGATCTAAGAAATCAAGGTGATGGGTCTTCCATGGTTGGGCAAGAGGTATACCTCTTTCATCGATACTATGGTATGATAAATGACATCCTCCATGCTCGGAAGGATTTGGCATTATGATGGGTATGTGAATGGTCACAATCCCTCTACCTCACCCCTTATTGGGTGGATTTGGCCTCTCAGTGTGATGAGATGAAGTAGGTCTAGAAATACTCTCATCTAGATCATGAGAAGATCTAGTGTTAGTTCTCCTAGGTGGGGTTTCTTGGTGAGATCCATCATGAGTGGTGTTGTCTCCTCTAAGACTACCCAAATGTCTTTCAGGTATGTTATGGGTAGGTGTATTACCTCTAGGGTGGTCTGGGCCCTTTGGTGCATTGGGTGCCACCTCAGTCGTGGACTGAGTGTGGCCCCGTGTAGTGACCATAACCTTATGAATTATCTCTTGTGTAAATTTTAAGAAATAGATAAAGTATACAAGGTGATTATCTCTTTTAAATTTTCTTTGTGTTTCCTAAAACTCATTTTGTGTGTTATGGTTTGTTGGAAATCAGATCTTTCTCTTATCGTGTTTGCAAATTTGTTGATGATACTCTTGATTGTTTAAGGTTTTCACCTATATACTCACAGTGACAAACCCGATAATGACATCCAGGTTGTCATACCCACCAAGATATGGAGATGAAACCCATATCCGTTAGGGAGCATAGGTACTATCGATCCTCACCCAACACACCGTGGTCAGTGATACACCCTCCGAAGAGGAGTGCGTGCAATTTTCCATGGATAGGATAGTTCTTGGATCGGCCTTGGCCATGAATGGGTAACAAAAAACTCAATATACAAGCCAACCAAGTGGTAATGACTTCCACCATTGGTCTTGATCAGTTGGTTGGATGTGAGAGCCCAATGCAACTAATGTTTACACTTGAAATGTGGTGTGTGATTGTTCATTTTATTTCAAGCATAAAGTAAAATGCATCAAACAAGCATACGATGATATTTCAACTACATGCAAATAAAAGTACATTTTATATTCAAAAATGTAGTATGAAAATATGTTTTAGGTTCAAAAATATGCAATGTAGTTAAAATGATACAACATTTAAGAAGGCTTCAGATTAGGTAAACTTACAAACTATTTAAACAATTACTGCCTTTGTGAATAGCAACACATAGTCATAACCACTACACACAGGAGCAACTAAGATTCATAGCGACTGGATTCTAGGGTGGCTAACAGTCACAACCACTATTCCTAGTAGTAGCTAACAACAAGACACATGGAGCTTAATAAATTTACCTTATAGATTTATCTATGTGGTCTAATTAATTCTTAGATTACTGTATACAAAAAATAGAGACACGGCTTTACTAAAAATTGTGATTGTAAGGAGAGAGGGGAGGGCTTTGGTCCCTCCCCTGCTCCCCCTCCCATGGCTCCTGGTTCCTGCCCAGTCCCTGGCTCAATCTAGGTCATCCCTCCCGGGGAGTGGTTGTTTGCAGATGATCTCCTGGGGGGAGATCCTTTTCCACTATCTGCGCCCCTCCCGGTCGGCTAGGGTTTCCTTGGTTGTTTTTTCAGACTGGTGCTTCCCAGGGATCCCTGTTTGGTTGGGGATCCCTTCCCTTTTTACCTCAGGCTTCCCCCTGGGGTTTTTTGCAGGTTATTCGCGTGGATCTATCCCCTATGTTTCTCGGTGCGGTGGAGGTGACGGTTTAGGGTTTGGAAAACTTCCCTCTTTTCTTGCGAATCCTCGGTGGGCTCTGTGCTTGGACGGGATTCTTGGTCCCTGCTGCTGGGATCCTCTTCTATTTTCCTGGGGCGGGTTCCTTATGGTGCAACTCTCTGGTCACTTCCTGATGGGCTGGATCCTCTCTGTGCTAGCTGTCGGCTTCCTGCAGGATGGCTCTCACTGAACGAAATGTTTTCTCGGTAGGCGGGATGGTTTCTCCATAGGGCGGGATCCGCAAAATCTGCCTATTTTCCCGCTAGGCGGGATCATTTCTTTTCTGTTGGTTTCCTGGATGGCGGGATTTCCCTGTTGCTTCCCGCTAGGCGAGACTGTTTGTGGTGGTTTTGACTGCTTCCCGCGAGGCGGGATTTTATTGTAACGGTTTTTATTTGCTTCCTGCTGGGCGGGATCTTCTCGATGGTGGTTTTTGGCTACTCCCCACTCGGCGGGATCTCCAAAACTACTTTCTTTCTTATTTGTTTGTTTCCCGCTGAGAGGGATTATTTCATGCTTACTGTTACCGCTGGGCGGAATTTCTGTTTTGATGTTCAGTTTCAACGGATTGATGCCCTAGGCCCATTTCTTATGTAATCAGGTTTTGGGATCCTTGTTAAAACCCGCTATAAATACAAACACTATAATTAACAAAAAAAAAAATAGAGACACAAAAAATATAAAAACAGGGAGAGGATCACTTACAGGTTAATCCTCATCCAATGAAGAATGCTACAAGTTGATTTTATTTATGTTTTTTGGTAGTCACTGATGATGAGGGTGACTATAATGCTAGATGTTATCGCTCAGAGTGATTGCGACTATTAGCTACTGTCACTCAGAGTGGTTGTACTTGAAATAAGAAAAATACAAACATAGTTAGCAACCAAAAATGGGTTAGGCCCACCGTGATCACCACTAAACGAAGCTAAAAATCTAACATCTATGCAATATGTAATCAAATAAGCATGTAATCCATGTACAAAGAAAGAAATATAAAATAAATATTCCCATATTTATTGATATTTATGAAATTCTCTTTACAAAAAGGTTACAAAAACATCCCTCTTAGGGATTGACCATTGTGATACATATTACAATCCATAATTCTTGTGGTAGATGTCTTCAATAGACTTTAGGATCCTCAAAACTTGATTATAGGAGGGATTATCTTGAGAACCTCCACTTCTTGATGTCAAGAAGATAGATCTTGATGATATTTGACCTTGAAATTGCTATATGACCTGCACACATGAAACTACAAAGATAATTAGTAGCATATGAGGCCTCTCAAAATGAGGCTTAACTCTTGATTAGTGTAAACCATAAATTAAATGCACGACAATATGAAAATATACATGAAATAATAGAAAGAATGTTTGAAATACTGAATGTAGAGAATGTAAATGCTACTACACTAGGTTAGAAATCTGAATAAAAGACTGCTAATCTAAAATCTATGGCTAAAACAAAGGAAAAGATCATTCAAACCCTAGCTGATGATTTTCAAAGTAGCTAGATCTGTTAGTTGCTATCAATATCAATGACTATGACTATAGGCCACTATTAAAAACAATAACCGTAAGAAAAATACTCTACCCTCTATGTTCTTGTTCTGAAGATGATCAATTCTCATGTTGAATTGATGTGCAAGGGTCGGTTGTGTCTCAAGATACAGTTGATTATGGTATTTGGCTTGGATTAATATCAAATTTAATGTTGAACAGTGGTATGGTTGCTTCAAGCTTTTGGTATATCCATAGGTGAATGTTCACTTGTCATTGCTCAATTGGATAGCACTTCGTTATTCCTAAAGGGAATGTGAAGTTGCTCTTCAATTTAACAAGGCTTCACTATGGCCAATGCTCATCAATTATACAAGGTTTGCTATTAAAATTTAGGGTCTTAAATGGAAACCCAACCTCCTTGTCTTACCTTCATAGGGAAGCCAATATCAAGAAGCAGTTATGTCCATCCAGTTGAGAAGATGCATCCAGAAGCTTCAATATCTGAGATGTCCAAGAAGTTCTTAGGTGCAACAGATTTCACTCAGCTTTGGTAGCCCGATTTGGTTACAGAATTAGCCACTATCAACTAGTTTTGATAGGGGTAAGTAGACCTTAGCCACTATTTATAGATGTGATTAGCTCCTAGTCGCTCTGATAATCAGTGGCTACAATCGCAACTATTGTTGACATCGGTAGATGGAGTTGCATAGGACTACGCTGCCCTAAATGAGTGGTTAGAACCATTTTTGGGTCTTGGAAAGGTCTAATATTAGTCATATGATCTATAAAGATGTCCATATGAGTAGCCTCCTAAAAATAATGTGTTTTAGGTGTCTAAAAAATTTAATCTTCCCAAAGAATGATCTAACTCCCTTAATATTTTTAGGATGAATTTTAGCGATTATCCATATTCTTTGTGGATCAATGTTAATTCCATCCTTTAAAATAATTTTCGAAGTAGGTTACCTATGTGGCCCCAAAAACATATTTTCTAGGATTCAAGGATATTCCAAACTCCTTCACTTGTTAAACACTTGAGTTAGATGTGCAAAATGATTTTTAGGTTTTTTGGAAAAAAATGTAATGTCATCAAGATATATTACCACTATGTTGAACATCAACCCCTTAAATGTAACATCCATTGCTATCTGAAATGTTGTCCCTGCATTCATCAACCCAAAGGGCATCCTAAGAAATTCAAATATTCACCATGGTGTGGTGAAAGTTGTTTTGTGTTTGTCTTTAGGATTCACTATAATTTGATTGTAACCTGAAAAGCCATCCAATAAAGATATTCTTAATGACCCAACCACTACTTGAAGCAACTTTTCTATATTCAAAACTTTTGGAATATGTAATGCAACATTGTGTAAATTATTCTTAGACTAAAATATAAAGTCTAAAGAATAATATTTGAATTAGAATATAATTCTATCTTATGTAAAATATTCCCACCCAATTAATAAATAAATTAAGGGTGCTAGGAATATTTAATTTCTTGGGAAAAAGTTATTTCCTTTTCTAGAAAATATTAGAAAGTAACTAATCACTTTCTAATATTTGATAGATGCCACTTATCACATATCTCAAAGATTAGATTGTGATAAAATTAGAAAGTAACTAAAGCACTTTCTAATATTTGATAGATTGTGATAAGATTTAGGGTTGTAGTAGAAAAGCTTCTCTTTAAATAGGGGTGTTTTCTACTACATATTATCATATCTTATCATATCTTGTCATATTGACTTGTGTTGTAGTTTATGTTGATGCATATTGTTGCATAACATTGAAGCATTCTTGTATTGTTGAATCATTGAGTAATATAGTGAGCTTCATAGTGGATGTTTCCCTTCTTCATTTGAAGTAGGGTTTTACCACTCAATATTTGTGTTGTGGGTTTACCTCTTTTATGTGTGATTGATCTTGTGGAGCATTCTTCGATCTTGGGGAGACTTTGCTTGTCTCACATTTGGTATCAGAGCGGTTGGGATCTCCATCAAGTGTCTTCAATCCTTTGAGGTGAAAAACCCATTAAGGTATATTTTTTGCATGCATTTGATATTTGGGTATTTTATGTAAACTTATTTTGCAAATCTGCCATTAGGGTTTATAGATTTATTATGTTTTTAGATCTAGTTGTTAGATCTTTTGCAAATAGTATTTTCATTTTAAATCTATAAATTTTTTTGGCATTAAGCTTTTTTCGAAAGGTTTTTGGAGCCAAACGGACCCCATGGTTGCGTCCGAAAGACCCAAAAACCCCTATTTCCATATATAGTCATTTTTTTATTTATTTAAAAAAAAAATGTATATATATATATATATATATATAAAAATAGTTTTGCTTTATAAAAAAAAAAGTTTTGCTTTATAAAAAAAAAAAACAGTTTTGTTTTTTGAAAAAGTTTTGCTTTATAAAAATCTTTAAACTTTTTCATGCCATTTTTTTTATTAATAAAATAAATTTTATTAATTTAATTGCATTTTTTAAGCAATTTTTTGTATTAAAAATTATTATTATTCTCCTTAAAATGCAATATTTTTTTTCTCACATTAACAATGGTTGTTTGTGAGTTTGCTTGTTTTGCAAGGTTATCCAAGTATGTTTTGGAGTATACAAGGCAATTTCGGATCAACTTTTTCACTCTCTTCCCCTATTTTTATTAATTTCTTCTAATCTCTCTCCAGTATTTGCTTGAAGCATATTGTAAATTAATGTAACTTGTATCTCTCATTATGAAAGTAAAAGAGAATGAAAGTGAGAGAGAGAGAGAGAAAGAGAGAGAGAGAGAGAGAGAGTGTATTTGTGTTTTGCTTTGTGTCTCCACTATCTCTTGTTCATCTTTCTTACATTTTGCATCTCAACTAATCTAACTACTAACTTGCTACTAAACAATCTACTAACCAACTAACTTGCAATTTACTAATTTTCATATTAATCAAGAAGGTTAAAAATGAATCAACTTCCTAACCACAACTTTAGTATTTGATTAAAATTTACTTAATCTTGCAACACAGTTTATATTTGCTAAACACCTATTGAATCCAAAAGAATCCGCTCTATCGGTAGCAAGTCCTTTTCGGGTCCTCGTACTCGTACCCTTTTGGGTAGCTTGGTTGACCTTGGGTGAGATGAATTGGCAATTCATTAGGCTATAGCAAAACCTAAAATGAACACTAACTTACTAACTTATTGACTATCTAACATTTAACAAATGTTTTATGGTTCAATTCAAGTTAGTTTATTTTGTTGCAAGATGATTGTTATGGTTAGTTACCTTCTTATTGCAAGTTAATCTATTGCAAGTTGATCTTGGTTTATTCAATTGCAATATGGTTATAGTTGTTTATTGCAAGATGGTTATAGTAGTTCATGATTATCTTTCATGATGATCAATCAACTATTGCCTTGGCTAAAAATCTTGTAATGCATCAAAGGACAAAGCATGTTGAAATCCAAGCCCATTTTATCAGAGAGAAGGTATTGGATGGGACTATTCAGTTGGAGTATTGCCCATCATCTTCTAATTCTGCTGATTTGTTCACCAAACCTCTTCCCAAGGAGCAGTTTTGTAAGCTGAGGGACTCACTTGGTTTGGTGAAGTTGTCCTCAAGGGGGAATGAAGTGTAGTTACACTTGTGTGATGACAACTTCATCCTTATGAGGTGTTTTGTGCTATATATATGAGTTGATATTTGGTGGTATAATTGCTTTTTGCATCTCTTTTGAACATGGTACTTTCTTGTTTGCCTTGTGCAACTTTTGTACATGTTACTTTGTAGATGGCATTGTGCAATTATGGTATATGATGCAATTGCTTTATGCGACTCTTTTACATGGTACTTTCTTGTTGCCTTGTGCAACTTTGTACATGTTTTTTTATGTAGTTGGCATTATGCAATTGGTTTATCATGGTACTTTCTTGTTAGCATTTATGCTACTTTTGTACATGATATTTTATGGTTGGCTTTATGCAACCGGTGTGCACACTTTATTATTTTCATATACCTTATGCAACTCTTGTACATGGTACTTTTTTGTTAGCCTTGTGCTACTTTTGTACATGGTACTTTAGAGTTTGCATTATCATGGTACTCCTTGTTTGCTTTATGCAACTTTGTACATGATATTTTTTGATCAACTATATAGCACGTGACTATAAGTATGGCTTGGCATCTTTTTGTGATGACTTATAGTTCACTATTTGTTAGATCAGTTTTGTTATCATCTTTGGATATTCATATATGTTGTGGTGAATATATTTATGATGATGTATCTAACTGATCTTATGTTGAGCTGCTTGTAGCTTGTAGGTACTTCCGTTTGGGATTTTGCAGGCTTACTGAAGACACCCTTGTGATGTTTTCTTCTTGTCATTTGCAACCACTTGTGGTTGATGGATGGCTTTGTAAGCTGCTTGTATCTGAAGCTACTCCGTTGGGGGCTTGCAGTCTCATTTTGGCCCATTTTGTATTGGTGCCTTATTGTAGACCATTCTTGGTCATAGAAGCTCATTGTAACTATATTACTCATTTGATTCTCATCCCCATTTGTATCTTTAGGGGGAGAATGTTTCTTTGTCTCATAATTCCTTTCCCCAATATTGCATTAAGGGGGAGTGTTGGAATATGTAATGCAACATTGTGTAAATTATTCTTAGACTAAAATATAAAGTCTAAAGAATAATATTTGAATTAGAATATAATTCTATCTTATGTAAAATATTCCCACCCAATTAATAAATAAATTAAGGGTGCTAGGAATATTTAATTTCTTGGGAAAAAGTTATTTCCCTTTTCTAGAAAATATTAGAAAGTAACTAATCACTTTCTAATATTTGATAGATGCCACTTATCACATATCTCAAAGATTAGATTGTGATAAAATTAGAAAGTAACTAAAGCACTTTCTAATATTTGATAGATTGTGATAAGATTAGATTGTGATAAGATTTAGGGTTGTAGTAGAAAAGCTTCTCTTTAAATAGGGGTGTTTTCTACTACATATTATCATATCTTATCATATCTTGTCATATTGACTTGTGTTGTAGTTTATGTTGATGCATATTGTTGCATAACATTGAAGCATTCTTGTACTGTTGAATCATTGAGTAATATAGTGAGCTTCATAGTGGATGTTTCCCTTCTTCATTTGAAGTAGGGTTTTACCACTCAATATTTGTGTTGTGGGTTTACCTCTTTTATGTGTGATTGATCTTGTGGAGCATTCTTCGATCTTGGGGAGACTTTGCATGTCTCACAAAAACTAGGAAGTTGTCTTTAAGAGATATTTTATTCAAATTACTAAAATCTACATAAATTCCAATCTCACCATTCTTCTTTCTAACTAGAACAAGATTTACCAACTAAGAAGAAAATCTCAGATTCTGGATTATCTTGGTATCTAGTAACTTCTGCACTTCTTTTTGCATAATTGGATGCAACTTTCTTTGTTTCTACCTGAAAGGCTTGGTATCATTCTAAAGGGGTATTATGTGAGTCATTACCTTTGTATTAAAGGTCTTTAGATATTCATAACTCCAAGAAAAAGCATATATGTTCTTTTTCAAGAATTTGATATATTGTTGCTTCTATTTTTTTGATAGAGCTTTATTGATCCTAACAATATTGGGCTCTTCCTCTATTCCAATATTAACTTCATCAATCTTAGATTCTTGAACTGGAGGTTTATATGCTCTATCAAAGTCATAAAACATGCTCTCTAAAGACACCAACCCCCAAGAGATCCTATTGGTATTCATTTGTATGACTTTTATGGGTTCTCCAATAACATCCTTCATTTTTTCTTCATCACTTTCATCACAACATCAAAAAATTCATTCTACATAGTCATAAAATTATTAATGTGTATATCATCATGAAAAACTTGTAAATATAACACATTGTTAGGGACATATAGCTTATAAATAGATATGGTTGGGAACCTTTCCATAAAACAAGTGTCTATCTCAAGGTTTTCAGCTCCAGAAGTATTAATGGCCAAAATATTAGCATTGTGATTCTATGCTCTAGGAATAAATTGCAGATCAAAAGCCAAGAATATATCTATTTTATCCAAAATTGATTTCTTGTATTGTTTTAATCTAGGGTGCTTTGTTTGATATTTCTCTTTGATTTGTTCAATTATCAACTCAACATCCCACTAAATTTGAGGTAATTAATTCCCAATTTCTTGGTTTTTCTTAGCCCTAGCAATAAATCTTCATACTCTACAACATTATTTGTACAAGAAAATTATAAATTGTATGGTATACCAAGATAGTTGCCATTGATATCTATCAAAAGTACTCCATATCCAGCTCCTACTTTACAATTTTCCCCATAAAAATTCATAGTCCATAACTTTGAAGTTAGAATTCTATCAGTTTCTACATCTGCTTCAACCTTCAGTTTTGGATCCATATTCTCAACATTAGGCATTTCTAACAAGAAAGGAGAATGCTAAATAGAGTAAACTCCCATATCATTTTCCTCAATAGAATCCATGACATTAACTATGTTATCATTAGGATCTCTGAATTCAATTGAATACCTATTAAAGGGTTCTCTTTTCAATATCACTTTTTCCTTACTTTGCATTGGGATAGCGACATATGATCAATCCAACTGAATAGTGCCACGTAGCTGCTCTACCCATTGCCTAGAGAGTAAGATGGAAAAAAGGATCCACATATATAACTGTAACATCCATTACCACATCCTTCTTAGGATATTTTTCAATATGGAAAATAAGATCGATGATAATACCTACACAAGGTACTCTCTTATTATCCGTTACAAAAATAGGGGGATGTTTTTTCTTATAAATCAAGCCTAACTGATCAGATACCTATTTTGACATCACATTCATGAAATCACCACTATCAAGCATGCAATTATGAATAATATATTGGTTCCCATAGCCTCATGTGTATCTTTGTGATATATAAAATGGCTTAGCTGAATATGGGGCTTTGACTGCATTGTTCACAAGGCCTATGGGAACTTGAGATTTTCCTCCTAAATGATTAGCTAATTTGAAGGCTCTACATACTTGATACCGATACTTTGGAATAATAATCAATTCTCCAAAAGTGATGTTAACCTTTTGTTTGGAAACTTCTATACCTAGATTTATTCCCTTTCTAGCTTTCTGATTAGCTAAGTCATTTTGCTACTTTTGGATAATTTATTCTACATCAGGATCTTCAGGAATCATTTGCAACTTCATATGATTTACCTTTTTCTATGAAATTACTCTTGTAGCTTTATCCTTTTGTGCAGGCCCTTCATCAAATTTTTCCTCCACTATTCTATTCTTGATATTGATAGCATGTATCCTTTCTAAATACTCAACTTATTTTGTTGTAGGTACAAGTTTCCCCTACTTCATTCTATCAAATCTGGTATTAGAAGGCTCACTTGAGGTTGATGCCTCTCCAAATACTAAGGCTCTTTGCTCATAATTACTGGCAAATATGTCCATACCCCTTTCAAATTCTTGTTCTCTAGTTTCATCCTCCCGATTCCTGCATACATAAATTCTAAAAATCTTCATCTTCAGAATCAACATTTAAATCAATATTATAATGCATACTTAGATAAATACCACAATAAATAGGGTTATATGGTGTATCACATGTAGAGCAATAAAATGGATGATCTGATATTATATTATTTGTTGGCATGGGATTTGGAACATAATCTAGATCTCTCTTTATTTCTTTCTTCTTTCAATTTCAATTTTGATTCCTGTTTCCCTCTTCATTTCTATTGTTATCCTAGTTTCTCTTGAAATTCCTCCTAAAATATGGTATGTTATCTTCCTGCTGTATACTATTACTCCATGAAGTTTTTGCAATGTTTTCCTTACCTTTTTCAAGTCTGGCCAACCTGTTATTCAAAGTAGTAAACATCTCACTCAAATGATTAGCTATTTTGTTCATAGGATCCTGATCTATTTTCTTAGAGATAGAGAACTCAACCTTCTTTGGATTCCCTTTAGGTTGATTGGAATCTAAATAGTATGATTTCATCTTACCACTATCAATCATATGTCTCTATATTTCAATAGCTCTTTCCATACATATATCAATGGTGGCTACTGCTTGCTGTTTCAGCTCATAACTAAAATTTATAGGGAAAGAATTTTTGTAAAAACAAATGGATTGGTCATCATTCGACCTTAATGCTACTAGAATATTATTTTTAGTATTAAAGAATATTCTATTGAAATATACCACTAATTCATTTTCTTTATTTTTCATGGTATCCACTTATGTCAGCAAGGACTGTTCGTTCTTCCTCTCTCCATATCTCCTAAGGAAAGTGTGCTCTAACTCTTGAAAATTATTGATAGTACCAGCTCCAATGCTTTTAAACCATTCTCGATAATGTAACTCACACCTTGGATAACCAGCAAGATCCTAAAGTGAGAGGGAATTTATTTCCATTAAATGTTACTTGTGTTTTCTATTTACTCTTCACAAGGTGTGCATGAAAGACGAGCCAACATAAATTGGTGCTAGAAGGAGGGCCTGAACTTGCGTTTGGTGTTTTTTAAGATAATCAGTTAGGTTGGATTCTTCCTTTAGAGTAACCAGGTCTCACCCAAGGGCTGGAGAGCTCCTTGTGTCTGAGTTGGAAACCCCAAGGAGAAGTAATCTTAGGAAAGCCAGATCTCTATCCAGTATAGTTTTATCTCCATTAGTGCTTCCTCCAGCTGTGACTCAGAATCCTACCTTTAATCAGACAATCATGGCCAACTGGTTGGGCTCTACCACCTTGAATATCCCTAGTGCAGCACATGATTTACCTAGGAATCCTGAGAAGTATCTTCCCACCTACAAGCATGATGGAATTAGGACAGCAGAAGAACACTTGGTGGCCTTTAAAAATGCTCTAAAATTATTAAATGTGCAACATGAAGATGTAGCCTATAGGTTATTCCCATTCACTCTCTAGGAGGGAGCATATGATTGGTTTTTAAATCTTACAAATGACTCTATCACCAGTTGGGATGATTTAGAAAAGGTTTTTGTGTCCCAATTTGGTCAAGTGATTGATCCCAGTGTGCTGTATCAACAATTTTCCAGCATTAAGAGAGAATCTAGTGAAACTATTAGGTCTTTCAATGTGAGATTCCAAAAGGCTTATGGTAGAATGACTGGTCATTACATGCCAAGTGCAAATCTAGCCTTAGAAATCTACAAGAATGCCTTGGATCTAGTAACCTCTATTTTCCTCAAGAGAGACACCAATATCACAACCTTGATAGAAGCTTACAAGGAGGCTCTAGTTCTTGAGAGATAGTTGGGACCTCAACCTCTGAGCACTCCTTTAATACCCTTTGTTACATAGAACATACCTATTTTGAATCCCATTCCACATCAAATAGTATTACCAATGTGCCAAGCTCCACCTATAGAAAATCCATTGACTTTGCCACACATTGGGCATGTGCAGACTATGGAGAAAGAATCAGATAAAACTACGGTTGAGGAAGTTACAAAGATGGTCCAAAAATTGGCAAATGACTTCTTGAGTTTTAAGAGGCAAGTGTCTAGGGGAGAAAATTCAAATAGGTTTCCTTACCAATAGAATAGATTTTCCAGACCTCCATATGAACCTAATAAGGATTATAACAAAGGAAAGGGACCTGAAGTGAACATTTGTGACTTGGCTTTACCTAATTGGTGTAGGATTCATGGAACATCCCAACATGGGGAGTTAGATTATTTAGAATTTTGCAATGCTTTTGAAGCTTTATCTGGTGAATTTAGTTTTCCTAAGAATCAGAGAAATGTTGATGGTTCTAGTTCATCCAAACATAGTGTTGCTATGGTTTTGGATTCATTCACTTTTCTAGATGAGTCAAAAAATATTGTGGAAGTGCCTATGGATGAAGTGCAAGATTTTCAATAGTTTAGAAGAGATAATTACAATCTTAAGAATAGAAATCTAGAGCCCAACACTACATCTACACCTCCCAATAACTCTCATAGTATTCCTCCTGATCCTTCTCCAAATAATAATCCACCTCCACCCAAAGGGGGAGATCCAAAAGTGTAGGATGGATTTGTTGCTCCACTCAATAAAGGATATAATATAGTGGAGGATATGAAGAAAATTAAGGCTAACATCACCCTCCATGAGCTTGCTCAGATTACTGAATAGAGGGATAACTTGATTAAAACTTACTCTGGACCCTCTACTAAACCTCAAGAAAAGGGGAAGAAAATGGCAAATGCAAATATGGCAATCTATAAAGAAAATATTGAGGTTCCACCTTTCTTGCTAATAGTTCGTATATTTGGGAAAAATTTGCATAACTATCTAGTGGATTCTGGTGCTTCAGCTAATGTCATGCCTCTAGCCATTTGCCAACAATTGGGGTTAACTCTAGTAAAATTGATAGGAGAGTCATTCAGTTGGATAAAACTGAGGTCAAGGTGATAGGTGAAATTCAAGGTATACACATCCAATTAGCATCTGAACCAAGAGCACAACATAGAATTGATATTCAAGTGGTAGATATTCCTGTGGGATATGGGATGCTTTTGAGTAGAGATTGGTCCAAATATTTGAATGGGTATTTGGCCATAGATTTCTCACACATGTGGTTGCCTTGGAAAGGTGTAGCAAATCAGTTAAGGATTGATAGAGAGCCTCGATATAAACACATGATAACTGAATATAATATCAAAAATGAGGTTGTTAATTTTGTTGATGCAGATATTGGGGTTTATAATTTGATAACTGCAAAGAAGGTGAGATCAATTAAAGCTCTAACTACTCATGATAATGATATTTGGACACTTCATGTTGATGGAGCTAAATCCAAACAAGGTTCTGGTATAGGGGCAGTTCTCAAAGGACCTCACAATCAGGTATATTTCATGTCTTATCACTTGCAATTTCCTTGCACAAATAATTTGACTGAGTATGAAGCATTAATTCTAGGATTGAAATTTGCTTTAGATAAAAATGTGAAAAATATCCAAGTTTTTTCAGACTCAGAGTTGGTAACTAATCAGGTTAAAGGTATGTTTCAATGCAAGGCCTCTTACCTAAAGAGGTACAAACATCGAGCTTGGGATCTCATGGAGGATTTTAATGCTTTCAATCTAACACATATTCCTAGGGAAGAAAATTCACTCACAGATATTTTAGCTTCATCAGCTACAAATATGAAACCCTTAGAGGAATTTAAATGGAAAAAATTTTCAATAGAGTTAGTCTCTTGTCCTTCTATTCTAGATAATATAGATACATTTCAAGTATTTTTTGATGACCAACAAATTATAAATTTCTTACAGAATACAAATGCATTTGAAAAAACTATAATTGATGATGGTCAAAGGGATACTATGCTTGAATATTTTGATGATGATAGGGGAGTAATGAGGTTAAAAAATAATAGAATTCCTAGGGGAATGGTAGAACTTGAGAGGCTATTTGACAATGATCAAATTAAACAAAGAATAAATTTTGGAAATTCTGTTGGTACAACAGGAAATGAGATTGAGAAATTGAATGTAGGGACTGAAGAGGATCCCAAGTACATTCAATTAGCTAAAGCCTGTGACCCCATAATAAAATAAAATCTTACTGAGTTGCTTCATAGGTCTAAGGATGTTATGGCATGGTCTTATAAAGACTTGAAGATTTTCAATCCAAAAGTTTTTACACATACTATACCCCTGAAAGAGTTTTGTAAACCCTTCAGATAGAAATAGAGACATGTTAACACCTTATTGGAACCTATCATTTTGAAGGAGGTAGAAAAATTGTTGAGTGTTGCCATCATTTTTCCTATTAGACATTCTACCTGGGTAGCTAATTTAGTGCCAGTTAGAAAGAAGAATGGGGAAATTCACCTTTGCGTAGATTTTAGAAACTTGAACAAGGCTTCTAAAAAGGATAATTATCCTTTGCCTTCCATGGATGATGTATTACAAATTGTAAATGGTTCAGAGATGATGTCTTTCTTGGATGGATTTTCTAGGTACAACCAGATATTGGTAGATAGAGAAGATAGAATGAAAACTGCCTTCACAACCAAATGGGGGACCTTTGCTTACAAAAGAATACCATTTGGATTGATAAATGTTGGAGCCACATTCCAATGTGCAATGGATCATGCCTTCAAAGGTCTCATGGGTAAGTGTATTGTTGTATACATGGATGACTTGACAGTATTTTCTAAATCTCGATTTGATCATGTCAAACATTTGGAGTCTATTTTTGACAAGTGTAGAGAATTTGGCATTTCTTTGAATCCAAAGAAATGTGTCTTTGGTGTAACTGAAGGTAAACTCCTTGGTCACTTAATAACCAGAGATGGCATTTTCATGGATCCCGAGAGAGCTGAAGCCATATCAAAGATACCCTTTCCCAATTCTAAGAAAGAGTTGAAATCATTTTTTGGGAAGATTAACTTTGTTAGGAAATTTATTTCTGGCTTTGCTGAAATAGTCAAACCACTCAATGATATGTTAAAGGAGACTGCTCAGATTTTCTGGTCTATAGAAGCCAAGGTGGCATTTCAAGAGATTAAATCTGCTATCCAACAAGCCCCAGTTCTGGTAAGTCCAAATTTTAGTGCAGATTTTTACTTGTACTCTTTTGCTTTTGAGCATACACTTGCTGTAGTATTAACTCAATGAAGGGAAACAAGAGAGCACCCTATTGCTTTCAAAAGTACCAATATGAAGGGTGCTGAATTGAATTACTCTCATTTGGATAAGCAAGCCTATGCCTTAGTGAAAGTAGTTAAACAATTTAGGCATTATATTTTGAGGAGTAAAGTCCATGCCATAGTTCCTGACCCAACTGTGAAGTATTTGTTAAGTCAAAATGAACTAGGGGAACTAAGAGGTAATTGGGTTACAAAATTATAGGAGTTTGACTTAGAGATTCGGCCTGCTAAATTGATTAGAGGACTTGGTCTATCCCAACATATTGTTGAGATACCTATAGGGATAGAAATCAACCAAATAGACTCCAAGTTGGATGATTGGTATGGGGATATCATGCATTTATTGAGATCTAGGAATTGCCCACCTCATTTGAATAGAACTCAGAGAAGAGCACTAAAGTTAAAATCTGCTCATTTTCTACTCAAAGGGGGTAAATTATATAGAGAAAATTATGTTGGCATATTCTTAAGATGTATTGCTCAGGATGAGGTGGATGAAGTAATGTCTAGTTTTCATGAGAAGTTAGGAGTAGGACATTCTTCAGGTTCAACTACTACACATAGCATATTAAGAGCAGGCTATTACTGGCCTACATTATTTAAATATGTGCATCATCATGTGAGAACTTGTCATCAGTGTCAAATATTTGCAACCAAGCAGGCTAATCGAGCTCTACCATTGCAACCTATTATAATAGATAAACCTTTCATGCAATGGGGACTTGATTTTGTGGGAGTGATGAACCCAAATTCATCAATAGGGCACAAGTATGTATTAACAACCACTGATTATTGTACATGATGGGCTGAAGCAACAACCATGATGAGGAGTACAACCCATGAGGTAATTGAATTTTTGGAATCAAATATCATAACTAGGTTTGGAGTTCCTTTAAATTTGGTTTGTGATAATGGACCAACTTTTCAATCATTGGAATTTGTAGAGTGGGCATACCAAAAGGGGATAGTCCTCAAATTTTCATCCAACTATTATCCCCAAGGAAATGGACTAGTTGAATCCACAAATAAGAATTTGATAAATGCCATTAAGAAGTCTATTATAGATAAACCTAGACAATGGCATACATTACTGAAGTACGCACTTTGGGCTGATAGGATAAGACACAAAGAAGCTCTTAAAACTTCTCCATTTGCTTTATTGTATGGTACTCAACCTATTGTTCCCATTTCTTTAAAATTGCCCACTTATCAGTTTGCTTTAGATTATTTTAATGATAATGCAGATGTAGAAGCTCATATATTAGACTTGATTAATTTACAGGATGAAAGGCTTCAGGCCTTAGAGCATTTTAGTCGACATCAAGAGATAATCAAGCATTGGTTTGATAAAAGAGCAAAAGTGAAGGCATTTAGACTTGCAGACCTAGTGCTTCTATGGGACAAAGCCCATGAAAAGAAAGGTAAACACACCAAGTTGTAGCCTCTGTGGATAGGGCCATACCAAATCATAAAAATTCTAGGTAATAATGCATTTCATCTATAGGACCTAGAAGGTAATTTCCTGAACTTACCTATCAATGGTCAATATTTGAAGCATTATTTCTCTGCTTTTCCATCTGCTACATCATTTGAGTAATCATAGAAGCCTTTGTACATATGTATATATATAATAAAAAGTGATTTAGTGTTTTGTTTAGTTTGTTTTATCGACATTAAGTTGGTTCTGGTTTTCCAAGTTTTCATTTTCTTTCTTCTTTTGGGTCTTTGTCTCGATTTCATGAATCAAAGCAGGGTGATTTTGGTAAAAGGATATTCTAAGTGGGAAGGAAGTGGTAATGCTTGTTATCTAGAATGATAGTAGAGAGGTAGTTTAGATTTTGTACCTTGCTTACCATAATTATTTTAATTATAAAGGAATTGTTATGTTGTTTAGTTGAAGAACTCCTAGGGAATCCAAGAAAAGTTAGTCATGAGAGGAAAACTCTGATTCACAAAAATCATTTTAATGACTCTTAAGAGGCTATTGGTGTCTAAAAACTGAAATGGTTAGTTGATCAACTATTTGGTTAATGAAATATCAAGGCAAATACAACTTTTGAACCTTTAGTAAGATTTCTCGGCTATCTAGTCTTTATCAAAAAAAAAAAAGAGAAAAAAGTTCTACAAAAAAAAGAGTTCCATAATAAAAGAGAGATAGCCAAGATTTTTGAAAGAGAAATTTTAGACATGTTCACCAGGGCTATAGATGCTCCATGGCTATGAACCAAGGTCTTAAAAAGAAAGTTAAGAGTAACTCTATCGGGGCTATAAAAGGCTAAACTAGCAATCGAGCTCTACTCAAATAATCTTATGCAATCCAAATAGTCTGGTTAATCCTCAGTAAGAATTCTAAGCCATGGTCATCTTAAGAGGAAGAATTTATACACTTGCAATCACACACCAGAGTTTTCCTTGAGTGATTCAACCTAGTATGTTCCTGAGAAATTTCTACAGACTGGCAGATAGCAATTAAAATATTTTGAAAATCTTTGTGGCAAGGTATGGTACATGATTTAAGTTGTTTTAAAACTAGAGTTCTGGGTTCCAAATAGTGCTACTATTTCCCCGTAGATGTCGCCATTTGTTGAGAAGCAACACACCCCACTGATCATAAAATTTTGATCTTTTGATAATTAAATTTTTCTTCAAGGGGACCCTCTTGAAGTATTTTGATTTTATTTCCAAATTTTGCTTTCATCAAGGTTTTAAATTTTGCTCGCATCAAGGTGTCACAATTGCTTGCCTAAAAGCATTGATCTCAATTGAATTTATCTGGATATTTGCACTTCAATGATATTATTTCAGATTATTGATTTCAGAAAATTTAATCTTCAATAGTTTTCCTAAGGTCTAAATTATTAAAATCAAATTTTAGGGTTTTCTTCAATTCTTCATCTTACCCTAAATTCACATCAAATTTGAAATCATCATATCTTTTGATTGGGAAATCTGTTTGAAGTGATTCAAATTCTGGGTGGAAGATCTTGATCTCCTCTTTCCAATGGTACCAAATTTTCTAGAAGTTAGATGTAATTTCATTTCCATAAATAGCAGTTTCTTGTTGCAGGTTGTGATATTATTTGATTAAAAAATGAATTTTATTTCTCTTTGCATATTTGGATACCCATTTGGTTGTTTTACAAGTGTGCAAAATTTCATCTAAATATGAGAACTTTGATTTTTTACCTAAATTTGCACTATTAGGGTTCGGGAGTAAAGTTGCGGTCTAGGTAAGGCATTGTTCTATCCCGCTCTCAATTGCTCTTTAATCATAGTGGGATAGAAGCATATTCCTTGAAATAAAATCTTGCTCCATTCCGCTCATTAATGGTTTTGAAGTAATAGAGGTGATTTTTGAATGATTTTTTTGCTCAAAGGTCTTATTAAGCAGAATAGAAACATCTTCATTGGCAAAGTTGTGGATTTCAAAAGAAATTTAATTTCATTTCATGTTCTATTCCGCTAGTGAAAGCTTGTTGGATTTCAATTGCCAATTTATCCAATTTAATCATCTCTAAATTGAGAGTTAAGTTTTTAATTAAAAAATTTTTTTTTCTTAGTTTGCTCTATTTGCTCATTGCTCTATCTTGCTCATCAAAATGGTCAACATTAGAAGTCCGAAGTCAAATGAGCGGGCTACAACATCTCCATTGGCAAAGTTGTGGATTTCAAAAGAGATTTAATTTCATTTCATGTTCTATTCCGCTAGTGAAAGCTTGTTGGATTTCAATTGTCAATTTATTCAATTTAATCATCTCCAAATTCCGCAAGGGTTAAGGCTTTTAATTAATTAAAAAAATCAAAGTTTGTTATTTTTTTGTTGCTCCATTCCGCTCATTGAAATGGTTAACATTGGAAATTCGAAGTTAAATGAGCGAACCACAACATCTCCATTAAAAAATTGTGGATTTCAAAAGAGATTTAATTAAGTGTTCTATTTTTGTGAAAGCTTGTTGTTTAATTGTATTTTATTCAATTTAATATCTCTAGATTTTGAAGGTTTTTTAATTAATTAAAATAATTTCATTTATATTTTTGAAATCAATTGTCTATTTGTCATTGCTCCATTTTGCTCATTGAAATGGTCAACATTGGAAATCCGAAGTCAAATGAGTGGACTGCAACATCTTCATTGGAAAATTATAGATTTCAAAAGATATTTAAATTTATCTCATGTTCTCTTTCGCTCTTGAAACTTGTTTGTTTCAATTAATTTATTAATTTAATCATTTCATTCCAAAGGGTTAGGTTTTAATTAATTAAAATAAGTTTATTTAATTTGCTATTTGCTCATTGCTCCATTTTGCTCATTAATGGTCTTGATAGAAATGGATAACATTTCATTGGAAATTGGATTTAAAAATATTTAATTCATGTTCTTTCCGCTGTGCTCTTTGTTTCAATTGCTTTCATTCATTTAATCATTTTTCCACATTAGCTTTTTTTTTGCTCCATTCCCTCATTTTTCTTGATTTTTTCAAGAAGAAAGAAGGCATTAGAATTTAATTTTTTAATTATATTTTTGCCCTAAAAATTAAAATCTTAAACCTTAGGGATAATTAAAAAATTAATTAATTAATTAAAAATCAAAAGCTTTAAACCTTAGAAAAATGAAATTAATTAATTAATTATTCTATTAATTGTCTAATCTTTGCCATTTTATTTCTATTTTCGTAGGAAATTTGCTAGTGGTAGGAGTAATGGAAGATGTGATGGTAGACATAAAACTTCAATGCAAAAGTGGGTGAATGTGGCTGTGCAGAGGTAGAAGACGCGGGAAGTTAACAATCCACCCAGATTTTGTAGAGCCTATCGCAAACAAAGACTTGATGAGGCATGGTCGAGGGAGTGCCCATTTAATGAAGTGCGGCTGCAACTAGCTGGAAAATGAAAGCATCTACATACAATCATAGTTTGATGAGGATAAGATCAAATTCTTTCTTCACCATTTATGGCAAGGTACTTTGAGCGGATTTTCAGAAGTGGTTGGAATTCAATGAAGCTATTAAAATATGTTTTATCATGTAAGGCCCCGATGGTGGGATTTTTGTAATAGGGTTTAAATATTTGGAAGAAGATATTTTTGAAAATATCAGGGTATGTCCTGAGTCTATATATACTTCTTTTGAATGTAAAATCCGGATGCAAAAACTTGGAAATAAAAGACTTCTTGCAATTTCTAGCAAAACTTGCTTCGAATCCTTTATTTTGTACCTAAGGCTGGTGTGTGGACATCTTCCAGAATAGCATGGCTAGGTGCCTAATATTTTCTGGGTTATGATAAGTGCACTATCTTTTGTTTTCATCTCGCTTAGGATTTATTTAGTTTGATTGTAAACCTATGACTATTAAGATTATATTATGTTGTTAAGCTTCATTTTGTTTTATGTGCGTATAAAGGAAATTAAAGGCTTAGGGTTTGGGTCTGTATTTTAATTGCTCTATTCTCACTACGCGAGCTTGACTGCTGGTGGGAAATACCAATTGATGCTTGCCTCCCTTCTATTTGTAATTTTCTTTCATCCTCCGTTGCTTTGTCCCATGCTCAAGGTAGAAGGTGATCTTAGAAAGCTGGACACTTTCTTCATTTGATTTTGTTTTGTTGTGAAGCCAAGCAGTCTAATTGAATTTAATGGTTGTAATTTACAATTAGATTAGATATCCTCTCTTTTCTGCTCTACCCTACTCTCTCTATTTTATTTCTGAAAGGTCCCACTTTTTATGTTCTTTAAATTTATTTATTCTTTTAATCTGCTAAAATATGAAGAGCTAGATCAATCCACTAATGCAAACCTGATAACTAAATTTAACAAATCACCTTCATACAACAATGAACAGAGGTTGAACCCCCTTGGAGGTATATAGATAGTCCACTTGAAACTATTCCAGAAGTGGAAAAGAGTGAGAGCATTCGACCCGACTCTGTAACTCACACCTTGGATAACCAGCAAAGATCCTAAAGTGAGAGGGAATTTATTCCCATTAAATGTTACTTGTGTTTTCTATTTACTCTTCATAGGGTGTGCATGAAAGTCGAGCCAATAGAGCATCCTTCTCTAAAGTTTGAAAGAATAATATAAGGACAACATCTTCATCATCTACCTCAAGACTATCCATGGCGTATAGAAAATCCCTAATATGATCTTAACTAGTCACAACATTGTTTTCTTGGAATTTACGCAAGTACTTTTGAGCTTTACTAGGGAGAGGATTCAGATTTGCAGGTTACACAAAATCTCTATATCTATTGGTCCTCTGCTAATTAACATTAGCATTGGCATTTTGATTGAAATTTTAATTTACATTGACATTTTGATTTGCATTAGGAGCTTCCATACTCACTACATGTTGATTCACTATAGGTATTTGGTTTACAGCAAGAGAAGACTGATTCAAATCAAGATTTGGGCTAGAAACAAAAATTAGAATTGAAGATTTTTTGTGAGACTTGAAGAATACCTCAGGGTTTGGCACTCCAACAAAAACTTATTTGCCACTTCTTGTAGATGCTAGATCCAACTCCTCCTTTGATTTTTAAATTTTTGAGTTCATTTGGAGTCACCATCATAGATGTGCAAAGAAAAAGCAAGATCTTCAACAATACTTGGGACAAGATTGATGAACTTGATATTCACTATATTCTCACAAATTTTACTCCAGGAAAGACTGAGAAAAACAAACTCAAAATTATACTGAGTATCCTTGGCAACAGTGCCAAAATTGTTGGAGGAAATTTGTGCACCCTTAATAAATTTGTCATGCTGCAACTCTCTTAAATAGCTTGATATCTTGGTCCATAATTATGAAAATTGTAACTGCCTTGATGATGGCCCATAACTAGAAATGATCCATAATATCCACTATCTCCATCACCTTAATTTTCTTTTTCTCTTTTTTTTAGGGTTTAGGTTTTTGAGTTTAGGGTTTACAGTTTTGAGTTTAGGGTTTATAGGTTTAGGGTTTAGGGGTTTTTTTATAATTAGGGTGTAGGGTTCCCCCCCTTTTACAATGCGAGAAACCCTAAAACAAAACCCTACATCTTAAAGCCCTAAAGATAATAAATTACTATTTTTGGATAATTTGCCATTTTTGGCCAAAAACAACCCTAATTTTAGTAAGTTTTCGAAAAAACTCGGATGGGTTTCAAAATTAATAAACATTATTGGATAACCCATATTAATCCTTCTATAAAATCTCAACACGTACTCATGTCTGAAAATTTATTAAATTGTAAATATTATTTCTTCCAATTTTCTAACAAAACACTACAATCAATTTTTGGGGCACTAGATGAAGGAATTAGGGCCCAATAAAACACTAAAAAATATTCAAGGTTTAAAAAGAAGCCTTGCCATGATGTTTTAAACCTCTTCATATAGCTTCCTATAAAATTTCAAGTCAATCCAATGATCGAATCAAAAGTTATGCTCTTTGGGAGATATGCTCTTGCAACAACCTTATTTAGGCCAAACATTTACTAACAAAAAGACCTTAGGAAAATAAAAACAACAGTCTGACCTTGGTAACACAAAAACTTTCATTTCTCTTGGAGGGTGAAATAGGACTTCAAAAGTACCTAAAATTTGCAATAATTGGAAAGGACTCAAGGGGGAATTGCAAATTTGAAAAGACCACAGGACACCAAAAATTCAAAAATTTAGGGGTAAATTCAAGTTGAATTTTGAGGATCTAACATAGGCTTCAACTAGGACAGGTGATAAAAATACTCTTTAAAAATTATTCGCCTGATAACTCCAGAATCTCTAGTAGACCACAAGGAATCAAAAACTAAACTAATCACCTCAAAAGAACGCCTTAATCACCTAAAAAGGACACCTTAATCACCTAAAAATGACACTTTAATCACCTAAAAATTTAAATCTTAATCACCTAAAAAGAATAAGGCTGAAACACACACTTTTATTTTTTTTTGAGTCTTCTCAAGCCCTCTATGCAGAATGATATAGTTTCAAATGTTGGCCATTGATAGGAATTGAAAATTTTGTACCATCTAGAGTTTACAATTTGTAAGTATGTTGACCTACATTCTGATGTATTTGATAGGGACTAAGCCATTTGGGTTCCCACTTCCCCTTCTCACCATGCTTTTCATTTTTGGTGTCTTAGTACAACATTATATATCCTCCCTAAAAAGGTTTACCCTTGGCTTTCTTATTGAACAACCGCATTATTTTGTACGCTTGCTCAACTATCTTCATTAATGTGTCCTTTCTATCTTTTGATAATTTCATAATTTTATCAAGTCTTCTCTACAATACATTTGGATTATCATGATCTAGAAGAAGCAAAAATAATGTATGACTTTCCACTTGAGGAGGTAATACAATATTCTCACTATATACTAGTTCATAAAGAGATTTTCATGTGCTTCTTTTGATAGATATTCTATCAGCCCATAAATCAAACTTTAGCTCATTGTCCCAAATTCTTTTGTTTTTACCTAATGCTCTTCTAATTCTTGTGATCAAATTATTATTTGAGGATTCTACTAAACCATTCCCTTGAGGATAGTAATTTGTAGAATGAGAAAGCTCTATGTTGTACCTAGCACAAAATTCAATCATCTCAAAATAAGTGAAGTAGTTACCATTATACGTGACTATCTTCCTGGGAATCCCAAACCTTGTCAATATGTGTTCTTCTAAAATCTTGATGATCACTTCTATTTTGGATTTCTTGAGAGGTATCACTTCTACCCACTTGCTAAAATAGTCAATTGCTGTAGTGATCCACCTATGACCTCCAGAAGAATTAGGGTTAATTTCACCTATGAGATATATTCCACATTGAGTAAAAGGAGCTTCCAAAATAACTAGCTTTAGGGGCATGGTTGGCAAATTCTTCTTTCCTACAAAAATTTGATAGTTATGACAACTTCTAACAAGCTAGTAAACATCCTTAAATAGGGAGAGCCAATAATAACCATCTCTCGTGATCTTGTGAGCAGTAGAATTTGGAGCAAAGTGACCCCCACAAAATCTAGAATGATATTCTTTCAACACTTGAGTGACCTCTTTCTCAAACAAATAGATAAGCAACACACCATCTTGATACCTCCAATATAGTCTTCCTTCTTGAATGTAATACCTTTAAACCAATTGCTTGATAGACCTTCTTTTATTTTGGGGTATGTCTTTTTGAAATGATAAGTCTTGAAGGTAAAAGATAATGCCATCAAACCACCTACAATCATAATTATCAACTGCTCTTACTTCTTGTTGTTCATCTACTACAATAGTGTTATTCATAGCCTCCTCTTCTTTGTTAGCTAGATACTTTGCCAATCCCTATCCTCTGACAAACTATATTGCTTTAAATTCCACATCATACTACAATAATTTAGCCATCCACCTTGCAGGATTACCTAAAGGTTCAGTTTGAGTGAAAATATCTTTAACAACAATGTAAGGGATACAGGTTATTACCTTATTAGACCCAAAAATACACTTGAAATGATCCAATGCTTTGATTAATGCATAAGCCTATTTTTCCAACAAAGAGTATTTTAGTTTAGCACCCTTCAATGTTGTACTCATAAAGGCTATGGGCCTTTCATTTTTCTCTTCATCTTGTTGAGCTAGAACTGCAGCAATAGTGTGTTCTAAAGCAAATGAGTAGATTTTGAAATATTTGGAGTAATCAAGGCAGTTCAATATTGGAGCCTTAGTAATTACATCTTTGATCTTCTGAAAAGCTACAGTATTTTCCTCTATCCACCTTATTTCTCCATTTTTCTTGATCATGTCATTTATCGGCTTGGCAATCTGAGCAAAATCAAGGATAAATATCCTAATGAAGTTAATCTTCCCAAAGAATGATCTAACTCCCTTAATATTTTTAGGAGGGGGAATTTTAGCGATTGCCTCTATTCTTTGTGGATCAATGCTAATTCCATCCTTTGAAACAATATGCCCAAGCATTTTACCTTGTGTGGCCCCAAACACACATTTTTTAGGATTCAAGGATATGCCAAACTCCTTGCACCTATCAAACACTTGAGTTAGATGTGCAAAATGATCTTCAATATTTTTGGAAAAAATTGTAATATCATCAAGATATACTACCACTATCTTGAACATCAACCCCTTAAATACAACATCCATTGCTCTTTGAAATGTTGCCCCTGCATTCATCAACCCAAAGGGCATCCTGAGATATTCAAATGTTCCCCATGGTGTGGTGAAAGTTGTTTTGTGTCTATCTTCTGGATTCACTACAATTTGATTGTAACCTGAAAAGCCATCCAATAAAGACATTCTTGATGACCCAACCACTGCTTGAAGCAACTATTCCATATTTAGAAGTGGGTAGTTGTCTTTAAGAGAGATTTTATTCAAATTCCTAAAATCTACACAAAGCCTAATCTCACCATTCTTCTTTCTAACTGGAACAAGATTTTCCAACCAAGAAGAAAATCTCACCTTCCTGATTATCTTGGTATCCAATAACTTCTACACTTCTTTCTGCATAATTGGATGCAAAGTGGGATTGAACTTTCTTTGTTTCTGCCTGAAAATGCTTGGTATCCTTATGAAGGGGTATTATGTGAGTCATTACCTTTGTATTGAAGGTCTTCAGATCTTCATAACTCCAAGAAAAAGCATCCATGTTCTTTTTCAAGAATTTGATATACTGTTGCTTCTCTTTTCTTGACAGAGCTTTATTGATCCTAACAATCTTGGGCTCTTCCTCTGTTCCAATATTAACTTCATCAATCTTAGATTCTTGAACCAGAGGTTTATATGCTCTATCAAAGTCATCAAATAGGCTCTCCAAAGATACCAACCCCATGGGGATCCTATTGGTCTTCAGTTGTATGACTTATGTGGGTTCTCCAATAACATCCTTCAGTTTTTCTTCATCACTTTCATCACAAATAACATCAAAAAATTAATTCTACATAGTCATAAAATCATTAATGTGTATATCATCATGAAAAACTTGTAAATATACCACATTGTCAGGGACAGATGGATTATAAATAGATATGGTTGGGAACCTTTCCATAAACCAAGTGTCTATCTCAAGGTTTTCTACTCCAGAAGCATTAATGGCCAAAATATTAGCATTGTGATTATGTGCTCTAGGAATAAATTGCAGATCAAAAGCCAAGAATCTATCTATTTCATCCAACACTGCTTGCTTATATTGCTTTAATCTAGGGTGCTTTGTTTGATATTTCCCTTTGATTTGTTGAATTATCAGCTTAGCATCCCCACTAACTTTGAGGTAATTAATACCCAATTCCTTGGATTTTCTTAGCCCTAGCAATAAAGCTTCATACTCTGCAACATTATTTGTACAAGAAAATTCTAACCTATATGGTATGCCAAGATAGTTTCCATTGATGTCTGTCAACAGTACTCCAACTCCTACTCCTACTTTAGATTTTTCCCCATCAAAGGTCATAGTCCATAACTCTGAAGTCAGAATTCTATCAGTTTCTGCATCTACTTCAACCTTCAATTTTGGATCCATATTCTCAGCATTAGGCACTTCTAACAAGAAAGGAGAATGCCAAATAGAGTAAACCCCCATATCCTTTTCCTCAATAGAATCCATGACATTAACCATATTATCATTAGGATCTCTGAATTCAATTGAATACCTATTAAAGGGTTCTCTTTTCAATATCACTTTTTCCTTACCCTACATTGGGATAGTGGCATATGACCAATCCAACTGAATAGTGCCACCTAGTTGCTCTGCCCAATGCCTAGAGAGTAATATGGAAAATAAAGGGTCCACATCTACAACTGCAACATCCATTACCACACCCTTCTTAGGATATTGTTCAATATGGACAAGAATTCTAGTGATAATGCCTACACAAGGTACTCTCCTATTATCCATTACAGAAATAGGGGGATGCTCTTTCTGACAAATCAAGCCTAACTGATCAGCTACCTATTTTGACATCACATTCATGGAAGCACCACTATCAAGCATGCAGTTATGAATAACATATTGGTCCCCATAGCTTGATGTGTATCTTAGTGATATATAAAATGGCTTAACTGAATATGGGGCTCTGACTACATTATTCACAAGGCCTATGGGATTTTGAGGTTTTCCTCCTGACTGATCAACTAATTTGAAGGCTCTACATACCTGATACTGATACTTTGGAATAGTCATTAATTCCCCAAAAGTGATGTTGACCTTCTACTTGGTAACTTCTATACCTAGATCAAACTGATCTTTCTTATCATCAATTCCTTTTCTAGCTTTCTGATTAGCCAAGTCATTTTGCTGCTTTTGGATAATTTCTTCTACATCAGGCTCTTCAGGAATCATTTGCAGCTTCATTTGATTTACCTTTTTATGTGAAATCACTCTTGTAGATTTCTCCTTTTGTGCAGGCCCTTCATCAACTTTGTCCTCCACTATTTTATTCCTGATATTGATAGCATGTATCCTTTCTAAAGACTCAACCTCTTCTATTGTAGGTACAAGTTTCCCCTACTTCATTCTATCAAATCTGGTATTAGGAGGCTCACTTGAGGTTGATGCCTCTCCAAAGACTAAGGCTCTTTGCTCATAATTAATGGCACATATGTCCATGTCCCTTTCAAATTCTTGTTCTCTGGTTTCATCCTCCTGAGTCCAACATACATTAATTCTAATATCTTCATCTTCAGATTTAGCATTTAAATCAACATTAGAATGCATACTTAGATAAATACCACAATCAATATGGTTATGTGGTGCATCACAGGTAGAGCAATAAAAGGGATGATATGATGCTATATTATTTGATGGCATAGGATTTGGAACAGAATCTAGATCTCTCTCTATTTCTTTCTTCTTCCAATTTCCATTTTGATTCCTGTTTCCCTCTTCATTTCCATTGTTATTCCAGTTTCTATTGAAATTCCTCCTAAAATGAGGTATGTTATCTTCCTATTGTCTATTATTACCCTATGAAGTTTTTGCAATGTTATCCTTACCTTTTTCAAGTCTAGCCAACCTATTATTCAAAGTAGTAAACATCTCACTCAACTGATTAGCTATTTTGTTCATAGGATCCTGATCTATTTTCTTAGGGACAGAGAACTCAACCTTCTTGGGCTTCCTTTCAGGTTGATTGGGCTCTAAAGAGTATGCTTTCATATTACCACTATCAATCATATGTATCTCTATTTCAATAGCTCTTTCCATACATATATCAATGGTGGCTACTGCTTGCTATCTCAGCTCATAACTAAAATCTCTAGGGAAAGCATTTTTGTAGAAACAAATGGATTGATCATCATTTGGCCTTAATGCTACTAGAATATTATTTCTGGTCTTAAAGAATATTCTATTGAAATCTTCCATTGATTCATTTTCTTTCTTTTTCATGGTAGCCAATTATATCGAGAAGGACTTGTTCATTCTTCCTCTCTCCATATTTCCTAAGGAAAGTGTGCTCTAGCTCTTGAAAATTATTGATAGTACCAACTCCAAGGTTGTTGAACCATTCTCGAGCATCCTTCTCTAAAGTTTGAAAGAATAATCTAAGGACAACATCTTCATCATCTACCTCAAGACTATCCATGGCATATAGAAAATCCCTAATATGATCTTCACCAGTCACAACATTGTTTCCTTGGAATTTAGGCAAGTACTTATGAGCTTTACCAAGGAGAGGATTCAGATTTATAGGTAACACAAAAGCTCTATATCTATTGGTCCTCCACTGATTAACATTAGCATTAGAATTTTGATTGACATTGACATTTTGATTTGCATTAGGAGCTGCCATACTCACTACAGGTTGATTCACTATAGGTACTTGGTTTACAACAAGAGAAGACTAATTCAAACCAAGATTTGGGCTAGAAAAAAAAATTGGAATTGAATATTTTCTGAGACTTGAAGAATACCTCAGGATTTGGCACTCCAACAAGCACTTCTTTGCCACTTCTTCTTGTAGATGCCATATCCAGCTCCTCCTTCTTTGATTTTTAAATTTTTGAGTTCATTCATAGTCGCCAACACATATGTGCAAAGAAAGAGCAAGATCTTCAACAATACTTGGGCCAAGATTGCTCAACTTGATATTCACTCAATTCTCACAAATTTCACTCTAGGAAAGACTATGAGAAAAACAAACTCAAAATTGTACTGAGTCTTCCTCAACAATGATGCCAAAAACTATTGGGGGAAATTCCTGCACCCTTAATAGATTTTTCACGCTGCAAGACTTCCCTGATCCAATAAACACTGTGGATTCTGGTGGATCCACCTCTTTAACTCAGGAAAATATTATCCTAAGACTCTAGATAGATCGAGTAAGGTATGGAAACCCTAGAGGTGAGCCTACAATATTTCTTATATGCTCATGCTCATCCAGATTGCAAAAAATAAAATAAAACTACAACATAAAAGTTGACCAAGCTTCGAAGTAACTCCCAGCTAGTGCTTCAAAAAGTAGACCGATGCCTTATCCATTGGGCAATTGTAGCCAGAATTAAAATATGGTGAAGAGAGAAGGAGGAGAGAATATAAAACTAAGCCAACCATATTCATTCAAATAATGCAACAAAGGTGATTAAGCACGCCAGTGAAATAAGACGCCATTTACACATTCAAATGATGTAACATGTAAATAGGACAACAAACAAAATTGCACATAGAACTACTGAAAGGAGGAAGCATGATTGTATTATCCAATAAATCATTACAATGGGAGTCTGATCAATGTAATCAGATCTCACTAAGCAAATACAAATGAGTTCTCCATTCAAATTATGCAATAGAGAACTACAACTCTTCATTCAAATGATGTAACAAAGAGCCTCCTGGCTTTTGGCCTCAGCCATTGGAATTGATCTCAGTAAACTAGACACCTCCTCAGCAAAAACCTGCACAATAATGGGGAAGAAAAAGGGGTAACTAGACAAGACACACAAAGGAAAATACAACCGACAAGGATGGGCACTCTGGTATACCTCTTGCAAAATTATTGTGCAAAAACTTGATGATGTTTCTTGTTGCAACAACTCTCTTAAATAGCTTGATCACTTGGTCCATAATTATGAAAATTGTAATTGCCTCGATGATGGCCCATAACTAGAAATGATCCATAATAGCCACTATCTCCATCACCTTCATTTTCTTTTTCTTTTTTTTTTTAGGGTTTAGGGTTTAGGATTTTGAGTTTAGGGTTTAGGGTTTTGGGTTTAGGTTTTAGGTTTTTTTTTAGGTTTAGGGTTTAGGTTTCCCCCATTTTTACAATGCGAGAAACCCTAAAACAAAACCCTACATCTTAAAGCTCTAAAGATAATAAATTACTATTTTTGGAAAAATTACCATTTTCAACCAAAAACAACCCTATTTTTAGTAAGTTTCCAAAAAAACTTGGATGGGCCTCAAAATTAATACACATTATTGGATCACCCATATTAAGCCTTCTAGAAAATATCAACACGTACTCATGTTTGAAAAGTTATTAAATTGCAAATATTATTTCTTCCAATTTTCTAAAAAACACTAAAATCCATTTTTGGGGCACTAGATGAAGGAATTAGGGCCCGATAAAACACTAAAAAATATTCAAGGCTTCTAAAGAAACCTTGCCATGATGTTGTCCACCTCTTCATCCAGCTCCTTGTAAAATTTCAAGCCGATCCAACGGTCGGATCAAAAGTTATGCTCTCTGGAAGATAGGCTCTTGCAACAACCTTATTTAGGCCAAACATTTACTAACAAAAAGACCTTAGGAAAATCAAAACAACAACCTAACCTTGGTGACACAAAAAATTTCATTGCTCTTGGAGGGTGAAATAGGACTTCAAAAGGACAAAAAATTTACAATAATTGGAAAGGACTCAAGGGGGTATTGCAAATTTGAAAAGACCATAGGACACCAAAAATTCAAAAATTTGGGGCTAAACTCAAGTTGGATTTTGAGGATCCAACAGAGCCTATGAATACCAATACATGTAGTGACAACAATTGCATCAAGGTAAAGACCAATCTATTCAAGATTATGCTAATTTTTTCCACTCCATAGTAGCAAATCTAGGTATATAAGATACCAAAAGACATCAAATCCATAAGTACTATAGTGTGATATAATGGTACATTTAATAGGATGTGGATATATTTGAGTTAAATACAATGGGGGAGGTATATAAAATTACTATCAAATTGGAACAAAAATGGAAAAATAAAAATAAAAAAGGAGGAGCAAATAATAAAACCTAGAACACTAAGTACTAGCCAAATAAAGTCACTCTCATGATAAATGGGGTCAGCCCCAAAATCATACTTGGAAGTAGAAAAAGACTCCCAAGAAAGGAATCCCTTGAAGGCTAAGAGGCTAAGAGTGGAAAATGGTGTGATTAACATAAGAGAAATATTCAAGGGAGGAATATTGAGCGATTTAGTTATTGTTTGTTGTGTCGTAATACTCTATATCCACTACACCATCACCTCCACATCCATAATTTGAGGATAGAGGGAAGTAAATTGTGGAAGCTAAACTAAATGTAACCATTGTCATTGCACCTGCTACACCATAGGATTCAAAAGAGGAGGAATTCCTAATTCACTCATAAATATGGATCAATGGTAATCCATTAGATTTTATTATTGATAGGTAGAGTCAAGAGAATCTAATTTTTCCTAGATGGTCAACTATTTGAATCTCCCTATCACACAACACCCTCAACCACATAATGTTGGATGGTTATAACAAGGGATATGTATTCATGTAACTCAATAATGTACCATATATTATTCCATAAAGCCCTTCAAAGATTGAGTTTTATATAATTTTGTTCCCTTGGATGATGAAGGTTTTAAATGCTACTAAAAAATTTAAAAAACTATATGATGGCTTTTTAATCATTAATATTAATGTAAATCTTACAAGATAAATATCACATGATTAAATATATGATAGCCCCATATAATAAGATAACAATAATAATATAACAAATTAATATGAGCCAACTAATATTTGAATCAAGACTAATAATATATCAACTAACATTCATTAATAAGCAACAACATGAATGTAAATAGACTAAATCATACATATATAATATTAGTTGCTCAAATGTATGCAGTCTTTATTACTTCTTTTTCTCTTACAAATGTATCATAAAACTCTTATACAATGATAATATTTTCTATGTAGACTATGTAGGCTATGTAGACTATGTAGGTGATGTAGGTTATGGAGTAATATATAGCTATTTTAGGATGACTCTTTGGTTACTTGACTCTTCCTTTTTCTTATGCCAAGTCTTATGACTCTTTGTTTATCTACTTGACACTTGCATACTCAAGACTCTATATTGTATGCACAATTGTACATGACTCTTCATATAACACATCCCAATATAATAACACATGTGCACACTTACATATAAGACACTTTTGCACATTTGCACAAATAACACTTGCACACTTATTTACATGACACTTGTGCATTTCCTGCACATTATTACATTGCATAAAATATTTTTCTCACACTATAATATAAGGCACAACCCTAATATAATATTTACAAGATGTACCATGAGGGTACATTAGCATGTACCAAATAATATAATATACTCTAACACCCCCTATATTACATTATTTAGTTATTGAAGACTTTAGTCTTCAATATGGTCTTCATCCTTCAAGTGACTTTGCAATGAATTTGATCTTTATCTTGATATTTATCTACATCTTCTCCAATATAGATTTTCATTCTTCAATATACAAATGGTCTTGTATTACATGTGATCTTTTTCTATCCTCGCATCATTTTCATCATCTTAAACTTTGGATTCGCCCAATGCATTCAATGGTAGAAAGGTTACCGATTCTCATTTCCTGTAGTTTGTCTTTCAAAGCATTCAACAATGTTATCTTAAAATAAGATAAGCTCTTGAAAAACAATTAAATCTAAGGCATATATTCCATTCTTAATTGATCTTGTAGCCTCTATGATATTTTGATATTTGATACCACATTTCTTGTTCTCATTAGTACATTTAAACTCAATTGATCTTCCACTTTCAAGTTGTTTGGTAACTAAAATGAGATTAGTTGTCAACCTTGAAACATACATAACATATTTCAATATAAAATTTAAGGATGTTGCACTAGGTGTTATACAACCACTTCCATGTACTAGATATATCTTATCATAAAAAATCTTCAAATAGAAATTATATTTTACTTCTACACAATCAAACCATTGTAAATTACTAGTCATATGATGAATAACACCTAAATCTATGTACCAAATATATCTTTATGTTTGAATCATATTATTAGCTCTAGTTGAAATTAATTTTGCATTGTTGATCAGAGTTTTGAGTATGATGTTGCTCATTTGATGTACCTTATACATGATATTTTCCTTTTTTAGAATATATTTTATATTTTGATAACATATCCTATGTTTAAAAGTTCCTCTTGGTAACTTATCCATTAAATTTGTAGATTTTTATTTTTGAAGTAGACTTCCTTGTGACTCCCTATGTTTTAACTAAATTCAAAGTTTCTAAGTTACAAAAACCTATGAAGTAGAATTCCTTATATCTCCCTAATGATTAGAAACTATGAAAGTAAGAATTTTCCAAATTTAAATTTCCTATATTTGATGTTAAACTCCTTTTGACTCCCAGATTATTAAATTTTCAAATATTTCCAAAATTTCAAGAAATAAAATCAAACTATATAAATTTCAATTTTTTTTTTATAAACTCCACTCTTTAATTAAAAACTTTAATTAGAAACAACAATTAAGAACCTTATAACTCCTAATTTATCTTTTCCATAATCCTTCTTATTTCTCCATTAATTAATTATTTCTCCTCAATCTTAATTAAATATAATACTTTAGCCTTAATACCTTATAACTCCAATAATTGAATAATTAAATCTTAGCAAATTTAAAAACCTTAGAAAATTCAAATACCTCCGCTCAAAATGGCATTCACACTCTTTTCTTCTCCTTCACTGAACTGCTCTTGGTTGCGGTAAAAGACTTGTCTTGCCTCCTCTTCAATGGTACACCCTTTTAAAAAATGCATGCTTCTAATCAATTACTCTTGTGGTACTTGTTTGTTTACCACTTACTTTGTAGGTGGTGCTAATTACAATACTAGTAACATTCCAAAAATGCTCTCAAACGAATCAACCTCTGCTCTTGAATGCTTGTTCAAATTTTGAGTTCTAAGTTGGGTATGCTCGCTCTTGAGTTCCTATCCAACTTCCAAGTTCCAAGCTAGGTACGTTTGGGTGACACTGCATTCTTCTATGAGATGTTGGTGGCACTACATTCTTTTATGAGATATTGGTGGTGCTACAATTTTTCAGTGATACATTGGTTGGATTTGTTCTACCTTGGATCAACTTGTTACACCATTTGAAGACTTTTTATGTTGGTTTAAGTGCATATCTAAATGAACACAAACATTGGTTTGGCTTGAGTGCTATTCTAAGTGCTTTGTTGGTTCTATTTGGGTGCTCTTCTAGTTGAGTGCTTCACTAATTTGAATTAGATGTTATTGAGTGCTTTATTGGATCAAGATAGGTGCTGCTTCTAGTCGAGTGCAGTTTTGATTTAGGTAAACCTGATAAATACGTTTAACTTTAATATTTTTGCCTTTAATATTTTGCTTTCTAATGCAAGTAGTTTGTAGGAAATAACACCTTTTTCTCTTCGACATTCTTCCTGAATATGCATACTTGTAAAATTTGTCCAACACACAAAGCTCTATATTTTTCTTCTCTTTAGAGAAGATTATCTTCCACTTGTTACTGAGATGTCTTAAAGCTTGTCCTTGTGTCTTTACTTAGCACCTAAAATTATTAATGTATTAACTTTCCTTCCTTTTGCTTTACATAAAAAAATAACCTCAACCTCTTTTTCCTCCTTTTGTAGTTGGCCATGTAGTATCTAATGTGCATCTTTATTCTGCATCATGGCCTCCTTCTAATGACATTTCTTTCTTTGAATATGAGTATTTTTATGTTGTCCTCAAATTTGAGTCTATTATTCTTCTTCTCTAGATTCTATTTTATCTCTTCTTTAGATAGATGGCTTCTTTAGATGGCTTCAATTTTGCTTGCTACAATATATATATCAAGCTTTTTATTTCTTGAGCCTTCTTTCTCTTACATTTTTGTCCTTTATGCTATCCTCTATAACTTGAATTTTTTTCCATGAAGGGTCTCTTTCTTTAATATTGGCTTTAACATATCTTTTTTCTTTGGAATCTATGTATCTTATATTCAAGTCTCCATTCTCTTTCCTATAATAAGGAGTTTGTATATTATATATGGCCTCTTATATTTTCACTAATATGGGCCACAAATATTTACTATGGAATTCTTTTTTTGAAGTATCCCAATCCTCTAATATTGGCCTCTCTCTTGGACCAATTATCAAGGTCAATGTAGACTTGAATCTTCTCTATCTTTGATTTACTAAAAATTTTATATGGTTGCCAATGTCAAGCCAATTTTCAAGGTCAATATAGACCCAAATATCTAAAACTTTTATCAAGGTCTTTTTCTTCAAGACTTGCATCAACAATATCAATATCAAGGTCTATCTTCAATAACTAAATTTTTTATCTATCAAAGTCTATTTTCAAGACCTGAAACTATCTATGTCGAGGTCTACCTTCAAGACTTGAATCTTCTATCTATGTCAAGGTATACCTTCAAGACTTGAATCTTCTATCTATGTCAAGGTATACCTTCAAGACCTGAATTTATGATAACCTAAAACTTAATTCAATCCCTACTTGATGCAAGATTTTTACCTTCTCTTGGACTTGAATATGAAATTCTTCTCTATCTATTGTACAAAGCTTCTCACACTTTTGATGGCTAATCTTTGTTGCAACAATGTCTTAGGTTGCTTTCTTGGATGTGATCTAAGAATCCAATATGATTCTCCTCCTTACTAGAGAATCCAATATCAATGTCAAGGTGACTATAAACTTCCTTGATGCTCCAAACAAGATAGCTTGATTGTACCAACTTCTTCAAATTTCTTTTGAGTGTTGATAGAAATCAGTTGTCAAGAATTTTTTTACCTCTAAAATACTTTATTAGTATCAATATGGTTCTTTCCTAAATGATCAACTTTATCCTAATTTGGTTCTTACTCTATCAATCAATGCTTATTCTCCTTCCTTTATAGAATATAAATTTCAAGGTATTTTTATCCCTAAAATGTTCCTATCAATGTCAGGGTTCACTATTTCTTTGAATAATCAATTATATTCAAGTTGATTTGTCCAAATATGGATCCTTGTCTTCACTGGTTATCCTTCAACCTAGTGGAAAGACCCTTGTCGAGTCCTAGTCTTCACTAGTTGTTTTGTAACTATGGAAATACCCTAGCTTATTTTATCACTTTGGATAAAACTCAATTATGTAGCTAACTAAATCAACCTATGCAAGTAACTACTTGTTGTAGCTCTGATACCACTTATGGATTTTAAATCCTTAATGTTAATCTAATATCACAAGATATATATCATAGGATCAAATAAATGATAGTCGCAATATAATAAGATCAAAATAATAATGTAACGGAATAATATGATCCAACTAATATGTGAATAAAGGCTAATTAAATCAACTAACATTCATTAATAAGCAACAATATGAATGTAAATAGCCTGAATCATACATGTACAAAGCATGTATCACAACTTAAAATATTAGTTACTCAAATGTATACAATCTTTATTAGTCCTCTTTCTACTACAAATGTATCATAAAAATATCATACAATGATAATGCTTTCTATGTAGAAAATGTAGATTATGTAGATGATGTGGGTGATGTAGGCTATGGAGTAATATATAGCCATTGTAGGATGGCTCTTCCTTTTCCTTATTCCAAGTCGCATGACTCTTGGATTCTCTACTTGAAACTTGCATACACATGGCTCTATCTTGTATGCACACTTTGGACATGAATCTTCACATAACACATCCCAATATAAGAACACATGTGCACACTTACATATAATACACTTGTGCATATTTACACAACACTTGCAAACTCATTTACATGACACTTGTGTATTTCTAGCATATTATTACATTACATAAAATATTTACTGACACTCTAATCTAGGACACAACCCTAATCTAGTATTTACAAGATGTAACATGAGAGTACATTAGCATATACCAAATAATGTAATATACTATAACATTACAAGCTACCAAAAAAAGCTATAATGGCTAGAAATTATCACATTAATATTAGCTAGAAATTTTCACATAAAATGGTTGGAATTTTTCCAAAAAATGGATAGAAAATTTACATAATATGGTTATATATTTTACATAAAATGGATGAAATATTTCACATAAAATGAAACAAAAATGTAGCATTAAATTCAGCTAACAATGGCTGCAAATTATCACCATGTTAGACACAACAAGATCAGGGAAAATCATGGTTCACCAATAGTCATATTTTATTAATAAAAGAAGCTAAAATACAATAAAATATGCTTGAATAACAAGCTATAGCAACATATCAAGTGACATTAGCTCAACTGGTTAGATTCCTCAATATTTAAGGAGGAGACCCACGTTTGAATCTTACCAAACAATACATGGATAATGTCCAAGCTTTGTTGTAATACCACTATGTTATGATGATGTAATATGGATGGGGCCCATTTCAATCCCATATAACTAATTAAAAAAACAAGCTATAGCAACAACCCATTAACAGAATAACAACAATTTTAATATAAAATTTACCCCTAAAAATTCAACTCTCCAATAGCCTGAAATTGCATGATTAAAGATAAATACAACTAATCCCTAGTTCACAACATCATACAAGATGTCTTTTCCAATTGTAACTAATATATTTAAAAAAAAATCTAATCTAAAAATAGAAACAACACAACTCCAACTGTAGCTACACATGAAGTGTCAATTAAACATAGTAATAAAACAATTCCACAGGATGTGTGCACTCCTTTTTTGTTAATTTTTTATCATAAACTAAAATTATCAATGCTAAGTGACACACATGAGGATTGAAATATTAGACATCATAAATTTTTCATTCTCCCCCTTGATGTCAATGTTTTGAATTCCAATAAATTTTCTCAAATTCTAAAATCTATCTCTATTCAAAACCTTTGTGAAAATATTATCAAGTTGATCTTCAGATTAGCAAAACCTAAAATATATAAACTCATATTCTACCAAGTCATGATGAATTTGTGACATATATTAATATGTTTACTTAGACTATGAAATAGTATATTATTTATTATTGATATAATGTTGGTGTTGTCATAAAATATCTTAATTGATTAATCAATCTACATTCCCAAGTCTTCAAAGACCCTTTCCATACAAATGACTTGAGTGCAATAGAATGATGCAACCATGCACTCTAATTTTGTTGTAAACAATACAACTATTTGTTGCTTTTTGCTACTCCAAGAGACTAAATTTCCACCAAAGAAGAAAGCATAACCTAAAGTACTCTTCCTATCATCAAGGCTCTCTAAACAATTTGCATCTATATAGACCTCAAGATCTCATATACCTAAGGATTCTCTTGGCTGCCTACCAACGAGACTCATGAGGATAGTGCATGAATATTTCCACAAAACTAACAAAATAAATATCCAACCTAGTAATTGTAAGGTACATCAAACTACCAACCAAATATCTACTAGAGTACTAACAAAAAGGGAATAATCCCCCTTCATCAATTTGTAACCCACAACTACTAGAGTACTAACAACTTTACAACAATTCATTTTAAATCTTACCAAAAGGTCTTCAATATACTTAGATTGAGTAATAGATATACCTTGAGTTGATTACTTTATTTGCATACCAAGAAAGTATTGCATTTTGCCCAAATCACTCATTTTGAACTCATCTAGCATAGCATTTTTAAATTGTTTCAACAAGATAGTGGAGCTGCCCATAAAAATTATATCATCAACATACAAATATACAACAATAAAATCTGATCCAACTATATTTTTATATAGTGTAATTTTAGTTGAACACCTTTCAAATCCATTTTTATGCAATTAGGAATCAATCCTAGAGTACTAAGCTCTAGGTACCTACTTAAGCCCATAAAGAGCTTTCTTCAACTTGTACACTTTGTCTTCATGACCTAAAACTACGAATCCTTGTGACTAATCCACATAAACTTCTTCCTCAAAATATCCATTTAAGAATGCTGATTTTACATCCATTTGATAGACAACAAGACTAAAATGGGCAACTAGTGCAAGAAGAGGTCTTATAATTTCCAATCTAGCAAATGGTGCAAAATTTTCTTCATAGTCTATTCCTTCATGTTGAACATAGCCTTTGGCTACCAATCATGCCTTGTGTTTAGCTATGCTTCCATAAATATTATATTTCAACATATAAATTCATTTAACATCAATAATAGTCTTATCTTCTAGAGGAGAAAAAATCTCCCAAGTATCATTTTTTCAATTTGTTTAATTTCATTTTCCATAGCCTTTACCTAATCTTCTTTAGCACATGATTATCTAAAATTTGAAGGCTCAATATTAGGAGAGGACAATAATGCATAATTTATTATATTCTCACCTTGTTTTTATTGTAATCTAGTTACTCTCCTTGTATAATCCTCATCCAACATTTGTGTTTATGGGTGATATTTGTTGAGCCTTTTTGTACCAATACTCCCTCTTGATGAACTTGAAGATGGCAAATCACTATTGGAGATAGGAAAGCTGGAATTTTATTCACTTTTGCTCTTTAAGGCTTCACCATTTTTATTAGGAGTTAATTCATCAGTTTGTGAGGTACCACTAACAACATTTGTAGTCTATTTACTAAATGCTACCCCTTCATCAAAGACCACATCTCTACTTACATGTAACTTGTTAGTAGTGGAATCATAACATATATAAGCTTTGGATTCATCATAATAGCCAATAAATTAAATGTATTTGATATATTTTTTATCACCTTTTCTTCTCTTTTGTACAAGAATGTGCACATAATATGTGGAACCAAAAATTTATAAATTACCAATGCTTGGCTTCTTACCATGCCAAGTTTCATAGGGAGTAGAATTTTCTATCAGCTTTGTAGAGCTTCAATTTAGATTGTAAACAATTGTATGTATAACTTCACCCCAAAACCTATTTGGTAACTCCATTTCCTTCAACATGCAATGAACCATTTCCACTATGGTCCTATTCTTCCATTTTGCCACTCAATTTTGTTGAGGAGTGTAGATGGTTGTAAACTCCCTTTTGATTCCCTAACTGCTATAAAATTCTTGGAACTCATTGGAAGTGAACTCACCTCCTTAATCAATCCTTAAGGTATTAATACAAAACACATATTACTTTTCAACTAGAGACTTAAACATCTTGAAACAATCAAAATCTTATGATTTATCATGCAAGAAATATATCCAACTCATTCTTGAATGATCATCAACAAACAACAAAAAATATTAATTTTTACTTATTCTTAAGGTCTACATGGGTCCACATAGATAGCATGCACCAATTCTAATGGCTTATCAACTCTAAACATATGGTATGGTGTTTCCTATAAAATATAGCCTTCACATGCACTGTTTAGAGGTTTCATAAATGTGGGAAGCCATCTAATAGAAATATTCCTTTGCATTCCATCCAATGAGATGAAGTTGAGGTGTCCATACCTTTTATTCTATAACCATGCTAAATCAATAGTGTTGTTCAAACATTCCATAGTTGGTTGTAATTTCAACATATACATCTTGTTTTTTGAAATCAACACTTCAACTACATTTTGATTGTTAGTCTCATTCAAGATTCTACAACAGTTGTTTTAAAAAATAGCATAATATTTTGAGCATAATTTTCCAATACTCAAAATATTATGCTTGAGTCCTAGCACATACAAAGTGTCATGCATATAAAAAATATTACCAATATTTGTCATGATGGAAAGAGTTTCTTTTCTTACTATATTCACTTGATTATTATCATCAAAAATGACTTGTCCTTTGACATTCTCATCAAGTTCAACAAACAAGCTTCTATTTTCAGTCATGTGGTTTGAACATCCACTATCAAGATACCAAACATAATATTCAACAACCTCAAAAATATTGCAATATAGGAAGAGGGTTTCACATTTTTCTTCACTATAATTAGTTTTTTCCTCCTACTTTTTCTTTTATAGAAATATGATTTAATGTGGCAATATTTTCCACAATAGTCATAGTGTCTATGGGCTAATTCATGACTATAATTATTTTCTCTTCCATATCTTATATCATGATCTATTACATGGCCTCTATATTATGATAGTGCCAAAGTGGTAGAAGATGTCTCCTTGGAATGGGATGTTTATTCATTCATCTTCAACTTGACTTGAAATGCTTGATCAAGACCTTCATCTCTATCCTTCATCCTATGCTCATAAGTTTGAAAATACCAAGTAGTTAAATAAGAGTTAGTTTTGACAAATCTCTAGACTCTTCAATAACAATTATAACTAGATCAAACTTCCTAGGAAGGCTTCTCAATACCTTCTCAACAATCCTTTTATCATCAAGTGCGTGGATAATATTCACCATATTTTGGACTCTAGTTATGAATACTTCAATAGACTCATTATCATTCATGCATAAGGATTCAAAATATCTTCTCAAGAACTAAAACTTAACTATTATGATGGATTTTAAAGCCTAAATACTACCATAAATATCACAATTTAAATATCACTGGATTGGATATAATATAGCCACAAACCAATAAGGTCAAGATAATGATATGATAAGAGTAAAATGATTAAATAATTGGTATATCAAGTATAATAATATAACAAATAAAATCACTAATAAACAACAATATGAATGTAAATATCATAAAACATACATGTACGAAGCATGTAGCACAAAGGAGGAACAAGTTTCTCCTCTCACAAGAAGCTATTCAAATGTTTGGAACTGTTAACCTCCATTCTATTCTGAAGATAGGATTTGATCACAACCCTCTCTTGATGGAAACTGAGAAAGACAATCCTTTCAAAAGACCATTCATATTCGAAGCAATGTGGATACACCATCCTGATCTTAAAAATAGAATTTCCCAGTGGTGGCAACAGTTAGGACAAGTACGTCCTTCTTTTAAACTAGCACAAAAACTCAGACACCTCAAATAAAATCTCAAATTTTGGAATAAAGAAGTGTTTGGTAATCTATTTGCAAACAAGCAATCAATCAAAGAAAGACTTTCAATCATAGAGAACAAGATTCAGAATGGACAAAGTGATGAGCACATCAGGACAAAAGAAAAAATCATCCTCTCTGAATACCACAATATCCTAGCCTGTGAAGAAACATTTTGGAGATAGAAGTCTAGAGCCTTATGGCTCAAAGAGGGGGATTCAAACACTAAATTCTTTCATGTGTCGACTTTGAGAAATAGGAGCAACAACAAAATTAAGGAACTTGTGAAGAGTGATGGTTCCTCCACATTTGATATCATGGAAATAAGAGCTGAAGTTGTCATGTACTTTAGTTCCCTCCTCAGAGAATGTAATCCTTGTTCTAATTCTGCAAGAGACTCTATGCTCTACCATATCCCCCATTCCATTATGGAGGAGGTCAACATCAAGTTAGTAGCCCCCTTTACTGATGAAGAAGTTAGACAAGCTCTTTTTCTATGAATCTTGAAAAAGCTCCTGGTCCGGATGGCTTTTCTCCTCGGTTTTTTCAAATCTTCTAGGATATTGTTGGCCAGGATATCTACTCCATAGATAATTTCAATCCTCCAAGTGCATCCCATGCAGCTACAATTCCACCTTCATTGCCCTGATTCCTAAAGGCCCTGTCTCCAAATCAATGATTGACTATAGGCCTATAAGCCTTTGCAATGTGGTTTATAAAATCCTCACTAAAGCCATTGCCAACAGGATGAAGGAAGTTCTACCCAACCTCATTGATACGTGTCAAGGAAGCTCTATCCATGGTAGATCCATTTTAGATGGTATCATAACCATTCACGAAGCTTTGCACTCAGTGTCTCAGACCAGGAATCCTGCCTTCATCCTCAAACTTGACATGAACAAGGCTTATGATAGAATCAACTAGGATTTCCTTATAGCTATTCTTCTCAAATTTGGTTTTTACCCCAAATGGGTAGATCTAATTAAAGGATGCATTTCCAAACCTTGGTTCTCTATTCTTATCAATGGATCCACAACTGGTTATTTTTAGAGTAGTAGAGGACTAAGACAAGGAGACCCCATATCTCCTTTACTCTTCATCATTGTTGTGGAAGCTCTTGGAAGGACCATCAAGGCTACCTATAGATCAGGACTCATTTTAGGAATCAGAGCAACATCCCAGACCAATCTAGTCACACACCAAAAATTCATGGATGATACCATCATTTCTACATCTGCCTCCATTTTTGAAGCTAAGGTAATCAAATATATTTTGCTTTTGTATGAGGAAGTGGTTGGTCAAAAAGTGAATTTCAATAAAAGCAAGATATATTTCTTTAACACCCCTTTCCAGAGGTAGATCAAAATTACCAGAATCTTAGAATGCTCTGTGTCTTCCTTTCTTGCAACTTATTTGGGACTTACTTTGTTCATTGGCAATCCTTTAGACTCAATGTGGAATAATGTGATTGAAAGGATTCAAAAGAAATTAGTAGGATGGAGAGGAAACCTCTTATCTCAAGCTTCCAAAGGAACCCTTACTATGGCTTCCCTTCAAAGCATCCCAATGTACTTTATATCTGTTTTCAAGGCCCCGACTATGGTTTACCACATAATAGAGCAAATTCAAAAAAAATCTTTGGTCTGGGACTAAAAACAAACAATGCCTACATCTTGTTGCCTAGGATAAAGTGTGCAGACCCAAGGATAAGGGAGGAATTGGTCTTAGGAGAATCCACCCATTAAACTTAGCCTTGATGGCTAAAAAAGCGTGGCACCTGGTTTCCAATGAGTATTGAATGGGTAACTATAGTCAAGAGAAAATACTTGTAAGGAATAGACTTCCTCAGTGAAATGGCCCCCACTAGAGGATCTACCTTTTGGAAATCCATAATAAACACCAGATAGCTTTTGAAGAAAGGTTTAAGGTGGAAGCTAGGGGATGAACGCAACATAAATTTTTGGAATGACAAATGGATTAGAGAAGAACCTCTCATTACAGATGATAACCTTTCTGGTCTGAAATTTTTTTTGATGTCATGTTTGGCCAAAAAGTCTCTGATTTTTTGAGCATCTAGAATAATAGAAGCAGCTGGAAACCTATCAGATGCAACTCTCATCCGACGGAGTCTTCCTTGTTGAATTATTTTTTGAATTCCACTATTATTCCTTATGGAAATTCCAAAGACTCTCCTTTTTGGGAGCCCACTGAGAGTGGAGAATTCTTGGTCAAGTCCACTTACCAATTGCTCCTGGATCTTGAGGAACCTTTATTTCCTTGTCATATTGTTTGGACCAAATTCCTCATCCCTAAGGTTTCCTTTTTTTCCTAGTTGGCCATCCAAGAGAGAATCCTTACTATCGATAATATGCTTAAAAGAGGCATCATTCTCCCTAACAGGTGTTTTCTATGTCTGTCTGATTGGGAGTCCCCTTGTCACCTTTTCCTCACCTATCCTTATTCCTCTTCCATCCTCAACAAAATCCTCCAAACATTCCACATCCTGTGGGTCAAACCTTATTCTATTGTTGAGATCTTCCTCCAATGGCCCACTCCCTTTCATAACCCTCACCTCAAATTCCTTTGGAAAACTTACCTCCACCATTTCCTTTGGCAAGTTTGGCTTGAGAGAAATCGTAGAATCTTCAATCATAGCAAGTTTGGTCCTAAGTTGATCACTAGAAAAATTCTCTCCTTTGCGAAAGAAAATGCTCTCCTTACTCCTCCTTCTTCCATCCTTGCTTCTAGGTTTGAGGCTTCCTTAGGTCATTCCTTAAACATCCCTCTTGCAAAAATCCCCATCCAACCTTCTCCCAATATCAGAGCTAACTCTAAATGGATTCCTCCACCAAATGGCTGGTTCAAGTTGAACTTTGATGGCACTACAAAAGGAAACCTAGGAAGGGCAGGTGCAGGAGGCATCCTTAGGGATCACTATGGGAATATCATATTTGCCTTTGCAGAATGCCTAGGAGTCTAGACTAATCATGTTGCTGAAGCAAAAGCTATGTGGAGAGGATTAACCATTGCAAAAAATTATCCTAGCAGGTTGATTGTTGAAGGAGATTCTCTTAACATAATCAGCTACTTAAAGAACAATAGTAATCCTTCATGGAGGGTCAAGGACTACATTGAGGAAGCAAGGATTTTGACTCTTGACCAATAGGAGACCATATTCCAACATTCCTTCAGAGAGGCCAACAGGGCAGCTGATAGACTGGAAAACCATGGAGTCAATGCTTCAAGCCTGATCATATGGATAGATGGCATCCCATAAGCGGTTAGGGACATCATGGACCAAGAAAAAAATAGCAATGAATCTAAATCAAATGGTCATCTTCATCCTACCAATAATTCACCTTAACACCCCTATTTCCTCGGGTGCTGGTTTCAAGAGGTGTGTTCCCAAAGGTAAAATGCTCAATATTTACAATGGTTGTTTCCATGAAAGCATTATTGTCAGTCTTAATTGTAGAGCCTTCCTTACCATTTTCAATTTCCAATTCCTATTTCATCATTTCCAAGACAGGAATAATAACCAAATTTTTTCCACGCTGGCCATGCCCTCACTTTCCCACCCTCCATTTCTCACACCCTTCATATGTGTCTTCATAATTCTCCTCCCATCATTGTCACTTCATCCAACTTGCCCTTTCAACTTCCCTTTGCCCATTTCCATATTTTTCACCAGTTCACGTGGTCTTTTTTGGTGTTTCGAACCACCTCGATCTTCAATATTGCTTTTGTTCCCAAGGATATCTCTGTGAATGGTGGGATTCCCCAAGATGATTGTTGCAACTTCTACAGTACCTTCCAAAAGTTTTGGTTCCTTCCAAGAGAAGCTACCTCCCTTAAGCATGCATGGTTTGTCTTTTTTAAGAACCAGTCTGGTTACTGTAGCATTCATCATCCTGAGCTTGACCTCTGATCCCCTACTTATTCCTTCAACAAGCATCCTTTTTGGAGGTCCAAGATGAGTTTTGTTGAGCCTAATTCCCTGGAGCTTGAACCCATTACTGAGGTGATCCTTGCTGAGAGGGGTTTCATTCCCTTCTTCAAGAAATTTTTTGGAGATAAACTTGAAATTACCATGGTGATCCTGGAGAGTTGGGATGGAGGAAAGGTTAATGTTCAAGGTAAATATTACCTAATTGACATCAATTTGCTGGTCAAAATCACTGGGCAACCTACCAAAGGGTGATCGATCCAGTGCAAAAAGCATAATTGGGAAGCCGAACTAAAGGAGTTTAAGGATCAAAAGTTTTACAAGTAGGCAAAGGCGGGTATGCACCGTGCGGATCTCCCATCCCTATGGAATAAGGTAATGAAGCTTGTTATGGAATTCATCACTATAGATGACCCTGAGAAAACTCTTTGTAGCTTCCATTTTACTTTTGTGAATCATTTTAGAGATGTTAACCCTATCAATATTCCTCAGTTTATGTTCAACTCCATTAGCTACTCCATTGAAGCTTACAGAAAGAAGAAGGGAGATGACCTCCCTTCTCACCAAGGCCTCTTCAAAGTCCTTTATAAACATTGGTTGGTCCATTACCCTAGTGGCATAACCCCTCCTTCATCCCAGAATGTCCCTACTAAAGGAAGACCTAGCCCTGCCAAGGCCAAACCAAGCCCATCCTCATCCTCCACCCCTCCTCGACCTTGGCTACCAAGAAGAGAGCGACCATAGAGGTAGTTAGAGAATTTCTCATGAATAAGAAGATCAAGTGGGAGGAACCTGAGGGTGCGGTTAGGTTTTCATCTTGCCTGAGAAATAAATTTACTCAAGACAAGTAGAAGATCCTAGATATTGAGTCTGATGAGGATGACCATGACATTGAAGCTCAACTTTTGCAGCAGCTCATTATCACTACTACTTCCAAAGGGATTTTTCAATTGGAAAGCATCATGTCCCAATTGAAATATTTGGTGGAGACATTCACTGATCTCTGTAATGCCCTCCACCTCCTATTTTTCCATGAAAAGTTCCCTAGGGCTACTCTAGAGGATGCCAAGATGTCTAAGGTCATCACCGAGGATGAGGACAAGGATGCGGTTAAGGACGAAGTGAAGGACGAAGATGTCAAAGTTGGAGAGAAAGACTAACATCTTTCCTTTTTGCTGCTGGTGGTGGTGGGGCTTCCCTACGTGGGGCCCTTTTCTATGGTGTATGGTCCTAGTTTTTTTTCCTGTGTGGGGTTGCATCCCTCCTTCCCCTTATGTTTCTATTTTTTCAGCCTCCTTAAGCTATTTTTGTATGCAGGTTTTGGGATCTCCTGCTAAAACCCCCTTTTTTTGAATGAAAATTTAACTTATAAAAAAAAATGACTTACAATATTAATTGCTCAAAATGTATGCAATCTTTATTACTCCACTTTATCTTACAAATATGATAGAACTTGATACTCGATACTTCTTAATATCTCTTGATTGATCTTACTTTATTTTTAATTGATATTGAGTACCCTTATGGATTATATATCCATAGAAGTAGAAATCTTAGGATACTTGACTATTCCTCTCCATATGCCAAGTCTCATGAATCTTGGCTTCTCTACTTGACACTTGCATACTTGATGAACACTTGACATTATATTGTATGCACACCTAGACATGACTCTTGATCTTCACTTTGCACACTCTAACCTAAGACACTTGTGCACATATTTATGCTACATATTTGCACTCTTACATATAAGATACTGTAACCACTGAAAAGGCTCACACCTAAGGATGTCCTATTGTAATAATTGATAAAAGCATAATATGGGTACAAGAACAAGAAATTGACAATAGATGAATCAATAAAACACACTTTATTCCATTATATTCAATGTCAAAATCAAATTACAAGTACTTCCCTCTTAGGGATAATAATATTGATACAATATTACAATAGGAGTGTGTAATTGTTTCCCTCTTAAGGGTAGGTGTGATTTCCAAGTGCCTTTCAGGGTGACACGAACTGCTCTAGGGTGTCGATGACCCTCTTCTTCGTGTTGAGGAAGGAATTGTATGATTTGTCTCCTTTGAATTTATTCCCTGCGATCAAGAAATAACAAGAAGCAATTAGTAACAAAGGAGGCCTCTCTTGATGAGGCTTTGAAAGGAATCTTGCATAAAGAATAGCATGAAATCAAGAAATCATGTAAAACTACCAATCTATGCAAGAAATGAGGAAATTGTAATATAGCATGTAAATAAGCATGAATATAGCTAAGAAACATCCTAATTAACCATTAGAAAACTTGAATTACATGAAACTAACCTAGATTAACAAATGCAAGGAAAGGTGAAGCATATCTACCTCTAATTCCTAAATTAATTGGTCAAATATCTGCTAAAATGTAGATCTATGATAGATTAAGCTATTTGAATCACTGAAAATGGAAATCTACTGCTAAAATGGAGGATCGAGAGCATCAAACCCTAGCCGTAGGTCTAAGGTGTGGTTGGCACTATTAACCATGGTTGACAGCCATGGTTAAGATGAAAGTATCCTTTCTCTCAAAACCAGGGTCAGAAACTATTAAATCCTCCAAGGAATTGATGGTCAAGGGTCGCCTGTGTTTTCTAGAATAGATTGGCGGTTGAATTCAATGGAATTAATAATGGAGGTGTGTCAATTGTCAAGCTTGCTCCTCAAGCTCTTGAGATATCCATTGTTGCATGCATAGTTGTCATTGATCAATTGGACAACACTTCATTACTCCTCAAGGGGATGTGAAATTGCTCTCCAATCCGACAGGGCTCCGCTATGTGCAATTGAGCTATATTTCAGGATGGTTGCTCTCTGAAATTTGGGTCTTAAGTAGACTCCCAAAATCCTTGCTCTAGCTTCATGGAGAAGCCAAGAACAAGAATTGGCGATTGGGAGGAAGCTTTTGGATGCTTCCCAACCCAAACCACATTGAAAACCGTTGCAATTCAATTTTTACAACTGATTTGACTCGGCTTTGGTTGCCCGAGTTTGTTATAGTGCTAACTATAGGTATCAACCACAATTAGCATGCAAGCTTTTGCTAATCACAGGTGTCAACTAAGGTCCCCAATTGGCAGATTGGGGACCGCAGGTGTCAACCGTGATTAGCACTTCTAACCGTGGGTGTCAGCCGCTGCTAGAACTGACTAGGCAAAGATACCAATTGAGTGGTAAAATCCATTGCTATACCTTGGATTTGTCTAAAAGTCTTTCATATGGTCTGCAAAGGTTTCCATATGAGTAGTCACCCTCGACATGACGTGTTTTAGGTATCTACAAATGCCCCTTTTGTGATGCATTGTGAGATAGAACAACGTGTGAGCAAAAAGAGACCTCCTAAAATGATGTTGAAGGTTGCATGATGATCATTATTCTGATCAACATTAACTTCCCCAATAATAAAAAGAGCATGCATCGCTGAATCATTACCTTCGATGAGTTTAAGAACTTGATTTTGGTAAGATTAAGTCAAAATCCTAGCTTTGATGGCAATTAGGAGACAATATTAAGTCCAATCCTAGCCTTGATGGCAATTAGGAGACAATATTAAGTCCAATCCTAGCCTTGACAACAATTAGGAGATAAGCTTAAGTCCAATCCTAGCCTTGACGACAATTAGGAGACAAGCTTAAGTCCAATCCTAGCCTTGACGACAATTAGGAGAGAAGATTAAGCCCAATCCTAGCCTGATGCAGGAGCATCCGACGACAGCAGGACAATCGGGCATCAACCGAAGTTTCTAAGAAATTTGTTTTGTTTGACAAGGCAAAGTTGGCAAGTTGGGAAGGGGGTTGTGAAATCGTGACATGTCGCGATTTCGTGACATGTTGCGAAATCGTGACCCTAAAGGCGGCAGCAGGGCGCAGGGCAGTTTTCGTCTCGATATCGCAACGTCGCGATATCATGACGTCTTCGAAGGCAGAGGACAGAGTGCAGGGGGAGCCGCGAAATCATGACATGTCACGAAATCATGGCTCTGAAGGTGAAGGTGAAAGACAGAGTGTAGGGGGAGCCATGAAATCGTGACATGTCACGATTTCACGACATGTCACGGAATCACGGTTCCGAAAGCGAAGGTTGACGACAGGGTGCAGGGGAGCCGCAAAATCACGACATGTCACGATTTTGTGACATGTCATGAAATCGTGGCTCCGAAGGTGGAGGCTGACAACAGAGTGCAGGGGAGCTGTGAAATCGTGACATGTCACGATTTCACGACATGTCACAGAATTGCGGCTCCAAAGGCAAGGTAAAGGAATAAGGGCGTGGGGGTCACGATATTGTGACCAGTTAAGGGCTGCCACATGGATTGAAATTTTGCGGCCAATAGAAGACAAATTTAAAATTGGACACATGGACAGCGCACGTGCGGGAAAAGAGACAGCTGTTGCAATTAAACCTTCTGACACGATGACAGTTGCAGGCGACGGACAGTATGGGGTGAGATGGCGGATCAGGGAGTGGGTGATTTATGGAAGGAAAATTTAAATCTCGGCGGGGAAGCCAATTTTGGGGGTTTTATTTAAATTTTTTTTTTACGCAGGTGGGTCATTAAGGACCTAGAGGGCCGGGACCTCGATAAAGAGGGGGAAAATTTGGAAGAGAGGGGGACGACAGACTGGAAGGTCGGAGGACAGAGAGTGTGCTGTGGGAAAATTCCAGACAAGCTCTGGCCATTGTAAAGCCTGCGGGCTGTTTTATTTTTATGCATGTAATTATTCTGAACAGAAGATTTTTAATGAAAAGTGAAATTTTGAGAAGGCATTGATCTCCCATCCCCAAAGCGTGTGACAGATCGCCGGACGTGAGGCAGTCACACCAGGATCTATGGGAAGGCTCGTGAGAGAGTGAAAAGATGCCTCCAAGAAGAAACCCCATTGGTGGGAGAGGCATGGCAGCAGGAGATTTTCGGGCTTTGCAGCGGCAAGTTCAGGCCCTGCAAGAAGAACTGCGCAGAGGACACGAACCGAGAAGAGATGCAGACAGTGAAGATGAAGTAGATGAGGAAGAAAATCAGTTTGAAGAAGAAGAAGAAGAAGCTGTAGATCCGGCTCAAGCCAGACTGTACAAAGCCATATCCCAGATCGGGAAGAGGTCGAAGATAGAAGTTTCCACGTATTTCGAGAACTTGAATCCGAAGGAATTGATTGATTGGATAAATGACCTGGAAGAATACTTCGAGTATGAAGAAGTTGAAGATCCCGAGTGGGTCAGATTTTCCAAAACCAAATTAAAAGGTCATGCCAACAAATGGTGGAAGGGAGTACAACTGAAACAGAACTGAAGAGGAAAAGAACGGATAACAAGATGGGAACAGATGGTAGAAAAATTAAAGAGAGTTTATTTCGACAGATTACGAGTTGGATCTGCTAAGAAAAATGCAAGGTTTAAGACAGATGAATAAAACTGTCCAAGAGTATACGGAGGAATTTTATAAAATCTCCATCAGAACTGGTCATTTAGAAGCAAGCAAGGAAAATGTGGCCCGTTATATTAATGGGTTGAGACCCAGTGTCCAGGAAGAGCTGAGCTTAGTTCGGGTGAGCACCATTGAAGATGCTTACTAGTTTGCTCTGAAAGTTGAAGAAAAACTAAACAGAAGGTTTGAAAGCAAGCAAAGAGTAAAAGGACTTGGAGGAAAGACTGGTGGAAGAAAAGATGAAGGAAAAGAGGAGAAGAAAGAAGAGGTTAGCAGCAGTCGGGATCAGAAGGGAGATGAAGAACCCAAACCACAAGTTCAGAATAATGGCTACCCAAGAGGGAGAGGTAGATATGGACGCGATTATGTAAGAGGAGTGTTCCGGGGAATATGTTTCCACTGTGGAGAAGAGGGGCATCGGGCATATGAGTGTCCCTAGCACCCCGAGAGAGTGAACAAGAAACAAGTGGGTCCTGCCAGAGTTGTTGTGGCAACGAAAGATGCTGACTCAGAACATTCTGAAGAAGCTGAGAAAGGAGAAGCAATGATCATGAGGAGGACCATGCTGATTGATGAAGACAAACCAGAGCAGAGGAGAAGCCTATTCCGCACACGGTGCAAAAGTGCAGGCAAAGTCTGTAATGTTATTATAGACAATGGGAGTACATATAACTTAGTCTCCGAGGAGATGGTAGCTAAGTTACAGCTGGAGAGAAGGAGACACATGCATCCATACTGGATTGCATGGTTGCGAAAGGACCATAGAGCATGGGTCCGTGAACAGTGCTTAGTCACGTTCAATATTGGGAGATATCAGGATGAAGTCCTGTGTGATGTTTTCCCCATGGATGCTTGCCATTTCCTATTAGGGAGGCCATGGCAGTTTGATCGGAGTGCAGTGCATGATGGTCGTGCAAATACTTACTCTTTGATGAAATATGGAGTGCACGACAAATTAAAGCCATTACAGATAGTGGATGAGAAGGTGTGCAACAATGCCATAATTTGTCTGGTAGAGGGTAGAAAATTTTGCCAGGAGACGGGATTTGAGCAGGTTGCAAATGTTGATGAGTGCCTGGAGATATTATCAAGGACACGGACCGAACAAGTCACTTCTCCTTTTTACCCGAGGTGTCTAATGCAGGAGCATCCGACGATAGCAGGACAATCGGGCATCAACCGGAGTTTCTAAGAAATTTGTTTTGTTTGACAAGGCAAAGTTGGCAAGTTGGGAAGGGGGTCGCGAAATCGTGACATGTCACGATTTTGTGACCCCAAAGGCAGCAGCAAGGCGTAGGGCCATTTTCGTTGCGATATCATGACATCGTGATATCGTGACGTCTTTGAAGGTGGAGGAAAGAGTGCGGGGGGAGCCACGAAATCGTGACATGTCACGATTTCATGACATGTCGCAGAATTACGGCTTCGAAGGTGAAGGCGAAAGACAGAGTGCAGGGGGAGCCACGAAATCATGGCATGTCATGATTTTGTGACATGTCGTGGAATCACAGTTCTGAAATTGGAGGCTGACGACAGGGTGCAGGGGAGCCGCAAAATTGTGACATGTCGTGATTTCACGACATGTCGCAAAATCGTAGCTTCGAAGGCAGAGGCTGACAACAGAGTGCGGGGGAGCCACGAAATCATGACATGTCATGATTTCATGACATGTCACGGAATCACGGCTCCAAAGGCAAGGTAAAGGAAGAAGGGCGTGGGGGTCGCGATGCCGCGACATGTCACGATATCGCGACCAGTTAAGGGCTGCCACGTGGATTGAAATTTCGTGGCCAATAGAAGACAAATTTAAAATTGGACACATGGACGGTGCGCGCACGAGAAAAGAGATAGTTGTTGCAATTAAACCTTCTGACATGACGATAGTTGCAGGTGACGGACAGTATGGGGTGAGATGGCGGATCAGGGAGTGGGTGATTTACGAAAGGAAAATTTAAATCTCGACGGGGAAGCCGATTTTGGGGGTTTTATTTAAATTTTTTTTACGCAGGTGGGTCATTAAGGACCTAGAGGGCCGGGACCTCGATAAAGAGGGGGAAAATTGGGAAGATAGGGGGACAGCGGACTGGAAGGTCAGATGACAAAGAGTGTGCTGTGGGAAAATTCCAGACAAGCTCTGGCCATTGTAAAGCCTGCGGGCTGTTTTATTTTTATGCATGTAATTATTCTGAACAGAAGATTTTTAATGAAAAGTGAAATTTTGAGAAGGCGTTGATCTCCTGTCCTCGTCATAGCCTTGACGATAATTAGGAGATAAGCTTAAGTCAAAATCCTAAATTAGGAGACTAGTTGCCCGGTTTGCTTGAATTTGATCTTGATATCTTGTTTATTTGCCCCAAGCAAGGAGGGTGCATGATTGTCTTTGGCAATGACTCTTGAATGAATGCACTTAATAGTGATTAAGCATTTAACTGTTGATTTTTATTATGAATTTGTTATTATGAATACCCCCTCAAGCGACGAGTCGATGAGGATAATGACACTTAAATGAAGCGATGAGGTCGCTTGACCACTATGAATGATCTTGAACAAATTAAGATTTAGCATTTGAATTCTTGGCAAGGCCTAATCAACTATGATTGCAACTGTTAATAGTAATTGTATATTTCTATCCCATGGAGCGTTCCAGCCACGAAGGCCTTCTTAGGGAATCGAGATAATAACAATTCTAATTATGCTTGTGTTGAATCACTATGTTCGATGATTTGCTGAATCATTTTGAATTTTGATTTATTTAATTTTTTTATTAATTTTGTAATTTTTTGAAATTTTGGACCTATAGATTTGCCTAATTGTCCATTTTTAAAACTCCTTATTGTGAGTAAATGTTTGCGTTTATGACTTGAATGAAAATAACAATCATTTAGACTTCTTTGGAGCGTTTGGGGATTGATACTGATAATGCCCCAGTTGATACTTAAAAATATATATTTTTTGTTTATTTTGATTTTATGTTTATGAGATGCATGTGGATGCAATGCTCATATGTTATGTTGATTTGATGCTATATGATGTGATGTATGGATGACATGCACTAGCTAGATGATGGATGTATGACTAGATATTGTGATCTAGATATGTAGATGGACTACTATGATGTATGCATATGGATGCACTACTTATTGTTAAATGCATGTTTAATTTGATTTATTTGTATGCATCTAATTTATGATGTTATGACATGGTGAATGCAATGTATGGTAATGCATTATTTATATGATAGTAATCTAATGTAAACGAACATGTATGCTCTAATCACTTAAAACACACAGAATGAATGCGATAAGTGTTTATAAATATAATGGATGACACCACAGAATGTATAACAAATCATGAATGTAATTAGGAATTCTCATTACAAGAATTTACTCAATTAAACACCCACATATGATATGCAATGATATGAACTGGTATGAAATGGGTGATATCATATGTCACGCTATACTTATTTTCCAATTTTTGAAATTTTATGCATGATTTAGTCAGTGGTCGTCTAAATATCATTTTTGATATCCATTCGGTATCTATCCTATATCTTGAAAACTTTTGCTTTATGTAATGATGTATCACGGATTTGATACTTTGCAGTTTGATGATTGAATGACTTATTTTTGGATGGTTTGTGATATTTGGTATGTTGTTGCTATTAGAGAACTTTTTGAGGTTTTCCATGAGACTCAAACACCCTAGTAGACTTCTCAAATGTCACATACTAACTGTACAAGGCTTATGTTGGACAAGGCTTTCACTGTGAAAGACCTGACTATTCATTACCCCTGTGTGTGCATGTGAGTATTTTCATATAGACCATAGGCATACCCAAGATGTCAGTCGGGACTCTTTCAACCCATATGTGAGATCGGGTTCCTCATATGTTCATATCATCCTTGTTTCAACTTTGATTAGACTTATACAACTAGACAATCCTAGGTACCTAGAGCTAGCTCATCTTACAAATTGATCAGGGCTACCCCTCCAAATGCATGCGAGACTCTTTCAACCCATTGCTACATTTGGGGATCACCCAATAGAACTACCTCTTTGATTGCAGGCATGAATCTTCCAACCCATTGCTGTGATCGGGGATCACTCTATGGCTTTCAAAAGGTGGACAATCCAGAGATTCAAGTTCTCACCCTTCTTACTTGCTCATGTGTAGTGATAGAAATCATTGTTAGTCCACGTGTTACCGTTTTCTTTGAGCAAGGGATTTTTATAGTGCTTTTGATTCACTATGTCACTTTACATTTTGAACTTGAAATTTGTACTTTTTGTACTTTGTAACTTGGGATTTAAACTTTGTGACTTTGGGATTTATAGGGGAAATTTTTGTCCTTTTGCCAAAGTACACCTTTCTAAACCGACTATTTGCAAGATAAGCAGGTCATGAAACCCATCTCTCTAGATGCCTAAGACTGCTTTCACAACTTTCATCCTCTCTTGTCTTAGCAAAATTTTATATGTTTTGCTTAGTGACGAGATTTTGATATGTCAAGTACTATCCCAACTATTGACCTCATCTACAAAAGCAAAGCAAACTTTTTATGACATCTAAGAAACCCACTAGGTATGGCTGAGTGACTGGAAAACTTTTAGATACTTAAGTATTTTATAGCAATACGCATTGTGTATGAATGCAATGGATTATGATAAATGCAGAGGTGCATGATTTAGACACAAACGTGGTGTCGTTTGTAATACTGACAAACACGATTCATTCTACTACAGAATGCAACGGATGAAGAATGCCTATATGCAATGTAATGCAGCGAATGCATGTGTGAATGCAAATGTAAATGCATATGTTTTTTTGGATTTTATGCTTTAAAATTTTTTTATTATTTTTTTTTTGGATTTTATATATTACTTTTTCAAATTTTATGAATTTTTATCGCTTTTTCGATTATTATGGATTTTTATTGCTTTTTTCAACTTTTATGAATTTTTTTTTAGCTTTAATATTTGACCAAACGACGAGTACATGCATTTGGAGCCTTTAGATTGACCAAGCGATTTTAAGAATCCTTGGAGCTTTTAGTGACCAAAGGTATTATGGGTACCTTTGGGGTGTTTTGGGATGACCAAGCAATTTTGAGAATCCTTGGAGCCTTTGGGTTGACCAAGTAGTTTTAGGCAAACTCTCGGGGCCTTTGACTAACACGACCAAGCGGTTTTTAGGAACCCTTGGAGCCTTTTTATTGGGTGACCAAAGGGTTTACAAATGCCTCTGGGGACTTTTGTGAATTGACCAAAGGGCTTATGATACCTTTGGAGCTTTTTGTGCTTTGACCAAAGGGCTAAAGATACCTTTGGAGCCTTTTTGAGTTTTATGGATTTTGACGTTTTTCATATTTTTGATGTTTTGATATTTGAATTTTTTATTTTTAAATTGTTTTTGAAATTTTAAATGTTTTATTTGAATATTTTTGAAATTTGAAAATTTTCAATTGTTTTTAAATTTTTGAATGTTTTTGTATTTTGATATTTTATGATTTTTTTTTTCTTATTTTTATGTTTTTAAAGGGAAAAGTATGCAACCTAAGCACCCCCAATGTGTGTGCCACTCAATGAAAGTGAGGAAGGTGTGATACCTTGAGAAGTCTCACTTTGGCTCATTGATAGTGATGTGGATGATGGGGAAGGTGTGACACTTTGAAGACCCCCAATGTGCATTGTGTTTGATGTGCCATGATTGGCTTGACTAGGAGTAGTAGAAACTAAACCCCCCTACTGTGATGTGAAATTTTGTGCAGTGATGGTGTCCCACTGAGACGAGACAAGCGAAGGTGAAACATTGGAATATTCCACCGATCGTGAAGATCGATTTTGACAATCTTGTTTCTCTGTTACAACACTAGTCATTCCCACAAAATCTTGGGGAGGTTTATTGATATGCACCTGATTAGATTGTTCAACTTGATTGACAGGTGCTATGTTTACTTTGTGTGCATGCAAGGGGTCTTGGAAGACTCCTATCTGAAGCTCTTGCCTCTCGATCATATCTTGCACTACATCTCTAAAGGGATAACATGTCTATATGTCATGACCTCTTTGTCGATGGTAAACACAATATAGATTTTCTCTATGTGCCTTTGATCTATGCTTATTAGGTTTTAGAGGACGTAACTTTGGAAGATTGATCCTTCCTACCTCATATAATCGATCAAAGAGTGATGCTAATGTTTCTGTAAAATTAGTATATTGTCGTTGTGGTCGACGTTGTTGGCCCTGTATATGATTTTTTTGCATATGATTTTGGACAAGAGAAGGTTGAGCTTGGTAATTATGCTACACTGGTGGAGGCGGTGCACCTTGGTTTGACGATCTGGGGATACTCAAAACAACTTGATTGATTGGGGTCACCTTTCATTGCACACTGCCACCTATAATATTCTTGTTTGGCCATTCCTTTTTATGGAGTTGAATATCACCCTCCTGTATCTTGATGTCTTCAATTACCTGGGCTTGTGCTAAGGCCTCCTCGAATGTTCGATATTGTTGTAATTGCAAGAGAAGCGAGATATATTTCAAATAACTTCTCGTAAACATTCGAATGAGCTCTACTGTGGGTAAATCGAAAGGTAACTTTGACATAACCTTCCTTCATTTATTGCCATACTCAATGACTGGCTCATCATCAAGTTGATGCAAGCTAACCAAGTCAGTCAAGTTTATCGTTTCCTTAGCACTAAAGGCAAAATATTGCAAGAATGCATCAGCCAATTGCTCAAAGGTGTATATGCTATGATGTGGTAAATTATTATACCATTCTAAAGCATCCCTAGCTAATGTTGTCACAAATGTTCTCAACATCAAGGGGTCATTGTCTTAAAAATAAAAGCACATATGGATGAAGCTTGTCATGTGCTCTTCTGCATCTTCATCATCTTTGAACTTTTCAAGTGTAGGCATCTTGAAATTTGTTGGGTACATCGGTGATGACACTGAGGGATGCAAAGGTTTATTTCTAAGCTGTTTTAGCATGGGTTTTTGATAAACCAATATTTTATTTTGCTTTTCGCATGCATTTATCTGATCAACTAGCATTTTATATGCCCTTGATGAAATGATATGATATTCATCTCGTTGCCCTTGATTAGGCAGAGGAGGTCACTTTTTACGTTGAGGTGGACGATAAGTATAATCATTAGGCACCTCATCATAATTAGATTCAGGGTAAGCATCCACTTCATCTTGATGTTCCCATTTGGACTTTACATATGATCCCTCATCGTATTGATCTTGGTACTGTTGAGGAGTATGAGGTTCATGATGATAATCAGATACAAATCTATGATGTTGAACGTGATTTTTGCATGGCCTCAGTGAAATATTCTGAGATTGCACTGGGTGTCTTATGTGTTGTTGCATCCTCTGGTTGCTAGGCGTAAGTGCCACTTTATGCAATGTATTTTGCACTTGCTCTTGTTGTATCATTTTTTGTTCTCATATATTTCATTGATACAACCTTCGTAGGTGTGCTCATGGTGAGTCCACCTGTTGTTGATTTAATTATTGTTGATCCAACTTGAGTTGATCCGTATGTTGTTGGTCAAGTTGTGGCTTGAGTGCCTGATGTGTATGATCCTATTGTTCAGTTGTATGGGGGCTATGTACCCTCGTATTTGAATTACGAATGGGTTTATCATGTCTTTTCCCCCTATTAGGATCTAGTACTTGTTTTCCATGCTTCTTAAAGGTTTCATTGACCTGATATTTTGAGTTATGAGTGGGCTCTGTATAATTTGACGATGTATCCACAATGTGGGTGTCCCACATACTCTTCTTGAGTAATAGGAGGATGACTTGGGTCCTCTTCCTCATATATGAGAAATGATGCATACTTAGGCTCAGATGTAATCTTTGGATATTCAGGTTGCACAAAAGGCTCCCTACGAGGAGTAGGGGGAAGGCTTGCTCAAATCGATGGGGTGATTTGCTCACCCAAACTAGGCCATGGTGTATGTTCCTGATCACTTTTTGATTGATGTATAGAGTAAGCTAGGATGTGAACCTGTGGTATTGAACTACTAGGCTCCTCAGTGGGTGGATTATTCCGTATATAGAATTCTAGCAAGGTATTCCAGTCAAGAAGGTTTCCTGTAGGACCTATGGGTGCTTCCCTAATGGGGATATCACGAAGGTTTGACCCCCTATGGGTGGTATTGATGTTATGATAAGACCTCAGATACCATTCAGGGATGGCCATGTCCTCTGGAATTATTTGACTATGTTTAGTGGTTATGGAACCTGATTCCCTCTCTAGATTGGAGGTCTTGCTCACCATGGGGGGTCCCCCAGCCATATAAAAAAAAAAAAAAATTGGCTTCCGAAAAAGGTTAAAAGTGTTATGTATCAAAATGATCAGTGCGATGAGATGATCACAATGAGCTATAACTTAAAAATATGATTTTCAGGTCAAAATTGTGTATTTTTGAAATAATTGGCCAACCGAGGCTCATGGAGAAATTCTCACTTTTAGGAATTTTTGGGATATTTTGAACCATGAAGAGTTAGGACCCAAAATTTCTGTGAGAGGTGCACAAGGGTACAACTAAGACAACAAAACAAATTTGGCAATTTTTAGAGTTGTCTAGACCATTTTATGACCATTTTAGTGTAGTTTTTCTCAGTTTTCGGGGTCAAAAATAGAGTAATCATAAAACCAAAATAAAATCTTCATTATAGCTCCGATTTGCATGATTATTGAACCATTGGATGCATAATAAAAAAGTAGAGTTTTCCCCAGATCAAAAAAATTATTATTATTAGGGTTAGGGTTTGGCCCCAGATCAAGGATCTTATGTTGATTACCCAAATAACAATACAACACACAAAGTAGACAATATGATTATCTATTTTAAGGATTAAATGTGTGTCCTAAAATTGGTCTAGTGCATTTGATTTGTTGTGAATATACTATGAACTCTTATCGTGCTTTTCATAAGTTGATGTTATACTCAATTTGTTCAAAGGTTTTCACCTATATACTCGCACAAGCCGAATATGGTAGTGAAGTCCATACTCAACAAGGTAGCATAGGTACTACCAACCCTCACCCAGCACACTATGCATAGTGATACACCCTTTCGAAGATGAGTGTGTACTATTTTGCACAGATAAAATAGTTCTTGGGTTGGCCTTGGCCACGAGCGGGTCTCGATAATACAATTTCAAATGAGCCAACCAAGTGGTAATGACATCCATTGTTGGTCTCAATCAAATGGGTTGGATGTGAGAGCCCAACTCCATTGATGTTTAAATGAAACATGGTGTGTGGGGTTATTTTTACTTTGCATGAAAATAAAATGCATAAAACAACATTCACATGATTCTCCTACATGCTTTTCAAAAGAACGTTTGCTTTTAAGAGAATGCATGACTATGCTAGATGATATTAAGAGAATGCAACTATCTATGATGAAAATGGCCACTTATTGGACCTCATGCATGCAAAATCTAAACAATCAATATCCTAGACTGCTAGAGACTACGACAGACTGCAATCAAAGATCCGCTATTCCTAGCAGCGACTAGTGGAAAACTAAAAAAAACATCTAGGATTTTCCCATTTACTTTTTGCTATGTTTTTTTATTAGCATCCATCTATTGCATTCTACTTCTGTAAAAACACAGACATAAAAAGACAGAGAGGATAAAATGACCCTACCTCAGGTCCAAGTCTGCTGGTGATGTTTGATTTTATATATTTTTGTTCTCTATTGATCACGTTTGTCAAGTGCAGCTGCGACTATGAACTGCAGGTGTCAATCACGGTTAGCACTATGAACTACAGGTGTAAATCATGGTTAGCACCTAAGGCATGGTTGCGACTATGAACCGCAAGTGTCAACCATGGTTAGCACTATGAACTACAAGTGTGAACTGTGGTTAGCACCTGCAACAAAAAAGTAGAGAAAAACATCAATGATCGCAAATTTTTTAGGGTTTCCATCGTGATCGCCATATGTAACCACAAAAAAGGATCACACCTAAGGATTTTTTGTTGTAATAATTTATAAAATCATAACATGGGTACAAGAACAAGAAATTGACAATAGATGAATCAATAAAACATGCTTTATTCCATTATATTCAAAGTCAAAATCAAATTACAAGTACATCCCTCTTAGGGATAATCATCTTGATACAATATTACAATAGGAGTGTGTAATTTTTTCCCTCTTAAGGGTAGGTGTGATTTCCAAGTGCCTTTCAGGGTGACACGAACTGCTCTAGGGTGTCGATGACCCTCTTCTTCGCATTGAGGAAGGAATTGTATGCTTTGTCTCCTTTGAATTTGTTCCTTGCGATCAAGAAACAACAAGAAGCAATTAGTAACAAAGGAGGCCTCTCTTGATGAGGCTTTGAAAGGAATATTGCATAAATAATAGCATGAAATCAAGAAAGCATGTAAAACTATCAATCTATGCAAGAAATGAGGAAATTGTAATATAGCATGTAAAGAAGCATGAATTAAGCTAAGAAACTTCCTAATTAACCATTAGAAAACTTGAATTGCATGAAACTAATCTATATTATCAAATGAAAGGAAAGGTGAAGCAAATATACCTCTGATTCCTAAATTAACCGATCAAATGTCTGCTAAAATGTAGATCTATGCTAGATTAAGCTATTTGAATCACTAAAAATGGAAATCTACTGCTAAAATGGAGGAATGAGAGCATCAAACTCTAGCTGCAGGTCTGAGGTACGATTGGCACTATTAACCATGGCTAACAGCCACTGTTAAGATGAAAGTATCCTTTCTCTCGAAACCAGGGTTAGAAACTATTAAATCCTCCAAGGAATTGATGGTCAAAGGTCGCCTATGTTTTCTGAAATAGATTGGTGGTTGAATTCAATGGAATTAATAATGGAGGTGTGTCAATTGTCAAGCTTGCTCCTCAAGATCTTGAGATATCCATTTTTGCATGCACAGTTGTCATCGATCAATTGGACAACACTCCATTACTCCTCAAGGGGATGCGAAATTTCTCTCCAATATGATAGGGCTCCGCTATGTGCAATTGAGCTATATTTCAGGATGGTTGCTCTCTGAAATTGGGGTCTTAAGTAGACTCTAAAAATCCTTGCTCTAGATTCATGGAGAATCCAAGAACAAGAATTGGCAGTTGGGAGGAAGCTTCAGGATGCTTCCCAGCCCAAACCGCATTGAAAACCATTGCAATTCGACTGTTGTAACTGATTTGACTCGACTCTGTTCACCCGAGTTTATTACAATGCTAACCGCAGGTTTTAGCTGTGGTTAGCATGCAGGATTTTGCTAACTGTAGGTGTCAGCTGTGGTTCCCTATTAGCAGATTGGGGACCGTGGGTGTCAGCCGCGATCAACACTTCTAACCACGAGTGTCATCTGCGGCTAGAACTGACTAGGCAAAGATGCCCAATTGAGTGGTAAAAACCACTGCTATACCTTGGATTTGTCCAAAGGTCTTTCATATGGTCTACAAAGGTGCCCATATGAGTAGTCACCCTCGACATGACACGTTTTAGGTGTCTACAAATACTTGTGCACATAGACTCAACTTATATTTGCAAACACTCGCATGACACTTGTGTCTTTCCTGCATATTACAACTTTACATAAATTGCTCACACTCTAAACTAAGACTCAACCCTAGTCTAATATTTATAATATATATGAAGGTCCGAGGTGTAGACCAATTGGTTCATCCAAACCCCATAAGGGGGTGGAGGTCCAAGGTTCAAATCTCGAGCCTCGTCGGACTGAATGCTTGTCCCTTTCCTGGTGCTTTCAGTGACATGAAAGGTTTAAAATGATTGTGGCATGGTGGTTATAGGGGCGGACTATGCAAAGATCTATGTGGCGGCTTCTGGGGCGAATAGCGCAGAATACTATGGCAGCCATAAAAGCTGGATAGTCTGCCCGGATTTGTGGTGGCTACCAATTCCACCATGTAAATTCAAAAAAAAAAAAAAAAAAAATATATATATATATATATATATATATATATATATATATATATATATATATATATTTACAATATGTACCATGAAGGTACCATGGAGGTGTTGATAAGCAACACACCCCCACTGAAAAATGAGATTCCATCCTTAGAAAATTATGAACTTCCATTTTTGCAGCAGGGACCCTCTTGGTCATTTTCAGTTTTAAATCCATATTTTGCTTGCCTCCTTTTTAAAGTTGTGCTTTTTCTTGCATTTTAGCTGTGTTATCCAAGAATTCACTTTTTACATGCTAGAATCATTCATGCACAAGAAAATCTTGCACCGTTACCGAGAAAAATCCAAAAAACAGTTGCATAATTCACTGAAAAATCAAACTTTCCATTTTTGGTAGTGTCGCGATATCGCGACACTTCCATTTCGAAATGTCGCGATATCGCGACAGGTAAGTCAAAATGCGGCTAAGTGCCAGGAAGGTCGCGATTTCGCGACATGTCGCGAAATCGCGACAGTTTTTGGGAGAGAGAAGCAAGCTGTACGGAGGGCGCGATTTTGCGACATGTCGCGAAATCGCGACATGTCGTATTTCGCGACGAGGAGAGAGAAAGTGGGCTGCAGGATGAAAAATCGGCTAAGTCAGAAACATGTTCCAAAATCGCGGTCAACGCGGTCAACGCATGCAGGTAAGGGAACTGTCGCGATATCGCGACGTGTTCTAAAATCGCGGCTGAAAATCAAGAAGCGTACGGAGGCCAGGAAGGGTCGCGATTTCGCGACATGTCGCGAAATCGCGACATGTCGCGTTTTCGCGGCAGACGAGGGAGGAAGTTGCCGATGCTCTGGCAGGGTCGCGATTTCGCGACATGTCGCGAAATCGCGACATGTCGCAGAATCGCGGCGGAGAGAGAAAGTCATAGTTGACCTGAAAGTGCATTCCGGCGGGAAGCAGAAGGCTTCCTGGGGTAGCGACACGTGTCAAAGCGTGAATGGGACAAACAGAAGCCGACATGCAAGCTTATTTTGCGGATTTAATCTGTTTTTAATGTTTTAAGCTTCTGATTTAATTAAAATGCTAATCTAATGCATCTTTTTGTCTTTCATGCGGGATTCCACAGGCACTTACGGGACAACCGGGAAAGACCATAAAGGCGAAGATAAAGTGCGGATTTAGTCAAGGACCGCCATGCTAGGAGAGAAGGCTGCCGGTGAGAGCATTCAACAACAAATTTATTGCAGACTTGATAGCATGAAGACCATTTCAACTTCGGGATGGATTTGCGGAGATCGAATTGATGGAGAAGTGGTGACTCATCCGGCTCACCGGCGAGAATTAATGAAAGCATTTATTTGCAGTTGCGAATGAATGCAAGTTGCATTTTATTTTATCTTCTCCATTTATGGCGGTGATCTGCCACGATTTGCCGAAGGGTTAAGTTCTATCCGGACTTTGATTTTTAAATGGATTTTTATTGTAAAACCGGGTCCTAGGGTTTAAGTGCGATAAGATTTAGGGTTTGAGCAAGATATTTTGGAAAAGATCGAGGTCTGTCACGAGTCTATAAATACAAATTCTAAATGTAATCGCGAGGAGGCGGAGACTTAGAAATAAAGGCTTATAAGCAATTTCTTGCAAATTTTGTGAAATCCTTTGTTTTCGGACTTGGAGTTGATGTGCTTTAGCTTTTACGTGATAGCATGGCCGGGAGCCTAATCTTTTGCGAGTGTGATAAGTGTATTTTCTTTTGTTATCCGTTCCATTTAAAGTTTGTTAGATATATCTTTGTAAATCTGCCATTGTCAAGATTAAATATCTTTGTTAGGCTTCGGTTGTTCTATTATGCGCTAGGGAAATTCTGATTTCGGGTGTAAGTTTGTTCTAATTGCTCTGTCTTCTTTAGTGCGAGCTAAGGCTGCAGGTGAAAGATACCGATTTTAACCAGTTGCCCTTGGATTTATGATTTTCTGCTAGATCTGTTTCACTCTGCCTTGTGCTCTTAGTTGAAAGTGATCTTAGGTGATTGGACACTTTCTTCAGGATTTGTTGCTTGTGAAGTGATAGCATAGATAAGATTGATAGTTTGGAGGTTTACAATTTAATGTTTGATAAACTTCTCTTTTCCGCCTTACCCTACCCTCTCTTTGCTTTCAGTGAATGATCCATTTTTATTTTCTTTGTTTGCCTTTTATTTAAATCTGTTGACCCATGAGAGCTAGATCAAAGAATTCAAGTCAAATCTGATTGTCAACAACTTTTGCAACTCTTCGAACAAGTTCGGGAACCCCCTGTAAGGTAACGAGCGATCCATATCGAAATCTATTCCGAAGTGGAAAAGAGTGAATTGCCATTCGACCCAACTCCGTAACTCGCACCTTGGATAACCGGACTAGATCCTAAAGATGAGTGGGATCAGTCCCGTGGGTGTCTCCGGAGCTTTCCTTGCTTCATCCTCATCCTTTTTCCCGGGGTGTGCATGAAAGCCGGGCCAACACCTAATTGGCGCTAGAAGGAGGGCAGAACATATGTTCTTAGTGCACTTGAGTTGAGAAATCCGACTGTATGTGGAGGTAAAGCGTATTTTATCCAAAGTACGGTAGCCAATTTTCCCCTCCTCCTCGGCCAACACCTAATTGGCGCTAGAAGGAGGGCATGAACTCGGTTCAAGTATTGTAAGGGCATAACGACAACATTTGAAGGACCCACGGTGAACTCAGACGGTTTTATAAATTGTCGGTGCGGTTTTAAATTGTCGGTGCGATTTTTAAATTGTCGGTGCGGTTTTGAAAGTTGTCGATGCGTTTTTGAAATTGCAGAGAAGGCCTTAAGTTCGGTGGTTTGTTAAGAACAGTTCTATCATCACTTGCGGTTATCCAATTACAAATCGAGACATCCTTGTCGACCAAGTATTAATGGCAAATTGGTTGGGCCCCACCGCTTTGAACATTCCGGGTATAGCCCATGACCTGCCCAGAAGTCCAGAAAGGTATCTCCCTAGGTACAAACATGATGGGACAAGAACTGCAGAAGAACATCTGCTAGCTTTTAAAAATGCTTTAAGATTGTTAAATATACAGCATGAAGATGTTGCCTGCAGATTGTTCCCGTTCACTCTCCAGGAGGGAGCTTATGACTGGTTTTTAAACCTCACCAGCAATTCCATTACTAGTTGGGATGATCTAGAGAAAGCTTTTATATCACAGTTCGGTGAAGTGATAGATCCCAACATTTTATATCAGCAATTTTCCAGCATCAAGAAAGAGTCGGGAGAAACTGTCGGGTCTTTCAATATGAGGTTCCAAAGAGCTTACGGTAGAATGGTCAGCCATTACATCCCAAATGCAAATCCGGCCTTAGAAATCTACAAGAATGCATTGGATTCGGTGACCTCTATTTTCCTCAAGAGAGATATTAATATTACAACCACTGGCAGGGGCTTATAAAGAAGCCTTAATTCTTGAAAGACAGTTAGGGCCTCAAATTTTGAGCAGTCCTTTGATATCCTATGTTACACAAAACATGCCTGTTCCAGACCCCATTCCACATCATGAGTTAGTGCCAACATGTCATGCTCTACCCAAGGAGACTCCGTTAACTGTCACATCCACTCAGCATGTGCAAAATACAGAGAAAAGTTCTGACAAGTTCAAAGTGCAGGTGCTTGAAGTGAACAGTTGTGATCTGGCACCACCCAAATCTGAAGTTTTTCCTGGTGAGTTAAATTTTCCTGGAAATCAAAGAAATATTGATATTTCTAGTTCACCCAAAAATAGTACAACCAGGGTTTCAGATTCTGTCACTTTTCCCGAAGAGACAGAAAGTCTTGTACAGGACTTACGTGGATGAAATGCAAGATTTTCAACGAGTTCAAAATGGACGAGTTATGACTTGAAATGTGAGAGTCCGAACTTAACAATGATCCTTCCTCATGAGAGGATGATGAAAGTGAGATTCAATCTCACTATGCGAAATGGCTGAGGAGGATAGCATCATTGAGGATATGAGGGAACTTAAAGGCGACATCACCCTCTATGAGCCGCCTCCAGTTGTTGGACAAAACATTAACTTGATTGAGGCTTACTCTGGACCAACTGTTGAATTTCAAGAAAAGGAGGAAAAGATAGTAAATATGAATGTGGTCGACCAACTTGGAATTGATGAGCTGTCTCAACATAAGCTCTGCAACTTCGAACATAATGTCAAAGAGGAGGCTATAAAGCGTGTTGATGCGAGATATTGGAGTTTATGATTTGGCAACTGAAAAGGTGAGAACAGTTACGGCCCTAATCAATAACAACAATGATGTTTGGACATTGCACATTGATGAGGTTAAGTCTAAGCAAGGCTCAGGTGAAAAGGAAAATTGTAAGGATTCTGCTAGAGGGATAAAAATTGAAGTCCTGGATATTGAAGCGGTGCGACAACCACAAAATGTTCAAGTTGTTAAGAACCAGGGCATACGAGATAAAACATGATTTCTTTCGGTTGTCACATCATTTTGAAAATGTGGTGGTGCAGGTCCGTCAAGGTTTTAAAGTATTTGATCCTGGGGGTTTTTACATTCGGGTCCTTTTGAAAGAACTACTGCAAACCCTTTAATTAGAAGCATAAACATGTTATCATATGATTTGTTATTATATGATTTGTTTAATTTGAAGGAGTTGCGATTTGTTTTTCAAATGGGACGAGGGAAGACGATAAACCCAAGTCTTTCCCAGGATAGCAAATTTTTGAAGCACGGTATGGAGTGCATTTCGTCAACGGGACACGAAAGGTAATTTTTTTTAAATTACTTGCATGGTCAAAATTTTTTAAAGCACCATTTCTCTGCTTTCCCAACTGCTGCATTTTTTGAGTATGAAGGGAAGTTGTAACATATGTATGCATTGTAAATAAGCTTTGAAGTTTTTCGGTTTTATTTCTTTGTCGGTGCGGTTTTATTTCAATGTATGCCGGTTTAATGTGTTTCGGTTTAATTTTAATGCTCTGATTTTAATTTATTTGTTTTTCGGTTTATTTCTTTGTCGGTGCGGTTTTATTTTTAAATTTAATTGGATTTTTTCTTTAGTTGTTTTCAGTTTTAGCTTGTGCGTTTATTTCTTTTGTCTTTTTATTTCCTTTCTTTGTCTTTTATTTTAGCTTGCTTTTATTTTAGTCTGTCGTCTTTTCTTTATTGCATTTCTTTTCTTTCTTTATTTTATTTTTTTTTTGTGTTCTTTTAGTTTATTTCTTTTATTGCTGTACGATTTTTATTTTCTTCCTCTTTTCCTTTTCTTTGTTGTGTCTTTGTTTAGTTTTAGCTTTGTTGCTTGTGGTTTATTTGCGATCTATGCGGTTTTGATTTGTTTTGCTTTAAGAGCTTGTGCTGTCCTTGGAGCTTGTACAAAGTCCTTTGGCTTCTAAATTCTGATTTTACCTCTGCTTGAGCAATCAATGAAAAGTCAGCCTGCTAAAAAATTGTTTTATTCCTAGCTGATAAATCCTCAATCCAGTGCCTCCCCATTCTGCTCATTATTCTAATTGAGATAGTTTGCTTGCTCTGAACTGTGGAACTATTTTGTTATCCAGGATGAAGGTAGAGAGATGATTGGATCTTGTGTCTTACTTGCCACGATTGTTTTAATGATAGAAAAACTATTATCTTTGTTTAGTTGGAGGAACTCCGGGAATCCAAGAAAAGTGGTTATAAGAGGGGACTATGGTTCATGCAATTATTTGGGTGTCACCGGAGGCTATCAATGCCTAGGCGAAGCAGGTTCCAGATTGATCAAATATTAAAAGAAAATTGTAATTTCTCTAAGGTCTTCCAGATAGTGATATATTTCAAAAGAAGAGAGATAAAAAAAAGAGAGATAAGAAAAAAAAAGAAAAAAAAAAAAAGAGTTATATGATCAAAAGAGGCGACCAATATTAGATTACGCCCTACGGTTGTAAATTGGGTCGTGTAAATCTAAAGGGTAACTCTCTGTCTAGGTTGTAAAAAGCTAAACTAGTAAACCGAGCTCTACTCGGTTTCCCCATTTACAATCTAGAAAAGTTGATTAATCCAAGTTTATCATTCAATTCGAGTCATCCTTGAAGAAAGTTCTATACCTTTGTAATTGCACATCGAAATCTTCCTTGAAGTAATCCGACCTAGTATGTCCTTGGGAAATTTTAACGGTTGGCGGTTAGTAGTCAATTTATTGTGAAGAATGGCTGTGGCAAGGCATGATGCATGGTCTTTTTGTTTTGAAACCCGAGTCTTGGGTTCTAAAATAGTGCTACTATTTTACCCGCAGATATCGCCATTTGTTGATAAGCAACACACCCCCATTGAAAAATGAGATTCCATCCTTAGAAAATTATGAACTTCCATTTTTGCAGCAGGGACCCTCTTGGTCATTTTCAGTTTTAAATCCATATTTTGCTTGCCTCCTTTTTAAAGTTGTGCTTTTTCTTGCATTTTAGCTGTGTTATCCAAGAATTCACTTTTTACATGCTAGAATCATTCATGCACAAGAAAATCTTGCACCGTTACCGAGAAAAATCCAGAAAACAGTTGCATAATTCACTGAAAAATCAAACTTTCCATTTTTGGTAGTGTCGCGATATCGCGACACTTCCATTTTCGGAAATGTCGCGATATCGCGACAGGTAAGTCAAAATGCGGCTAAGTGCCGAGACAGGTCGCGATTTCGCGACATGTCGCGAAATCGCGACAGATTTTGGGAGAGAGAAGCAAACTGTACGGAGGGCGCGATTTTGCGACATGTCGCGAAATCGCGACATGTCGTATTTTCGCGCGAGGAGAGAGAAAATGGGCTGCAGGATGAAAAATCGGCTAAGTCGGAAACATGTTCCAAAATCGCGGTCAACGCGGTCAACGCATGCGGGTAAGGAAGCGTCGCGATATCGCGACGTGTTCTAAAATCGCGGTGAAAATCAAGAAGCGTACGGAGGCCGGGAAGGGTCGCGATTTCGCGACATGTCGCGAAATCGCGACATGTCGCGTTTTCGCGGCAGACGAGGGAGGAAGTTGCCGATGTGCTGGGAGTCGCGATTTCGCGACATGTCGCGAAATCGCGACATGTCGTAGAATCGCGACAGGAGAGAGAAAGTCATAGTTGACACGAAAGTGCATTCCGGCGGGAAGCAGAAGGCTTCACGGGGGTAGCGACACGTGTCAAAGCGTGAATGGGACAAACCGAAGCCGACATGCAAGCTTATTTTGCGGATTTAATCTGTTTTTAATGTTTTAAGCTTCGATTTAATTAAAATGCTAATCTAATGCATCTTTTTGTCTTTCATGCGGGATTCCACAGGCACTTACGGGACAACAGGAAAGACCATAAAGGCGAAGATAAAGTGCGGATTTAGTCAAGGACCGCCATGCTAGGAGAGAAGCTGCCGGTGAGAGCATTCAACAACAAATTTATTGCAGACTTGATAGCATGAAGACAATTTCAACTTCGGGATGGATTTGCAGAGATCGAATTGATGGAGAAGTGGTGACTCATCCGGCTCACCAGCGGAATTAATGAAAGCATTTATTTGCAGTGCGAATGAATGCAAGTTGCATTTTATTTTATCTTCTCCATTTATGGCGGTGTGATCGTACTGATTTGCCGAAGGGTTAAGTTCTATTCGGACTTTGATTTTTAAATGGATTTTTATTGTAAAACCCGGGTCCTAGGGTTTAAGTGCGATAAGATTTAGGGTTTGAGCAAGATATTTTGGAAAAGATCGGGGTCTCATCCTGAGTCTATAAATACAAATTCTAAATGTAATCGCAGGAGGCGGAGACTTAGAAATAAAGGCTTATAAGCAATTTCTTGCAAATTTTGTGAAATCCTTTGTTTCTGGACTTGGAGTTGATGTGCTTTAGCTTTTACGTGATAGCATGGCCGAGGAGCCTAATCTTTTGCGAGTGTGATAAGTGTATTTTCTTTTGTTATCCGTTCCATTTAAAGTTTGTTAGATATATCTTGTAAATCTGCCATTGTCAAGATTAAATATCTTTGTTAGGCTTCGGTTGTTCTATTATCCGCTAGGGAAATTACGATTTGAGGTGTAAGTTTGTTCTAATTGCTCTGTCTTCCTTTGTGCGAGCTAGAGCTGCAGGTGAAAGATACCGATTTTAACCAGTTGCCCCTTGGATTTATGATTTTACTGCTAGATCCGTTTCACTCTGCCTTGTGCTCTTAGTTGAAAGTGATCTTAGGTGATTGGACACTTTCTTCAGGATTTGTTCTGTTGTGAAGTTGATAGCATAGATAAGATTGGTAGTTTTAAGTTTTACAGTTTAATGTTTGATAAACTTCTCTTTTCTGCCTTACCCTACCCTCTCTTTGCTTTTCGTGAATGATCCATTTTTATTTTCTTTGTTTGCCTTTTATTTAAATCTGCTGACCCATGAGAGCTAGATCAAAGAATTCAAGTCAAATCTGATTGTCAACAACTTTTGCAACTATGAACAAGTTCAGGAACCCCCTGTAAGGTAACGGAGCGAGTCCATATCGAAATCTATTCCGGAAGTGGAAAAGAGTGAATTGCCATTCGACCCAACTCCGTAACTCGCACCTTGGATAACCAGCTAGATCCTAAAGATGAGTGGGATCAGTCCCGTGGGTGTCTCCGGAGCTTTCCTTGCCTTCATCCTTTTTCCCGGGGTGTGCATGAAAGCCGGGCCAACAGGAGGTACCAAATAATATAATATACACACCTTGGAGGAACCTTTTTAGGCACTTTCAAATGTCTCATATGCATCCTTTGATTATGTGCATTCAACAATCTTAGGAAATATGGAGACATCAATCCTACTCTCAATTGTAAATAAAGCTTTTGCATCCTTCTAATTTTCTAATAAGCTCTTAGAATTAGTAGGGAGGGCATTGAAATCGGATTGATTTTCTAGCTTAGAGTATCCCAGCGAAAAAAGACTCCACAAGTCCTATGAAATTAAAAAGTCTTCGTTTGAATACTCCTATGTTTGAAGTTTTCTCCATTAAGCATAGTAAATTGAATAAGGACAAGATTAGCTCCATTTTGTGCCATCATAAAAAAATTATTTTAACCCAAATAGATTGGCTTGCTTTAATACCAATTGAATATTTTAAATGCTATTGAATAAATCTAAAGAACTACAACAAGTTGCCAAAAAAATTATAATGGTTGGAAATTATCACATTAATATTGGCTAGAAATTTTCACATAAAATGGAAATATTTTACACAAAATAGCTAGAAATGTTTACTTAAAATGGTTGAAAATTTTCACATAATATCTAGTAAAAATGCAACATTTAATCTTGCTAACAATTGCTGAAAATTATCACTAATTTATACCCAATAATATTAGGAAAAATCATGCCTCACAAATAAATTTATTTTATTAATAAAGATAGCTAAAATACAATAAAATCTGCTTGCATGACAAGCTACAACAACAACCCATAATATAACACAAAAACAATATTTTTAATATAAAATATTCCCCCAAAAAATTAATGCTCCAACAATCTACAATTGCATGATTAAAGACAACTACAAATAACTCCTCATTCATAACATCATGTAAGTTGATTTTTCTAGTTGTAACTAATATATTAAAAAAAATTCTAATCCACAACCAGAAACAACACAAAACTCTAGTTGTAGATACACACAAAGTGCCAATTATAATTAGCAATAAAGCACTTTTGCAAGAAGTGTGCATTTTTTTTGTTGATTTGTTTTATCACAAAATGAAATTATCAATACTAAGTGACACACATGAGGAATGAAACATTATACATTATATATTTTTATATGTTTGCAATGTGATTTGGGGCCAACCATTTATGTGAAAGAGGTATGGTGTATATGAATCTAGGCCTTGAAGTGTCATCATCACTATTGCAGGTCATTGCTTTAGTATCCTAGAGGTATCTCCTCCTACCTATGTTTCCTTAATATGTTCTAAAAAATATACAAATATGATAACAAAAACAAGAATTTTTATTCTATTAATGATCAAGGTAAAAAACAAAAGGAGGACTATCACTACATCAATTGTAAGCCCTACATTGTAGAAGTAGATGGAATAGACTGTAATGAAATATAATGACTTCTTCAAGTCACCAACTAGGATTTCAATTCATTATGAGGTAAAGTATTCCATTAAAGTTTCCTTTACTTAATGCACCTATTTTTCATAAATAGGTCCTTGAAAATGATGAAATTAAAATATAGATCCAATAATTGATTCAAAAGGGCTACATTAGACCAATTACTTTACCATATGATTGTACAATTGTCTTGGCTTCAAAAAATGATGAAATATGAAGACTCTATATTGACTATGAAGATTTGAATAAAATCATTATGAAGAACCATTGCCCATTTCCTAGATAGATAACTTGGACTATTTGTATGGTGCAAAGTTCTTAACCAAATATTATCTCAAATATGGATATCATCAAATATCGATAGAACCTATTGACGTATGAAGACTACATTTAAATCCTAGGAGGGTTTATTTAAATGGATAGTTATGATTTTTGGCTTGACCAATGCACTTGCCATATTCATGAGGATGATGGATGACATCCTGCATCCTTATACCAACTCATTTGAGGTTGTCTACTTAAATGGCATTCTCATATATTGTAAGCCATGGGAGGAACATCTACAACATATTCCATAGGTACTTTAGATTCTTAAAAGACACAAAGATATATGCTAATTTGGAGAAGTACTCATTTGGTATGAGAAATATTCAATACCTTGGGTATATTGTTGACAAAGAGGGAGTCCATGTTAATATTGAGAAGATTTAAGCAACTAGAGATTGGCCTACAAGACTCTAATAGTGCTTCACTATTTTTTGTGTCTTTTAAATTTCTATCAAATATTTGTATTGGGGTTTTCACACTTTGTTTAGCTACTACACCAAGTGATCGAAGGATGTGCCAAATAAATGTTCCATTGGGGATATACACAATAGAGGACATTAAAGAGGTTGATGGATGAATTATATATAGCTTCTACACTTTCCATGACTGATCTATATAAAATTTTTGAGGTAATATCTAATGCATCAGAGTATGCATTGAGAGCTGTTGTCACACAATATGGTCATCCAATTGTCTATCACATTGAAACATTCAATGAATCGGTTTAAAAATACCCCACATGTGACAAATATCTTTATGCAATTATCTAAGCATGTAAATAGTGGAAGCACTACATATTGGAAAAGGAAACCATCATCCACATAGATCATAGAACTTTGGAGTTCATTTAGATGCATAGTTATCTAAGGAATGAAAGATATAAAAAATATGCCACATATATACAAAAATTTTATTTGATCATCACGCATAAGAAAGGGATTTCCAATTCAACAACAAATTATTTAAGATGACCTCCAATCATAGCTCTCACCACCATTCTTGATTTCTATAGGCATGATACTTCCACTTGGTTTATATGAAGTAGATTCTAATTTTACAAATACATACCAAGCTCTTCATGTGGGTAAGCATATTTCTAATTTTTATTTGTAAGATAACCTCCTTTTTCACATGAGACATATTTGTGTACCAGCTAGTAAGTGCTCAAAGATGATTTGGGAAGCACACTTTAGCAAAGTAGCAGGTCACTTTGGTATGGAAAAAATATTAGTGGTGCTTCAAATGTACTTCTATTGGCCCAAGATGATAAAAAATGTTGAGATATATATAAGGTCATATACCCTTGTGTTGTTACTAAACCAACCAACAAGAAGCAAGGACTATATATAGTAGTGTCAGTGCCTTCAAAGCCTTAGGAATTTATCTCCATGAATTTCCTCTTAGGTTTATCAACATATAAATATGGTGATGATTGTATTTTTGTAGTAGATTGTTTTTCAAAAATATCTTTTATGATTCCTTGTAATAAATCCATTTCATTTAAGGATATTTCTTAGCTTTATTTTAGTATGTTTGGCTCAAATTTGGCTTACCAATGTCCATTATATTTGACAGGGATAGTATATTTCTAAGTATTTTTGGTTCTCCTTGTGGAGCATGATGGACACCAAGTTGATCATATCCATAACCTTCCATACTTAGACTAATAATTTATGAATTTACTGATTATATATCTTTTTTAAATGTACAATTCCAAGCATCCATGCATATAGGATGAGAGCCTCCCCTACATTTACATGGGTACAATCAAGTTTTGCATAGATCTACTAAACACAACCCATTTATGTCTATTTTGGTTTTTAACCCTTGGAACCCACTAGTATAGCTCTCCTTATGCAATCCATGGAGTACTCACCTCAAGGAAAAAAAGAAGTAGAAAAGATAACATGGTTTGTGGAACATATTCAACACATCCAATAATAGGTTTGTGACCTCTTAGAAAAGATAAATAAAAAATATAATTAATGCCATAATCAACATTGAGTTCCACATGAATTCAAGGCTGCAAATAAGGTATGGTTATGTCTTCAAAAAGAGAGACTTATAGACCCCATAAAAATACTAGAACTTGTCACTATGGGTCATACACCATCACCAAGGATATGGGAGAAAAATACTTTGAATTGAGTCTTCCATCTTATCTTGGTTTGCATCTTTAGCTATGATGACACATCAATAGAAGACAAAGAACAAAAGGACAATTGATATGTATGTATTTTCATTTAATATGCACTTTGTAACTTATGGAAGGTGAATCACCAAAATTTTATATGGATGGCCTATTGGAGAATATTATATTATTTGATGTATGCCAATGTACCACCTTTGTACAATATTAGATTAGGTGTGTGTCTTAGATTAGAGTGTGAGTTTATATTTCATGTAATGTAATATGCAAAAAATGCATGTGTCATGCAATTAAGTGTGTAATTGTTGTGAGTGTAAATGTGCACAAGTATCCATTATGTAAGAGTGCATGTATCCTTAGAATAGGAAAGTGAAGAGTTACAAAGAAGAGTGAAGGTCAAGAGTGCACCATATGAGGAGTCACATACTATTATATATTTGTGACTAAGCATTGTAATTGGTATAAAAAATGCATAGCACATAACATGCATTAGTATACCTTTATTCTATATCATTTTCAATATTTTTGTGAGCATTTACATGTGATTATTCTGTGATTATTTATGAGTTATTGTTGTTGTTATTATCATATTTATTGAGTTCTTTATATTGCAACTTTTTTATATTCAATTTTGTGGTTATTTACATTAAGTGTTAGGCTACAAAAGCTATCAGTGGTATCAGAGCCACAACAAGTTTACTTGCATAGGTTTTCAAAAGTTGCAAACAGTCTAAGGACATTTCCATTGGCTAAGAGAAAGACCAATAAAACCAATAATTATTACCACTAGGTTGAAGGACAACCAATGAAGATTAAGGATACAAATTTTAGAGAACCAACTCAAGAAGAAAATTTGGTCAAACTACAAATTAAGTTTACCTATTCCAAGAGTATATTCAAAATAGAAGAAAATATATAGTATAGTTTTAGATCTCAAAGATAGACCTAGATACTGATAAGAGTTTGGAGACTCCAAAAGAGAAGTCCCATAGAAGGTAGATTAAGGAGACTTAAAAAAAGTTCCATTAAAAGATTAAATATAGAGAAGAAGACCTATTGGAAAAGGTCCTTGATAAAGGTTTATTGGTCCTTAGCAAGAAAAGAGACCATTAAGGAAAACTTGAAGGTAACATATTAGAAGTCCACATTGGATAGCAAAATTAGAGAATTCAGGACAATAAAAAGATGAAATCCATAAGGGCAACGTTAAAGAAAAAAAACAAGTTTAGAGAAATCAAGGCAACATTCACAGTATTGCTATAAGCAAATGAAGTGACATAATAACATCACAACAATAAGACTTGAGGCTAGATAAGGTAGCATATTTAGTCAAGAAAAATACTGAAATCCAAAAGAACAACATTGAATATAGATAAGAAATATTGAAAGTAGAGAGATATAGAAAGGAGTTTCAAGAAAAATCTCATTGGATTTGGTATAATCATTTTCATTCAATGACAAGCCCATAATATTTAGAAGAGAAGTTCTATTGAATATTGAGACATAATTTGAAAGCTTCAGAACAATAAGTTTGTGAAGACTAGGTAATAAATATAGAATATCTATATAGATTTGATCAAGGAAAGCTATGGATTTGGAAGAGGTCCAAATAGATAGTGGTTTTTATTAGTGAAGAAGCCATATTGTTAAAGATGAAAGAAGATTTTTGAACTAAGTTTATTAAAGGTTATAGTGAACCAGAGAAGAAGATTGTAGGCTCCAAAGAAAGAGATAGAAGTCTCTATAAAGAAGTCAAAAGGACAACATAAGCAAGAGAGAAATATTTGGGCATTTACAATGAGAGAAATTTTGAGCCAAGGATAGAGAATATTCATAAGGCTAAGATCAAATAAAAAAGGTCAAGTTATTTAAGTTAAAGAAAGTAATACTTCCTAGTTGTATTTAAAAGTTGAATAGATGCACATGCAAAATCAGAATATGATATGCATAATTAAGAAGTAAAATATTCACCCATGTGTTGTAGGTTATTTTTAGAGGAGAGGGCAATCCTCCAAGGGAGGTCCCAGGTTCGAATCTCCACCCTACCAAAAATTTGAATTGGGTACCCAAAATCCAATTGATAATGTTGGTGCGGGCAGGGTCGGGCGTGACTCCTAGATGACTTTGACAGTGTAGAACCCCTAGTCATGGTATCTCAGACCAAGGTGGCCCTACAAGGGGTTTTTCATTTAAAAAAATAAGTAAAAGATGCACTAGACTAAGGTTATTTTAAGATACGTCAAGATAGATTAGTGCACCCATACAATGCTCATATGAGAAGCACCAATATACAAAGAATATTACAAAAGAGTCTAGTATACAACACCCATATAGAGGAGACATTACTCAAAACTTAATTTGAGAAGTGATCATATTGAGCTAAAGTTATATAGAAGAAATCCAATGTCAATATTTATGGAAGGAAATATAACACTAGCATACAATAGTGCTTAAGAAGAAAGCATTAGAAAAGTGAATAGTAAGGAGGATAACATAATATCCATCATTGCTATGAAGCATATACAAATGTAAAGGTGGAACATTAATGTAGAGCACCAAGTTAAGAATGCTAAAATAGAATTATACTCAATGTCAAGCAAGGTAGAGGATAGAAAGGAGTAAATCCAACATTTCAATAATGAAAGCCATCAAACCAGAAGCTAGAACAATATTATAAAAGGAGTAAAGAAAATCCATAACCACTAAAAAGGAAATTATGAAAATAATTTGATGGTATAATGTTTTTATGTGTTTTCTTGAACATAGAGCAACGCACCTAAAATTGCATTAAAAAAATGAGGTAAACATAGTCAATGAAATATTCATAGCAAGATTTGATAAGAGTGCAATTAAAGAAGATCAAATCAAATTGAGCACTGGAGGGTAATCAAAGTGTCAAGTATCCCTAGTTAATAATATCTAGCATCATTTAGGAGCTATGAACCAACAAGTGCTATGAGTCAGCAATAGCCAACAAGGAGCCATTAGGCAACAAGTCATCTCAAACTATCTAATGTCCATGAGCCATTGAGATGCTATGAGTCATCCAAATACCAAGTATTGATGAAGATAATATGTCCATATAGGTAGACAATGCAGGTCAAAAAGCTTTAAAACGAGGATTCTAGAGCATCAAAAGAGCAAAAGAGAGTCACCTAAAATATAGACATCAAGCATCATCCAATACGAGGTTGAAATATGAGTGCCAAAGGATATTGAAACTAGGCAGAATGTCACTCAAAAAAGAAGTTAGAGTGCCACATTAAGAAAGCATTTCAAGCACCATCAAAAATTCTTTGGAGCATTCATATCACTCGTCTAAAAGGAAATCAAAAGATAAAATGTTGAAGTGTTAAAGATATATGAAGAGCCAAGAACCATGCCCAAGGATAAAACGTCAAACTTAAACGTTGAACTAGCACTACATGGAAGAGATCTAACATCTTTCTGAGCATAGAAAGAATGTGGAAAACTACTTGTTTGAATGCAATAAAATAGAGCCACATTGGAACATGCCAATTAATTTATTTGGAAGTGAAACACTTGAAATACATACCACTTTACGAAAGTTCACTGGAAGTAACTAAAGGTTTGATTAGAACACTTGAGGCAAATGAAACACTCAACAAAGTGATTAAAGAGGCACATGCATGAAGAACAATACAACATATTCCATTTGATGGTAGAGGTTTTTGAAGCATTCAATCAAAGGGTACGTAGTTAGAAATAAGGAGATGTTAGCATTTATTCTCACATGCTCAAAGATGAAAAAGACATAGTGAAACGTAGCACTAGACACACCATTAAGGAGGTAATTAGGGTTTCAAAATTTTATTTAAATTTTTGCTAAGGTTAAAAGGAGGAATAAGGAGTTTATAATGTTGATTATTATTACTAAGGTTTATTGAGATTAATGGAGAGATAAGTAGGATAATAGAGAAATTATTATCATATTTGCTTGTTAAAGTTTTGGAGTGATAAGTAGGCATTAGGATATTTAATTTGAAGTTTTTAAGAGTTAATTAATACTTGAAATATTTATTGGTTTATTATTTTTTTAAATTCAAAAGCCATAGAATTTTTGCAAATAATTTAATTATGGAGAAATAAGGATTTCTACTTCAAATTTAGGAAATTTTTGAATTTGTAAAATTCTTAGTTTTATAGTTTCTATTAGGGAGTCATAAGTTTTTTTACTTCAAAGGTTTTTGAAAACTTAGAAACTTGAAATAGTTATTAATTAAAACTAGGGAGTCAAAAAGGATGTCTACTTCTAATAACTCTATGAATAATGATATGGAAAATATAATTAGAAAAGAAAGAGAAAATGTCATAAAATTGGAATAAAAAATTTGCTTAGAAAAACTGAAAGCAAATTAGATTTAGCTTCAAAATTGATCTATAGTGAAGCAATAGAAGAAAGCTTTGAAACTTTAGAATATTATCTACATGCTAGGATTATTGAAGCAATTGATAATGGAAAATATAATATTCTAATTTCTTTGGATATTGGTAGCATATTATATATGTCATTGCTTACCCTCAAATATCACAAAGAAGAAAGTATAATCCTTTAAGAATAAAGCAAAAATAGATGAATCCTTTTTGAAAAAACTATTTCATTCTTCATGCAATATTGATACATCAAGTTCATCTAATTCAGAATCTTACCATGATGCTTTAAGCGAATATCCAAAAGTCTCTATACTGAAGAAGATATGTGAAATGAAGAACAAAGGCAAAGATAAAATTCTTATACATGAATCTAATGATACTATTATAGTTCAAGAAAGTGCAAGGTCTAAAGAACATGAAGCTGAGTCTAAAGAAAATAAACAAGAAGAAAAAGAACTTGATCATGAAGAAGGACGTATACAATGCAAAGTGAATTAAAGGATGAAGACTATATTGAAGACTAAAGTCTTCAATAACCAAATAATGTAATATAAGGGTTGTTGAAGAATATTACATTATTTGGTACATGTCAATGTACCACCTCGGTACAATATTATATTAGGTGTGTCTTAGATTAGAGTGTGAGTATATTTCATGTAATGTAATAATGTGTAGTAAATGCACAAGTGTCATGTAATTAAGCGTGCAAGTGTTATGAGTGTAAATGTGCACAAGTGTCCATTAAGTAAGAGTACACATGTGTCCTTAGACTAGGAAAGGGAAGAGTTAAAAAGAAGAGTGGAGGTCAAGAGTGCACCATATAATGAGTCACATACTATTATATAATTGTGACTAAGCATTGTAATTGGTATAAAAAATGCATAAAACATAGCATGCATTAGTAGACCATTATTATATATCATTTTCAATATTTTTGTGAGGATTTATATGTGATTATTCTATGAGTATTTATGAGTTATTCTTGTTGTTATTACCATATTTATTGAGTTATTTTTATTCCAAATTTTTTATATTTTATTATTTAGTTATTTACATTAAGTGTTAGGCTACAAAATCTATCATGGCCTTCTAACTCACGAAAGGTGAACCATCACATTTCCATATGGGTGACCTTCCATATTAAATATGGTGGATTTCAATTCACCAATTACAAAGAGAGATGCACCCCTAACTAAGGTAAGAGTAATGAATACAATATTATAGCCTCACATATCTTCTTAGATATGGCTTGTATTATACTCTATTTTTGAGCAGTTTTTTATATTTTGCTTATATGTTTGTATTTAGATCTTGTATACACTGTTATTTCTATATTGCACTCTTTTATAATCTTCTTGAACTCAAAATTCTAAAATTTGGATCAGTAAAAATTCTAAGTTTTGGATCACATGTTTGCTTATGAATCCAACAGAGTGGCCAAAAAATGAATTCTATATAGGGGGATCCAATCATTCATTTGCCTCTATGGTTTTTCAGCCATGCATTTGGAGTTACCTATATACGTTATTGAATACTTGCTCAATCTCAAATATATGTGATAGCTTGACTATATGGACCTAAATTACTTTAGGGTGAAAAATAAAAACACTTTCTACCGACTCATGCAATAAATCATAAATATCACAACCAAGCTACATGAGTTCCTCCATGTCACAGAGAAAAAATTAAGAGACAAGGGGGTAAGAAAGCTAATGGATTGATGGTCCTATGATCCAATTGGACATTTCAAGGAAAACCTAAAGGTAAAGAAGCTAGACACATTTTTAATATGAGGAGAGGTACATTATTTAGAAGGAGGTAAATCCTAATGAAGAATTAGCCCTCACCACTATCAAAAGAAACTATGGATATGAAGACAAAATCCAAAGATGGTATAGCAACCAATTTGAGTGGCATGATTTTTATGTCAAAACCAAGTATGAGTTTGAGCTAAATATCAAAATCAACCATAAAAAATTGTGGGCCTTGAGGAAGTTGTGCTACATGGATGGGAAAATTTTGGCATGGGAAAAAATTAGGTATGATAATGGTACACTAATAAGGCCTACTAAAGATATTCTATTCGTGACTGTGCTTGGCAGCGTAGGTGGCCTTCAACATTTCAAAGGAAAATACAATAGAGGATCTAATGAAAGCACTGGCTAAACTATATAAAAAATGCTCATCTTCGAATAAGGTATTTCTTATGAAGCATTTATTTAATATGGAGATGTTAGAAGGTGGGTATGTTATTGATCATTTAAATGAGTTTAACACGGTCAAAAATTAGTTAAGTTCTATAGGAGTAAACATTGATGGTGAGGTTAGGTCTCTTTTGATCTTGTGCTCATTACCAAAAATATGGAATGGCTTGGTCATGGTTGTGAGTAATTTTATCTCTGATTCAAATACTTTAAATTTTGATGATGTTATTAGTGTTATACTTAGTGAGGAAATGCGATGAAAAAACATAGGTGAGACATCAAGTAATGCTTTAACTGTGGATAACAGGGGAGCCAAAGAGAGAGAGGAAAGAGTCTAGGGAATCATGGAAAGTCAAAGAAAGGTAGATCCAAATACAGAGGGAAGCAACTAGAATGTTGGCATTATGGGAAGAAATGACACCTGAAAAGAGAATGTTGGTCTTGAAAAGAAAAAAGGGGAGATGAAAAAAGGATAATAATCAGGAAGCAAATGTAGCACGTGATGTATTGTAATATGCTTTAATCCTTCCATTAGAAAATATTAATGATTATTGGGTGCTAGACTCAAGTTCTTCATATCATACCACACACCATGGGAAATATTTTCTAGACTATGTTCAAGGTGATTTTGGATAGGTTTATTTGGGTGATGATCAACCATGTAAAATTGTTGGAATGGGTAAGATACATATAAAATTACCAAATGGAAATCAATGGTTTCTGAAAGAGGTAAGGCATATTCCTGATTTGAGAAGAAACTTAATTTCAATAGGGTAGTTGGGTAGCGAAGGCTATACAATTACATTATAAAAAACATTGTGGAAGGTTACTAAAGGATCATTGATATTAGCAAAAGGAAAGAAGGCAAGTACGTTGTATGTATGGTAATATTGATCTTTATATTGCTCTAGCTTCTACAAGAGAAGAGTACAAATTTATGGTATCATGGGCTTGGGCACATGAGTGAGAAGGTGATGTAGATTCTCCACTCAAGGAATTTGTTGCTATGTTTGAAGCAGGTTGATTTGGATTTTTGTGAGCACTGTAAAAAATTTGAATAATAATTTGAAAATAAGAGTGAAAAAATAGAGCTTGTGCATACAAAAATATGGGTACCACCTCAAGTATTATCTCTTGGTGGTTCTTATTATTATGTTACTTTTATTGATGATGCAACTAGAAAAACTTGGGTTTATTGTATTTGAAGAAAATTTGATGTTTTTGATACTTTTAATAAATAGAAAGCTTTGGTTGAGAATGAGATAGGAAATAAAGTGAAGTGTCTCAGATCAAATAATTGAGGAGAATACTACAACAAGGATTTTGATAGTTACTATTCATACCATGGGATTCGTAGAGTGAAGATGGTTCCAAGAACACCACAATAAAATGGTGTGTTAGAAAGGATGAACACATCAATCATGAAAAGTGCTAGGTGTATAAGATTACATGTAAGATTGCCCTTATAATTTTGGGTAGATGTTGTGGATATTTTTGTTTACTTAATAAATAGAGGACCTTCAAGTTCCTTGTATGGTGACATTCTAGAAGAGGCATGGAAAGCTAAAACTATTAACTACTCATTTTTGAATACTTTTGATTGTGAAACATTTGTTCATATTGATAAAGAAAATAGAAAAAAACTTGAGGTAAAGTCTAAGAAGTGTACTTTAATTGGATATAGAGTTAATGATTTTGGTTATCGCTTTTGGGATAATGAAAATAACAAAATAATTAGGATTAGAGATGTAGTATTCAATGAGAAGGTCATGTATAAATATTAGTTGCAGAGAAAGAAACAAGAAAAGGTAAACATACAATACACAGTGCTTGATGAAATCACAGAAAATAAAACTCCGAAGATGCTAGAAAATCAAAATATTCAAAAATAGTAGCAACAAGTACCTCAAACTCTTGCAAGTATTGTTACAAGATCTACCAGGTTAAGTTGACCCCTTGAATGTTACTCTCCTTCATTACATCATGTATTGTTAACTAATTATGGTGAACCATAAATATATGAAGAAGCAATGCAGGTAGAAACCAAAAATAAGTGGGAGCAAGGCATGGAAAAGGAGTTGGACTTCTTGGTACATAACCAGACTTGGGATTTGGTTTGGTTTCTTGTAGGAAAAAAATCATTGTATAATAAATGGGTTTACAAGGTGAAGGAAGAATATGGAGGTAAAAATAGGTATAAGGCTAGAATTTTTGTAAAGGGATTTGCATATAAGAAAGGTATATATTTTGATGAAATGTTTCTCCTATTGTTAAAATGACTTAAATTAGAACTATTTTAAGTCTAGTGGTTGTAGAAGATTTGCATATTTGAAAAGTTAGATGTAAAAACAACTATTCTCCATAGGTATTTGGAGGAAGATATTTATATGCAACAACCATAGGGGTATGAGGTAAAAGGGAAGGAGGAATTAGTATGCAGGTTGAAAAAGAGCTTGTATGACTTGAAATAAGCTCTAAGGTAGTGGTATCTGATTTTTGATAGTTTTATGATAGAACAAGGTTATATTAGATGTTATTCTGACCATTGTGTTTATTTTAAGAGATTAGATGATGGTAAATATATTATCTTATTATTGTATGTAGATGGTATTCTTGTTGTAGGGTCTAACATGCAGGATATAAATGTGCTCAAAAGAAAATTAGCAAATTCATTTGCAATGAAGGATTTGGGTGTTGCAAAGCAAATCCTTGGTATGAGAATAACAAGAGACAAGAAAAATCATAAATTAACATTATCTTAGGGTGAGTACATTGAGAAGGTGTTGAAAATATTTAATATCTAGGATGCAAAACCTGTTAGTACACCTTTGGCCAGTAATTTCAAATTGACTAAAGAGATGTGTCCCAAAACATAGGAGGAGATAAACTACATGTCCAAGGTTCCTTATTCATCGACAGTTGGTATTTTGATGTATGTGATGGTATGCACAAGGCTACACATATCACATGTAGTGGGAGTTGTGAGAAGTTTTATAAACAACCTAGGAAAAGAGCATTGGAATGCAGTGAAGTGGATTCTTAGGTATTTAAGAGGTACTATCACTCAAGCATTATATTTTGGAGGTTCTAACACTATTCTATAGTGATATATTGATTCAGATATGGTAGGTGATATAGATAGCAGAAGTAGCACCACAAGGTATGTCTTCACTATAAGTGGAACTATAGTAAGTTGGAATTCAAAATTACAAAAGGTTGTTGCACTTTCAACAACAAAAGAAAAGTATGTTGCTTGTACAGAGGCTAGTAAAGAGATGATTTGGTTATAAATGTTTATGGAGGAATTAATAAATAAGCATGAGAATAGTATATTATATAGTTATAGTCAGAGTGCCATTCATATTGCAAAGAACTCAACTTTCCATTCTAGGACCAAACATATATAGACCAAGTACCATTTCATACAATCAATTTTGGAAGATGGACATTTGAAGCTGGAAAAGATACACACTAGCCAGAATCCTGTAGATATGTTAACAAAGACAGTAACCAAGGAGAAATTGAGTTCTTGCTTAGTTTTAGTTGATCTTCAAGCATGACAGTAAAGGTGAGAAAATTTCTAGGTCTAAAGTTCAAGCATAGTCCAACATGTGCAATAGTGGAGTTACTATGATTAGTCTCCAAGTGGGATATTGTTGGTTGTGGAGCCTGATTCTATCTCTAATTTGAAAAGTCTTGTTTTCAACCACACTCGAACCCACTCCATGAAGGATGGGTGTAGGAGTGCAATGCCCTCCCTACTTCTATTTCCAAGGGGATCTAGGGGGTGATGATAGCTATGGAGCCCCCCTGGTGGGGGTTCGTGGGTAGCACCCCAAAAGCCAAAAATAGAGGTATTTTTTTCTTTGTAAATCTAGACCATTCATTATTAGGTCATAGATTGGATGGAAGATTTTATGTTGGTATTTTTACCCTAAAAATTGTAACTCTATTTTATAAATAGGATTTCAAGTAGTGGAAATGAACAAGAGTAATATACAATGATAAAAGAGGAGGTTACAGTGAATGCAGTGTAGGTTGTATCCCTTGTTTATTTGTTGGATAGATTAATAAAGACTTGGTTATTTTCTTCGTGAACGTATTCCATATTAGGTGAACCACGTATATCTATGTCTCTCTTGTATTGCATTATATTTTCTACATTATATTTCAGAATTTATATTACTACTCATGTTATTATTTCTAACACTATGATCAGATTGGAAATTTCAAGGAAAAGCTAAAGGTAAAGAAGCTAGACACATTCGTCATATGAGGAGAGGTATATTATTTAGGAGGTAAATCCTAGTGAATAACGAGCCCTCACCACTAAAAGTAACTATGGATATAAGAAAAAATCCAAAGATGGTATAACAATCCATTTGAGTGGTATAATTTTTATGTCAAAACCAAGTATGAGTTTGAGCTAGATATCAAAATAAACCAAAACAAATTGTGGGTCTTGAAGAAGTTGTGTTACATGGATGGGAAAATTTTGGCATGAGAAAGAATTAGGTATAAGATAGGTACATTAATAAGACCTACTAGAGATATTATATTTGATGACCAATTTTCTTTCATATGAAAAAAAACACCCCAAGAGTGCCAAAAGGGCTAAAATAATTAGTGAAATAATGACTATCCCATTAAGCCTTCGAAGATCAAATAAGACATCAATACTAGAGATCACCACTTTAACTATACCAATGACACTAATAGTAGTCATTTCAACAATGAGATAAATTACCATTAAGGGTTTAAAGGTATTTCAGAAATTATAGTCAATGTTTAGCAAAGTAGCAACGACACAAGAATAACAAGGATAGAAAACTCGGCTTGAGGCAGGTGAAATCCCTCCAGGAGGCTCCCCTCTTAGGTTTGGAATGGATAGTATCATGGCCACTTCTACACACACTTCCACCTACCTTCCACCCTCCTTCTATCCCTATTTATTCTCTTCCTATAATGCTTTTGTTGCACTTCCCTTAACCTTCACAACTATAGCCTATGGTTCTCCTATAGGTACTCTACCTCCAATTGTTGTAGTATAACCTAGTATCACACTTATCACTTCTTTACCATAATTTTACATTTATGTGTCTACTACACAACCATCCATACCATACTCAACATCACCATCACCTTAATCCACCTCACTAATGATGTGATCACTAGTTGAGATGTTTGTATAGCTTGTATCACATTCCACTTCTTCCATATCTACCCTATTCCCTTCCATAACCACTCAATTTATTTCACCTAGCATATCCACATGCCCACCTCTTCCACCATCCCAAGAAATACAAATCCTCCTATAGGTGATGATGTCTACTACTACATCCCAAGAGACTAATTCTATAAGAGAAACCCTTGAAGCTAACATAGTTGGAGGGCCAAGTCAAGCCTTTACATGAAAAAGTGTTTACAAGATCGAAGAGATAGATGTTGAGAAAAAAATTGATGTCCTCATCATCAAATAAATATAATAAAGGAAAGAATATAGGTGGATTAAAAAGAATTATCTAAAGCATCAAGTCTAATATAGTTATAGCTAGCTAGGAAGGGAGACAAGATCTACATAACAAAGGCAATAGAATTTGATCCTTCCAAAGTGGAAATAACCTTTGCTAACTTGACTACCAAATTTTTTTAGTGGACCTAAATCAAATGGATTCATACTAGATGGTCCAACTTGCAAACCAACTCACACTTGATGCAGCCATGAAGTTTGACCAACTCATAGTTGAGGATGAAGCATTATAAAAAAAGAATAAAGAAATGAATGTAGAATTGGTGCAACTTCAGGATCAAAAGGACCAAATCCACTAGTAAAATTAAGCTCTATAAAAAGTGAACTAAAGGAAGGATAAACTAAAGAAGCAAGTTGAGGACCTCAAACCCTGACTTTCTAAAGATAAAATCAATTCAAATACTAGAGAATTTTTTAGAACAACTCATACAAGGGTAGAGCTAGATCAAGCAACTTTAGGAGGCCCTATAAGCAAAAGATAAAAAAATTATCAAGTTAATAACTTCAAGATCTATAGAGGCAATAATAAACCCCAAGAAATATTTTTATGTCCAATGGGTCAAGTCCCTTTGGGATAAATTAGGGTAGAGGTGAATAACACATAGGAATACTTTTGATTCATAACCTAAGCATACCACAACTTGAATAAAGTAACACAAACTATCAATCACATGGAGGAACAACTAAATGTAAAGGAAGTATAACAGGAAATCCTAAAGATTTTATTCTCTATGTTATCATCATAGGTGCACAAACTAAGGATGGACCTCCAAAATTTGCCTAAGTGGATGAATTGTGCCCTCAAGATCTTGGTCAAGATTGGAAGACCCAAAATAGATACTGAGTCAGCCTCCAGAGTAGACCGATTCCTATGATACTAACTAAACTAACTAAAGGGAGATCACAGACTAGAGATAGAAATGTGCAAGGTTAGAAGATAGGATTTAAAGTGGATTAGATTCAACATCAAAGAACATGAAGCATGAGAGTCTCACACTTTAAAGTAAACCAGACTACCTAACAAACCAATTTTCCTTCAATGTTACAGAACATTTAATAATATTAAGCATTAAGCATTACTAAGAATTCTAGGAACTAATGAATAGAAAATCTAGGGAGAAATATAGATAGCAGAATAATTGTAATACAATAAACTATCCACTTAGCTTTAATAAAATTCTCAATAATTAAAATCAAAATACATGATTTGTAATAATTTTAGAGAGGGGTCAAAAAACAATTTGATCTTTATTCAAAGGAACATGGTACATTCATCATACATCATGCAATTATAAAAGTTAAAGATCCAACCCTTTGAATGAGATACATTCAAGTACTTATAAATTTACATTTTCATTTAGTTATCTTAGCATGATTGCTTTCAAGATGATCTGCAGGCTTGTCAGGTTGGTGCAACACATGTGCATCCTTTTCTAGCTTATTTTTTTGCAACTATATTGGTTCCAAGATGCTAATGTGGCTTGCTTTGATTTCATCTGAGAGAGTGGCACCCCATGTGTTTTCATCTAATCCATAGGATTATCTCACAAGTTTGTTTTATTTTGGGTTACCTCATGACTGGCCTAGCTGCATTGGTATAATTGCCAATTAGTAAAGATTTTGGTTATTAAGATCTTCTGACAACATTATGACTATCGAGAGTGCATTCAAACACTTTTTTATCTTATCGGATCTCTCTCTTCTTAGCTAAAATTGGTCCAACTCTTTATTTTTCTTGTATGATAGTTTTATTATCCATTCGACTCTATTTTATACTTTCTTTGCTAGATACTAGATTTTTTATCTTTCCTTTATGACATCATTGCTCTTAGGATCTCACCACCTTTTTTACTTAGTCACACACTTATGCATAATTATGGATGTTGGGTGCCAAACACTTCACTTGTTGGGCTCTATTCCTTAGAATATTTTCCATCTGACACTAGTTAATAGCTCTGCTAGAATTTTAAATTCCTTAAGATGACTTCAACATTTAAAAAAATCTAGCACTCTTTGATACTTAGCCCAATTTTTACAAAGTGGTCTACTAGAAGTTAGATGATATTTTATTTCATACCTCTTTTTCCTTTGTGTGTTGGACTCAATACCTTACAATATTTTTAGCTCTAACTCTACTCACCATCTTGTTGAACATCTACGTAGCCTCTACTGACATTAGCACCTTTAAGAATCCAACCTTCTTTGATACTTAGCCAAAATTTTGTTGCACCTAGTAGACCTTGCAACAATTTTGTATGTCAAATCCCTATCCATACTTAGATAAAATATTATTATAATGTGTCATATTTCAAACTTTTTGCATGTTTTATTAAGCAAGGTGCAAGAACAGTATTGTCATTGTTGTCAACATAGTCAGACAGATCGGTTGATGCAGTGGACAGGAGTTAAGAGGTTCTTCAGAGTATGTACAGTGATTCTCCAAAAGATCGAAGTGGCCCATATGCTAAAAATCAAAAGAAAATCACAAGGAAGAAAATTGTCGCGATATCGCGACATGTTGAGCAAGAAAGAAAAACTGTCGCGATATCACGACATGTTGAGAAGAAAGAAAAACTATCGCGATATCGTGACATGTTGGAGAGAAAGCACGAAGCAAGCAAAACTATCACGATTTCGTGACATGTTCGGAGAGAAAGCGCAAGCAAGCAAAACTGTCATGATTTCGCGACATGTTCGGAGAGAAAGCGCAAGCAAGCAAAACTGTCACGATTTCACGACATGTTCGGAGAGAAAGCGCAAGCAAGCAAAACTATCACGATTTCGTGACATGTTCGGAGAGAAAGTGCAAGCAAGCAAAACTGTCACGATTTCGTGACATGTTCGGAGAGAAAGTGCAAGCAAGCAAAACTGTCACGATTTCGTGACATGTTGGAAGAGAGAAAGGCAAGTAGAAAAAGTGTCACGATTTCGTGACATATTGCAGGAGAGAGAGTCCGAAAGAAAAAGTGTCATGATTTCGTGACATATTGCAAGAGATATTGTACGGAAGAAAAAGTGTCACGATTTCGCGACATATTGCAGGAGAGAGAGTCCGAAGAGAAAAAGTGTCGCGATTTCGTGACATATTGCAGGAGAGAGAGGCAAGTAGAAAAAGTGTCACGATTTCGTGACATATTGCAGGAGAGAGAGTCCAAGAGAAAAAGTGTCACGATATCATGACATGTCGGGTTTTCGCGACCCGAAGGCAAGAGAGAGAGTCCAAGAGAAAAAGTGTCACGATATCACGACATGTCGGGTTTTCGCGACCCGAAGGCAAGAGAGAGAGTCCAGGAGAAAAAGTGTCACGATATCGCGACATGTCGGGTTTTCGTGACCCGAAGGCAAGAGAGAGAGTCCAGGAGAAAAAGTGTCACGATATCGCGACATGTCGGGTTTTCGCAAACCGAAGGCAAGAGAAAGAGCAAAGGAGAGAAAGTGTCACGATTTCGTGACATGTCGCATTTTCGTGACTTAAGGAGGAGAGAGAAAGTAAGATGGCAGAAGTGTCACGATATCGCGACAAAAGTAAAGAAGAAGAGTACGAAGGCGAAAGTGTCACGATATCGTGACATGTTGAGTTTTCGCTGGTACAAGCCAAGAAGAGTAGCAAGGAGGCGAAAGTGTCGCGATATCGTGACATGTTGTGTTTTCGTAGGTTGAAGCCAAGAAGAGTAGCAAGGAGGCGAAAGTGTCGCGATATCGTGACATGTTGTGTTTTCACGGGTTGAAGCCAAGAAGAGTAGCAAGGAGGCAAAAGTGTCACGATATCGCGACATGTGTTTTCGCGGGTTGAAGCCAAGAAGAGTAGCAAGGAGGCGAAAGTGTCGTGATATCGCGACATGGTGTGTTTTCATGGGTGAAAGCCGAGAAGAGGACAAAGAGGTAGAAGTGTCATGATTTTGCGATAGGTCACTTTGGCACGAGCTAAGAAGAGAACCCAACCGAAATAAGATATGTGATAGTTAACTGAAGTTATACGACAGTTACAGGTGCAGTTGTAGAAGAAATTCATGCAGATAAAATAAGAAGAGTTAACTAAAGTTAGTACGTCAGTTACAGGTGTAGTTACAGAGAAAAATCATGCAGCTAAAATAAGAACAGTGAACTGAAGTCAGAATGACAGTTATAGGGCCAGCTACGGAGTGAAAGCATCGAGCGGCGGTTAAACTGAAAGTCATCAGTCGAAGACCAAACAAAGAGTCGTAACTATTAATAGGATGCATGAGAGAATACTATGTGATAAAGGAGTTACATATAGAAGTTTCTATTAATAAGTTGCATGCGAAAATATGGAAGCTAAAAATAGAGTCAGAACTTTGTTATAAAAGGAGGTCTGCATGAAGAATTACTTGCTACGAACTAGAGAGGAAGCACTGCTGAAAAGAGTGAAAGTGCTACAAAAAGGAGGGTTGGAAGAGTGTCGTAAGAGAGCGTTAAGCAGAGCCGTGAGAGCCATAAGAATGTAGTAAGAAGCACAGCAAGAGGGCTGTAAGAGGGCCGTAAAAGTGCAGTAAGCAGAGCCATAAGAGTGTGTGGTGTTTTGGTGAATAGCGAGAGATGTTGAGTAAGCAATAGACCAGTCAGGGTCTTGTAAAAGTGAAGGCATTTTTATGTCAATCATCTAGTTTCAGAATTGAAGTCCAAGTTGGTGCTTGGCATCAGGAGTTGGTGCTCCTTCCAGTTGGTGCTGGTAAATCAGGGGTTGGTGCTCCTTTCTGTTGGTGCAGATAAATCAGGGGTTGGTGCTCCTTCCAGTTGGTGCTGGTAAATTAGGGGTTGGTGCTCCTTTCTATTGGTGCAGATAAATTAGGGGTTGGTGCTCCTTTTTGTTGGTGCAGATAAATTAGGGGTTGGTGCTCCTTTCTGTTGGTGCAGATAAATCAGGGGTTGGTGCTCCTTCCAGTGGGTGTTGGTAAATTGATTGTAAAATTGATATTTTGCAAAGGTTGGATTTGGATGGGAGTCCAAACAGTCAATTTTTGAGGAGTAGCCAAAACCGGTGAACCTCGAGTACATCTTGTGTTGTGTGATGCTCTCTTGTTATATTTGCTTTATGTGGTTTTAAGCTTTCATTGTTTTGGCTTTAAGAGTTGAAGTTTTTAAGTTTTAAAGAGCCACACTGATTCACCCCCCCTCTTAGTGTCATTGTGAGACTAACAATTGGTATCAGAGCCAGTTTCCCTTTTTAGGCTAAATCAGCTAGGGTTGATCTTGGATTAGTATGCAATGGGTAAGAAGAATAGATCCTCCTCCAATAAGGCATCTCAGTCAGTTTCAGTTCCTGTGGAAGAGAAAATTGAACTAGAAAAGGTTGAAGAAGTGAATTCTGAAGTATGTGATGAAAACCTTGAGGCTGAAGTAGATCTAGAAGGTGAGTTGATCTCTGCACTTGAAGAGTGGAAAATAGAGAAGAAAAAGAATAAGAAAATTTCAAGAAAGCTTGAGGATGCCAATGAAATCATAACCAACTTGAAAGTACAGATAGACAAATTTAAGAAAATATCTGAAGATATCGAAGTACAATTAACCATGAAAATAGATGAGTGCAGCAAGCTAGAAGAAGAGATTGTTGGTTTAAGGATGCAGCTAGAAGAGATGAATCGAAAAATGAGTTGTTATCACAAACTTGAAGAAAGTTCTGTAAAGTTGGATAAGATTATAAATAATCAACGGACTACAGGCATCAAATTTGGTTTAGGCTTCATCGAAGGAGAATCATCAAATGGATCAAAGGCCATAACTGTAGAACCCATAAAGAATGCAGATAAGATCAGGGTTGATCAAGGAAAAATGAATCATGCTAAAGAAAGCAATAATGCCAGGCACGAGAGGAGTATTGACAATGATGGATTCACCAATGTCACTCATCAAAGGAGAAGAAGATTTATGGCTCCCACTACAAAATGGCAAAGACCATCACCCAGGTTCACTCATTCCTTTTCTGGTTATTGTTTTAAATGCAATGGTTATGGACATAAGATTTCAGATTGCAAGTATAATGTAGGACAAAGGAACTTTACCAGTAGAAATGTTTTTTTACCGTTGATGGATTATGCAGTAGAATGTTATAACTGTCATAATTTTGGGCACATTGCAAGAAATTGTCGAAGTACATTTGTAGCAAATAAACATCAGGGAAGAAAATTTCAACCAAATGGTTTGAGACAAAATAGAAAATTTCCTGAAAAACATGCACAGGCTACTGACAAAGAAAAGTCAAAACAAGTGACCAAAACTATAATCAAACCAGAGTGGAAAGAAAAGGAGTGACCCAAGGAAGAAAAGGAATCCTTGATCGTGCATATAGCATTTAAAGCACAAAACAAATCTGCACCATGGATACTTGATAGTGGATGCTCCAGTCATATGACAGGTGACAAACAAAAATTTGAGAAGTTACAAAAATATGAAGGTGGTTCTGTAAAATTTGGAAATAATGATGGAGCTAAGATAGTTGGCAAAGGATCAGTTAAGATCAGTGACAGAAAAATCAAGTCAAAAGAAGTCTTGTTTGTGATTGGTCTGAAGCATAACTTGTTAAGCGTAAGTCAGATTTGTGACAAAGGTCATGAAGTAGTTTTCAAGAAGCAGGGTTGTGAAGTCAGAACATCAAACTGTGGAAAGTTGATAGCAACTGGATCAAGGACATCTGGAAACTTGTATACTCTCTCAGAGACTTCAGAAGGAGCATGCTTGATTGGACAGGAAGAAGAAAATTGGTTGTGGCACAAGAGGCTCGGTCATATCGGTTTTGACAATCTAGTAAAAATCAGCTCAAAAAGGGCAATGAGAGATATTCCCACCATTGGCAAACCATTAAATAGCATTTGTGCTTCATGCCAAAATGGGAAGCAAACTAGAGCCACATTTAAAACAAAAGAGTACTTCACAAGCAAACCTTTAGAACTAATACATACTAACTTATGTGGACCCATGAGAATGCAAAGCATAAATGGTGACAAATACTTTATGTTGTGCATAGATGACTATTCCAGGATGACATGGGTACTATTTTTGAAGCTCAAATCAGATGCCTTTGAGATGTTCAAGATTTTCAAAAAATAAGTTGAGAATCAAACAGGGAAAATGATTAAATGTTTAAGATCAGATAGAGGAGGAGAGTTCATTTCAGAGGAGTTTGCAGAGTACTGTGAAAAATATGGGATTAGGAGACAGTTTTCAGCAGCAAGGACACCTCAGCAGAATGGTGTGGTAGAAAGAAAGAATAGGACAGTGTAGGAAATGGCACGGACTATGTTGACTGAGAGCAAAATAGCAGAAAAATTTTGGAAAGAGGTAGTCCATACTGCGGTATACATCCAAAATAGGTGCATGTTGAGGACGCATGAAAGCAAAACTCCGTATGAGTTGTGGTTCGGTAAAAAGGCAACAACAAGATACTTTAAAGTTTTTGGCAGCAAGTGTTACATCAAAAGAACTAAAGATAATCTTGGTAAGTTTGAAGATAGAGTTGATGAAGGTATTTTTCTTGGCTATTCGACAAAAAGCAAAGCCTACACATGCTACAACAAGAGGCTAAAGAAAATTGTGGAGAGTGCCGATGTTAAAGTTGATGAAGGTAGGGAACGAGAAATAAGCTATAAAGAAAACTACCCAATTTATGAAGAGGTTATTGAAGGAGATGAGGAAAAGGAAACGAAAAAGAAACAGAAAATTGACTCAGATGATTTAAGTAGTGATTCAGAAGAGGAAGAAAACAAGAAATTCAAAACAGGTAGCTGGCAAAAAAATCATCCTAGAGAGCAAATAATTGGAGACCCCACAGTTGGTGTTTAGACAAGAAGAAGAGTAGTAAGTAACTACTCTCTATTATCCAGCATTGAGCCCAAAAATGTTGTTGAAGCAAGCAAAGATGAAAGTTGGATGACGGCAATAAATGAAGAATTAGATCAGATCGAGAAAAACAAAACCCGGGAGTTAGTACCAAGACCCGCAAATAAAAATATAATCGGTACTAAATGGATTTTTCAAAACAAATTGAATGAAGATGGACAGGTAGTCAGGAATAAAGCAAGATTGGTCTGTAAAGGCTATGCACAAGTTGAAGGTATAGACTTTGAGGAAACCTTTGCACCAATGGCTAGACTAGAGGCAATTAGAATGTTTCTGGCTTTAGCAGTTCACAGGAATTTCAAAGTTTATCAAATGGACGTGAAATCAGCATTTCTGAATGGAAAACTTGAAGAAGAGGTCTATATTGAGCAGCCAGATGGTTTCCAACTCGGTGATAATCCCAACTTCGTCTGCAAGTTGAAGAAAGCACTGTATGGCTTAAAACAGGCACCCAGAGCATGGTATGAAAGGCTAGACAACTATCTTACTCAACAAGGGTTCAAAAAGGGTATGGTGGATAGCAATTTGTATGTCAAAACAGAGAATGGCCATCTCATTGTCCTTGTTGTATACGTAGATGATATCATTTTTGGAAGCAGTAATGATGAGTCGTGTAAAGATTTAGCAAATAAGATGCAAAAAGAATTTGAAATGTCAATGATTGGTGAACTTTCGTATTTCCTCGGACTGCAAGTTAATCAAAATGAGAAGGGCATATTTATTTCTCAAGTTAAATATGTGAAAGAGATGCTAAAAAAGTTCACAATGGAGGATTGTAAGCCTATTAGCACTCCCATGACGACAGGTTGCAAGTTGAGCAAGGATGAAAAATCTCTAGATGTTGATCAAACCATGTACAGATCTATGATTGGGAGCCTATTGTATTTGACAACTACCAGACCAGATATCTTGCAGGAAGTTTGCATGGTAGCACGATTTTAGGCTAGTCCCAAGGAGACTCATGTGACAGTAGTGAAGAGGATTCTTCGGTATCTGAAGGGTACTATGGAGTATGGGTTATGGTATCCGAAAGGTAAGGACTTCACCCTTATTGCGTATTCAGATGCAGATTGGGCAGGATGTGTCGATGACAGAAAGAGTACCAGTGGAGGTGCATTCTATCTTGGAGACAGGTTGGTCGCATGGCACAATAAGAAACAAGAGTCAGTCTCCCTATCCACAGCAGAGGTAGAATATATTGCAGCAACTACGTGTTGTACGTAGGTCTTATGGATGAAACAAACCTTGAAAGATCTTGGCATTAACTTCAGTGAGCCAATTTCAGTTAAGTGTGATAACACCAGTGCCATTAACATCTCAAAGAATCCGGTTATGCATTCTCGCACAAAACATATTGCTATCCGATATCACTTTCTGAAGGAGAAAGTTGCGGAAGGTGAGGTTAAGTTGGATTTTGTCCCAACTACGGAGCAAGTAGCGGATATCTTCACAAAACCGCTGCCCAAGGAAATTTTTGAGTACCTTCACAATAAACTGGGAGTGGTCACGTTTCCCAAGAACTGACTAGCTATCGGGATCACATTCTCAGGGGGAGCATTTATATATTTGATTATCTTTTTGCTCATGTTTGTAATTTTTTCTAACTGTATTAATTTGTGCCTGAGAATGTTGTGCATGGACTCAGGGGGAGTCTGTAGCAGCCCTTTGGTATTATTGTCAAAGGGGGAGAAGAATTACAGGAAATTGCATGTGTGTTGCCAACAATTCCAAAGGGGGAGATTGTTGAGCAAGGTGCAGGAACAATATTGTCATTGTTGTCAACACAGTCAGACAGATCGGTTGATGCAGTGGACAGGAGTTAAGAGGTTCTTCAGAGTATGTACAGTGATTCTCCAAAAGATCGAAGTGGCCCATATGCTAAAAATCAAAAGAAAATCACAAGGAAGAAAAATGTCGCGATATCACGACATGTTGAGCAAGAAAGAAAAACTGTCGCGATATCGCGACATGTTGAGAAGAAAGAAAAACTATCGCGATATCGCGACATGTTGAGAAGAAAGAAAAACTATCATGATATCGCGACATGTTTGGAGAGAAAGCGCAAGCAAGAAAAACTATCGCGATTTCGCGACATGTTCGAAGAGAAAGCGCAAGCAAGCAAAACTGTCATGATTTCGTGACATGTTCGGAGAGAAAGCGCAAGCAAGAAAAACTATCGTGATTTCATGACATGTTCGAAGAGAAAGCGCAAGCAAGAAAAACTGTCATGATTTCATGACATGTTCGAAGAGAAAGCGCAAGCAAGCAAAACTGTCACGATTTCATGACATGTTCGGAGAGAAAGCGCAAGCAAGCAAAATTGTCACGATTTCGTGACATGTTGGAAGAGAGAAAGGCAAGTAGAAAAAGTGTCATGATTTTATGACATATTGCAGGAGAGAGAGTCCGAAGTAGAAAAAGTGTCACGATTTCGTGACATATTGCAAGAGAGATTGTACGGAAGAAAAAGTGTCGCGATTTCGTGACATATTGCAGGAGAGAGAGTTCGAAAGAAAAAGTGTCGTGATTTCATGACATATTGCAGGAGAGAGAGGCAAGAAGAAAAAGTTTCACGATTTCGTGACATATTGCAGGAGAGAGAGACGAAGTAGAAAAAGTGTCGCGATTTCGTGACATATTGCAGGAGAGAGAGTCCAGGAGAAAAAGTGTCGCGATATCGTGACATGTCGGGTTTTCGCGACCCGAAGGCAAGAGAGAGAGTCTAGGAGAAAAAGTGTCGTGATATCGTGACATGTCGGGTTTTCATGACCCGAAGGCAAGAGAGAGAGTCCAGGAGAAAAAGTGTCGCGATATCGCGACATGTCGGGTTTTCGTGACCCGAAGGCAAGAGAGAGAGTCTAGGAGAAAAAGTGTCACGATATCGCGACATGTCGGGTTTTCATGAACCGAAGGCAAGAGAAAGAGCAAAGGAGAGAAAGTGTCACGATTTCATGACATGTCACATTTTCGTGACTTAAGGAGGAGAGAGAAAGTAAGATGGCAGAAGTGTCACGATATCGCGACAAAAGTAAAGAAGAAGAGTACGGAGGCGAAAGTGTCACGATATCATGACATGTTGAGTTTTCGCTGGTACAAGCCAAGAAGAGTAGCAAGGAGGCAAAAGTGTCGCGATATCGCGACATGTTGTGTTTTCGTGGGTTGAAGCCAAGAAGAGTAGCAAGGAGGTGAAAGTGTCGCGATATCGTGACATGTTGTGTTTTCGCGGGTTGAAGCCAAGAAGAGTAGCAAGGAGGCGAAAGTGTCGCGATATCGCGACATGTTGTGTTTTCGCGGGTTGAAGCCAAGAAGAGTAGCAAGGAGGCGAAAGTGTCACGATATCGCGACATGGTGTGTTTTCATGGGCGAAATCCGAGAAGAGGACAAAGAGGCAGAAGTGTCACGATTTCACGATAGGTCACTTTGGCATGAGCTAAGAAGAGAACCCAGCCAAAATAAGATATGTGATAGTTAACTAAAGTTATACGATAGTTACAGGTGCAGTTGTAGAAGAAATTCATGCAGATAAAATAAGAAGAGTTAACTAAAGTCAGTACGTCAGTTACAGGTGTAGTTATAGAGAAAAATCATGCAGCTAAAATAAGAACAGTGAACTGAAGTCAAAACGACAGTTACATAGGGCCAGCTATGGAGTGAAAGCATCGAGCGACGGTTAAACTGAAAGTCATCAGTCGAAGACCAAACAAAGAGCCGTAACTATTAATAGGATGCATGAGAGAATACTATGTGATAAAGGAGTTACATATAGAAGTTTCTATTAATAAGTTGCATGCAAAAATATGGAAGCTAAAAATAGAGTCAAAACTTTGTTATAAAAGGAGGTCTGCATGAAGAATTAAGTGCTGCTCTGAACTAGAGAGGAAGCACTGCTAAATAGAGTGAAAGTGCTACAAAAAGGAGGGTTGGAAGAGTGTCGTAAGAGAGCGTTAAGCAGAGTCGTGAGAGCCATAATAATGCAGTAAGAAGCACAACAAGAGGGCTATAAGAGGGTCGTAAAAGTGCAGTAAGCAGAGTCGTAAGAGTGTGTGGTGTTTTGGAGAATAGCGAGAGATGTTGAGTAAGCAATAGACCAATCAGGGTCTTGTAAAAGTGAAGGCATTTTTATGTCAATCATCTAGTTTCAGAATTGAAGTCCAAGTTGGTGCTTGGCATCAGGAGTTGGTGCTCCTTCCAGTTGGTGCTGGTAAATCATGGGTTGGTGCTCCTTTCTATTGGTGCAGATAAATTAGGGGTTGGTGCTCCTTCTAGTTGGTGCTGGTAAATTAGGGGTTGGTGCTCCTTTCTGTTGGTGCAGATAAATTAGGGGTTGGTGCTCCTTTCTGTTGGTGCAGATAAATTAGGGGTTGGTGCTCCTTTCTATTGGTGCAGATAAATTAGGGGTTGGTGCATATAAATCAGGGGTTGGTGCTCCTTCCAGTGGGTGCTGGTAAATTGATTGTAAAATTGATATTTTGCAAAGGCTAGATTTGGATGGGAGTCCAAACAGTCAATTTTTGAGGAGTAGCCAAATCTGGTGAACCTCGGTACATCTTGTGTTGTGTGATGCTCTCTTGTTATATTTGCTTTATGTGGTTTTAAGCTTTCATTGTTTTGGCTTTAAGAGTTGAAGTTTTTAAGTTTTAAAGAGCCACACTGATTCACCCCCCCTCTCAGTGTCATTGTAAGACTAACATATTTTTGCTAACATTGCCAATAAATTTTTTTGGCCATTTCTTATACTTAGTTAAAATATGAGTCCGATGCTAAAACAAAAATCTAGATTCCTCTACCTTGGTCAAACATGAGCTTCATCAATGTTGGATGTTGGACAAATTTATGCTCCCTACTAATGTCACATCTCAAAATTTTGGTAGCTTTCCATACTTAGAAAATTTTAACATCTTGATGCTAGTTTGAGCTAGTTGAGCCTTACCTACTTTACTTTTGGCTTGAAAACCATTTTATGTTCCCGGTAGAATATATGAAGCTACTCAATTTGGAAAATTGCAAAAATATCAATAGTAAAATTCACTTTTTGAAGAGATATATGTGGTAAAATTATTCTACCCACATTATTGGCACCTCATGAGGGGTTTTTGCTTTCTAAAACGTAAAACCCATATGGCCTTATCCTTTTGGGCAATAAAGTAAAAAAAAAAAAACAAGAAACAAAAATCTATCTATACAATGATGGCCTTCTTACATGCTTCCCATCTTTGATGTCCTAGATGTATAAGCAAATTCTCCTTGTTCTTCTTCTCTTGTTGCTCTTTATATCTCACATTATTGATTGGTTCCTTGAATTTTTGTAGGAGCTATCTCAAGCGTGAATACTTTGCATATTTTATTCCATTGCTCTCTGAGAATGGATATATACTGCTCTAAATTCATGAAACACCTCTTTCAATTCAAAGTATTGGTCATAAGAGAGGTACCCATATATTTAAGCTAATTCTTGGGATTTATCATTAATTTTTTGATCTAACCATTGTCTAAGTTGCTTTGCATTGTAAAATTTTCTTATTTTATCCCAAAATCCTGGGAAGCCAAGGTCCATGATCTTGAATTGCAAATTTTATTTTATCCAAACTTGCTTTAAGTGTAGTTATTATATTCCCTCCTAAGATAATTTATTTCCTTGTATTACCTAAGTTTATTAGAATCTTGACTCCCTTAGGTATATTTTAGAGCATGGTGAAAAATAGGGGTACTCCTTTTTCATAGGATTTGAGCTATTACCTCTGCTTACTCTTTTTTACCAACCAGTTTGTCTCTTCCTTTATCAAATTCTTCTTTTTTGTCCTTGACAAACTTTGAAATATATGAAACCTTTTTCACCAAGGGAAATCTCCCATAATCACTTCCTTAATCTTAAACTAGTATTGGCATATATATTATTTTAGCAATTCCTATGAAATGATCAGACTTTGTGGCTTCTCATTCTCCTTTTCAAGCTCTGATTGAACTGTTACCAATATTTCTTCCTGATTTTGGAGCTTCATCCTTAATTCATGTAGTTCCTTCTCCTGTATCTAAGTCCTTATACCTTCTTGTTGCAATTGATCCTCCAATTCTTGAATTCTTTTATCCTTTTGCTGTAATTTCTCTTCAGTTGGAGATTTGTCTGGCAAGTGCTTCAAGTATTGAATATCAACTTTTATAGCACTTTTTCCACTTCTTCATTTTTTAGCTTCTACTCCAAAGTTTCAAGCTTTTTTTATAACTACAAGTTTTACCTCTATCTAACTACTCTAAAGGAAAAACATATCTGCTTCAATATGAATTACCCTGAGTGTACCTATTTTGGGGATTTTGGAGATGTCATACCTTTGCATCTTGATGTGATAGTCCTCTATTATCATTTATGAAATCAACTTTTTAACTTTTGGGTGTGCAACTGCTTTGACTCACTCTATGATCATTGGATCTACACCATCATACATCTAGGTGGTTTCTTTCTTTGTCCCATGTTGTGGTTCTTGTTCTTGTTCCCATTTTTGGACATTTGCTTCAATATGTTGAATTACAAAGAATGCTTTTGAGATTTAATGATCATACATAGGGGAAATAGTATAGGAAAACTAGAAATACAAGAAAATAATTGATGAGAGTTTTAATGATATAATGCTAGTATTTACAAGGGTTTGTGGATATGTGTTCTTTGGGGTTGGTTGGCTTTCCTATACATGGGAGGTGACAACTATTTCTGGTGGTAACCTATGAGGGGGTGTAACCTCTCTAGTAGGGAGATATGGTGGAAGTGATCACTCTAGAGAAGATTGTGCAAGAGGTATATGAATTTTAGAAAGAGGAGTAGATATAGGAGATGTACTTGGTCCTCTCACTTTTGGTATTTGATTTTAAGCTATTGAATCAAATTTCTCAATCTATATATCAATTCTTAGAATTTCTTTCTCTAGTTGACGCCTTTTGGCTTTCTTTGGAATCTCCTTCTAGTCAACACTTGGATGACTCTTCCTCTTTGCCTTCTTGCTAGATATCTTATATTGAATATGCTATTGGATCTTGACTAAGGCTTATGTTTACCAAGTATTGTGGCAATAACTACTATAATTTTTGCTATTTGAGCCACTTTATCACTTGTAACATGTTCTACTAGCGCTTCTTGACTAGATTTTAAAATAATTTCTATTGCTAGAATGTGCTCAAGCACACTAGTATTTTCAGCTTGGATGCTCTATCTCCTATGTAGATCCAATTCTTTTGAGCCTACATCCTCCTCTAAATATTTATAAGCAACTAAGGATTCTACTTGAGTAGGGTTTTATTGAGTGAATTCTTTGGTAGAATCCTAAAGGTTCTAGCAAAACATTTAATAAATAAATAAATAAAATAACATCTAAATTAAGAGAATCATTGTTGCATTTATAAGAGGGTCCTTCAAATGGTTTTAAAGATTTATTTTATTATTTAATCCTCGATGATATTTCGAAGATATCTATCTAACCTATATATCTACTCTAAGGTTACTTATGGAAGGACATGATGTTTCATTATGAGAATAATAATTAATAAATAATTAGTAATTATAATGAGGTTATGTTAGGATGGGATCCTAACATGCCACCCTCCTTAAAAGGAGCTTTTTCCTCAAAGATCAAAGTAAGATCTTTGTCCCTTGTTTTCCAAGTAGAATTTGTGCAAGTTCTTGTACTATTTTAATGTCACTTTTTTAGAGGTAGGGATATCTTGAGGGTCGAAGCATTAGTGGGGGGTTTCCAGGAAGAATAGTAGAAGCATCCTTAGGAGAATCGTGGTGACAATGAGTGTCTTCTTTAGCCAGTTCTTATTATGCAAAATGAAGGGAAAATAAAGGTGCCCTCACTCTTGTACCTCCTTTTTGAATTAGGTTGCCTATACGATGAGAACTCAATGTTGGTGAGGAACTTGTGTGTGGTTCATGTAGAGTGTATGTTTGGCCTTCATTGGTCACTTCATGTATCTCTACTTCATCCTTGCTTGGTGCATTGATCACTTCTTGTACATCGACCTCATTGTATTCCTAGCTATGATCAAGTGTTTTGGTCATTTCTTGCTCATCTTCACTCGTTATGGATTGACAAGGATCAACTTCCTTTATTAGGTCAAATTCCTACCTTGGTAAAAAATGTTTAGTAATTTGGTCCATCCATTGGCAAATATCCTGGATGAATTCCTTGAAGGTAATATCCCGTGATCTCCTACCATCGACTATTTTAGGGTTGGTTTACAAAATGTAAGTCTAATTTGACAAGTGTGATTAATTTTTTGAAAAGTTTTGCAAAAGTTATGTAATTTTAAAAAATTGCAAAAATTTATATATTTTTTGTCAAATTTTGGTTTATCAACTGTTTTGGACCTCAACGATCACCTATTTTTAAAATTTGAATTTGAAATTAGGTGGGAGTGGTTGTCAACGGATGAAAGCAGTCATCAACAAAAATTTGAATTTGAAATCGAGAAAAAGTGATCGTCAGCAATGAGCGGTGAAGTCAGGTGCAGGTCAACAACAAGCAGTGAAGAGGGGATAGCATGGAGGGTGAGGAGGGATAAGCATGATGGGTGGTGCAGAGAGTAAGAAGAGTCATGAGAGGAAAGCAGGAGAATGGGATAGGTGAAGAGGGGCATGAAACATGAGGGGGAGTGGGAGTATGGGATAGACGATGTGGACCATGAGGTGGGGGAGAGATTAAGGACAAGCCACGGTGATGATTGGTCAAACAAGGGCAAGTGTCGCATGACACATGGAAACAAGTGGTTCAAGCAAGGTGTGGGGGAAGTATGACCTAATTCATGACTTACCTCCTACACTTCGGTGTATTTAAACACTATTCTTCTTTTTCACTATCGATGTGGGATTTTAATCCCAAATAAAAATTAAAACTTTTTCTTAACACTCCCCGATGTCGTGAATATCGGTCAAAAATTAAAATACGATGCCATATATTATCACAACCTTAGCGTTTATTTAATTTTTACTTTTCAACTCATCAAATATATGTGACATCACCAAAAAACATCGCTTTGCTTCAACAGATGGAGATTTTGTTTGTTTTGACTCACTGTTTGATCCTTGGTTGATTACAAAGTTTCATAGAGATTCAAAAGAGGTTATTAAGGATCTATAATTTCAATTTTTTTATCGGGGATGACATTTTTAAAACGTGATTCCTTACAATTTGGCCATCGTCACTTCACAATGGGTTTCCAATTTCACAATTGGTCGAATTTCGTTGCCTGTGATGTTTTCTTCAGAAACAGAAGGAGTGTAACATTATAGCAAAATGAATTTCATGATTCTTCTTCCTAGCCTATTATGAGAAATAATTGGAAATGACATAATGGGTGAAGAGCAATAATTGGTGAAGAACATATCCCTGGAAAGAGAGGCTCTAATACCAAATGGTAGAACCCTGAAGGTTCTAGCAAAATATTTAATAAATAAATAAATAAAATAACATCTAAATTAAGAGAATCAATATTGCATTGATAAGGGGGTCCCTCCAATGGTTTTAAAGATATATTTTATTATTCAATCCTCGATGATCTTTCGAAGATATCTATCTAACCTATATATCTACTCTAAGGTTACTTATGGAAGGACATGATGTTTCATTATGAGAATAATAATTAATAAATAATTAGTAATTATAATGAGGTTATATTAGGATGGGGATCCTAACATTCTTCCTCTTCTTCATAATATATTTATTCTTCTTGATCCCTCAATTTTATCAACTTTTGATATCTCTTTCCATGGTGTTCCTCCATCCAACGTCCATATTTACCAACACATTTTTTTCAAACAACCTATTTGAAGCTCTAGGAAATACCTTCTACTTGTATCACTCACATCATGAAATCCACCACTACTAAATCTTGCTTTTTTTCCATTTTAGTTCCTCTTTAATATTCTCTACCAGTTCCTTGCCTATCCACTATTATTTATTTTTTGTTGAATCAAAATATCATTTGAAATCACATCACTTCCTCCATGGTGGTCATTATTGCATCTCATTAATATCAATATTGATGGCTTGATATTATTCATTATTTATGAATTGTTCAATATCTATCCATGAAAGGTGATCAAATATTGAGGGCTTATTGTTTAATTTTGGTAAATTAGTTTTAAACTTACCATCCAGATCATAGTTCCACATATGTAGCACTATCAAAAATTGGAGGCCATTAAGATTTTCATCTATAATTTTTTCTTGACCTCTTAATGTCATGTTTATATCCTTGAACTTCAAAGGACAACAATAAGTGCAAGATTTTTTTATTTCAGCATCAAAATTCTTGTCTACTTCATCAATTTGCCTACACAATTCCATTCTAAACACCCAATTTGTTACATAATAGGACAACAAACAAGGATTTATAGGGAAGCCATACACTCTGATAATGGTACCATTTTTCAAGAAATACCAATCCCCTAGGTCATGCTTCTTGCCATGCAATTTATCAATAAATTCAGAGCTTAGGCGCAAAATTTGATTGTAAATGCATGCTAGTGCAGGCCCTAGAAGAAGTCTATTAAACTCAAGATATGAGGAGTTTTCTCTAAGAACTAGGGTCCAATCAACTATAGGATAAAGTTTATTTGGATATTTATATTATGCATTATTGGAGGTATATGATAGACAAATAGCCAAGCTAAATATGATGGGTAGCAAAATGTGTCCTTATCCTTTAGCTTTAGGGCAACCGACTGACTATGAATTTGATAACTTAGGAAATGGGCCCAATCAAAGAACACGAGATAATTTGCACTTGAACCATCATAATTATGTATATTAGTAATTACATATGCAATATAAACTTGGTGATCATATACATATGAGTCGGTATCTAACCCAAGAATTGCGACTATCATAGACAATACTATTTGTTGGAATTCCTTAAATCTCTCAAGCTTCATAGGTTTTTTTTGGAAAGTCATTTGGAATTTCCCCTATATTTTAACCCAACCAAGCTCTAATATTATCTCTTTTTACATGACCCTTCTATTCATTTATATCAAGTGGCTTGAGTTTTGTACTTGGTTGCACTCCTATTGTGAAAGCTCTTCTGATTGTGTCATCTATAATAGAAATTATCTATTCCCTTTGGCATCATGCACCATCATTGTTTCTTGATCATAAATTTTTGTAATGGTTTTAACTAGCTTTGAACAAGGGTGGACAAACCTGGGCATATATCTTGATAGTATGAATTCCATGGAGTAGCTTCAAGCATTTTGGGTGAATATCTTATCCCTATTATTTATGACCCTTCTCTGAAGCTTTTCAATTTTGATTTAATTGTAATGATAGGATCATAGATATTGTTTTACCTATCTTAGAGGTCTTTACTATTCTTATACACCTTCTGCCCTATTTTCCCTCCTACCATTTTGAATCAAGAAGTTCTATCTAAAAATGTAGGTATAAGCAAGATGTAGATCTTCTATTCACACAAGACTTCAATAATTATGTGATATTCTACTTTTCCAACTATTATATACTCTTTTGCACATTGCATATTGTAGCCCTACTTATATAGCAAGAAGCAATCATGATGCATAACTATTGTTAACTTAATTCCAAATATTGTGTGTGCTCAACTTTTATTGTAAACTATTTCTTTGACACCGATGCTTGGTGTGAGTATTTGTCACACTTTCAACCAATAAGATTTCTAAAAATTTAAAATTTGGTGGCTATCAGGTGTAATTTTTATCCAATTAGCTTCTATTGCTAAAAAATACTACAATTACTATTGTCGCTACCTTTATAATTATGTATCACTATTTATATATGCACACTTTTGAGGCACGTGCTTTTAAGCATAATGCTTTAAATATTGGTTGTTCATAGAAATTGGAAAAATATGATCATCTATGCCTTGAAGCTCGTATGTATTTAATGTTTTTCTTTCCAAAATTACATATGGTACATAACACAATAATTCTATCTTATCATGCTTTCTTAGTTTAGCTTGATATGCATCCCATTTGAGTACCAAATCACCATCCTTAAATGATTTTGATGATGATATTTTATCAAACCATATTGTAATGGTTGCCTAATGTTGGTAGAAGCTACTATAAGCTATTTCTCTTTTCTCCTCTAATAGCAATTATTTGTTCCATCCTTTTTTCAATTGGCTCTACATCCCCTAACTTTGTTTGGTCAATAAGCTTCAAAGAAGGCAATGCCAAATGTATTGGCAATATTACTTATTTTTTTGTAAACTAAAGCATAGGGCATGGTATTTAGAGATTTATTGATCATAATTCTATCTAATTATAATGCTTGATTAAGCATTAAATACCAACACTTTTTCACCAATATTTTATTTGATTATTTTTATTAAATTTTTATTTGTGGACTCTGCTAGCCTATTTCCCTATGGATAATAATTAGAGGAAGCTTTCCAATGTATACCATATATTCTAGTGAATTCCATGGTCTTAACCCTTATGAAAGCTCCTACGTTATTATATACTATCATAGAAGGGATCCCAAACCTGATGATCAATATTTTTAGAAAGCTAATGATATTATTTTGATCTATATGCTTGGTTGCTTTTGCTTTAGAGCATTTGGTAAAGTAATAATTCATTGTTAATGAATTTATGTTTGATAGAATAATTTGGGTTAATCACCTCAATAAAATTTAACCCCCATTGCTAGAAGGGTTCTTTTGCAATAATTGGTTGGAAAGACATTACCAAATTTTTACTTTTGCCAACAAATATTTGACATTTATTGTAGGCATTAGTAGTTTTAAAAGCGTTAACAAATAAGTTTTGCCAATAATATCCAACCCTAAAATTCATTCAATACCTCCTTTGCCTTATTTGACTATATACATCTTGTAATCCTAAAATGGCTACATACTTAGCTAATTTGTAATATTTGGCTAAGTGTTGAGGAAAACCTCAAGAGCAATATTAAATTATGCCAAGGTGCAGAATCCATGGTCAACACAGTCAAATGGCGCTAAAAAAAAATCATAGTAGTGGAATTTAGAAGGGTGATTTCAACTTGAGATTAGTTTCTGCATTGGAATACCAAACATATAGCAATTTTTTTAAAATTGGATAACTGTTAGAAAGCAATGTTAAAATCCATCAGAGTGCAAATTCTGCAGTCAACACAATCAAACAGTGTCAGCAGATTTTGAATGACAAAGGGTGATGTAGTGTTAAAATCCACCAACAACCAAGGTAATATCAAAATTTTGTAGTCAACATAGTCAAATAATGCTCAGAACAATTCAAATTAGCAGAATTAAGATAAAACACTACAAAAGACAGGGCAATTTCCAATAGATGTGGTAAATCCCGTTCGAGTAATACACAATGATGAATTTCATGATCAAACCAATCAAATCCAACCCAAAAAATTTTGGAGTGGATTTCACAGTTCAAGAGAATGTAGCCAAATGAAGCAAAATCTAAGGAGCACAAGCAGAAAGAACTAGGGAAGACCAAGCGTCACTAGAATCAAGATTCACTTGAGTTTTTAGTTGCAGATCTATGGATGAAAAGCCTGATCAAGAACAAGGGATAGACCAGATCAACCTGCAACCAGTGCAATTATCAAGTTTTGTAAAGGGCCAAACAACTTTTAGAGCTCAAGAATTTTAGATTTTCATTGAGTGTTAGCTATTTTCACATTTTTCTACTATTGTTGTAAAATATATATAAAGAGGTTGATCCCTCATTTCAAAGGATCAGATCTGGAGTGTTTGCTTATCATATTACTGTAATTTTGCTAAGAAACCAATAGAAGGAGCATTACTTGGATGTTTGCCTCAGGCTTGTATCTTCATATTTTTTGAGTTTATTTTGTGAATTCACTTCTACTACTATTGTTATGATTAGTCAATTATGCTGATATTAGATTGCTAATTTGGGGGAAATTGGAATGCTTCATGCTTAAACAAATGTCGTAGATAGATTTTTTTTTATTCTGAAGGTTGATCTAATTCTGCTATTTATATTATTAATATTTCATATGTTTGAAATAGTTCTCTAAGTATTTTATTATTTTTTAATGATGAAGATGACTATTTTTGAATGTTGTCAGTCTTAAGTGTGGCATACTAGAAATGTGATTAATCAAAGGATTCTTGATATTTGCAATATTGTTAGCTTTATCTAGCCATTATTCACTCAATTTTTTTCTAACCTTTATCTCATTTCTATCCCTAAACTTACACTTTTAATTGAGCTTAATTGAGTCAATACCAATTAGTTGACAAGGTATACCAGCCTACTCTTGAGGTTGGATCGAAGCAATATATGATACATCAAATTTTGGGGTTTGATATATGATTAGCGGGTGTGCACCTCCAAGAAATTCATAGATTCATAGTCATGGCTCAAGTTTTACTTGATGTTACTATAGACCCCAACAGTTTTGGCACACCTGATGGGGCCCTAAAGATACACTATCTTTCCCCCTACCCATTTCTTTATTTGATAATACCCAGAGGGATCAAGATTTAGTGAATTTTCTTGACCTCATTCAATGAAGAAATTAAAATTCACTTGGTGACTTCCTAAGTGCAAGAATCTAGAAAAGCCACCCTAGTAGAGTATTTTTTTCATGAATAATAAGTCATATGTTGAAAATAGTCGAGATCCTGTTATATTTTATGAGCTTCCCTTAAAAGTGTATAATATCATAAGAATTTTATTCCTAGACTCATTTAATATCATATGTTGAAAATAGTCGAGATCTTGTTATATTTTATGAGCTTCCTATTATATTTTATGTGCTTCCCCTATGGTACATCCGAGACCAATTCCACCAAGAATCCTGCCTACAATGGATCAACAGGTTAAACAAAACCACCCCCATAGAATTATCCCAATTGGGATACTTTTGGACTTCTCAAAATTGCTAATATGCATGACTTACCCCAAGCTAATACAAAATTCATACCCACGTTTGATGGCATCAAAAATACTACATATGAGCATTGTCAAGACATACTGAACTTAGCAACTATTCACAATATCAAGAATCAAGATGTCATAGTCAAACTTCTAGACCCTTCTTTTAGAGGAAATATCATGTGCTAATTTATAACCTTATAAGATAAAACCATCACCTCATTGGAAAATCTAGCTAGCCATTTTGTGGAATAATTCAATGAGTCATCTAATCTCTTTTCCCTACTGAATCAATTTACAGCTATGTAAAAACATCAACATGAGCTAGTCTCTGAATTTAACTTGAGATTTAGAAAAACTTGAAAGAGGATTCCCCTTGAGACCAAACTAGTGGAATATTTAGCATATATGTATTACATCATAGCCCTTGGGTCAGACCTAGGGCTACAAACTCAACAATCAAACATAAACACCTTCCCACAAGTTTACTAGGCAGTTATCCAAGAAGAAAATGTATTAATTATTCTAGGAAGACTTTCACAAAAAATGGTAATGCCTTACTACTCTGAGATTCCTTAGTTCCCACCAATAATAGCAACTTCTTCATATATGACCCTCCATCAGCCCCACAAGTAGTTCCACCATTTCCTCCAAAAATAGCCCCTATTGTCCCTTTTCATCCTCTTCCATCTCAAAACTCCCAAGAAATATTTGTATTACTGGACATCCAAAGCACTCTAAAATCACTCAACAATAAGTTCAATGCAATTAAAAAGCAATAAATTGAGATATTTCAACCAAGAGAATTCTCTTATATCAGTAAAGATCAAAAGTCGAGTACAAGTGGTAGTGCAGGACCTAGAGTCAATGCAAATCAAGTAGAGCAAGAGTTTGAACCTAAAACTAGCTTGGTCAATGTTTGGTTCTTAGTTTGCAATGATCCACATAATTTTGAAACATGTATGATGTACCAACATCATGTGCAACAAGAAATGGAAAAGGTATAGAGAAATTATAAAGAGAGAGTTAACATGTTGCGGTAGTATGATCAAGTCATAATTGGACAAGATTTTCTTGAAGATGATCAGATCTTTGTTATGACTAGGTTTTGAAGGAAGCCTTTACAAGTAGATCCACAAAAAATGGGTGGTTTCCAAGTTTCTTCTTAGAAGAAAAGAGAGCCATCACCACAAAATAATGACAAGTTTCCCATTTTTTAAGCTTTTGATAAAAGTAATGCAGTTCCTAGGTGGTAAACACTCCAAGAGTAGGTGAAAATAAGAAGAGCAAAGAACAATAAAGTGCTAAGAGGGAAGCCCAAGAGAAACTAAGTTTCTCTTCCACTAGAAAAGGTCAAAGGATAGAGGCTACTCAATAGTATAGAAGAAATTTTGGGGAACAAAAAAAAGGTATGAAAGGCCTCCCCCAGTTCAAGCAGAATATAATATTATGGATGAATTGAAAAGAGTTCCATCTAGAGCAAGCCTGTATGATACACTTTTTCTCCCTGGTCAAATGGATTTTTTGAAAGGTTCTCTACATAAAAAGTCCCAAGGAAGAGAAATAGCCACAGTGTTCAATTTTACACAAGATAAGTAAAAGATGTCTCCCGCCACCCTAAAGAACAAGCCTCCTTCATTCTACATCTCTCTTAGAATAGAAGGATGGGTAGTTCATAATTGTATGATAGACTCAAGCACTTCAACATCACTTATGCAAAAAGTAGTCTATGATGATATGGGTTTGGAGTACATATGATCATGTTAGGGGATCTTACAACTTGACGATACCCTGGTTAAGACTGTAGGAGTTAAGGATGTATTGATGAGGTTGCATAGAGATCCGAAGGTGACCATCATCCAAGAAATAGTGGTAGTTGATCTTGAATAATATTTTGACATAAGCCTTTAAAGATAATTTATTTCCAATATGGGAGGATATATGTATTTAGACTACTCTGCTATGATAGTTTCCTATAAAGGCAAGAGAATAAGGATAACCCTGGAGAAGCCTGTATATTTCCATATTGAAAAAATTGAAGAAGATTTGTATAATCATTCAGTGATGGAAGAGCTTGAGTTAGTAGAAGTCCTGGAAGACTTAGAAATTGAAGATGAATTTCCCTTCAAGGATGATTATATCCTATCAAAAATAGGCTTGGGTACATACAATATTTCCTTAGAGGTATAGAATAATATCCCTACCATATCTAACCACTCACTCAGGGAGATGGAGGTTTGGACAATGCATTTTGATGGATCAAGGTGTAAAAATGGAGCCGGAGTCGGTGTAGTGTTGAAGTCTCATTCAGAAGGAGTAAAGAGTTTTTCTTTTAGATTCACTTGGGCTTGTACAAATAATGTTGTGGAATATGAAGCTTTATGCTTAGGATTGATGCAAGAAAAAAATGGGAATCAAGATATTAGACATTTATGGTGACTCAAATCTGGTGGTCAACCAAGTTACGGAGAAGTGTAGCAGTAAACATCATTATCTGAAGATATTTAGGAATAGAGTATGAGACTTGATAAAATCACTTGATGCACTAAATCTCCACTTCGTCCCTGGAGGACAAAATATATCAGTTTATGCTTTGGTGGTTAGGGGCTCTAATTTTAATCCTTCCTTAGACCTAGGATCAACTGCAATTAAAAGATTCAAATTAGTCTTCAACCTATAGTTCCATATAGATAAATATTCTGGCAAGTCTTTGAGATATGAACAGATAATTGAATTTCTAGTTAGAGAAGCTTGCTTAGCCAATGTGCAGGAGGATATTTCCCTATAAATATATCAACAAGATATTATTTAGTTGAAGAATAATCACATTCCTAAAGTACTAATCACATTGGGGAGCTATTTTGATAATGAAGATGGAAATAAATCAAGGACTATGAAAGTAGATGGTAAATTATGCAGTTAAGTAGAAATTGAAGAGAAAAAAATTAATATTGGAGTAAGGTGCTCCCAAAAATAAGTTGAGGGAGTCAAGGCACTCTGTTTTAAGTACCCATACATTATTGCCTAGTCATATGAGGATCTCAAGGTTTATGATAAGAAGGTTATTCAACATACCATTGAGCTAGAGCCTGATGCAAAATCGTTCAGACAAATACAAAGACCTGTCAATCCTAAAATTGAAGCCATATTGAGACAAAAATTGCTTAATATTCTTAAAGAGAAGATTATTTATCCTATCAAGCATTCCACATGGGTTGCTAACTTAGTCCCAGTGAGAAATAAGAATGGAGATATTCACCTAGGCATGGATTTTAGGAATCTAAATAGAGCATCACTCAAGGATCATTATCCACTTTCCTAGATGGATCAGATTATGCAAATGGTGTGAGGAGCGAAAAGGTACTCCTTGCTTGATGACTTCTTAGGATACAATTAGATTTGGGTCAAGGATGAAGACCAGTTCAAAATAGCCTTCACCACTAAGTGGGGCACATTTTCTTATCAGAGAATGCCATTTGGCCTATCTAATGTAGGAGATACGTTCCAAAGGGCCATGGACTATGCTTTTGGTGAGATGATCAATAAAAATCATTTTGATATATCTGGATGATATCATTGTGTTTTCTCATAGAAAGGAATCACACCTGGAGCATCTAGAGAAAGTTTTCTAGAAATATAGAGAGTTCGACATCTCCCTCAACCCAAATAAATTATTCTTCACTATCCATGAAGGTAAGCTATTGGGGCATGTAGTCTCCAAATAAGGGATGGCAATTGATCTAGATAGAATAAAATCAATCCTGACCCTCCCCCTCCCTACAAATAGGAAAGGTTTACAATCCTTCTTTGTAAAAACTAACTTTGTGAGGAAGTCCATCTCATATTTTTCTCAAGTAGTTAGGCCTATCTTAGAGTTACTGAAGAAGAACATGGAGTTCAAATGGATTGAGAAAAGAAAGCAATTATTTGAGGCTATAAAGTAGGCAATTGCAACTACACCAGTATTGATAAATATTGATTTCAGTAAAGACTTTATTTTATATGCCTATGAAGTTGAGGAGAGCTATGCATCATTACTCACTCAAAATAATGAGAATAAATAGGAACACCCCATATTATTCTAGATTCAAACCTTGCATGATTATCAAACCAAATATAATTCCATTGAGAGGTAAGTATTTATAGTAATGAAATCATTAAAAATTTTAGGTAGTACTTGGTTCAAAGCAAGACTCTGGTCTATGTGGTACATCTAGATGTAAGAAATTTTATCCTTCAAGGAAAACTGGATGATAAAAGGGTTGGATAGATTACTAAAATATAAGAGTATGATGTAGAGATTCATCCTACCAATTTGGTTAGCGAAAGGACATTATGCCATGAGCTCATGGGTAAAGCAGATTCAAGATAGATAGTAGCATGTCAGGGAGCAGAGAATGATACAGTGACAACCTTCTAGAAAGGTCAAAATTAGGTAGATCAATTGACAATATATTTCCAAACAAGATGGAATGTAGAAAAGGCTAAACCAAGTAACCATCAAAAATTTGATTCCTTCTGGGAGGGACCCTTCAAGAATGTTTAAGTAAAAGAGAACAATATCTTTCAACTTCAATATGAGGAGGGAAATATACATCCCATTATAGTCGATGGGTATCATCTCAAACTATATTTTAGTTAAAAAATATTTCCAATTGCAACATATGTACATATTTTGTATTATATTTTCTTTGATTATATCCTAAAAAAGAAAAAAAAAAAGTGTTATTTTTTGCTTTCAAAGTGATACTGTGTTATATTCTACAAGGTAATGCAATGAGAATTTCCATAGTCAAAAGAGTAAAAATAGCTCCAACGAAAATCCATCCAATGGACTTTCGAGCACTAGCACAATTTTCCAAAGAGAACATGACTCCTGGTGGCACCTAATGTAAAAGCAGTTTCAAAATCCGTAGTCAAATTGGTCAAACATTACCTAGTAGAAATTGAAGGAGCAAAATCTAGAGGGGCGAATTCATCCAAAGGTTAATTTCTACATTGAAAGGTTTTCAGTGTTAAAATCCACCTAAATTCTAAAATTTGTGGTCAAACAGTGCTTAGAGGAATTCATAATAGTGGAATTTAGAGTCCAGTGGAATTATCAAAAGGTCATGAATCCATAAACAGTTATCGAAACATACATAGTTTTAAAATTTGTGGTCAACTTGGTCAAAGTTATCATCACAGAAATGCAACTAGAGGAATTTTTAGAAAAACATTAAGAGGAATATTTAACTCATAAATAATTGAAATTGGGTAATAGAAGCATAGTGTTAAATTTTTTTGAGTACTAGGTTTTGCCATGAAAAGAAGGAAATAAATAAACCTTGAGAAGTGTGCTAACGGATAGCTTACTGCCATGTTCTATGGATCTTGTCCAATAAGCGACATAGACTTCACTAACAAGCCATTCTTCGAAGATTTTGATTTTCTCATTTGAAATCATGGGAGGTAACTACCCACTCATCTTCATTAATGGTAGAGGAATTCCCGAAGATCTATTTAAATGAAGGAATTCAAAATTTGGTCATTTTCAAACTGTTTGAGATAAAGAACTAGAGAGCTATTGAGAAGAAATTTTTGCATACTCTCGAGACAATATTTGTAAATAAAATACCACTCAAAAGCTAAATGGTATCGACTGTAGCACAGTAAACTAAGAAATCTAGCAAAGTTGATAGACTGAATTCAACATACAAGAAGGCAAGGGTCATAGATACAAAAATAATATACGTAACTAGAGACCCCTTGAGGAGGGGATATGGGGTCAAATTCTTCAAGGGTGAGCCTCTTCCATACCAAGGTATTGGAGCTATATACTCTCTTCTCTCTCGTTACATTTGTTATGTAGTCCATCCTTACCCAAATCTAGTCTCTACCATGGCCAAGTTTTATGACCCTGCAACTAGGTTAGTGAGAATGTCCCACGTTAAGATCTTGTTTCACATTACTGAACAAGCTTGTTGAGATTTTTTTGCAATGGGACAGAGATCTCCTATACCTCCCAAAGAGTTTAGTATAGAGCGGTAGGCTAAGTATTACATCCTAAATAATCACAGTCAAAATAGAAGCCATTTTAGGGCCTAGGTGTATAGTCAGTTTAAAACCATTAAGTCCATAGAACCTCTACCAACAACTCCTATTCCCACTAATGAATTTGTATATCCATAATTGTACTCCATGTTAGTCATGATAGCTAGCCTAGAGTCTGACCTAGAGGTAAGAGACTGGTATTTGGCCACTATATACTATATCTCAAATACCATGATGTCTACAACACAACGAAGGGATAACAACAATGCTCCAATTTAGTTCAATTGGTCTGCATTCCTCACCAAGAGAATTCATGAGTAGTTGGCCATGAAGAAAGATGAGGAGAATCCATTGTTCAGATATTGCTCTAATTTAGTTTGTATGTTCTTCAGTGCCACTAAGGACTATTACCCCTGGATATTAGTGGTTGATAAAGATGTAGATGAAAATCCATTATCGATCTATTATTGGACCAATATTTTGAGCAGAGCAGATTCCTACTACACTTTCAACTATGAATTTTTGGGATTGACTTTACAAGTTATGTATGGTAGTTACCCTAGGCTAGCCCCAAAAATAGAAAATAATATAAGATTCAAAGGGGTTGAAGAGGGATATTGGTATATCTTAATAGATGGTATGGTCATCATATTTTATGGTTTCACAGAGAAGCCATTCCTGTTACCACATTATGTCATCCACCGCATATTTGCACTAGAATATTGCAGGTAGGTTGACTATATAAACTGTAAGTTTGGCTCTGGGAATAAGAGGAAAGTGATAGTTGATTACTCTTTCAAGGAAGGTGATATCATTATTTGGAAGAAATGACAATATGAGAAAATCATTGCAACCTTAGAAAAATTAGATCTTTTCCAACTCCTGTTAAGGTGGGGATATGACCTGGATGATTTATTTATGGAAAGTATTAAAGAGTTGCATGGAGAGAAAGTATCTAAGTTTGTAAAGTCAAAGTGCTCACACATAGAAAAGAATAAAAACAATAGAGAGCAGTACCCCTCCAATGGAATGTGAATGCCATAGAACCACTCCCACCCTAGAGAGATTACTATGAGCATGTGAATGACTATGATCCAACCAAAAGTTCTCATCAGCTTTATGATGACAGAATCAAGGAGATGGAGGAAGTTTATAAATGGTCTCAAGCCAAAATTTTGGAATGGTAGCAGATGAGGTTCAAAATAAATGCAATGAAGGGTAAGTACTTTAAGCCCATTGATGCTGAGTTTGAAAAAAGGTACGATGAACATGTAGCAACTTGGAAGGCTAAGGAAAAGAAGAGCCTAGCATTGATTCTTGGAAAGGTGGAAATAAGCGAATCCAAAAAGTCTAAGCGAAAATTAAGAAGGTTGATGTGGCTAAGAAACAACAACATTCAATGCCACCATCATCCACTCCTTTATAGTTAAAGGAGGACACCACAAAGGAAATGGACATGACAGAAAGTATCCCAAGAAGGAGAAGGTTCGAGCATAGATTTGCCAAGCTAGGGACTCCTACAAAAGCAAAAAATAAGAAAAGGATGAAATTTGTAGACCTCACTGCTACAACCTCCCTTTAAAAGAAATTTAAATCAATCCTCGTTATGGAATCCATAGGAACACTTCCTCAACGAGAACTAGAGAAAACTATAATATTAAAGAGGAAGGTAGAAGGTGTAGTGTGGGATATTGATACTATGTTTTCTAAGAAGCCAATGTTGAGCAAAGAAGAAGAAGTGACAAAAGCTCCTACAACATCAAGCAATCCAAAAGTGCAGCAAAAGCATAGGAAGAGTGCTAAGGAAGTTTTCATACAGTCTCCTGTAGTGGGCTCAGGTATGACTTCTAATCCCTCCTCCTTCTTCTCCTACTTATTCCTTGAAGAAGTCTTCCTCCCCTTCTCAAGTTCAAAAGCTATCAATAATTCCATCACCTATGTATAATACCCCATAATCATATCCACCTCATATGCATTCATCTCCTCATCCAGATTCCTCCATCTCATACAGTCAAGATTCCTAAACCATCATCTCCCCTTCATTCGCCATAAGTTCCACTATCATTATCACCACCACTCCCCTTCCAGCCATGGTGGTCCCATTTTTCCCTACAAATGTCACTCCATCTACCCCCATGGATCATCCCATAGTAGCATTATTACAAAATGTTAAGAGCATCTCATTAAGAGCACAAAGCTACTGAAGCAAAAATTGGCTCAATATTCTAAGGGAGTTGCCAAGGTGAGAAAAACAGTAATGGTCGACCCTATGTCTAGGTAGAGAAAAAAGTTCAAGATGATCCCCTTGGTTGATAAACCAGAGGAAGATATGATAGTGGAATATTATTGGCTATAATAAAATACTAATGACATCTCTCAAATAGTCATGGAAGATGAACTTGTCACAACCAAAGCTGAGTTGGAAACTATGTTTGTCAAAACTAACATCTATAGGGAGTAATATACCAAGATGAAAGAAAAGTTTACTAGTATTGAAGCCACCATTAGGTACCAAAATAAATAAATTAAAGCTTTGGAGAATGATGCTAAAAAATAGTAAAATAAATTTGAGAAGATTGTCAAATTCAAGGAACATGTTCAGCAACTGTAGGAGCAAAATTAGGAATATGTGAAGTAGATATAGGCTTTGCAAAAGTAGCTCCAAATTGATAGTACTAAGGCTACAGGATTTTCTAGGACTAAAGTGAAACAAGTCAGAAAAGAAATTATGTTTGACATCCTAGAAAAGTTCTCTGAAATCTAGCCCATCCTCGACTTCATGGATGAGGCTAGCCATGTGTTGCAAAAGACTAGGGAGGATATAGAGACCATTACTAAGCAAATATAGATGATATCTCCTTAGGCCAGTGAACTTCTCAATCTATCTAAATATAATTATAATCAACTAGGTAAGCCTATCCCCAACAAGGACTAGAGAACCTCAATAATCATGACCAAAATTGTACTAAAAAATAATGGTTTGCTTTAGAAGGGATGGTCGTTAATTGATAGATTGGATAATGAGCTTCAAAGGATCATATATATCAATGATGAAATGATGTAATATGGATTCAAAATATTTTGGGATGACAACAATATGATGGTATCAGAAGAGGATATCCAGAACAACATACAAGTAATGATTGAATATGAGTCAGAGATAGATGCATGGTAAGAGCCAATTGACCAGCATAAGGTGACATAGCTAATAAAAACTTAACTAGATTGAAATATTTTATGGGAAATTTAATGAAATGTGGGACTTCGGTCTCATATGATAAGACTACTAAATTGTGTTACGTCCATTAGCAATTGTTGGAGATAAATAATTATTCTTATGCATACTGGAACAAGGCCATGAATACCTTGAACCAAGATACTCATATCTTAAAAGGATATGCTAAACAAAATAAAGTTGAGGATGATGAAGAACAAGATGATACCAAGGAAGAAGAACATGAAGAAGAGGTGCACAACCAGGATCATGAAGAAGAGGGAAATGAAGAGGAGGTACATCCAAAAGAGGAAAATGAAGAGGAGGTACACCCAAAATAAGGTAACGAAGAAGAGACCAAAACTAAAGAGAAAGCAGAGGATACTGTAGAGTTCCAAGACAGCCAAGAGTAGGACCAATAGTAAAGGCATGAGAATGCCAAAGAATTTTGTTGTAAAATAGTTGAAAAGTTTTGAATAACGATAGCTAGAAAAATAGTCGGAGGTATTTTTTATGAAGAATTTTGGAATATGACAATGTCAGAGGACAGCAAAAGAAGCATGAGATGCCTAGGTATGTAAAAGCTATGAAGCTGAGTTTTGATGTAGAATGATACCTTTTTAATAAATTCTATAAAAGAGTAAAACTTTTGTGCAATTTTTTGAGCATATTAGAAATTTCTTCCAACATGACCTCCATATGAACCTTTACTCTTTAAGTCTTTCTCTAGTGGCTTAAAATATTGAGGTTTATAAGGAAGTTGTTCCTAGAGGTATATTTTACAACCAGTTGGAGCAAATTCTGCCTGCCCACAAGGATATTAGTCAATAAAGCATAAAATTATGGATTGTAGAGCTACACGACCATGATGTTAGCTCACCCATTCGATTTTTGACTTTGATTCCCAAAGGATAAAAATCTTAGTTCATAAGCCTTGCTAGTAATGCTCCCCAGAATGTAGGCCCAAAATAACCATATACTTAGCCAATTTTATTTGTATTGGCCAGGATATATATTTTATTGCTCATATATTTAATTCTACTCTTGATTATTGATATTGAGACTTAATATATTATGGCTTAATTATATTGGGACCTGAGATAGTTTTTCTTAAAATCCAATGGCCTTAGCTTTTTCAAATATTTCATAAGAACAAATACCTATTTCTCAATGAATTTATAATAATCTTCATGATCATGTAGTGTCTAACTCAAAATTTTATGGGCCACAAATTATGATATTTATTATTTTGAGTAAGTATGATTGCATAGATTTGCTCCAAACACATAGAGAATGAAGTCGTTTTGATAATATATATTAGCCAATATCAGTGCACTCGTTATGGATTCTTTTATGTTGTTGAAATATTCTCTTCTATATTTGGTGCATGTGAAGGCCGCATCCTTTCTAAGCATTTCTATCATTGGCTTCATTATTTGGGAAAAATCAGATACAAATTTCTATACAAAATTTATCTACCCAAAGAAGGATTGTAAGCCTTTCTTATTTTGTGGCAATGAAAGTGCTAGTATAGCTTTTAATCTATCCAAATCAACAACTAAACCTTCCTTTGACACTACATGTCCCAATAATTTGCCTTCATGGACTATAAAAATTAACTTTTTTGGGTTTAGAAAAACCCAAAATTCTCTGCACTTTTGACATATAAGTCATATATGATCTAAATACTTTTTCTTATAATGAGATAATATGGTCATGTAATTTATATATATGAGTATAACTTTATTTACTAGTTCACCAAAATCTAAATCCATGGCCCTTTGAAATATAGATCCCACGTTTGATAGGTCGAAGGGCATCCTTTGGTAGGCAAATATTCCCCATTTAGTTGTGAATGTTGTTTTGTATTGGTATTTATCTCTAACCCATACTTGGTTAAAGATAAAAAAATCCATCAAGCAAGGATAATCTCTCTAATCCTGCAACAAAGTGCAAAATTTGATCAATTTGTGGTAGAGGATAATGATCTTTTGGAGATGCTTTTTTCAGATCTTAAAAATCCATATAGAGGTAGATATATTCTTATTTTTTTATAATAGGAACCAAATTAGCTACCCACATGGAATGCTTGAATATGTAGATGATCTTTGTATTAAGTATTTTTAGCAACTCTTGCTTCATCAATGCTTCTATCTTAGGATTCACTAGCCTTTACTTTTTCCAAAATAGCTTAGAATTCGACAATAATTCTATAGTATGTTGGATAGTTTCTTTGTTGTAGATCTTTAAATCATAATAACTTCAAGCAATGATATCATTAAACTCTTTGTACAAGGTCAAAAGTTGTTGATTTTCTTATTTAGAACATTGCACTCCAATCTTCAATTTTTTCTCAGGTTCAATTTGAACCTCTCTAGACTCTTGTTTATTAATTTTAATTTTTTTTTTCATTTTTCTAGTCACTGCTATCAAATGCACTTTCAAGAGTAATCAACCCCTTGGGAATATGGTTATTCTTTAGTCAAATAACATCTTCTTCATTAATATTATCAAGCATTTCTTCACTCATATGTGCACAATCTACCTCTTGAACTAAGAAATATACTATCTATTGATCATTATCGAACACTTGCCAAAATATATCCATATCTAGAATAGAAGGCATGAATGCTAATTTAATATATTTTTGGATTTTTACTTAAATTAGATGTCGTACAAAAATTTACCTCATGGGAAGCTAACACATTTTCTTGTGCATTCTATTCTTTGGGGATTGTTTTTATATTGAAGACCTTAAAATTTTCAAACAGATCCCATACTCTATTCTGGTAGGATTTTAGGTAGTGGTGTTTACTGCTACATTTCTCAGTCACCTGATTCACTATTAGTTTAGAATCTCCATAAATCATTAGCGAATTTATTCCCATATTTTTTGCTTCTTTCAACCCAATACACAATGCTTCAAATTCAGCTCCATTATTGGTGCAAATCCAATTCATACTGTATGAAAGCTACTTAATTCCCTCAGATGGTGATACCAACACTATTCTTGCTCCAACACCATTTTTGCATCTAGATCCATCAAAGTATAACTTCCAAATCTTAGTTTGCATAAGTTCTTTTTTTTTCATGGTTAGTTTTTTATTTTTTTATTTTGAGAAAGGAATAAGTGACTATACCCATTTCAATCATAGCATTGATGTTTTTAAGTGAATACTCATCTTCAGTTTGTAGCTCATCTATGATGTCTTCTACTGGGTCAACCTCATCACTAATCATGCTAAAATTGTTCTCTTCTTCTTTAATTTTTTCTATATGGTACTTGGAGGATTTATCTATAAAAAAATTCATCTTCTTGCCCTTGTGAGGAATTTTCATATGTGAATAGTCAAAGTACAAATACTTGCCTAATTTGGCTATAAATTTTTAATAAAGTTACATACCAAAATATAGCTCCAAGTCCACCACAACTACCTCTTCTATAACTATGATATATGGCATTTTATGCAACACTATGGGTATATCCTTGATTAAAAAAATCATTTTAATTGGGGTTCCATCTAGCTATAATACTCTAGAACTTAACCATGTATATCCCATACCCATTTCTTTGTAGATCACTCTAGGCATAACTATCATGGTAGCTACAGAATCTACCATACGACTATGTACAATCCATCCTTCCATATGCAAGGACATGTAGAATGAGGGTGACCTATTTTACCTACTTCAAAATTGTCTTACCTTATGCTAGATTGAGTTCTATATGAGACTAATATTTAGCCTATGTAGACTTTTTTTTTTAAGTGAAAAATCCCTTGTGGGGCCACCTTGGTCTGAGAGACCATGAATAGGGGGTTCTACACCGTCAAATTCACCCGGGAGTCACACCTGACCCTGCCCACACCAACATTATCAATTGGATTTTGGATACCCAATTCAACTTTTTGTTAGGGTGGAGATTTGAACCTGGGACCTCTCTTGGAGGATTTCCCTCTCCTCTCCAACTCACCTACAACACCTGGGTAGCCTGTGTAGACTTTAATGATGTCCAAAGGAGGTCAATTTGTCTTGGATCATCAAAGCATCATACATGCTCGCTTTGTATGGTATTTTCTTAAGTTTCTCCATGATATTAAAACTAGAATATTGTGGCTTCTTCTTATCTCTTTTTTTTTGGCTCATAAAATCTCTTCCAGTATTCCTACATTGCTTCAATTATTTGTCTCTTGGTTATAGAAAGTTACCAAAGTTTATTTCTAGCCTATTCTTGAGTTTTATCTTCTCTTACTTATATTAAATTTTACTGCTTTTTAGGATGATCTACTAGAAGTTGCTCTATTTCATTGAGCAATTTGAGATATTTCCTTTTTTGACTACTTGGTTTGTTGAGATGGGACTTTGAATGGGTCTAGTCTCTTAGGATCTATTTACAATGGATTTTTTCTAGACCAGATCAAGACTAAAATTAACTCCTCTATCATATCTTACATCATCAAATTTTTGTCTACCTCCCATAACATATTAATTCACCCCTTTATGTCTTATTTTCCTTTTCAATTGTAACTATTTGCATTTAATGTTGGTGAAGCATACAAGTGTCTTCACTATGTGGGTTATTTTAGTTTAAACACCAGTAATTGGCTTCTGATGCTAAAGCAAAAGGATTATCTTCCTAGTTGGTGTATACTACATCAAGATTTCTACTGGAAGAAACCCCTTGATTTATTTTCATGTATGGGAATCTCCTGGGCTAGAAGCTTCTTTCAAATTCTCTTATTTTCATGGTAGTCACTTTATTAGTCTTTCTTTATTTCTTACCTAGATTGTGGGATTTTTAAAAAATATGGAATTACATTTCTAGGAGGAGTTTTTTCTATAGCAATCAATGTGCTCTCCATATTTATAGTAGCTTGATAAATCTAAAGAAATATGAGCATATTATATTGGTGTATCAATAATCCTAGATCTGGATTAAAAGAATGGACACAATAATATATTGCCTAAGGATCTCTTAGTTTGAAGTCTTGTGGAATTATTTTTCGAGTTCTACTAAATATAATGTTAAAATTCATTATTACCTCTTAAGGATACCTTCAAATAGTCGTAAATTGGGTCAACACAGATAATGGGTTTGGTAGCTCATTAAATTCTTAAACTAATCTATCAACAAGCTAAATCCATGAGTGGATACTTACATCCTAGAGAGTCTAATACCAATATAGTACATTTCCTTTGAATGATAATACTAGGAGTCTTATCATAGCATTTTCATCTTGAATTTTATGGATAGAATCTAAAGAAACTACATCTTTTTAGTGTTCATATGCTATTTTCGTAGTAACATCATAAGTTGGTAAATATTTTAATGTTGCCTAAGGAATTGAGTTTTGATTTACTAGATTAAGTGGTCTGATCAAGAAATTTATGTTGAGGTTGATAATTAGCCATTAGTTCAAATTTGACTATGTGAGCAGATTGTAGAGAGGTAAAATCTGTAGATCCTACAATTTTTTTAGGGGTAGATAGGGAAGAAAATAGGTATCTATGTCTTCTAAATCTCAATGAACGTGTTTAAACAAACTACACTAGTTCATCTAGATTTTTTGTTATTGCTTTTATGAGCATAAGCCTGTAGGTTAAAGGATGGTTGGGTTCTTTTATGAATAATTCATCCTTAGTGAAGTCATCGGGTGATTGTAAGTATGATCTATTAGAGAAAATGTCATCAAAATTCTACTCAATTAGGTATGTGATATTTAAGTCCCATTGGACATGACAAAAACTCTTGGTCTAAAATTTGTTTAAACAGATGAGTTGTGCCTTCAATACTTTGACCAAGATTGAAATATCTAGAATAAGTTTTTATTTACCTTTAAAGTAGGTTGATTCCTATGATACTATTTAAACTAACTAAATGGGAGTTGTAGACTAGAGATAGAAATACGTAAGGTTAGAAGCTAGGATTTATAGTGGACTAAAATCAACAACATCAAAGAACATGAAGCAGAAGAGTCTCACACAATAAAGTAAACCAAATTTCCTAACAATATTAAGAATCAAGAATTACTAAGTATTCCAATAACTAATGAATAGTAAATCTAGAGAGAAATCCAAATACTAGAATAACTGTAATAAAATAAACTATCCACTTAGCTTTAATAAAAATATTCAATAAATAAATCAACATACATACATGATCTGCAGTAATTTTAGACAGAGATCAAACAACAATCCAATATTTATTCAAAGGTGCATAATACATTCACCATACATCATGCAATTATGAAATATAAAGAGATAACCCTTTGAATGAGCTACATTCAAGTATTTATTGATTTACATGTGCATTCAATTATCTTAACATCATTGCTTTCAAGATGGATTGCAATCCTGTCAGGTTGGTGCAACACATGTGCATCCTTTTCTAGCTCATCTTGTTTTAACTATATTGGTCCCATGATGCTGATGTGGCTTGTTCTGATTTCATCTAAGAGAGTGGCACCTTATGTATTTTTATATAATTCATAGGATTATCTAACAGGCCCAATTTAATTGGTATATTTGTTGATCAAGAAAGCTTTTGGTTGTCAAGATCTTTTGACAGTTTATTATGACTATCGAGAGTGTATTCAGACACTTTGCTATATTTTTGTATCCCTCTCTTAGTTGAAATGAGTCCAACTCTCTATTTTGTAGATACTAAGTTTTTATTTTGCTTGCATAATGTCAACCTTATTATCCATCTAGCTCTATTTTTAATTTCTTTGTTGTATACCAATTTTTTAGCTTTCCTCGATGATGTCATTGCTCTTATGATATGAAAATCATTTTTACTTAGTCACACATTTATGCATAGTTTTGGATGTTGGGTTCCAGACACTTCACTTATCAGTCTCCATTCCTTAAGAAATTTTCCATCAAACACTAGTAAATAGCTCTATCAAAATTTTAAGTGCCTTATGATGATGTCAATATTTTTAAAAATCTAGCGCTCTTCGGTACTTAGCCATTTTTTTACAAAACGCTCTATTGGATGTTGGATGAGCTTCTCTTTCATATCTCTTTGTCATTTATGTGTTGTACTCAATACCTTAAAATATTTTTAGATTTGGGTCTATTTATTGCTCTACCAAACTTTTATGTAGCTTTTGCTAATGTAGAGCTTCTTTGATACTTAACCAAAATTTTATTGAACCTAATAGGCCCTACAACACCAGATGCTAAATCCTTATCCATACTTACACAAAATCTTATTATAATGTCTTAGATTTTTTAATTATTAACATCACCAATTAAAACTTATGGCTATTTCTTATACTTAGTCAATATTTGAGTCCAACACTGAAACAAAGGTCAAATTCCTCTGCCTTGGTCAAAATTGAGCTTCAACCATGCCAAACATTGGATAAATTTATGCTCCTTGTTAACATCAACATCTCAAAATTTTGGTAGCTTTCCATACTTAAGAGAATTTAGGGTCTTAACACTACTTTGAGTTGGCTAAGCCTTGCTTTAATTTTGGGTCGACAACCATTTTATGTGCTTGGTTGAATCTCTGAAGCTACTTAGTTTGATAAATAGAAAATGTATCAATTGCAAAATTCTCTTTTTGAAGAGATAAATGTGGGTGAATTATTCTACCCATAGGATTAAAAATACTTAGTCAAAAAAATTAAGAAGATCATGGATGCCTAGAGAGACGTCCAAACTTGCAAAAGCAGTCTGACATCTATGAAAATAGCATTACCAAAAATGATCGAGAAAGTTTAGGTTTTAGTTACTGTAGGCCAAAAAATTGACTACAACTCTACCTAACAAAAATTTTGCAAAAAATTGACCAAGTATGAAACAAAAATGCAAAAAGTGCTAAAAATCATCTAAAACAAAGAAGCGCTAAATTCGGCCTAAAATTGAGAAGCCTGGTGAAACCGCGTTTCTCTGCTCTCTTTATATTTTCCATGCAAAAGTGAAGGACATCCAAAACATAAAAGTATCATGGGTAGGCTAAAAAAAAGAAGCATTGGTGAGTTAAGTTGAACAAAGAAGATAAACCGCACTTCTCATTCACCTTTGTATTAAGTGTGCAGGTGAGAAAGCATTAAAAGGGGTGTCCAAATGAGAAAAGCATGGAAAAGAAGGTAAATATGAGAAGTTAGGAAGATCGTGTTTCTCAACCACCTTTACATCTATCGCGTAAATGAGAAAACATTGAGAAATGACCAAAACTGAGAAGCTTCAAAACTTACCCAAATTAGAGAAATTCATGTGAGTAACGCTTTCTTGTCTGCTTTATATCTATCATGCAAATCTAAAAAAATATCATGATTCTCTATTTCCTCCATTACCATCATGCAAACATGAAGTAGCGCTACATACATCCAATTACAACTGTCCCACAATCATATCTACGATAGAGATTTAATCTTTTTGTTCCATGAATATTTTTGGTGAGTTTCTGTGCGCGCATTCATAGAATAGAGGAAAGTTGAAAACCAACATCATGGAGGCCAAATCAAATGATTACAGTCTATAATCTTCCAAAACCTTCTATAATAGTCCAAAACCTCCTAATGAACCAGATTCGGTTCTAGATCAATGGATAAAGATGGATTGCAAAGACCACCAACAATGGTGGTGAACTCAACCATAAGATAGTTGCAACAAAATCAAGAAGGTGCAGTTGGCGGGCACCATGAGCAGGGAGTGGCCAAGAAGATCAAGAAAAATCTAATCTCTTGTAATTCTTAGAAAGGAATATTATTTTAAAAATCTATAAATAAGGGTAGAAACCTCTTTCCCAAAGGTCGTTTGGAGTGTTTGCTTGCACTAATGTATAATTTTTTTCAAATTGATGAATGAAGCATTACAAGGGATTTTTACCTCAAATTTATGCCTGTGTTGATGGTGGATACAATTCTTATAAATTATCTCTCCTTTGCTGCTATGGTTAGTCTATTCTGTTAATTTGAAAAGTTGACTTGGAGTAAATTGAGATAATCGTTTCTACATACATGCTTTTTGAGAATTCTATTTTTGTTAAATCAAGGTATTGATCTTATTCTGTTAATTTGGATAATCAATATTTTAGATGTTTGGAATAATTTTGTGAGCATGCAAAAGCCATTAATATTGTAACCGCATAAGTTTTGAATGTTGTTAGCCCCATAACTAATTTTGAAATCTAATTTGTTAGAGATACTGTGTGGGTGTCTATGTTGTTAGCTTCACTTGTCCATTCTATATTCATATATTTCTAACCCTATCAATTCTTGTCCCGAAGATTTTACTATTTGAGCTAAATATAGTCAACATTCATTAAGTTGACAAGATATACCAGCCTTCTCTAGAGGTTGAATCAAAGAAATTTGATTCTTCCAATGTTTAGTTTGGGTTGTGATTAGTGGGTGCTTGCCTTCAAATTCTAAGAGATGATAATCATAGTTCTAGCATTGGCTAGATGACAAACTGGACTACAATATTTTTTGGCATGCCCGATGGGACCTTGTCCATAATATATTAGAGGATTAGGGAAGTGGTGACCCCTAGTTTTCTAAAAATTTAGAACTACCTGGTTACTTTGCTAAGAGAAAAAATTGATTCAGTAATCGGTAGCCTTTAAAGATTGTAAATATTTATGGTTTAAAGCTTGATAAATATTATCTGAGAAATCCAAAGATAATATTTTCTTGATCTGACAGGTGGTAGACCTTGGTTAATATAGATAATCTTCTAGAAATTAAAATCAAAATCCACAACATGGTTCTATTCATTTCCTAAAAATAGCTCACTACATTTTGGGTTAGATGGCCTGACAGGATTATCCCCCATGGTATAATACGAGGCCAATAGATATTTCTATCCTTCATGAACTTTTGAAGATCACATTGAAAAATATACCTACTTACAAAGAGAAGGAAAAATCAGTGAAAGAACATTGCCAAGATATAGCATGGTTGTCCTCAGTTTATAACATTGTAGATGAAGATAATCATGATTAAGAGTAAAGTATTGTTATGGTATAAGTCTCTAGAAGATAAAAGTATCTACAATTGGTTGGAATTATCCAAAGCCTTCATTGATGAGTTTGACGATCCTAGATATCCCTTTCTACTACTTACTTAGTTTTCACTTATAAGAAGAGATCCTTAGGAGGGTCTTCCTTAATTCAATGTTTATTTCAAAAGAACATGGAGGAGAATACCCCAGGAATATCAACCTTCCAATGCCTAGACATATATTTAGTACATCCACACTCTTCACCCTGACCTGAGCATCCTTGTTCAACAATCCAAAGAAAGGAATTTCCCTCAAAGAGGCTATCCAAGCTAAAAATATGTTGATCATAGTTGGAAAATTTCCCCCCATAAAGGTCAACTCTACCTTCAATAATAGATTTTATGAAGAGATAAAAAATAGTTTCAAACCAAGAAATCAAGGATGAATGTACCCCTGATTACTACAAATATTTTTGTCTCAATGGTCAAGATTCATATGAAATGGAATAGTGCTCCAATTGGTGGAATGGATACCAAAAATTAGATTCACTATATGAGCAAGAACTCTAGGACTATGGTGAAGAAAAGGTTGAGAACAACTTGGCTTTAACACCAATTTTAATAACCAGCTCTATCCAAAAAGATATCTTGCATCCTAGATAACAAGGAATAAATCCATGCCAAGACCCAGTTATTAGTGGATAACAGAGTAGGAATATTGATCTTTGAAATTCCTTAGTTCAAAATAAAGATATCACCAAAAAGAAAACAAAAATTCAAGGAGAAATCTTATAATTCATCACTCCAAGATAGAAAATTTTTGAAGCCTATAAAAATTTGTATTTTCCATCTCCAACCCTAGAGGATCAAAAATAGAGAGTGGAATGATTCCAAAAATTGCTCAGGATCCTTTTGTAGTCTAAACAGAGTTTGAGAGAAGATTTTCTAGTACGACTGGAGGTTAATTTGGTTGATGTTTATTTTAGGGTTGGAGAGAATGCCACATCTATGAGGAATAGAACCTTGAGTTCCCAAAAAAAGGGGGAAGAGACATGTTATCTATTAGTATTTATAGAGGAAGACATTTTGCACAACTGTATAGTTGATCCCAAAGTTGAATTATCAATAATAACCGCTTAAAATCTATGAAATTTTACAATTGGATGTAGATCATGAAGAATCCAAGTGGCTCAAGTTCAAGGGAAGGACTATAAAATCTGAAGAAATTTTTAGATATTTTGTGATGATGTTATATGAGCAATATAATCTGACTATTGTGCATGATCTAATAGTGGTTGACGTCCCCCCTATCTTCGGCTTATGTCTCTCAGGAAGTCACTTTAGCAACTCAAGTTTTCATCTCGAGGTTGAGGTAAAGCTGATTAAAATAATTGGAGAGAAGAATAAATTCAAAATATTTCACAAAGTTCTTTACCCATTCATCATAGAAATATATAAGCGGGATCATTCCCACACACCTCTAGGCATCATCAATGATATTGAACCAATGGTAAACCTTTTCCCCAAGGAAAATCTAGCATTCTATCATCCAAAACATTGTGAATAGTTGGGAGTGATGACATTCTCACACCAGGAGCCATTTGATGAATCTCCTTTTCAATTTCATATCATCGATCAAATAAGTATGAAGTATTTGGTTGTAATATTCCAAAATAGGTACATATGTGAATATTTTCATAAAGATATGGCAGTCCAAGTGGACTTCCATGACCAGGTGTGTCTATCCTATGAGGTGAATGAGCTATCACTAGTTAAATTCGTTCAAATCCCAAAGAGTGATATAGAATTTGATCCTTGTTCAAAGATAAAGAAGTTCTATGAAATATCTAATCAAGGATATGAAGAAGAGTACAGATTTAGATTCATATGGTCAAGATATTGCAGATTCAGGGGATAGCTTATAAAATAAATTTGGAAGTTGGGCGTGGATTCCTCCATGCCAATTTTGTGTACATAGCTAACAAATAAATAAATGGTGAAATATGGCCATAATGATTAAAGCAGGACAACCACTTGGTGAGATTTTAGGCCTGATAATAGTTTACACGTATAATCTAAGTAAGTGATGGAGGCTTACAAAATTAAAGTATGGGTGCAAATTATAAATTGGATTATTTTGACTCTGTTACCCAATGGACAAAACCAAGGTGACTATGGAGTAGATCAAGGAAAATAAAGATCACAAGGAAGGAGTCAGACTAAAGACGTCATGTTCTATGTGAAATGAGCTTAGTAGAGGGTAAAATAACATGATAAAAAAGGAGTCAGGTCAAAGTATACGATTAGGTCTGAACATATCAAATATTTCCTAGAAAATCCTTGCAATATCACACCATGGCGTAAGCTAACAAAGGTACCCACCTTCAAATTGACTATAAAAAGGAGAGTATCACTTAGAAAGAAATGTTTGAATATGTCACCAAAAATATGGATCTTAGAATACAAACATTAAGCCATATAAAGAAGGATTATTGGTCGAGGAAGTTGCATTTTGGTCATACCCAAAGTAGAAAGAAACATAAAAAGGTTGAACAGTTGTCTACCTTTTGGCAACCTATCTACCTTGGAAGTGTCTTTGTGCCTCGATGGAATATACATATGCAATTTTCACCTCGATGGAGTATACATATGGAGGTACAATATCATTCATAGTTTTATCATTTTGTGTACCTCCAATTCTCTTGATTTCTTTCCTTCCTTTCCCTTTCTCCAGCATGTTTATATTCCTTTTTTCTTCTCTCCTATAAAGGCTTACTCTTTGTTCACCTTAAAGATTTTTTCCTTTTCTCCCACCTTGTTTTATTCCTCTCCTTTCATTTTTGTTACCTTTCATGTGTATTATGAGGTTCATTTTGCGATCCCTCGAAACTCGTGTGTTTCCTTTTTGTTTTAACATCATTCTATCCTATTTTCTCCTGAATATTTAAGTCTTTGAAGCAAGTAGCCTTCACATTTCTCAATGATCAGTAATATTTTGACTCTCAAAGGAGATTTTCATCCAAGGATAATATTGTTTGAGTTCTATAACTTTCCAAGTAAAGTTCCCCGAGAGGTGCCATAATGTAGGCCAAAAATTGACTACATCTCTACCTAGCCAAAATTTTGCAAAAAAATGACTAAATATAAAAAAATGCAAAAAGCGCTAAAAATCAGCCAGAACAAAGAAGTTGTTAGATATTTGAGCAAGTTTTGTTGTCATTGATGTCAAGAGGTTGATGTCCAAGTTTCATCGTCATTAATGTCATCAAGTGGTTTTTCCAAAAGACAAGGAAGTGGTTACAATAAAAAGGATATAATATTTATTTTAAATATTATATGCCTAAAAAGGCTTAAAAGATTGAAAACTCGAAGAAGGAGAAGCAGGATTAAAAAGAAATAATAATATTATAATATTTCGGCAAAAGGTTGAGGTGAAGAAAAACGAGGTCCAAGGAATCATTAAAAAATAAATCCTTGAAAAGACCCATTGAGCATATTTTAAAGGTTATTATTTAATTTATTTAAATTAAAATATTTTAACCATAGGTTAAAATTTTAATTTAAATAAATCATAAGGTGCCAAAAGGTTTAAATTTAAATTCAAATTAAAAATCAAATTTTCTAAGCCAATGTGTTGGAGTGCAAAGAACAAGGTATAAAAGGGGGTAATTATTTTCATGTAAAATATCTCCATGCAATTTTCGTATGCCCAAGATAAAATATTAATTGAGTGTTACATTAAGAGGGAAGAAGAGATTCATGTGTTTTAAAGTGTAAGTATGGAGACTTTGCATTAATTGTGAGTGGAGTGCCAAATCAATCCCAAAGTGCTTAGTAGCACAAACGGTGATTGAAGGTTGGTTAAGATGTTCGCATAGGGCAGATCAAGGGTTCGATTCACGTCCCCTTCGTTTTAACACAATAAGGTTTTTGTTGTTTTTTGAATTTTTTGAAGGCAAGGAATAAAATGTGGATTGTGCGCCTTGAGTGTTGTGTGGGCGTGTATCCCAATGACAGCTTAGCCTTGGACTAAGATGTTGTAGCGGCATCTGGTCGCAGGTTCGAGTTTGGGTGCAGTCATAAAGAACGAAATGTTTTGTTGAAGACGTGGGCCAACATTTATAAGGTAAGAATATTTGATTTTAATTATTTTCCAAGGTTGTGTAAGGTGCTAGAGACCACATGATTATTTTTTCAAAGGTGGGAGTCATAAGATCAATTAAAATATTTTATTTTTGATTAAAAATAAATATAAAGGAATTGGAGTTATAAGGTTTAACAAAGGAATTTGATTTTTATTAGTTGAAGGTTATTTTGTGAAGATTGGAGTTATAAGGTTTAAAAAAGGAATTTAATTTTTTTTTTTTGAATTTTATTTGTGAAGTTTGGAGTTTATAAGGTGTTGGCAAAGGAATTTAATTTTTTATGTATTGAATATTATTTTGAGAAGTTTGGAGATTATACGGTGTACTTGAGACTTGATATTTTTGTATTGGGAAATATTTGAATGGATATTTTTAGATAGATTATTGTTATCTAACCTTGAAATTGACAAAGAGGATTTAAATGTGATTAAGATAGGTTTTGAAGACATATCTCCATCAAAACAAAAGGTATGGGCACATCTTCCTTATGAGTGAAATATTGTTGGATTGAATGTTTGAAATGCAAAGGTGGAGTGAAAAGGATTGTTTGATAAAGTGTTGTTGGAAATGTTTGATTGAGTTTTCATGTGCATGATTTGTGGAAGTATAGTGAAACACTTGGTTAAGGTTTGTAAGAAAGTTGTGTTTCATTGAGTAATGTTTGAGTGAAGTTGATTGAGCATTATTGATTGAAAGCATTGGAGTGATAGTTCAAGTTTTGTGAAACAAATTATACTTTATTTTTGAATTGATTTGAACGAGAGTTTGAAAGTGATAGAGTTTTTTTTGAAGTACAAAATATTGTGTGTGAAACATATTGAGTCTTTAACCATTCTTCATATGTTTCTGTGGCCAAACAAGATTCTGAGTGAAACTTGTCTAGGTGTTGAAGAGGTTTTCTGAAAGAGAATTAAGTTGTGTTTTATATGCAAGTTCTAAAATTGTTGAATGAGTTTTTGTGAAAGCTTAAGGAAATATTTGAGGTAAGTCTTTGTGAAGACTTGAGAGCAGAGTTAATTCATTGATTTTTTCAAGCTTTGTGTTAAGGTTTGGGGAAAATCTGAGCAGAGTTGATTTGTGATTTGATCAAGCTTTATGTTAAGGCTTGAGGAAAAATTTGAGGACAGAGTTTGGTGTAAATTAGAGAGCAAATTTGTGCTAGAGTAGAGATAGAATTGAGGAAATATTTTGGTGTAAATTTTTTCCAGAGTAGAGATAGATTTAAGGACAAAGTTTGGTGTAAACTTGAGATCAAATTTGTGCCAGAGTAGAAACAAATTTGTGAGTATATTTGTGCTAGACCAAGGACAGTGTTTAGTGTAGATTTGAGACAGAGATTGAGCAGAGTTGAGAGTAAGATTTGAAGGTGAAATAGTAGAGGATAGCAGTCTCCAGTGGATAGAGATCCATTAGCCATGTCAGTGAGGATAGAGGTCTTCTATGGAGAGATATCCACCAGCCAGTGTAGTGGATGTAGTAGTCTTCTATATGATCACCAACTAGAGCATAGGAGAAGAAGTTCTCATGTGGATAGAGATTCACAAACTTTATTAGGGTATTTTTGTCTCCTTTGGATAGAGGTCCATAAATATTTTAATAGGGACCCAAGAGAATTTATTGAGAAAATTTATAAGGAATATTTTCTCCATGGAGTAGCCCACATTGGATGAACCATGTTAAAACATCTCTCATGTGTGTGATGCTTTGTGTAATGCTTACTACTTTAATATTGTTGATGTTATCATATGGATTGAAAGGCAAAAATTTTTATCTTATACTATTCACCCCCCCCTCATTATAAGCTCATGTTCTTCAGAAGCATTGAATTTGGCCTAAAATTGAGAAGTCTGGTGAAACTACATTTCTTTGCACTCTTTGTATTTACCGCACAAAAGTGATGGACATCCAAAATAGAAAAGTGTTGTGGGCAGGCTAAAACAAAGAAGCACTAGCAGGCTAAGTTGAACAAAGAAGATAAACCATGCTTCTCATTCACCTTTGTATTAAGTACGCAGGTGAGAAAGCATTAAAAGGTGTGTCCAAATGAGAAAAGCATGGAAAAGAAGGCAAATATGAGAAGTTAGTTAGACCGTGTTTCTCAACCACATTTACATCTATCACACAAATGAGAAAATACTGAGAAATAACCAAATCTAAGAAGCTTCGAAACTCACCCAGATCAGAGAAATTCAATTGAGGAGTGCTTTCTTGTATGCTTCATATCTATCATGCAAATCTAAAAAAATATCGTGATTATTTGTTTCCTCCATTACCACCATGCAAACATGAAGTAGTGATATATACGTTCAAATACAACCATCTAACAATCAGATCTACGACAAATATTTAATATTTTTGTTCCATGAAGATTTTTGATGAGTTTCTATGTGCACATTTAGAGAATAGAGGAAAGTTAAAAACTAATATCATCGAGGCCAAATCAAATGATTACAGTCCAAAATATTCTAGAACAGTCCCAAAACTCCTAATAAACCAGATTCGGTTGCAGATTAGTGGATAAATATGGATTGCAAAGGCCACCAATGGCGGTGGTGAACTCAACCATAATACGGTTGTAATAGAATCAAGAAGGTGCATCTGGTGAGCACCATGAGCAGGGAGTGGCCAAGAAGATCAAGAAAAATTAAATCTCCTGTAATGCTTAGAAAGGAATATTATTTTAAAAATATATAAATAAGGGTAGCAACCTCCTTCCAAAAGGTTGACTTTGGAGTTTTTGATTGCACTACTGTGTAAATTTCTACAAATTGATGAATGAAGCATTAGACGGGATGTTTACCTCAAATTTTTTCTTATGTTGATTGTGGATACAATTCTTAGAAATTATCTCTCCTTTACTGCTATGGTTAGTCTATTTTGTTAATTTGAAAATCTAACTTAGAGTAAATTGAGATAATCGTTTCTACATACATGTTTTTTGAGAATTCTATTTATGTTAAATCAAGGCATTGATATTATTTTATTAATTTGGATAATCAATATTTTAGATGTTTGGAATAATTTTGTGAGCATGCAAAAGCCATTGATATTGTAACTGCATAAGTTTTGAATGTTGTTAGCCCCAAAAATTGCTTCTGAAATCTAATTTGTTAGAGATACTATGTGGATGTCTATGTTGTTAGCTTCACCCATCGATTCTATATTCATACATTTCTAACCCTATCATTTCTCTAAGATATTACTATTTGAGCTAAATAGAGTCAACATTCATTAAGTTGTAAAGGTATACCAACCTTCTCTAGAGGTTGAATCAAAGCAATTTTATTCTTCCAATGTTTAGTCTGGGCTGTGATTAGTGGTTGCTCGCCTTTAAATTCTAAAAGATGATAATCACGGTTCTAGCATTGGCTAGATGACAAACTACACTACAACAGTTACTACTAGATCACTCTAGCATCCTAGATAACAATATTACTGATGCCATGAGTGAGGAAGAAAAGGATCAAGGTGGAGAGGGGGATGTAGTTAAGATGTATAAAATGATGGATCCCATCTATGCTAAGCTACAAGAGCTCAAGGGGAAGAAGGATGAGTTATCAAAATATCCATATAAAGATATAATGGGGAAATTGAAGATCTTGCCTCCATCCAATTCCTAGGAGATAAAGAGTGGTAAAAACTATTGGGACTACCTCCACAAAATATGGGATAGGAGCTTGCTTACAAGAGTGAATTTATCATCATCTAATAGAGGGATAAAAATAAAGATGTTGATCTTGAGAAGCATCTTTTTAGTGATATTTTGGCATGTAGTGGCACAAAAACTCATATTGGAAGGCTGCTAAGCCGCTTGGAGGTACATTTAGAGGCACGTAATGTTTGGATGTACATCATTTTTTTAGAGATAGCCCCAAATATTTATTTTTACTAGGACTAATTATTTTTTACCCTAGATAACTCAAGGGTAAACTATTACTATAAATAGGAGCTATGGACTCATATTTTGACCTTGATAATTTAGAGCTACACTTTGTGAAACCCACATTGTGCTTTTTATCTCATGAGATTGTTAAGAAATTAATAAGTCTTTATGTATTCCATTAGTGTTACCACCATTTTGGTTTGCTAACTGCATAGTTATTGAGACATTGCCCTTTTGCCCATCTTGTCATTTTCTTAGAAATTTTATACTTAATGAATGAGAGAACATTGATTTTATTTCAATTCTCATGTGTTGATTGATCACACACACTTCCTCGCTATGGGTAAAAACCGTATTTCATTTGAATCACTCACACCCTTAATATTTATGCATGCTTATTTTTTGCACTTTCTATTTCATGCAATTATTGAAGGTTAGTATTATAGTATTTTATGAGGATAGTGGGAAGCCAACCTCAATCCTGATGTTGGGAAGAGCCATTTACCCTTCCTTCCAACTTTGTTGAAACTAGAATTGGGGTACATCACTAAGTTAGAAGTCAAGGCAATTACTCGCTTCAATACCAATTAAAAAATAAATTTTATTATCATGAACCAATTTATTTTAAAGCTTCTCATTATAATATGCATATTTAAATTCAAGTTGCATCTATATAATAGTAACTCATCTACCTTTACTTCATGACACCTTGAATTTTAATATATTAATTTATTCTTTATATTTTTATTTATTAAATAAATTTTCAATTAATATAATATAATTCAAATTTATATGTTTTATTAATTATAAAATAAAGTTCTTACACTAATCAAGGTCTTATGGAAGGTAACAAAGTTGTGGACTTCCTGGTTAATTAAGGTCTTACACAGCAATATCTTCACATTTGGACAGGTAATTTCCCATATGGCCTTAGATCGTTGGGCAATGAATTCAAGCAAAGATCAAAATTGAGTGAGAATACTTAGGGCATGTGGATGGAACCCTCCCCATTGGATGTTGCTTTTTGAATGTTTTGGTCAAGCTTGCGTGCCCAATTTTTTATCTTTGTTTATCCATGCGGGCCTGCGTGCCCAACTTTTATCTTTGTTTGGCTTATGTGTTTGGGTTTGTTCGGCTAGTATATGTTGGTCTAGGTGTAGGTAGTTGTGTCCAAGGGTTGGTTGGCTTTAATATTTGAAGTGTCCTTAGTCTCCTAGTGGCTGGAGATTAGCTTCTTTTTGTTATAAGGTTTGGAGGTCCTTTCAAAACTCCTTTCATCCATCTAATCAAAAAAATTTAATAAAATAAATTTTTATATAAATATATAAATTATCTAAAATAAAATTTAATTAGTATTTATAAATAAATATAATTTATATTAGAAAATAAAATTTTATCCAAATAATAATGGTTTTGAAAACTTCACTATTTATAATCCTAATTAAAAATAATAAAAAAATACACATGCTTTTTTGTTATTTTACTAAATACTAATTTAAATTTGTAAAATCTCTAAAGTATACTTAATTTTGAAAGAAATTTAAATTATAAAATAAAGGTTTTCTCATATTCACGAGGTTGAATAGTTTATAAAACTTTAATTTATTGTCAAACATAATATATTACATAGTATATATATAATCATATCAAAATTTAAACATATCATTCTTTTTTCAAAAATATTTATTTTTTATTTTTGTTTTGGTAAGGAGTTTCATTACTTACCCTAAATTGATATTCTTTAACAAATCCAAAATAAAGCTTCAAGCCAAGCCAAGTGTTGATCTATAAATGGCATAAATTATTTTCTCTAAATTAGTTTCTCCCTTTTTCATCTATCTATGTCACACTTGAATTCATGAAAGTAATTAATTTATTCATTGTAATGAAATAATTATATTTATTTTAAAATAATATTTTTTTTGCTTGATAATAAGGAGTTGTACTTGGGTCCTCTACCCTTGAAAAATTACATCTCTCTTATTTAGAGCTTGAGAGTTTACAAATAGATACACTTCTCATCTCAATTGAGATGCTATAGCTAGAAACCTACATCATTTTCCATAAAATATCTGAATTCTTGATTTTAATTTTCTAGATCTTTTCAAATTTTTGTATGAATACAATTACTCCAGAATTTAGCATCTTTCTTGACATTTTTCTATAGCAACCTTCACAATGCCAAAACTTCACCTCTACTATTTATGCCTTGCATCTTAGTAGAGTAATATTTCTAAAATATCGCACTATCATAGTCCACTTTACCAAATCTAAATTGCTAGTTTCCTTCCTCACTGAAGTCATAGCCCTTCATTGCTCTTCCCATAATTCGAACCCTAGTTGGAAAATATTTGCAATTTTATCTTTTGCAACTTGAAAAATCATCATTGTCATTGTTTTGAATGGTTGATTTCACAGGGTCGTATCTCCCTCAATATTGCTTAGATGTTTGCATATGACCACTCATGTTAAAGCTATTCAAATTATGTACAATTTGGTCCAAGAATTAGCTAAATCAGATAACTCTTCTCAAAGATATGGCTCCTAAAAGATGAGATATTTTCATAAAAAAATCTAATCCTTCGCACATTGCAATTTCATTTTTTGTGACTTGAAAAATTGGCACTGCCCTTGTTTCGAATGGTTGACTTCATAGGATTGTATCTCCCTCAATATTGCTTGTATTTTTGCATATGACCACTCATTTTAAAGCTATTCAAATTCTACACAAGTTGGTCCAAGAATTAGCTGAATAAGATAACTCTTCGTGAAGATATGGCTCCTAAAAGATGAGATGGTTTTTAAAGAAAAAATCTTAATCCTTCACACTTTGTAATTTCATTTTTCTCATTGTAAGCAGCCTTCCACACTTCTTCAGCCTTCCCAACCTTCCATGCTTCTTCAACCTTCCCAACCTTCCACTCAACATCTTAGCCTTCTTTTGTAACTCTTTCAACTAACCTAGCCTTCCACGCTCCTTTAGCCTTATCAGCCTTCCATGTTTCTTCAGCCATCCCAGCCTTTCATTGTAGCTCCTTCAGCCAGTCCAGCCTTCCATGCTCCTTCAGCCAACCCAACCTTCCATGATCCTTTAGCCTTGATACTCCAAAGATAAACTCATCATTCAGTATTATATGCTCCTTCAACCTCCAGCCTTCCACACTCGTACAACCTTCAAATTTGTTGATTGTTAAAGCACCAGACCATTTGCTAGGACCCTTAGGGGGAAACCCCCTATTGGTAGCTATTTTTAAAAATAATATTAAATCAAATACAATTAATTTATGGTATTATTAATTTTTAAATATTAAATTTTAATTATATGTTTTTTCATTAGTTAAATGCATAAAATCTTTTTAATATTAGATATGTATTGGTTTTAAAAAATAAACTTAAAAGAGAATAAAATAATATAATGATATTATTAATTTATTTTTAATTGGGTAGTGTGACAAATCCCTACGACCGATGCATAGGGCTGAATAGTCTCCTCTCAACCATGACCCCTCGTAAAGCTACATTAGGTTGAGCAATCTACTTCCAACCATGACCCCTAGTAAAGTTGAGAGCTACACTTATCAAAAAATAATTTAACACACAACCATCACACATCCACTCCCTCACACTCACCCACGCTTGGTTTGAACCTTGGACCTCCCAAAGAAGAGACAAATCCCATACCATTGCATTTTCCCCATGGTATAAAAATTTTAGGTTAAAAAAAACTTTTAATAACTAAAATAAAATTATATGATTTTTTATTCTTTAAATGTATAAATTAGTTTTAATATTACATATGTATTGGTTTTGAAACTATTGTTTAAGACTTTTTTTTCATAGGGAATTTGGTTACATCCACAATCCTTTTCGACTATCAAGTAGGATTCAAATCTTATAATTATCCCCAACAATACCTATTCCACCTCATTATTATTTAACCTGGCATGAGGAGGAGCACCAAGGGCTCAAGTACCACCATTGTTAGGTTGGCATGCACTTAGTGTATGCAGGTCAGACCAGAACTTACCAATCCACCTAGCTCTTGGGGATGTTTGAGATGTTAAAATTATGTTTATTTTATCTATTTAAAATTATGTTAAGATCTAAGGTTTCTATAGTTTTAATCGGCAGATTCAGGGTTTCTATAGTTTTAACTACAAAATCTCAGGATTCTATAGTTCTAACTGATAGATCCAGGGTTTCTACAATTCTAACCAATAGATCGAGGGTTTCTATAGTTCTAATAAATAGATCTAGGATTTTTTATAGTTCTAACTAGTAGATCTAGGGTTTCTATAGTTCTAATTGATAGATCTAGGGTTTCTACAGTTCTATCAACAAACTAGATCATGAATTTCTATAGTTCTAACCTATAGATCTAGGGTTTCTACAATTCTATCAATAGATCTAAGGTTTTTATAATTTGAACCAAAAAATCTAGGATTTCTATAGTTCTAACCAATAAATCCTAGGTTTTTACATTTCTAACCAATAGTTTTAGGGTATTTATAGTTTTGTCAATAGATCCAGCGTTTCTATAGTTCTAACTAATAGATCCAGGGTTTCTATAGTTCTAACTAATAGATCCAGGGTTTCTATAGTTCTAACTGGTAAATCTAGGGTTTCTATAGTTCTAACTAATAGATCTAGGGTTTCTATAGTTCTAATTGGTAGATTCAAGTTTTCTATAGTTCTAACCAGTAGATCCAATGTTTCTACAGTTCTAACCAATAGATCCAGGGTTTCTATAGTTCTAACCAGATTTTGTTCAGCTCTTTTTGGAGGAGTCTTGGAGATTTTAAATATGGAAGAATATGACAAGGAGTAGCGGTTCGAGTATTTGGATGGTCATGCAAGAAATATTGGGGTATGAATTTTGAAAGCTACTAATATGAGAGATGAGCAGGCTATCAGAGTTCAAAATCAATCTTTTGATCCCATGGTGAGATCTTGATTTCATGTGGTGAAAGGCAATCAGAATGCCTCTGATTATAATTTAATTTATCTTTGATGGATGGAAGATTGGTAATTCTTGATGAGCTAGAAAAAATGGTTGTGGTTCAAGGCAACCAATGTCTAGTTAGTAAGTTCCTTAGGATAAGACCTGAAGTAGATGCTATATGAAGTGGGCAATGGAGAAATGATGCCCTTTGGATCACATGGATATTATTACAATCCCTAAAATTTTATTTTGGTCTAGCTTAATTGCGAAGAGGATTTGGAACAAATTATCCAATAAAGACCCTAGTTTTTAGAGCGTGACAGTTTCTTCCTTAAGTGATGAACAATGAATTTTAACCAATACATGCAAAGCATCAATCAAGCTCTGGTCTGGATCAGTTTGCTCAAGATTTCTCTCCACTATTGACATGGGAAAATATTCGAGGGAACTTCATGAAATATAGGATAACTAGTAGCAGTGAACCCTACAATGATAATAAGGTCACAACTTATCCATGTGTATCGGTGTGTGAACATGAATATGAAAACATCTCAATTTTTAATAAATAGAATTAGATTATTAAGTATGAGAACTTGCCTGTGAAGTGTAGCTTGTGCTAGATATTAGTGCACCTTAGTCATGATTGTCCAAAGAAAAGAATCTAGGCTCATAATTATGGCTGGCAACCAAAGAGCCATAACAAACAATTATTGTAATGAAGGAACTTAAATCCAAGATGTAGGGGGAAGAAGGGAGGAGGTGGAGCCCCCATCACATTCAAAGGAGAATGTGCAAGAATAAGAGAAAATATTGGAAGAAATGATAAAGGTAAACCAACATCTTGAGAATCTTCTCTCTATTTTGAATGAGCTAATAATTTAAAACCATCTTGATTGCCTTCAATACTCAATAGAGAAACAATATTATGAAACTCAAATTATGGAAATAAAACATGAACAAATTATCATTGTGATGGTAACCCAAAACATAAACAATGCTCCACTTATCCCAAAGGAAGATCAGGAAGTGCATGAAAAATCTCCCAAAGGCAAAAAATCTAGGAAGGACCAGGGTAACCCTAACAAAATTACTTAAAGTTCAATGAAAGTAGGGGCAGTTGTAAGTTACAATCCCAAATGGGGAAGACCTTCATAATATAAAATTAGACAAAGGGAAATGACTACAGATGTAGCTAATGGAACACAATTGACCCTCAATTTAGGCAGGAATAAACACTTAACCAAATCTAAAAAATAATTCTCATTTCTTAGAACATTAGGAGATTGTGCATAGAGAAACAACTCTCGATGAGGAATGATAAATAGATCTTATACCAGTTATAATTTCTCAATTTGGGTGGTAAAATATGAGGGGGGACATTCTGAAATTGAATTTTTGGCCTTTCAAAGGTTACTCATTTAGTGTGTTTACTAAGTAAAGGTATTTGTGTAAGGCTTCATGTTTTGTATCTAATTGCGTAGCCTTAGTTCCAATTTAGTTGGACCAGTCTTGGAAGCTTAATGTTAGATATTTATTTCACTTTGTAAAAGAGTTGAGACCCTTTCTAAAACCCCCTTCGCAACCTTAATAAAAGAAATTATGTTAAATTTTAAGGATGCAATATTTTAATCAACAATATTAGTACTTTTTTTTTAATTTAGCAAAAAAACCCCTTGTGGGACTACCTTGGTTTGAGAAACCATGACCAGAGGGTTCTACACCATTAAAATCACCCAAGAGTCGCACCCGACCTTGATCGCACTAGCATTATCAACTAGATTTTGGGTACCCGATGTGCATTTGGTAGGGTGGATATTCGGACCAGGGACCTCCCTTGGAGGATTTCCCTACCCTCTCCAACTCACCTACAGCACGTGGGTAATATTAGTAACTTTTTTTATGGCTATATGAAAATAAAAAAATCTCATCAAATAATATAATGATATTATTATAATAATTTTGTATATTATATTACTATTATAATATTTTAATAAATCATAAAATAATATCTTAATAAGCATCAAAGAGATTATATCATGGTAGGGTGGCCCTCGTGGTGCCTTCCAATTGTACTTAGTAGTATACTTAATTTTTTAATTGGCATATCACAATTATATTATTATGATATATTTTAAATAAAAACTTGTGTACACTTAGATTTAGTCCTAGGGGGATAGCACAGTGGTTCAATATTTGGTTCTTCTTCGAGAGGTCTAAGGTTCAAACTATGACATATGTATGGTTGTGTGTTAATCCTCTATTGATAAGTTTAGCTCTCATCCTTACAAGGGGTCATGGCTAGGATGGGAATGCTCAACCCTAAGCATTGGTTATAGGGGTTTCTCAAACTAACAAAATTAAAAAAATCTTGGGGGGACATCATAATGGTTTGTGGTTTATATCTTCTTTGGAAGGTGAAAGGTTCAAACCATGATGTATGTATGGTTATTTTAATCATGGATTTATAATTTTATCTCTTGACCTTACAAGAGATCATGGATGGGATGAGAATGCTCAAAGTTTTAGAGGATAACACAATGGTTCTAGGTTTGGCTCTTCTTCAAGAGGTCCAAGGTTCAAACCACATCGTGTGTGTGTGGGATTGTGCGTTAATCCTCTATTGATAAGTGTATCTCTCGGCCTTACAAGGGGTCATGGATAGTGCCATGATTGATTTTGGAAGGATGGGTGGTGCACAACTGTGTGATTGATTTTGGCATGACAACCACAATCATTCCCAAAGTTGTATGTAAAATAATGGGCATAGAATATACTTAGAGTAGCCCTAGTGTGCTATAGTTGGATGGTACTCCAATAAAAACTATGGGAGTAATCAAGAATGTACCTATGGTGTTGCATAGGATATCCTAAATAATACTCATTCAAGAAGTAGTGTTAGTTGACTTAGAGCCTTATTTTGAAATGTGACTTTCCAAATAATTCATATCTAAACTAGGAGGGTATAGCGATATATATTACTCACATATGGTGTAACACCCCAAGTCTACTCACATGGTTGTCTAAAAATACAAGTAAAAATTTTGATCAAAATATGGTAATTTTAGTTCACACCCAACATTTTATTAGTACATAGGCATATGAATATTCATTTCAAGGTAATTGCCCACCATAGACGATCCTTTAAATGTTCGAGATTGGCCAATTCCTACATTAGGTGCCATTTTATGAGAACATCAGTCTCCTTTACTAGAGGTCTATGCTCATGGCTTGGGGTTGTCCTTCTAGGACCCATAACACCTAAAAGGATGAACGCATAGTTCCTTGTCCCATAGCATGGTGTATTTAGGATCATTTTCCTATAAATACTACCCGATGCATATAATTACTTGTTATTTTCTTCATGCTAGGGTGTAGTGTTAGTATGCCTAGTGCCTAGTTGAATGCCTACCTTCCCTGGATTCAACTAAGGCCCACCATTTCTCTAGCTCAGTACCATGAAACCCAAGCTATTATATGTTTGATGAAGTGATATCCCATACCATCACTTCATTGGACCTTTTAGCTCTAGATTTAAGCTTCTTCTTATACCCTTTGATGGTCTGCTAACAATTACCCAAGTGAGCATAGAACATGATATTCCCTCATGTACTACTCGCTTATTAATATAGAGAGAGTATCCCATACCACTCCTTATTACTTGTTCATGGTAATAGGACCTCCTCGTCCAAGTCAGGATTACTAGAAAGTGATTGAAATTGAAACCACAATATTTTCTCTTCTTACAAATGTTGGTGTTGGGTGGATGCACATATGTCCTAATGCAGTATCATAGTAGTCTTTATTACCCATCCTTCTCGATGGTATAAAGGATTCAAATTTGGTTTAATTTTGACAAGTTTATAATGATTCAAAACATAAGTAGAGTGTTAGGTCATTGTATGATCTTTAAAGAATAGTTCTATTTGCTGTTAACCTTTTCGCTTTTATATTGTTATATTTTAACGATAGAAATTTATCCCATAAAATGATAATCTTGAATGCAAAATATCTTAAGCATCTTAATTATATAAATAGGATAATCTAACTATGGGTAAAAAATATTAAAAAATTCTACACACACTGGACTATTAAATGGTTTATTCAACATCGTAAATGCCCCATAATATAATAACCATTTATAGATCAAATAATTAAGCACTGGTCAAACCTCGTTGAAAAATCCTCTTATCAAATGAAACCACATGAATATCCATTAACTAAATAATACAAATAACTTTAAACCCTAATCAAGTACTTCTCATAATTTGTGGTTTAATTTGTTAAACTATTCCCACTTAACCTAAAATATAATTTATAAATTATGCTTTATTGTTTATAAGCTTCGTACAATCAAAACGAATAACCACTCTATACTATTTTACTATAAAGTTCTTCAATTCAAATTAAGAAACCATTGTAAATCGTCATAGATCTCTTTGAAAATTACATTAAATACAAATCAATTGAAAACATTTAATAAGTTATTCAACTATTGTAAAGTGTCAACTCTTAAAAAGCTCACATTGAACACCTGATAAAAGAAATCTGTAAGAGTTCATCATTTGATTCGTAAACGGATTTTCTATCTTCAACCTAATGGTTGGTATATATCTTAATATAAATCAATGGATGACAAGATGTTAGAAATAAGTGAAGATTATAGATTTCTTGTGTTCTACTTTAATTAGCTCATGACCTAATTTTTTCCTCTAGTGAAGGGATCATCTAGCCAGACACATAATTCTAATCCTTATGCATTTGACATTATTAACAAAACATCTGAGTGAATATAAATTTCATAATTTCAAAGATACTATCAACATATCAAACCTTTGAGATTTTTAAGACAAGACTATGTGTTTATTAATATTGTCTTTGGTTGTCCTAGAATGTATACCATTGTTGTCTACTTTCCAGAGCAACACGAACAGTTCACCAAGCTATGTTTACATTATATTCCCCAAGCACGATTCCTATGTGACATCATTTGCTATTAAGAAAAATATTTTACAATTGATTAAATATAGTTTAGGTAGTTATATCCTGTGTAACCTGAGGGTGATGAGGTCTTTGCCTATATGTTTTATGATTATACTCAATCAATCATTTAAGAAAATAAAAGCGTCTAAAGACCATTGCATCACATTTGTCTTCCAATATACTTGAATGGCAAAGGTGTTATAAAGTTAAATTATTGTTTAATTTTTATATGGTGGAAGTTTGATTTGAAATCCAACGTCTAGGGTTTTGAGAAGAAAACCACTTTAAAATTCTTCGTAAATTTGAATAATTTTTCCCTGGTTAACGCTAAATAAATTTACTATCATAATTTAACTTTCATTCCACACCTAATATACTATATTGATGGCAAGTCTAATAGTTGCTTGTTTCTCTAAAATAACCGAAGTAAAATTTTCTAAATCACAATCGAATTACTATTGGTAGCTAAGTTCGGCTATCCATAATACTAGTGAAGGAGGCAAACCCTTTTCTAATCCTTGCTACGCTTCTTCTGGACATGTCGTATTTAAAGCTTAGTTAGGCTTAGTCAAGGTTTCGGAAAGCTAGCAAACATGTCATGGCCAAACAACATTAACATATAGCTTCTACTATTACCAAACAGAACTGAAATAGCACACTCTTAAATTTGTTTGAAGTCAGGATTGAATTATAGAATTTCAATAAGTAAAAGGGTGTCATTTAAGTTTGATTATTACTCAACATAAGCAACTTTCATGCTACTTAGACACAACAAAAAAAGGTAAGTTATATGAAATTTTTTAAAATTTTTATTGTTTTATACTATTTGAAGGGTCTTCCAGCAAGCATATAAATTACCATAACCATGCTCACAAAACCAAAATGCCATTTTACATAAGAAATTTATATCCTTTTAAGAAAATAGCACACAAAAGCTCACGAATTTCAATATTATTGAAGTATTAAAAATATGCTACAACAAAAATGAATTGAGCTGAAACTATGTATTTCAAATATAATTTCTATTAAATATTATCTTGACAACATTGTTTCAAATGTATTCTAGATACCTATACAACATCAAAATATTTATAAGACGGTCCTCATTTTTTTTTTTGATAAAGATGCTCGAGCAAACTGCCTCTACACTTTGTTGGCCAGAGTTTTCATCTTGGGAATATATATTTAATCACCCAACATTTGATAGTAGCTCTGAGCTTTAATTATATAGCCAAATTCTTCCCTTATGGTAATCCACGGTGTTCACTCGATAGAAAGGCATGGATTGCTCACATTATGGGTCAACACGGTTACTATGAATGCAGACTAAATGAGGACAAGTTCTTAACTCACAACCAGTCATGCAATCCTATTATTCACATATTTAATCAAGCTATCCTTTTTTTATTTTGTAACTATGTAGTTTACATCTATCACTTAAGATAGAATTCTCTCTACTCAGAGAATTAGAAATTTTTTACGACACAGTTTGCACTAAGACAAGGTTTTACTAGAATAATCGTTTACTTGAAAACCAAAACTATGATTTACACATATTCCATAGAAGTATACATTCAACATTCCAAACTTATATTCAAATGAAACAGCTTATCATACCACACACATACATAAGCAAAAGAATAGTTAAATAATGGACCTCTCAAAAGAAATCTAACGACATATTGTGAAAGATACACCGACAATCATATGCTATAGCCAAATGAATTCCTCCAAACGAGCAGAAACTCAAAGGCAAACGTCATAATTCAAAAAAAACTCATACTTCTCATAGCAAATCACCTTCTCTTTTATAAGATAAAGGTAAATATAATTTTTGACACATAGATCGTCCATGTGCTTGAGGAGATAGTTGGGTGGCAGAGTCACCAGCTGACTAGTGAAAGATTAATATTTAATTTTTCATTTCAAAGTTTATTCCTTTATTTTTTTTTATTATACTATTTATTATTCTATAATTACTTAAATATTTATATTTATATATTATTCCTTTTATAATATAATTTTTAATAAAAGTGTGTGTATATATATAATTTAGTAAAACGATTAAAGAAACATACTCATAAATACAAATTATCAGGCAAACATATGCATCAACGGAGGTATCCTTCAAATAGATGCAAATTCCATTCAACAGTTAGTCATGTTCCTATATAAATTTGTTTCAATGAGCTTCCATATACTCACAACTATGGTGCTTTAAAAGCACTAACATCATATCCCACCTTACCTTATGTGGATAATCCTTAACCTTTCCGCTTGAAGGTGCGTACCAGGACTCTGCAAACTACTTGTTGAAGGATGCACACCTACTCCTACACTCACAAATTATTAATGAATAAACTGATCTAATCAAATATATTATGGATGAGCTACAAATGGAGGATCAATTCTCACTAAGGGATTTTAATGCCATGGTTGAAATGGGAATTGGTACATACACAATTATGAAACTAGAGTAAAAGAAAACCCTAGCTATTGTAAAATAGGAATTTAGACACAAAATCCTAGCCACGTGTCCTTCATCTTGGTCATTCTACCACCCACTTATCCACCATCCCCCTTACTCGCCATTCAATTGGCTATTACATGCCTTTCCCACCATCCAATGGCCTACTTTTACCCTTTCCCACCATTTTTCGACCCCTATTTGACTTATTTATATTTATTTTATATTATTTATAGTTAAATATAATATTTTATATTATATTTTAATATATTTATTATAAAATATATATTTATAATCCAAATTAACCTCATTCGTTCGATCTGACCTAATCTCAGTCGTCCATCTTCCTTAATCCGTGTCACACCTAAATTTTAATATTTTATTATTAGCCACACGATCAAAAGTGTTAAGCTAAAACCCTAAGAAAACCCTAGGCTTGATAATAAAGAGGAGCATTCTCAATGCTCACCCCCCTGGAACTTTGGCTAACTTTTTTGAACTAGCTTTAACTGGAGCTCTTGCTAAGTAACCTTCGTGAACCTACTTTCTGAGTAAATTTGGCATACCTTGCCTTAGTTGTGCCCTAGCCTAATATTCCCCAAAAAACCTAGTTTACCCTAGGATTTTCCTTATCCCTTCCATCCTCACAGCTTGTTTTTGCTACCACCATCGTCTTCCATCCGTCGAACCCTTTGCAACCCCCCTCTGCATATCTAACCCTACCTGCAGGTGCTCTCGGGCACCTTGTGCATCTCATAGGCGCAGTAGGGTGTTTGTTGCATTCTGCGGGTATAGCATAGAGCCTACCGTTCCCATAGTCGTAGACCAGAGCCTTTCGTGTAATATCATCAGGTGTCATTGGGGAACTTCACCATCAATCTGCAACGAAGCAATGAAATAAAATCATCAACAACAAAGTAAGTATTCTATGCATTTTAATTTGATGTTATTTGTATTATGTATATTTTGTTAAGGGTTTTTAGTTTTTATTTTTGAGGGTTCACACTATGAAACCCTCATTTTTTTTACTAATCGCTTTATGTTTACTGTATGTGCAGGATCATATAGCATTAGTCAAGAGGAATTTGAGTAGTTTTTGAAGCTAGAGTGGCCTGATTACGGATAACAAGAAGCCCACTCAATATGTTAGAAGCAAGATACATTTAAGACACTACATATTTTGTAGCTAGGGTTTTGGAGAACCCTAGAACCTATAATTTTTGTATCAAAATAATTTTATTGAATAGATCAATTGTAACAAAGGAGTTTCTCAGCTCCCCCCATTTATTGAATAAAATCATCTTTTGTGCAATTTATTGTTCATTCTGAGTTATTTATTTTCATATTTGCTTTAGTGTCATATTTTTGCTTCACAAATGGTGATCATGGTGGGACCCCACAAGGGTTCTACTTTCTGATTTACTTTGTTGTACTAATTTATGTTCCATTTTATAGGGTTTTTGAAAGGTCCTATGATAGTTGCAGAAGGTGCGCAGGTGCTCTACAGCACCTGTTGATCCCCATAGGTGCCCTGCTATGCCTACAGAGGTGCCCAACTGTACCTGGAAGTGATTTGGAGTAGAGCTTAGTCTTCCGGGTAAGCCCTACAGCTATTCTATTTTAATTTTTGTTTTTACGTATTTCATTATTTCACTGTTTATTTTTAGATTTTAAGCTTAAAATGAACACATTAAGTAATCTGGAAATAAACTCATCATAAATTGCACCTAGGTCACTTGTATTCATCCATCACATATTTTATATTTTCTATTATTACAAGTTGCAATTTGAGTGAATTCTTGCATTTCTTGTTTGCATCTGAAAGTAAAAGTCATTCACTAGAATCTGCATCTTAGGGTTGAGGACTACTCATTTTTCTTATCTAAGTAGGAATAGTGCTTAAGTGTGAATAGTATTCCTGCCCTTGGGTGACTCCTTTGGTAGAGAGGTGGATGAACCCTCCGATTGCAATTTTGATAGGGGTTTTAAGCGGTGTACTTCACACTCTATCGAAGAAATTCACATCTTAGGTGTTGGCTTCTGATTTAGATTTGCAAAATTTGTTTGTCTTTGAAATTTTTTGTACACCATTAAGAAAAAAAAAATTAAAATTAATCACACATAAGCACGATTTATTCTAAACAGTAGTAATTGGATTTCATCATCGGTTGTTGCTTGAGGCTTGGTGATGGTGGCATTCATCTCCATCCACCAATTCTTGGCCCTTAAACACCTTAGGAACACCCCTGAGCAAACTTGTTGGATTTCATCACCAACAAGAATATTGTTGCCCCATCCAGCCATAGTTTTTCACCTTTATTTTTCATTAAGCAATATTAGGATACATCAAACACAAAAGGGATTTACAATAATAAAGGAGATAATCAATGAACAAGGTAAGCCACACAAGGTGAAACTTAGGATTGATTGTTTTCTTTTTTTTAATTCTTTATCTCTATTTTCAATTTTGAATATTTAATTTGACAGTCCTAAAATTGCATTTTGATTTAATTACTTTATGGTTCTAACTCAAAATCAAACAAAGGTATTAAGTTAAAATAATTTAATATAAAATGCAACAAACATACCTGCTACTTTAGTAGCCAACCCTTCCAATTCTATCCAACCTAGTCCATCTATGCCTATTTACCCATATCTCCCACAAGAGGGATCCCTTACCCAAAATAGTGAGCAACCATCCTCCCAAATTGACATGTACAAGGTAGAGGCCCTCTATAGGTCTTCTAACTATGTACTTGAACCCATTAGCCAAGACTATGTTGCACAACTAGAATTGGCTACATCATGTCCATCCAACCCCACCCGAGGATATCCTAATTATACCTATGAATATGGTATGCCCTCTTCTCCTAGTCAATCCCAATAGAACCCAAGTGTTGTTAACACTTATCCTCCATCTTGATATACCCAAATCTATTCCAATACTTTGTATGAGGAGTATGTTAATGTTGCCTCATAGGTACCAACCTCCCAAGTTGCCACATCAAGTGCAAATTGCTCCATGACCAGTTCCTCCAATCCATCCACATCCATACCTTCATCTTCTAATCTATCTACAACCTTGTCAATTTATTCTATGTCCGAACAAGAACTTCATGACAATTTGGGTCTCATGAACAGATTGCTTCTACAAAATCAAAATGCTAGACAACAAGTTCATGTAAATTCTATGCTTCATGTAGTTTCAACCCAACCAACCATGGCCAACCAAAATTCCACTTGGATACCTCAATCTTCCTCCTCATCAATATTCTCCTTCTCTCAACCATCAATATACCCCCCATAAATTTCAAACCAATCAATTCCATAAAAACCAGCTAATCACTCCCCAACATTTTTCTTCTAGTCCATCTCCAAATAATCAAGTTATCCAAGGCTTCCACATTCTTTGGGATGATATTCTCACAATGACACTGAGAGGGGGGGGTGAATCAGTGTAGCTATTAAAATTCAAATCTACAACACTTAATTCTGAATCAAAGAGAACTTAAAAATAGGTAAAGCAATTTTCACAAAAGAGCACACCACAACACACAATGTAACAAGGTTCACCAATTTGGCTACTCCTCAAAAATGACTGCTTGGACTCCAATCCAAATCCAGCCTTTGCAAAACACCAATTTTACAAACACTTTACTAGCACCAACTAGAAGGAGCACCAACCCCTTATTTTTACTGCTTCAACAGATAGGAGCACCAACCCCTAATGCCAAGCACCAACTTGGACTGCAATTCTGAATTATCTTAATGACATAAAAATGCCTTCGCTGTTTACACAACCTTGATGGTTTGCAATTAATCAAACTCTGCACTTTCTCACGGCTCTGCTTATTTCTCTCTCAGCCCTCTTCTAACCCTCTTTACACAACAATTTCTCACATACAGCAGCAACCTTATTCTTCATGTAGACCTGCTTTTATATCATATTAGTCTCTATTTTTAACTTCCATATTTACGCATGCAACCCATAACTGTTCCTTTAATATTCTCTTCTGCCACTTGTCAACTGCAACTTCTTCTTTATGTAACTCCTTTTGTATTTATAGAGTGGGCATTTCATTAAACACGTTACATGCAACATATACCTCTACCATGACTGTTCATCTTCTTTTCTATGCATGCATGCATTTTTTGATTCTATTTATGCAACTGTTCGATTTCTTCTTCTTCGATTGTTCTTAAAATAGCTGCATTCTTTTCTTTTGTAATTGCTCCTGTAACTATCACATTGACTCCAGTTAACTCTTATTATTTTGGCTGCATGCTTTTCCTCTACAACTTCCCCTTTAACTGTTGTTCTACTTTAGTTAACTATCAGTGATCGTGCTGTTGCGACCTGTTGCAAAATCGCGACACTTCTGTCTCTTTATGCTCTTCTCACCATTTATCTACGAAAACTCAACATGTCATAAAATCATGACGTTTTCTGCCTCCTTGTTCACCTCTTGTCTTGCACCCGTGAAAACCATACATGTCATGAAATCGTGACACTTTTCGCTTCCTTGCACTTCTCTGCCTTTCGCCCATGAAAACGGAACATGTCGCAAAATCGTGACACTTTCGCTGCCTTGTGCCTTTTCTGTCTTTGGCCCGCGAAAACACAACATGTTGCAAAATCGTGACACATTCACTGCCTTGCGCCTTTTCTGTCTTTGGCCCGCAAAAACACATGTCACGAAATCGTGACACATTCGCTGCCTTTTGCCTTTTCTATCTTTGGCCTGCGAAAACACATGTCGCAAAATCATGACACATTCGCTGCCTTGCGCCTTTTCTATCTTTGGCCCGTGAAACACAACATGTAATGAAATCACGACACATTCACTGCATTTTGCCTTTTCTATCTTTGGCCCGCGAAAACGAACATGTCATGAAATCGTGACACTTTTCCTCCTTGGCACTTTCTCTTCGAACCTGTCGCAAAATCGTGACACTTTCTCTCCTTGGCACTTTCTCTTCGATCCTGTCACGAAATCGTGACACTTTCTCTCCTTGGTGCTTTCTCTTCGAACCTATCATGAAATCATGATACTTTCTCTCCTTGGCGCTTTCTCTTCGATCCTATCATGAAATCATAACACTTTCTCTCCTTGGCGCTTTCTCTTCGAACCTGTCATGAAATCGCGACACTTTCTCTCCTTGGTGCTTTCTCTTCGATCCTGTTGTGAAATCACGACAGTTTTCTTTGTTTGTGCCTTCTCTCCAAACATGTCATGAAATCGCGATAGTTTTCTTTGCTTGCGCCTTCTTTCCAAACATGTCGTGAAATCACGACAGTTTTCTTACTTGCCTTCTTTGCTTCCAACATGTCGTGAAATCGCGATAGTTTTTCTAGCATTTTCTCTCTCCTCTAATATGTCGCGAAATCATGACAATTTTGATCGCATTTTCTCTCTCCTCCGAGATGTCACGAAATCGCGACAATTTTGACAACATTTTCTCTCTCCTTTGAGATGTCGCGAAATCGCGACAGAAAACATGTCGCGATATCGTGACAGTTTTCTTACTTGTCTTTTTCTTTGATTTTTTGAATCTGGGCCACTTCTGTCTTCTTGGAAATTCACTGTACATGTTCTAATTGACCTCTGAAATCTTGTCCACTACATCAACTACATCAACTGATCTATCTGTTTGTGTTGACAACAATGACAATACTTTTGCTGCACCTTGCTCAACAATCTCCCCCTTTGGAATTGTTGGCAACACTCATGCACTCTCTTGGAATTCTTCTCCCCCTTTGACAATAATACCAAAGGGCTGTTGCAGACTCCCCCTGAGTCTATGCACAACATTCTCAGATACACATTGTTATAGTTAGCAAAAATCATGAATATGAGCAAAACTATAAACATAGGCATAAATGCTCCCTCTGAGAATGTGATCCCAATTGACAGTCAGTTCTTGGGAAATGTGACTACTCCCAACTTACTTCGAAGGTACTCAAAAACTTCCTTTGGCAATGGTTTTGTGAATATATCTATTATTTACTCTGTAGTCGAAACAAAATCCAATTTGACCTCACCTTCTGCAACTTTATCCTTTAAGAAGTGATACCGGATTGCAATATGTTTGGTTCGAGAATGCATAACCAGATTCTTTGATATGTTTATAGCACTGGTGTTGTCACATTTAACTAAAATTGGCTCTTTGAAGTGAATACCAAGATATTTCAGGGTTTGTCTCATCCATAATATCTGTGTACAACATGTTGTTGTTGTAATGTATTTTGCCTCTGCTGTTGATAGAGAGACTGGTTCTTGTTTCTTGATGTGTCATGCTACCAGCCTGTCTCCAAGATAAAATGCTCCTCCACTAGTACTCTTTCTATCATCAATACATCCTGCCCAATCTGCATCAGAATATGCAATAAGAGTGAAGTCCTTACCTTTTGGGTACCATAACCCATACTCCATAGTACCCTTGAGGTACCTAAAAATCCTCTTCATGGCTGTCACATGAGTCTCTTTGGGACTAGCCTGAAATCTTGCCACCATGTAAACTGCCTGTAAGATATCTAGTCTGGTAGCTATCAAATATAGCAGACTTCCAATCATAGATCTATACATAGTTTGATCTACATCTGGATATTTGTCATCCTTGCTCAACTTGCAACCTGTTGTCATGGGAGTGCTAACAGGTTTACTGTCCTCCATTGTGAACTTTTTCAACATTTCTTTCACATATTTAACTTGAGAAATAAAAATGTCCTTTTCACTTTGATTGACTTGCGATCCGAGAAAATAAGAAAGTTCACCAATCATAGACATCTCAAATTCTTTCTTCATTTTATTTGCTATGTCACTACAGGACTTATCATTGCTGCTGCCAAAAATGATATCATCTACATAAACAATAAGAACAATAAGATGGCCATTCTCTATTTTGACATACAGATTGTTGTCCACCAAACCTTTCTTGAACCCTTGTTGAATCAGATAGTTATCCAGCCTTGCATACCATGCTCTAGGTGCCTGTTTTAAACCATACAAAGATTTCCTCAACTTGCAAACAAATTTGGGATTATCACCGAGTTGGAAACCATCTAGTCGCTCAATGTAAACCTCTTCTTCCAGCTTTTCCATTCAGAAATGCTGATTTTACGTCCATTTGATATACCTTGAAATTTTTATGAACTGCTAAAGCTAGAAACATTCTTATTGCCTCTAGTCTGGCTACTGGTGCAAAGGTTTCCTCAAAATCAATACCTTAAACCTATGCATAGCCTTTACAGACCAGTCTTGCTTTATTTCTTACAACCTGTCCATCTTCGTTTAATTTATTTCGAAAAATCCATTTAGTACCGATTACATTTTTATTTGCCGGCCTTGGTACTAACTCCTAGGTTTTGTTTTTCTCAATCTGATCTAGTTCTTCATTAATTGCTTTCATCCAACTTTCATCTGTGCTTGCTTCAGCAACATTTTTGGGCTCAATCTTTGGATAATAGAGAGTAGTTTCGTACTACTGCTCTTCTAGTATGAATACCAACTGTTGGGTCCCCAATAATCTGTTCTCTGGGATGATTTTTTTGCCAGTTGTCTGTTTTGAATTTCTTGTTTTCTTCTTCTTATGAGTCAATTCTTAAATCAGCTGGGTCAATTTTTTGATTCTCTTATGTTTCCATTTCTTCATATCCTTCAATGACTTCTTCATAAATAGGGTAGTTTTCTTGATAAGTTGTTTCTCGATCTCTACCTTCATCAACTTTAACATCTGCACTCTCCATAATTTTCTTTAGCCTCTTGTTGTAACATGTGTAGGCTTTTCTCTTTGTTGAGTAACCAAGAAAAATACCTTCATCAGCTCTATCTTCAAATTTATCGAGATTATCTTCAGTTCATTTGATGTAGCACTTGCTATCGAACACTTTGAAATATCTTGATGTTGCCTTTCTGCTGAACCACAACTCATACGGTGTTTTGCTTTCATGCGTCCTTAGCATGCACCTATTTTGGATGTAAACCATAGTATGGACTGCCTCTTTCCAAAATTTGTCAGCTATTTTGTTCTCAGCCAACATTGTCTGTGCCATTTCCTGCACTGTCATGTTCTTCCTTTCTACAACACCATTTTGTTGAGGTGTTCTTGCTGCTGAAAACTGTCTTCTAATCCCATATTTTTGATAGTATTCTACAAATTCTTCTGAGATAAATTCTCCTCCTCTGTCTGATATTAGGCATTTAATTCTTTTTCCAGTTTGATTCTCAACCTTTTTTTTTTAAATCTTGAACATCTCAAAGGCATCTGATTTAAGCTTTAAAAATAGTACCCATGTCATCCTGGAGTAGTCATCTATGAACAACATAAAGTATTTGTCACCATTTATGCTTTGTGTTCTCATGGGTCCACACAAATCAGTATGTATTAGATCTAAAGGCTTACCGGTGAAGTATTCCTTTGATTTGAATGTGGCTCTAGTTTGCTTCCCTTTTTGGCATGAAGCACAGATGCTATTTACTGGTTTGCCAATGGTGGGTATATCTCTTACTACCCTTTTTGAACTTATTTTTACCAGATTTTCAAAGCTAATATGACCGAGCCTCTTGTGCCATAGCTAATTTTAATCTTCCTGTCCAATTAAGCACGCTCCTTCTAAAGTTTCTGAGAGAGTATATAGATTTTTAGAAGTCCTTAATCCAGCAGCTATCAGCTTCCCACTATGTGCTTTTCTGACTTCACATCCCTGCTTCTTAAAGATGACTTCATGACCTCTGTCATAGATTTGACTTACGCTTAGTAAATTGTGCTTCAAACCAATCACAAACAAAACTTCTTTGGAATTGATTTGTCCATCACTTATCTTAACTGATTCTTGGCCAACTATCTTGGCTCCATCATTATTTTCAAACTTTACAGAGCCCCCTTCAAATTTTTGTAATTTTTCAAATTTTTGTTTATCTTCTGTCATATGAATGCAGCACCCACTATCCAATATCCATGGTGCAGATTTGTTCTGTGCTTTGAAAGTTGTCTGAAAAATCAAGGATTCCTTTTCTTCCTTGGGTAGCTCCTTTTCTTTCCACTCTGGTTTGGCTATAGTTTTGGTTACTTGTTTATACTTTTCTTTGTCAGTCACCTGTGCATGTTTTTATGAGAATTTTTTGTTTTGCCTTAAACTGTTTGGTTGAGTTCTTCTTCCCTGATATCTATTTTTTGCATATGTGCTTCTATAGTTTCTTGCAATGTGTCCAAAGTTATGACAGTTATAGCATTCTACTGCATAATCCATCAAGGGTGAAAATACATTTCTACTGGTGAAGTTTCTTTGTCCTATATTATGAATGCAGTCTAAAATCTTATGATCGTAAGAATTGCATTTAAAACAATAACCAGAAAAAGAATGATTGAACCTGGAAATTGGTCTTTGCCATTTTGTAGTAGGATCCACAAATTTTCTTCTCCTTTGATGTGTGACTTTTATGAATCCCTCATTGTCGGCACTCTTCTCGTGCCTAGCACTGTTGCTTTCTTTTGCCTAATTCATTTTTCCTTGATCAACCTTGATCTTATCTTATTTCTTTACTTGTTCTATTGTTATGGCCTTTGATCCACTTGACGATTCTCCTTCGACAAAGCCCAAGCCAAATTTGATGCCCGTAGTCCTCTGACTATTTATAATCTTTTCAAGCTTTGTAGAACTTCCTTCAAGTTTGTGATAGCAACTTAATTTTTGATTCTTTTCTTCTAGCCGCATTCTTAAGACAACAATCTCTTCTTCCATTTTGCAGCACTCATCTATTTTCATGGTTAATTGAACTTCGAGTTCTTCAAACATTTTCTTAAATTCTTCTGTCTGTACTTTCAAACTACTTATTATGTCATTCGCATACTCTAGTTTTCTTGAGACATTTTTATTCTTTTTCCTTTCTATTTTCAACTCTTTAAGTGCAGCAACCAACTCTCCTTCTAGATAAACTTCAGCCTCATCCTTAATTTTTGTATCACCTTCCTGTTTTTCTTCTGTTTTTGCTTCTTCAAATGCCATGAACAGAGCTTAACCTGTTTCTTCTTTAGAATCTTCACTCGAGCTATCTTCGAAGAGTCGACATTCTTGGATATGAAACTTTTCTTTTTGAAATTGTTTTTCCTAAAATTTGGTTTCTTCTTCCGAGTCACTTCTTTCTTGGTGTGACCCTTCATCAGTTTTGGTTTTCTCATTCATTGGACACTTAGCTGCAAAGTGACCGACCCCTCCACAATTGAAACACTTAAATGGTAACTTTCCTCTATATTTTTCTTTTCCCTTTGTAAGTTTCCAAACAAAGTTGGCTTTCGTTTCATCCGATGTCTCTTCATCCTTAGATTCTTGTTTAGCTTTTGTATTCTTGTGTGCTTTAAAAGCAACTTCTCTATCTATGGGCTTAGTTTGTCCTATTATCATTTCATATACAATCAAAGAACCATGCATCTCGTCCATGCTAAAATTATTTAGATCTATAGCCTCTTCTATTGCAGAAACTTTAGAATTAAATCTTTTGTGAAGAGTTCTAAGTACCTTTTTGACGACAACTGCATCTTCAATTTTTTCGTCGAGTCCTCTGATTGCATTAATGATTCCATTGACTCTCAGCATATAGGCCTCTATGTTCTCATCGTCATTCATTTTTAATGCTTTGAACTGAGCTCGATGAGTTTGCAGCTTGGCTTCCTTAATCTTGTTGTCTTCTTCATGGATGCTCTTCAGTTTGTCCCACATGTCTTTTGCTGATTTACAGCTCATGATCCTTATCTGTTCACTGTCTACTAGCCCACACATTATGGAATTTTGTGCTTTGGAGTTATTCTCAAACTTCTTCTTCTCAATAGTATCTATTGGAGGAGTAGCGGGTACTGTGTATCCACTTTCTACTGATTCCCAAACGTCTTATCCTAACGCACTCAGATATGTCTGCATCTTGAGTCTCCAGAATGAGTAATTAGTTCCATTAAATAAAGGAGCTTTATTTGATGAGAATCCTTCATTAACTACCATTGTGTTCCTTCTAAGATCACCTTAGCTGATTAAGCTTTGTTCAGGAACCTTGCTCTGATACCAATTGATATTCTCACAATGACACTAAGAGGGGGGGTGAATCAGTGTAGCTATTAAAATTCAAATCTACAAAACTTAATGCTGAAGCAAAGAGAACTTAAAAATAGGTAAAGCAATTTTCACAAAATAGCACACCACAACACACAATGTAATGAGGTTCACCAATTTGGCTACTCCTCAAAAATGATTGCTTGGACTCTAATCCAAATCTAGCCTTTGCAAAACACCAATTTTAAAAACACGTTACTAGCACCCACTAGAAGGAGCACCAACCCCTTATTTTTCTGCTTCAACAGATAGGAGCACCAACCCCTAATGCCAAGCACCAACTTGGACTGTAATTCTGAATTATCTTAATGACATAAAAATGCCTTCGTTGTTTACACGACCCTGACTGGTCTGCAATTAATCAAACTCTGCACTCTCTCATGGCTCTGCTTATTTCTGTCTTGGCCCTCTTCTAACCCTATTTACACAACAATTTCTCACATATAGCAACAACTTTATTCTTCACGCAGACCTACTTTTATATCATATTAGTCTCTATTTTTAACTTCCATATTTACGCATGCAACCCGTAACTGTTCTTTTAATATTCTCTTCTGCCACTTGTCAATTGCAACTTCTTCTTTATGTAACTCCTTTTATATTTATAGAGTGGCCATTTCCTTAAACATGTTACATGCAACATATACCTCTACCATGACTGTTCATCTTCTTTTCTATGCATGCATGTATTTTTTGATTCTATTTATGCGACTGTTCAATTTCTTCTTCTTCGATTGTTCTTAAAATAGCTGCATGCTTTTCTTTTGTAATTGCTCCTGTAACTATCACATTGACTCCAGTTAACTCTTCTTATTTTGATCGCATGTTTTTCCTCTACAATCGCCCCTTTAACTGTTGTTATACTTCAGTTAACTGTCAGTGATCGTGTTGTTGCGACCTGTCACGAAATCGTGACACTTCTGTCTCTTTATGCTCTTCTCACCCTTTATCCGTAAAAACTCAACATGTCACGAAATCATGACGTTGTTTGCCTCCTTGTTCACCTCTTGTCTTGCACCCGCGAAAACTAGACATGTCATGAAATCATGACACTTTTTGCTTCCTTGCACTTCTCTGCCTTTCGCCCGTGAAAACGAAACATGTCGCGAAATCGTGACACTTTCGTTGCCTTGTGCCTTTTCTGTCTTTGGCCCGCGAAAACACAACATGTCATGAAATCGTGACACATTCACTGCCTTGCGCATTTTCTGTCTTTGGCCCGCGAAAACACAACATGTCACGAAATCACGACACATTCGCTGCCTTTTGCCTTTTTTGTCTTTGGCCCACGAAAACACAACATGTCGCGAAATCGCGACACATTCGTTGCCTTGCGCCTTTTCTGTCTTTGGCCCAAAAAAATAGAACATGTCATGAAATCGTGACACATTTCCTCCTTGGCACTTTCTCTTCGAACCTGTCGTGAAATCGTGACACTTTCTCTCCTTGGCGCTTTCTCTTCGATCCTGTCATGAAATCACGACACTTTCTCTCCTTGGCCTTTTCTCTTCGAACTTGTCATGAAATTGCTGTTGCGACCTGTCGCGAAATCGTGACACTTCTGTCTCTTTATGCTCTTCTCGCCCTTTATCCGTGAAAACTCAACATGTCACGAAATCATGACATTTTTTGCCTCCTTGTTCACCTCTTGTCTTGCACCCGCGAAAACCAAACATGTCATGAAATCATGACACTTTTTGCTTCCTTGCACTTCTCTGCCTTTCGCCCGTGAAAATGAAACATGTCAGGAAATCGTGACACTTTCGCTGCCTTGTGCCTTTTCTGTCTTTGGCCCGCGAAAACACAACATGTCACGAAATCATGACACATTCGTTGCCTTGCGCCTTTTCTGTCTTTGGCCCGCGAAAACACAACATGTCGCAAAATCGTGACACATTCGCTGCCTTTTGCCTTTTTTGTCTTTGGCCCGCGAAAACACAACATGTCGCAAAATCGCGACACATTCGCTGCCTTGCGCCTTTTCTGTCTTTGGCCCACGAAAACGGAACATGTCATGAAATCGTGACACTTTTCCTCCTTGGCGCTTTCTCTTTGAACCTATCGTGAAATCGTGACACTTTCTCTCCTTGGCGCTTTCTCTTCGATCCTATCGTGAAATCATGACACTTTCTCTCCTTGGCATTTTCTCTTCGAACCTGTCATGAAATTGTGACACTTTCTCTCCTTGGCGCTTTCTCTTTGATCCTTTCATGAAATCACAACACTTTCTCTCCTTGGCGCTTTCTCTTCGAACCTGTCACGAAATCACGACACTTTCTCTCCTTGGCGCTTTCTCTTCGATTCTGTCGTGAAATTGTGATAGTTTTATTTGCCTGTGCCTTCTCTCCAAACATGTCGTGAAATCATGACAGATTTCTTTGCTTGCACCTTCTTTCCAAATGTTTCATGAAATCACGACAGTTTTCTTACTTGCCTTCTTTGCTTCCAACATGTCACGAAATCACGACAGTTTTGCCAGCATTTTCTCTCTCCTCCGATATGTCACGAAATCACGACAATTTTGACCGTATTTTCTCTCTCCTCCTAGATGTCGCGAAATCGTGACAATTTTGACAACATTTTCTCTCTCCTTCGAGATGTCGCGAAATCGCGATAGAAAACATGTCGCGATATCACGACAGTTTTCTTACTTGTCTTTTTCTTTGATTTTTTGAATCTGGGCCACTTCTATCTTCTTGGAAATTCACTGTATATGTTATGACTGACCTCTGAAATCCTGTCCACTGCATCAACTGATCTATTTGTTTATGTTGACAACAATGACAATACTTTTGTTGCACCTTGCTCAACAGGGGAAGATCTTAAGATTCAATCCATGCAAAAACAAATAGATCAGTTGATGCAAAAAACTCCTAGCATGTCAAGCCAAAGATCAAATTTAAGCCAACTGATCCATCAACCTCCATACTTTGGTACCATCACCACCATATTTGACATACTTTACATTACCAAAGTTTGACAAGTTTAGGGGAACCAAGGACCCTAAGGAACATGTTAGCTCATTTGTTCATGCATGCTTTTGGATTCAAACCAACAATACTCTTATGCTCCGAACATGTCCTCAAACATTAGGAGGAGACACCATAGAGTGGTTTAATTAGCTACCAACTCATAGTATTTATACTTTTGAAAAATCGATTAACCTTTTTTTAGCGTTTTGTCCTAAACATCAAAAAGAAGGTTTTTTTATCAGATGTATATGCCTTAAGACAATGGGATGATGAACCTATCTATGAATTTGGAAACTTTTGGAGGGTAGTCATTACCAAATTACCATTATCCCTCCCGATGGATGAAATAATCAAATTATTTACCAAGATTTGCATAAAACCCATCTCTTGTATGCTTCAACTTCATACCTATCGTTAATTTAAAGAAACCTTAGTACATGCTAGAATCATTGAGGAGATAAAAATCCAAGAGGACGTAATAAAGACTAAAAATAAAGAATGGCAGAACAAGTTCCAATTTAGAAGCAATTAATCAGGTCAAAATAAGTCATCACAAGCCTCTTTGACAGCCCATCTAATCAAGTAAATCAAGTAGTGATGAGCTAGCTTGTAATGGCTCAACAACCCATGCAACAACCACAATAAATTCCTTATCATGTGGTTCCCTCAGTAACTCAAGCACCCACGGTGCAAAACACAGTGCTAACTATGGAAAGCCCCTCTCGTAAACAATATGCTCAACCCCAATGCCAATACACTCCTTTAACGAAGTTGTATTCTGCCCTCTTTCAAAGGTTGTATAACATAAAAAAGTTGGCTTTTCTCGAAATTAAGCCTGATGATCCTACCAAATGTAGAAAAAATTATAAGGAACATCTATTTTACCCATACCATATGCAAAATGGTCATGATATAAAAACTTGCAATGTTTTTAAGAACATCATTCAAGATCTCATAGACTTGGGGGCCATTAAGGTGGATAACCCCCTAGCTCCACAAAATCAGAACTTGGGAAATTTTCAAACACCTCTTCCCAATTGTGAAGAGGCCCAAACTAATGGAGGAGGTAATAATTATTACACACCTCCTAACCAAGTTAATCATGTCCAACATTACCAAAATTTTATAGGAGCAGTCCATGTGGTCACAAGAGGTCAAAGGCAAAAGCAACAAAATACCCAACAACCAAATGTGTCACAGCCTTCAAATCCACCATCCATTCAAACCTCTCCAAATCCATCCCCACAAATCCATATTTCTAGTCTACCCAATCAGCCCATCCATCATCCTCTAAGGTCAGCAGTATCCTTAAGTAGCCGGTTAACTACAAGTTTGAAAATGAATTCGGACAAATTTTCCATATATGAACTCATCCAACAATCCCCTAGGCATAGAGAAGCCCTAATGGAAATTCTTAAATCTATTGAGTTTGAAGCTCAAGAATCTGATGGCTTCAACAATTTTGTAGGGAGTGTTATAACATGCATGGAGCCATCCATCACCTTCTATGACTTTTAAATAAAGTCAATGACCTTAGAATCTATAGATCCTCCATTGCATATCATGGTCCTGATAGGCAAAAAGCCATTTAAAAGAGTCCTAATTGGTACCGGCTCATCCATCAACATTATCACTACCGCTGCCCTTAGCCACCTCAACCTTCTACCTTCCCATATTTATAAATCTTCATTCACCCTCAAAGCATTTAACGATGCTTTGTGTACCATAATTGGCACTGTTGTTTTACCCATTGAAGTAGAGATCAAAACATTGCATACTATGTTCCACATCTTGGAAGGGGCCATGGCATACATTATACTCCTTGGTAGACCTTGTATGAAGGAGATGAAATGTATTCCATTAATTCTACACCAATGCTTGAAATATGTTCATGATAGTCAAGTCCATTGCATCCCCGCATATGTAGAACCTTTCAAATATTATAATTTCATTTCAATCCCCTATGAATCCATGTTGCCTTCCACCCACCTATTCTTATCCCCATCATCTTCAAATCCATCCACTTCATCTTCTAATCCATCCACATATTTTTCCAAAGCTCCTATTTTTGAGGATTTACCCACCACCAAACCCCATCAATCATCCATTTCTTCTTGTACATGTGGTAAAGGTCAACCCATTTTTGCCACATCATCCACCTAAACCACTCCTTCTACAACCATTTCTTCTTCATCATCATTGCCTCATCCACCGTCTTCTAATTCCAAGCCATCACCCAATATTTCTCCATCAGTCGATGTTTCACAAGTCAAAATTTCAAATTGTGAAATATTCAACTCCCACCCACCTTCCACAGCCCCCTCCTATCCTAAGCCATCCATTTCCATATCATCCACCACCTCATCCCAAGTCTAGGTCTGCATCACTAGTCTTGGTATTGGTGAATATGTGGTCCAAGACGTTACCATTACCCCTCTTGCCATCCCCACAGCTAAGGATTTTGGTCACCCATGTAACCCTCCTTTAACCATAGGTGTTTTCTACAATATGATCTCTGCTCCTAATAGTATTAAATTTGTCTATGGAGGGATTGATTCCTCAATTGAGGCAAATCCGCTCAAAGAACCAAAAGAGCCAAGATGTGCCAACATACAAAATATGACAAGATTTCCATCTCGTTACTTCCACATAGTCAATTGGTAAGTTCAAGGTCTAGGTTACTATGAAAAGGGATACATGCCATAATTGATTTCCCATATCAAGGAGCACATGATCATTCAGGCTTGGGATATACCCCACTTTCCTCAATCTTTTCCCTTGAGCAAGCCTTCCAAAGGCTTAGCCTCAATGAAGAAGACAAATACCCCTTCCATTTTCCTCAACTACTTCTCTTGAACAAGCTCTTCAAGAACTTAGCTTCAATAAAGAAGAAAACCCCCTAAATTTTCCTACTCGCTTCCAGATTTCGATGATGAAGGTTATGAAGAGTATGAAGTTATGTCCAACACTTCTGATGATTCTAAAGAGGAGTCTCAACCCATTTTTCCCCTTACCCAACATGATGAATTTTACCTCAATTTTTTTCCTATCCATAAACCCATATTTTGCATGCTTCTTCCACAAGAACAAGCTGAACCACCAGGTGAACCACCCCCACTTGAGTCCCATTGAGCCATTCAGCCAAGCCAAAATTTGTAACATATGTATATAAATAAAAATGCAAAAAAAATAATAATCAAAACATTTAAAAATAAAAAATACAAAATAAAACATTCAAAACAAAATATTTCTTTGCATGTACATAGCATTTAATTTCATGTTTTTTTGTTGCTATGTAGGGTTAACAAGACTCAATATCGGTTCCAATCCAATCATTCCACCCATCCATTCTTCCAATCCATCTCTTCTCCTCCTAAGTCAGTAGGAATCCTATTGATTTATTCACCCCACTCCGTAATCCATACAATCCAGCTAAGCCAATTCCAATTGACATAAGCCTTGTTGACATGGACCAGGTTTCTTCCCCATCCTCCTTTTTAGATTTTGTCCTATCTGAGGAATTGTTAAGGGCTTCTGCCAACTGCATTCCTCCTTCCCCTCCACCTTCACCCCCATCTTCTACCAAGAATCTCGAGGTCTTTCAGGAAGAGTTAGATGACGATAAATAGGAAGATTTGGATGACATCTTAGATGACATTCATATGATCCCAACACCACATCAACTTGAGGAAGGTTCACATATGTCTATTGAAGATACCATCGAAGTGAACCTTAGTTCAGATCCTAAAAATCCCCAAATTGTCAAGCTAGAAAAAGCCTATCATCCAATGAACAAGAACAATTCATTGCTCTCAAGAAAAAAAAGATGTGTTTGCATGGTCCTATAAGGATATGCCTGTCCTTGACCCTAGTCTTGTGGTCCACAACCTCACCTTACATCCTGATTCCAAACCGATCAAACAAAATCTTAGAAGGTTGCATCCTACCGTGGCTCTCATAGTCAAGGAAGAGCTTCAAAAACTTCTAGATGTCACTTTCATTGTTCCTATTGACTATCTTGAGTGGCTTTCAAACATGGTACCCATTCGTAAGCCTAATGGGACGATATGCATTTGCACTGATTTTCAAGATCTTAATAAGGCGTGTCCTAAGGATGAATTTCCTCTTCCAAACATTGATACTCTTGTCGATACCTGCGTGGGCCATCAAATGTTTTCCCTCATGGAAAATTTTTAAGGATACAACCAAATTTACATAAATCTTGATGACCAACACAAAACAACATTCACAACACCTTGGGGAACATTTTGTTACAAGGTTATGCCCTTTGGCCTCAAAAATCCAGGAGCTACCTATCAACGAGCCATGACTTACATATTTCATGATTACATGCATAAGATTATCAAAGACTATATGAATGATCTCTTGGCTAAATCTAAAACTTGACAAGAGCACATTAGTGGTGAGCAGAAATTCATGTCCCGAAAAAACATTCATTTCTCTTCCATAAATTATCAATCCGGTAAGTTCGTAAACTTATGAGTGTCACGCACAATATATGCCTGCAGTGTTGGGGAACAAATCTGGTTGTACCTTATTTAGTTTGGTGGGGAGGTTTGTGTAATTGGATTCCAGCCAAACCAAATAAACTGAGTGCAGAGAATTTAAATAAATAAAATACAATGCTGAAAATAAAATGCTAAAAATAAAAGCACACACCTAAATTAAATAAAGCAAGAACTAAAGCAATAAAATAATCTACAAAAAATAAAGAACAAAAATAAATAGGGGAGGACTACTGCAGGGAGTGGGCCCAAGCTCCCACAGATAGTCCGCCCGGCTAGCTACGTAAAGCTTGCTTTAATAAGAGGAGTTGCACTCTTGATTAATTAAACAATAAAATAAAATAAGTTCTCTGTAGAATTAATCATTGATCTCCGATCTCCTCTGTTCATCTAGCCTACGTCTTTATATAAAGCGCAGCCAGATCTCATTACAATAACAAATCGGTCTATTTTAATCACGTGATGTGATTTAGTTACAATTGATTCTACTCATATTTTATTCTTCTATTTGAAAGTATGTTCGTTCACCAGAAGGATAAATATAAACATCCTTAGGTGTACGTAACAACAAATCCTAAACTAATGCATCCTAAAAATAATAATATGCTTTAAGAGCTTTACAAGGTCAACCGGCCAATCGGTTGATAATAATAACAAACACTTTATTCTATTTAATAAATGCATGTTTAAAATAGATCTCCTTTGTCTTCACGTGCAACCTCCTCCATAGTCCTTGGTCAACCAGTCAAAGTTGACTTGGTAAATCTTGCAAAGTATGAAGGCATGGAGGCGCCTTCCGGTTGTAGGGAGGCGCTCTTCTTCCGTTGGCGCCTTCCGGTTGCAGGGAGGCGCTCGTCTTCCGTTGGCGCCTTTCGGTTGTAGGGAGGCGCTCGTCTTCTGTGGGCGCCTTCCGGTTGTAGGAAGGCGCCTACTTCTTTTGGGCGCCTTCCTTGAAGAGGAAGGCGCCTACTCTCTTGCCTTAGTCTCTGTAAGCAGAAGTATGCTGGGTCCAAGTGGATGTAGACTGGAAAACACCATATTAGTACCAATACCTGCATTTATACACATTTCCCACTAAAAACACCAATCAAGCATAATACCGGATTTTCTATCAATTATATGCATAAGTTATATAAAATACATCTCATATGCTAATTGAACCAATGATAATTCTCCTTAACCGTGTATATAAAATGAGCATTTTTGGTGCTCATCATCCCCCCATGCCTAACATGTGCCACGCCCTCGTGGCACCAAAAGGTGAAGTTATCCCTCTCGCAGGCTGTCCATGCCAAAAAGTTTGTCATGTCTTCGTGATAACAACCCCTGGGATATATATATATTTTTTATTTTTTATTTTTATTTTAATGGCCTTCAGCATCTCTGTTTCTCTGTCGTTGAGTGCTGCTATTTTTTCCCATTCAGCACTACTGTTTTCTTTTTTCTCAGTACTATTTTTTTTTTATTCAGCACTGTGTTTTTTTTTTCATTGAGTGTTGCTATTCTTCATCCATAGAGTGATGCGGCACCAGTAGAAGTCAGAAACACATCCTGACTAATCATTGCGAACAAATAGTTAAATTGTGACCACACTGTTCAGGGCCAATGACCACTGCATTTTTTTTTTTATAAATGCTGGCATTCTCCAATGTTGCTCATTGGTCATATTTGGTGAGACCAAATTGGTTTAAAATAAGTGCAGTCACCAGCTGCTACTTTTACCCACATTTGAAATGTATTTCACATCTCCAGAACCTCCTTTGTGGTATAGAGTAGCATCATTTATATGTGTTCGCTCAAGCCAGTTGCCATTGTCATGAGGTGGCAATGAAAATGATGCCAAATTTATTCACGTAGATGCCATAGCCTCTCTTTTTTCTTTTTTTTTTTCAATTATATATTTTTTTCAAGGCACATCATGTATTTGAATTCTAATGGGAGATTTTGAAAAACTGTGGAGGCGTCGACTGGTATTAGCATAGAAATGATTTTAAAATAACTATACACATAATTAATAAGAAAATCAGTACATACCTGGGTGAATTTCGTAGAATCTGATATATATGATGCTGGTGGTGTGAGATGTCTTCACGTTGGTGCTCCTGGAGATTTTATTTATTTATTTATAAGTATCTTTATCTGTTATGCCATGAACAGAATAGATCTTGACTCTCTCCTTTTTTTTTCTTTTTTTTTCAATTTTTTTTCTTCATCCTCTACATCAAAGAACAGAGTCAATCCGCAACAACTGAGCTGGTGACTCTAAACTTTGAAATACCCAGCTTTTTCTCAATAGCACAAAAAATATTTTAATCCTGCATTGACGTATCTCTCTCCGAATGCATTTACAGGATGAATATTAAAATTTATACCTGACACGTGTGCGTCCAAAATGACATCCCCTCTGAATTATTTCTTTTGCATGCATAATTGGAACAACACGACATTCCTTTGTTTTTGGAGTGAAGAAAAACAATATTTCTTTCATCATTCATGGCATATGTCAAGTGCATTGCTGAGATGTATGTGTTGTATGTGCTGGCATTGGTAGGATGTTCTCATCCATTGATGCGATCCCCAAATTAACCTACATGCCGTAGAGTTGGAACTGCACCAATATTTGTTGCCCACATCGTGCTTGTCTAGTCAATGGGCGAAGAACAGGGGCGCCTTCCCTATGAGGAAGGCTCTTGCCTTCTAGTGGCACCTTCCTATCGGTGCCTTCCTGTGAGAGGAAGGCGCTTGCCTTCTAGTGGCGCCTTCCTGTTGGTGTCTTCTTTTCGGCACCTTCCTGTCGGCACCTTTCGGTGAGAGGAAGGCGCTTGCATTCTTTTGGTGCCTTCTTGGAAAAGGAAGGCATTGGCCTTCTATTGGTGCCTTCCTGGAAGAGGAAGGCGCTTATCTTTTCTTGGTGCCTTCATGGAAGAGGAAGGCGCCTACCTTCTTCTGGCACCTTCCTTGAAGAGGAAGGTGCCTACTTACCATGCGTTGATTCCGAAGGAAACAGATATTTGACATCTATTTTTTTTTTTCAAACTCCTCCCCCATTTTATTTAGCTACCAGTTGGAGGTTTCTCATTTCCCTTCGGGACCAGGCTGGTCCTCGGGAAAGAGGATACTCTCTTCCAACGGGCAGCAAAAATAAAACTTTGCTTTTGATTTGAATTTCATCGTGGAGCTATTTCAACACAAGGTTTTTTTTTTTTTCTCATAGGAGTAAGTTAGGCGCCGACAATAAGGCGTCTTTCCCCCCATGTCTAAAATTTGTCACGTCCTCGTGACAACAGCCTTTCGAACCTTTTTTTTTTTCATAGGAGTAAGTTAGGCGCCGACAATAAGGCGTCTTTCCCCCCATGTCTAAAATTTGTCACGTCCTCGTGACAACAGCCTTCCGAACTCCCTTTTTTTTTTTTTTTTTACGGGAGGTCCTGATTCACCCGCATCTTCCCCCACTTAAATTGGTGATGCCCTTATCGCCAACAATAGGTCCCTCTGCGCAATAGGTCTGCAGCCCTCCAAACGTCAGGTCCCACACTGAACAACAGGTACCCCCATCCAAGGGAGAAGAAAATTGCTTATTGGTGCCTTCCTCTAGGTGGAAAAAGGCACTGCTGTATTGGGCTGATTGTAGGCACTCTCTTCCTAGTAAGTGCCTTTTTTGCTTCGCCGCACTCCTAATTGCAGGGCACAAAATGTCACATCTGTTAGGCCTAGTTTAAGCCGGCTCCACCTACAGATCATGCTCATGGTTGTGTACTGTGAAACTACACCTACAAAAACTGCACACACGAAAGCAGTAAAATAGGAGTCATGACTCCGTGCCTGTTAGGCCCTGGCTCTCAGGATGCCTGCAGCTTGCATTCGGTTCATGATTTCCTGCAAAGCAATAAGAAAGAAAATTTTTATGCTAAACAGGACATGTTCTATGCATTTTTTTTTTTTTTTCACTAGGAGGATTCACATTTTTTTTTTTTGTGGAAGGCGCCTTCAATGTATGGCACCTTCTTGATGCGGAAGGCGCCTCCAATGTGTGGCGCCTTATTCCTGTGGAAGGCGCCTCCAATGTATGACGCCTTCTTGATGCGGAAGGTGCCTCCAATGTATGGCGCCTTCTTCATGCGAAAGGTGCCTCTAATGTATGGCACCTTCTTCCTGTGGAAGGCGCCTCCAATGTATGGCGCCTTCTTGATGTGGAAGGCGCCTCCAATGTATGGCGCCTTCTTCATGCGGAAGGCGCCTCTAATGTATAGCGCCTTCTTCCTGTGGAAGGCGCCTCCAATGTATGGTGCCTTCTTGATGCGGAAGGCGTCTCCAATGTATGGCGCCTTCTTGATGCGGAAGGCGCCTTCTTGATAAACAAGGCATCTTTCACTTCATTTTTTTTTTTTTCACGTATCCTCCCTCTCTTTTTTTGTTCTCTTTTTTTTTCTTTTTCTTTCTCTCTTTTTTTTTTTTCTTCTTTTTTTTTTCAACGAATGTTTGAACATTCGTCCAAGCTACTGGTATGGTATGGGGTCTCCCCCATGCCGATGTCTGATCCACTCTTGTGAATGTGAGGCAGTGGTTAATGGAGCTCGTTGACCGTTACTCGAACATTGTCTCAACACTCTTCTCTTGTACGTGGTGTAGCATCTTTGACTCCGCTCATAATTTACTCAGGTTGTAACAGTCATGCACCTTGCAGCAAAATTTTCCCCCAAATTCCACAAGCACCTTGGGCTAGAAGCCTTTCGCTTGATCAGGGTTACTTAGCCTGCCTTCAAGTGCCAATGTTTCCAAGGCAAAACTCTGCTAACTTTCACCTATTGTATTGGATGCTACACAATCAGGTACACGAGACAGTTCGTATAGTGCTATTACAAACTCCACGTATGAATCTCAATTCACGAGATCTTCCCAGACACCTCCTTATTTGTCTACTTCGCACTTCATGTTGTCCTGCAAAACATAAAAGAAAAATCTAAACTAAATACATTAAAATAAAATTCTAACTAACTAATTTTTTTTTATTTTTTTTTATTGTTTTTTTTTTCATCTTCTGATTACTTCTGGACTCCTCGCTTGCTTTATTTAGTGATCGGTTGGAGATTTCTCATTTCCCTTCTGGACCAAACTGGTCCTAGGGAAAGAGGATACTTTCTTCCAACAAGTAAAAAATAAAGCTTCTATTTTTTTATCTGTTTCTTTATTTAGCTACCAGTTGGGGATTTCTCATTTCCCTTCCGGACCAAGTTGGTCCTCGGGAAAGAGGATACTCTCTTCCAACAAGTAGCAAAATAAAACTCTAGTTTGCTCTTAACTTGGAGCCTTTGCAGTAGAAGATATGTTTTTCTCCCTTTTTTTTTTTTTTAGACAATATTTATTTGTGTTGTTGGTGGCAATGATGAAGGTGGGGTCTCCCCCATGCCTACATATGAACTAGTCTTCTAAAATTTATCTCATTCTTGATCAACTAGTTTGATGCACTGCAGCATGAGAAGAGTATTTTACCCCATAGCCTCAAACACAAAACTTTTTTAACATAATGGCAAAATGTGCAGGCTAGGAAATGACTATCTGCGAGCTAGCAACCTGAAGAAAACATGGCATAGCAGTCTGTTAAAAACACATGCTAGTTTCTGATTCACCAGGTCGCCTTAAGCGCAAGTGAAGAGCATACTCCATAACAAGATGTTCTTTTTAAATTATGCTTTGTCATTTTCCCTGCATTATTAATTTCATCATAAAAAAACATTTACCAATACGTTGCAAAAATTTCAAGCCTGTAAAAATTTTTAATTTAAAACCAAGCTTCTAGAGGCACAAATTTTCAATGGTTTCCGTATAAAAACACGTCCCTAAAAATTTTCAATCAGACTTGGGTTGCTGCTTTTTCTTTTGATTTCTTGAAACCATTTGGAACATGATGGAAATCCTTCAATGCCAGATTTTTTTTTTTTCAACAACACATTTTATTTCTACTTCTACACTTAATTATGGTACAACAGGTTCATTCCCGCGTTTACCTGAGAAGCTAAAATATATAAATAATTGCCTATGGGATTTGGCTTTGAATTTACCGACAACTATTTTTGGCCTTATAAAAAGCTCCTTGGTGGACTCATGCTTCTCAAATAAAATATTTACAGGTAATTTCAAATAAGCTTTTTATCTGACCTGTAAATCAGAACACTACAGTTTAGACACTCCCCGACAACGGCGCCAAAATGGTGAGCAGAAATTCATGTCCCGAAAAACATTCATTTCTCTTCCATAAATTATCAATCCGGTAAGTTCGTAAACTTATGAGTGTCACACACAATATATGCCTGCAGTGTTGGGGAACAAATCTGGTTGTACCTTATTTAGTTTGGTGGGGAGGTTTGTGTAATTGGATTCCAGCCAAACCAAATAAACTGAGTGCAGAGAATTTAAATAAATAAAATACAATGCTGAAATAAAATGCTGAAAATAAAAGCACACACCTAAATTAAATAAAGCAAGAACTAAAGCAATAAAATAATCTACAAAAAATAAAGAACAAAAATAAATAGGGGAGGACTACTGCAGGGAGTGGGCCCAAGCTCCCATAGATAGTCCGCCCGGCTAGCTACGTAAAGCTTGCTTTAATAAGAGGAGTTGCACTCTTGATTAATTAAACAATAAAATAAAATAAGTTCTCTGTAGAATTAATCATTGATCTTCGATCTCCTTTGTTCATCTGGCCTGCGTCTTTATATAAAGCGCAGCCAGATCTCATTACAATAACAAATCAGTCTATTTTAATCACGTGATGTGATTTAGTTACAATTGATTCTACTCATATTTTATTCTTCTATTTGAAAGTATGTTCGTTCACCAGAAGGATAAATATAAACATCCTTAGGTGTACGTAACAACAAATCCTAAACTAATGCATCCTAAAAATAATAATATGCTTTAAGAGCTTTACAAGGTCAACCGGCCAATCGGTTGATAATAATAACAAACACTTTATTCTATTTAATAAATGCAAAAATAGATCTCCTTTGTCTTCACGTGCAACCTCCTCCATAGTCCTTGGTCAACCAATCAAAGTTGACTTGGTAAATCTTGCAAAGTATGAAGGCATGGAGGCGCCTTCCGGTTGTAGGGAGGCGCTCTTCTTCTGTTGGCGCCTTCCGGTTGCAGGGAGGCGCTCGTCTTCCGTTGGTGCCTTCCGGTTGTAGGGAGGCGCTCGTCTTCTGTGGGCGCCTTCCGGTTGTAGGAAGGCGCCTACTTCTGTTGGGCGCCTTCCTTGAAGAGGAAGGCGCCTACTCTCTTGCCTTAGTCTCTGTAAGCAGAAGTATGTCGGGTCCAAGTGGATGTAGACTGGAAAACACCATATTAGTACCAATACCTGCATTTATACACATTTCCCACTAAAAACACCAATCAAGCATAATACCGGATTTTCTATCAATTATATGCATAAGTTATATAAAATACATCTCATATGCTAATTGAACCAGTGATAATTCTCCTTAAACGTGTATATAAAATGAGCATTTTTGGTGCTCATCAATTAGTGTATTGGAAAATATTTTTGATCGACTTCTAGAACATAAGGTGAGATTAAATCCCAAAAAGTGTGTCTTTGGTGTTACCTCAGGAAAAATTTTAGGATTCATTGTCTCCAAAAGAGGCATTGAAGTAGACCCAAACAAGGTCAAGGCCATCATGGAAATGCCTCCCCCAACTAACATTAAGGAATTGTGTAGTTTACAAGGAAATATTCAATCAATCCAATGTTTTATTGCACAACTTTTTGATAAATGTAGGTCATTCAATTACCTGCTACAAAAGGGGTGTCATTTGTGTGGACATAAGAATGTCAAAAAGCCTTCGATGACATCAAGAAATACCTAACTTTTCCTCCAGTCGTAGCTCCTCCTCGTCCGAGGGTCTTATTCTATCTTTATGTCTCAGCAATGGACTTTGCTTTAGAAAAATGAATAAAACCGAGAGCAAGCCATTTATTATATTAGTCAAACATTGGTAAGTTATGAAACCTGATATGCTTATGTAGAGAAGTTGTGCTTAGCAGTAGTTTTTACCACTAAGAAACTTTGACATTATATGCTTAGCCATACAACTTATGTTATAGCTAGAGAAAATCCTCTGTGTTATATGATATCTCGCACTTACAATAACACTCGTACCGCTAAATGGATAATGCTCCTTACAGAATTTGATCTTGAATTTATCAGCCAAAAATCCATTAAGGGTTAGGTTATAGTCGATCAACTTGTGAAAGCTCCACTACCTAGTGATCATCCTTTGATTATAGAGCTCTCATATGATTCGATATTGAGCCTTAATATTAGGTCTTCAATCTACTATAGCTATGGGTATCAAGTGTATTAGGATATTTGGGGATTCTCAACTTGTTGTCAAATAGGTAATCGAAGAATACCAATGCAAATAACCTACCATTAAGCTTTATCATGAAGTAGCAATGAAATTGTTCTCAACATTCGAATGGTATGAAATTAGCAACTTGTCTCATTTAACTAATAGATTTGCAAATGTGATGGCCTCTCTTGGATCATTGATTCCAAAAGACGACTTATGAGAGGTGCAGCCCCTAATGATCTCAATAATCTCTAAAGAAGCTCTTGTTTGTACTAATCCTAAGGATGGAAAAGACATTTGCTTTATCCATTCAAAACTATATGAGTCTTGGTTAAGCCAAATAGTGACCTTTCTAAAATTTGGAACACTCCCATCTGATATATCTCAGTCTGCAAAATGCTCTTTCAAGAAAAAAGTAGCCTATTTTATTCTCTTGGGGGACATGTTGTATAAATGTGGTTATGATGGAATCTTTATTTGTTGTCTCAAAAAAATTGAGGCTCAAAGAGCCATAACTGAAGCCCATGATAGTACTTGTGGTGGTCATTTTAGTGGTATGGCCATTGCAAAGCATATTTTATGCATAGGTTATTATTGGCCCACAATGGAATGTGAGTGCTGTAACTATGTCAATAATTATAAGCAATGTCAAGAACACACCAAATTAACTCATGTACCATCACAAGCTTTATAGCCTATCCAAAGCCTTTGGCCCTTTTCACAATGGGTCATAGACCTTGTTGGAAAAAAGTTACCTCCTTCCTCAAGACAATATACATTCATCATCATGACAACTGAATACTTCACAAAGTGGGTTGAGACCATTCCTGTAACCAGTACGACAAAACCTTGAATTGTGGATTTCATACTCTACCATATCATCAATAATTTTGGTATTCCCTCTAAAATCATTTTTTATAATGGTAAGTCTTTCAAGAACAAGGATGTTTGAGCACTTTGTGAGAAATATAATATCCAACATAGTTTCTCAACTCCTTATTACCCACAAGCAAATGGACAAGCCAAAGCTACCAATAAGACCTTGATTGCTATTCTCAAGAAACTTGTCAACAAAAATCATAGAGACTAGCATACAAAAATTCCTTTTGCATTATGGGATTATCGAACAAGCATCTGAATGCCAAAAGGAGTAACACTATTTTCCTTGGTCTATGGAGATAAAGTTATCATGCCTCTTGAGCTCGAGATTTGCTCCTTGAAAATTTCTTTGCAATAATTAATAGATGATGACGCCGCTAGACAAGCACGTCTTGACCAGCTCACTCTTCTTGATGAGAGGCGAGTCAATGTACTAGAACACTTACAAGTTTATCAAAACCACATAAAGCATTCTTAAAATACCAAAGTCCATCTTGGTGAATTTCAAGTAGGAGATCTTGTACTTAAAGAGAACCAAAAAAACACCAATGCTTTGTTGCACCTTCGTGATAAATTCATAGCTAATTGGTTAGGTCCATACATAATTTCCCAAAAAGTGGGTAATGGTACATATAGACTTGTCGATTTAGAGGGAGTGGAGGAGCCTGAACCACTTAATATTATCCATTTGAAGGCATTTTATTGTTAATATGATTTTTATATGTATATATACATGGCTAAAAAAAACAAACAAACAAAACAAAAATAGATCATTCACATAGGTATGTTCCCATTGCATAAATCTTGTATTTACATATAAGCATCTTTACATGCATTTATCACATTACATTCATACATACTGCATACACAAAAAAATGAAAAGAAAAAAGTTCGTACATATTCCATTTGCATTCATTCCACATGCATTCCACTACATTCCTTCATTTTGCAAATTGCATTCATCCCATCCCACATTCAATGCTATTTTATAGTAGTGATGATATGGCCAAAAAAAAAAAGTCAAGTTTCCACAATTGGGGGTACCTATTTGTCCGTATGTATGCAATTTTCTCCAATATCATAACCCAACAATCCCATTTGTCAAAAATCATAAACCCCAAGTTTTCAGTCACTCAACAATTACTAGTGTGTCTAGAAACCTCCAAATAGATATCCAATTTTATTTAGGACCAAAAGCACTTTTCACATTAATAAAATCTTGAGTCTTGTCAATTGATTCCAAAAACAATATTGAACCAACCACACTTCTTCACATCTTAAAAACATTTTGAGTAAAAGAGGGATAACACCATACTTGGGTAGCATCTTGAAGTGAAACAAGGTATTTCTCGCTTGTCCTATCATGCAACATAGTCCAAAATAAAAAATAGTGGTTTTCACCACTATCCCAGTTACTCTAAAAATATAAATATAAAATATAGAGTAGTAAGGATAGGGTCACATTCTCATCACACTTTGGTTGAGAATCTGATTCCCCAAAGCTCTATCCATATTAACAAATTCTATTCACACAACACAGATCCCTAAAGATATAAGGATCATACTATATTTCCCCTCATAAGTTTAGGTAGCCATCCCCAAGACCTAAAGATCAGATCATTGGACTATGGAGTGAGTCTCCACTGGGGCCATAGATGTTTTATTGGCAGTGGAGTAAGCTCATGCGGGGCGACATGTCTCATTTCCAACAAAGAGAGACCTCTAACAACACATATGGATAATCTAGCTTCTTGGTCTTCTCCATAATAGGTCATGCCTAATTTACTCATAATGGGTTAATGAACTTCACGTGCACACACACGGGTGCTTGATTGCCTAGGGTCATTATCATGCTCAAGATTTGGTATATGAACTTCACTTGCACACACATTGATCCTAAAGAAAGTTAGACAACATTTAGTGGTTTTGGTTGATAACACTAGTATGTTTGAGTCTCTAAAAATCCTTTAGTATTCCATATCAACATCCATATCTTCTTCAATATCAACATCCATGTCTTCATCATGGATCAACCTGCATAACGCCACCAAGTTTGGTGCCACCAATTGCAAAACAATGAACAAAAATAGCCAACAAAATTATGAACTACAAATGATCATTCGAACATCATGCATTCCTCTCATATAGTTTGCATTCATTATCCATATATGCCATTTAGCTTGCATTAATAATCCATGCATTTACCATTTAGCTTGCATTAATCATCCATATAAGCATTACGCATACACATCATGATTAGCTTGAATTAATCATCCATAATACATTCATAAAAAAAATCATAAAACATGCATTTCATACACATAAAACATCCACACAAAAAATAATACAAAAATAAAAGCTATGTATATATATATATATAGATATATATATATAAAATATCACATGTGCAATGAGTGCCAAAAAGGCTACAATGGAGCACTAAGGCTCATATACAAAAAGTGTATCTAAGCACTAAGCTAATGTCCATGAGAGGACTCCTGAGACCTAGTAGGAACCCTAGACCTAGAACTCTGCCTAGATTCAGTATGCCTCGATGACTCAGCCCTAGAGAACGACAGAGGATCTGACAATGAAATATGATTAGTCATGCACAACTCCAAAGAGGGTGCATATGTCTCACTAGCCTATAGTCATCGTAATTCAATCTGATGTCGATGCTCTCTCATCAACATCTTTGCTCGGAGCCTCATGATCATCTCCTGATCACCTACACTAGCCCCACCTACCAGTCACTCTATCTCCATCCAGGCTATGGTAGCCCGCAACCCAGTTATGACCGCATCTCACTCTTCTAGAGCCTCCCTATGAGCCTCCATCGTAGTCTCTTGCTCCTCACAAAGCTACTCCATCTTAGCCCATAGCCTAGCCACCTTGAAAATCTTCTCCATCTCCTTATCATCCTCACCCTCATCCTTCGCTACCTCCACCTTGGGAGTTTGTTGTGATGCTCCCCTTTATCTCCTCCAACTCATTGATCGATGAGACCTCATCCTCTTCATATTCATCCTCAACTCCATAGTTTCTGCATCCCCACGCATCACTACCTTTGGCATCCATATTGGTTGGGTACCAAACCATGTTGCATACTTAGGAGTCACTCCTGTATTGTCTACATCTGCAACCCCTAGCTACTCGTCATCCTCCATCTTCATCCTCCATGGCTCTGCACGTGGAAGCCCCACCTCATCCCACCGATGCCAGTACAACAATGGCTCATCAGGCACAACCTAAGGCAAACCAAATTGCCTCAACACCCACGAGTATTGGAAGTACTCCACCTCATCCTCTCTCCTCCCAACTAGCCATCATGCCTACCTCACCCGTTGTAGCTACTCGTCATCATCCTCCCACATGGCTCCCTACTATGGTATCCATATCACCTAAGCCAAAGTCAACGCTACCCACATATCCATGTACCACTAGCTAGTATGCTCCTCTTGACTTGGTTGTACCTCCTCCACCACTACACATCTCCTAGAATAGGGTTTGCCCATGTGCCATGCCTAGAAAGGTAACCCCTCTGGTCGAGCTACACTAAAATACTCCCAAGCCCAACATTGAATAAGGAAGATGCATCCAATCCCCTTCCTCCCTCTTCATGTAATCTCATATAGCTCTCGGTGTAGACACCAAAACAACACCAATCCAATTATGTGACTACAAGCACTGATCGAATTGGCATACATACCCCCTAGGGCATCCTCCAGAGGTTAAACAGTGGTCCTAACCACTCCCAAATCAGTTTTGGAAGGTCAGAGTTCAGTTTTGCACCTTTTAAGCACTTTGCTCCCTATTTGTCCCACCTTGGGACGATTATAATCCTATTCGTCCCACCCCGGGATGATTAGCAGCAATCACTCCAGGGTGGGACAATTAGCAAGTTTGACTGGAAAAAAGTCAAACCTTGAAAAATGGCAGCCCAAATCCACCACCTAACTTTGCTTTCAAGGCATGGGATTGCGAGGGAAGGTTTCAAATCAGAGAGGCTTCAATCAAGCCTACCCTGATCATATGGAGGCCTCAATCAAGGAGACCCTAATCAGGGAGGAATCTTCTCTCCCCCAAAAAGGCATAATGAGCCAAGTGGCACCCTCACATGCGCATTCAAAGGAGACCCTTAGGTATATAAAAATGTGAGCCTCCTCACCCCAAAAAAAATGGAGAGCTAGAGCATTTGCAGCAACGAAGTGCTGCCAAACTATACCCCCACTCCTCTTTGTGCTTCCTACATCCCTAATCTCTCTCTTTTGGAAGAGAGGTTATCGAGTGAACACTAGGAATGCAATATAGATCCAAAATGAAGAACACAAGCTTATACTGAGAGGGGGGGGTGAACAGTATAAGACCTCTTTTCACTTTTCCTTTATACTTCAAAACAATAAAGCAATATATCCAAAGCAATATCAAAACAATGCACAAGATCATCCACAAAGTGACACAATAATTTTGATGTGGTTCATCCACAAAACTTTTCTCTAAAAGTTATCTCAAAGTTCTTTGGGAAACCTTCCCAATTACAATGTTTATGAGCCTCGGCTCAAAGGAGAAACCTTCCCCCAATTTGAATTTATGAGCCTATGCTCAAAGGAGATACCTTCCCCTAATTCTACTTTGGCTGGTGATCCTCTAGAAGACCTCTATCTCTTCTGCCTTTAGCAAGTGGAACTCTATCCACAGAAGACACATGTCTTCCCTGCTCTGGCTAGAGATCTCTGTCCTCAACTCTGTCACTGCAAAGCTAGTCCTCGAGTATACACTAAACACAGTCCTTCGACCTAGCACATATGTCCTCTATCTTTTCCTCTGGTCTGCACCAAACACAGTCCTTTGGTCTGGTACAAGTCTGTCCTCAAATTGCATCAATATCTGTCCTCCATTTGATCCTCAAAACTGGTTCACAAACTTTCAACATAGCTTGCTTAATACTGTCCAACTGTTCTCTCTACTTTTTCACAACTGCACTTGGTCGTGAATGACTTTTGCACAGACTGTACAAACATAGCAGCACTTGATCACTGTTCGTCCTTCTCAACTATTCATAATTACAACAGCATCTACTTCACGCACTTTGCTTTCTTTACACAGACTGCGTGAACACAGTCGCAATCATAGCTACTCTTGATCAAATTCCAACCCTTACACAATATTTCACTAACATTGTAGCATTCAATCGCACAACAATTTATGCACCTATGTGCAACCACAATAGCACCCTCTTCGCATAGTCTACTTCTCCTCGATCGAACTTCTTTCCACACTCTGCTTCTGTGAAAGTCGCACTTCGAATGCACACTTCGATCAATTCGATACGACTGCTCTTTGCGCACATCAGTATTCACTTGCACAAACTCAACACACACATTCGATACTTGAAACTCGAAAATAGTCCTCATTTTATAGCAATAATTCATGATTAAATTCTTGATCTTAGTCGGTTGTATATCCTTAAAACAATCATTGGCTGCACAACCTTACACTTCGTCGACAAAGGTTAACTCTGTCGGCTTCAACCGCCTCTATTGTTCTGTAGCTTTTCTAGCGTGAAACTCAAACATGTCATGATATCGCTATGCCTTTGTCTACCGTACACATTGTATTGCTTGCTGTCGCAAAATCACGACACTACTGCCTATTGTGCGCCTTCTTTGGCCTGTTGTCACGAAATCACGACACTACCTGACTTTGCTGACGTCATCATTATTCTTGTCATGAAATCGCGATGCTTTAGTCTACAAGGCCTTCTTCTTTGCTCTTGTCATGATATCGCGACACATCTATTTTTGCTGACATCATTAGCAACTCTGTCGTGAAATCACGATGCTTTAAACTCCAAAGCCTTCTTCTTAGCTTCTATCACGAAATTGCGACACCTTTGCCTTTCACTGACGTCTTCAAGAACTCTATCGTGAAATCACGATGCTTCAGACTCCAAAGCCTTCTTCTCAGCTTTTGTCATGAAATCGTGACACCTTTGCCTCTTGCTGACGTCATCTGCAAATTTGTCACGAAATCGTGACAATTCTTGCTTCTTCAACCTTTTCTCAGTTTGCACTAGCGAAAATAGAACATGTCACGAAATCGCGACGCTTTTACTGCCTTAAGCTCTTTTCTGCCAACTGCTTGCGAAACTGGAACATGTCACGAAATCATGATGCTTTTGTTGCCTTAAGCACTTTTTTGCCAACTGCTCGTGAAACTAGAACATGTCGCGAAATCATGACGCTTTCGCTGCCTTAAGCTCTTTTCTACCAACTACTCGCGAAACTGGAACATGTCACGAAATCGTGACGCTTTCGCCACCTGCAAGCTGCCAACTCAACCTGTCATGAAATCGTGACACTTTCTGCATCCGTACAACTTCATTGAAACTTGTCACAAAATCGTGACACTTCCTGCAACTCAACACTGCCAACTCAACTTGTCGCGAAATCGTGACACTTCCTGCAACTCAACTCTGCCAACTCAACTTGTCGCGAAATCGCGACACTTCCTGCAACTCAACTCTGCCAACTCAACTTGTCACGAAATCACGATAGTTTTGCCTAAACTTTCTCTCTCCTCAAACATGTCATGAAATCACGACAGTTTTGCCCGCTTCGTCTCTACCTTCCAGCATGTCGCGAAATCGCGACAGTTTTTTCGGCCGCCTGCAAACTTTTTCTAACTTATCTTTTTCTTGATCTTTTGCAACTGGGCTACTCTGATTTTCTTGGAGACTTACTGACCAGCTGAAACCTTCATCAAAACACATACTTAGACAACAAATCAAATTGCTTCAAGAACTCCTTGACATCAAAGACAACAACTACCAAGAGCTCCTTTGACATCAATGACAACAACTATACTTGAGCAAAGGCAATGTACTCAAGGTACCCAAAATTGCCAACACAAAAACCCAAGAAATCAGCCACAATCCCACCCCAAACTCATTGACACAACCCCCTAGGAATTTTTGGACCCATCCCACTTGGATTGGTGTCAAAACTAGGCCCTAAACGGTGGGCGTCCCACCCCCGAGTGCCTCCCAAACTGCTGCAGTCCTAATCGCCCCACCCTAGAGCGATTATAAATTTGTGCATGGTTTTGTTACTTTTCCTTTTGTAATATGTCCCAGATGATATCCTAATGCCTCTTTTAAAGTTTGAACTCATTCTGACATGATTTGACAATCGTTTTATTATTTTATGTATTAACTAGATCGCAGGGTGCCCCTGTCACATATAGGAGAATTTGGGTAGGATATGAAAATTCCAAGCATCTGGGTAGTCTTAGAATTACATATAATGCCTAACCCATAAGTTTTAGGTGATTTTGATAAGCATATGTGGGACATTAGAGCACTTTTGCTTTGGAGAGGCCCCCAACGGGCAAATGAGCATAACGGGGTCATCTGATGCCGATTCGACATAAAATTAGGTGATACCAATTCTAGATGTTGTCCTTTACATTTCCATATCATTTTGTAATCTACTTATCAATATTATCACTGATATCTTCTAATTTCCCGTTGGAGGCTTTGGGGATTGCATATTTTTCTAGATACGCATATGTTATTAACGATTTGTTGTCTTTCTGTGCGTAGGATCTCACCACCAAGAATATTAGATGGGCAGCAAGGAATGACAAACACATGGACACAAGCAGTGGTAACTTTTAGCCCACCCACTTTGAGTGTGGGCACGCGAAAGACACTGGAAGCGTACCGTCCGATATTGGAAGCGTGGCTTCTTTCAGGCATCCATTAATGTAACAAATTATATCAAATGTTTTGAGACCTATATGGGGGATGTATTGTAATCATATTAAAAGCAATATCAATAAAGGAGGCCCTGTTTTGTTTGCTCACATCTCGTTTCTACGTCATTTCCCTCATGCATTACTCATCGCATTCGTAGGACTTATCATCTATATCTATTTTTGTTTGCATCATATCGGCACACCATTTTTATACTACTTTCAGTGGCGATCATGGTGGGACCCTATCCCCTACTGTTAGGATCAAGTTTTTTATCCAAATTTTGTGGTTTTTCTTTACAGGTGTTACTCATTTGGGCACTGGACTGCTACTCGTGCCACCCCGGGATGAATACATATTCATCCCACCCTGTGACGAATGTAGACCTGCTATTCATCCCACTTCGAGATGATTAGAGCTTTGTGCATTTTCTAAGAAAAAAATCAAAGGCATCTGGTTTAGACAGAGAGGAGGTAGGCCTTCTGAACATCCTTTGTGTTTTTCTACTTTCTATTTTTGCAATTTTCTATTTTCTTTTCTTTATTTTCAGACACTTGCATAGAAACGTTAAGTAGTTTGTTTTCCTTTCTTGCAATAAAGGAAAAATAAAAATAAAAACATAGAGTAAATTAAATGGAAGGAACTTGATTAGGAATGCATTTTTCTCTGTTTTGCTTGCAGGATACTTGCACAAATGGCAAGTCCTCATTACAGGTTTCAGTTCTAATTAGGTTTTGTAATTTCCTTTTTGCTACTAATTGTCTCTGAAAGATAAAACGTACTTTAAAGCATTACATTAGTGAAAATCATCTTTTGTTGTATGTTTTCTTTCTTTACACAATTAAGAGGAACCACACACACCACCTAATAAAATTAACATCAAGGAGTTGGTCTTAATACCCCAACACTTGATCAAGACCAACGGTGGGTTTCATCACCACCTTGGCTTGGATTTTGCATACATATACCCTGATCGCGACTATTGTTAGACGTAAATCCTGATGAAAGTCTTCTAAGGTAGGTGTTAAAAATAGAGTGATCCCCCTTCCGTACCACCTATGTTCCACTTACTATTCTGCTCTCGCGTACCAATAGTTTCCCTCACGTAAGGGCGAGTATATTGAGAGGTTCGATATAACGGCCTGGCAATGGTATATTGAAGGGGCGACCATTTTGGAGATACAAGAGCCCTCATTATGCATGTATAAAAAAAATTTCTTTACAAGAGTTACATAACAAAAATCAAACACACTGAACCAGATCTAGGACACACATTTAATCCGTAAACAAGATAATCATTTCTTTGTTTGTGTGGTCCCCTTTTGTTTGGTATAGCATAAAAATTGTAAAGGAGATGAAAATATACATATATTTTTAGAAAAACCACCACCATGGTGTATACCCGTAGCCAAGCCCAATCACGAGCAGAAGCTGCGAAAAGTATGCAAGGAGGCACAAGTCGCCTCCGTTATAGCCCCAAGGACTTGGTTATACCACCTTGGCATCCTGATCCATAACATAGTCCACACTATACCACTACAGAACAGGACTATAGATGCACCCCTTTGATGGGTACTCCCGTTCAACACAGACCCTCTCAGGAGGAGTACACAATTTGGAAGGCCCCCTTAGACACTCATTATGAGTGGCCACTGCATGATGAAGCGCTATAGCAGCATAGGGTTCATAAGGAGGGCCCACATGATTATATCATTCCTCCTCCACCCCTCATTACTGTTAGAACTAATAGGCCAAATCTAGAGCGCAAGGCTCTTCAGATAGGGTGAGTCAACTCCGTCTGTCCCTTTCACATGTACGAAAGGGAGCACGATAAAAACCAGTATATTTCTCAAGAGCAATACACCGCGTGGGGGCAATGCACCTCTACACCTGTTGATTATCAAGATCACCTATTGAGGCCAGAGCCTTGGGTGAATGCTGCTAACCTCGATAGAGGAAAGTGAACCATAGAGATCTCAGATCACCACGACTAAGATAGATATGTAGGGGAGGCATCTAGGCCTCCTAGACCTAGGACGATGAAACAAATCGACTTGGAATTTTCTAAACATACCGCCCACCAAACACAAATCACATAGCTTAGGCAAGATCAGAAGTAGTTAGAACAACTATATCTTAACAAAGAGCGCATTCATGGCCAGACATATGAGTTGTTCCAGAACACTATGCATGAGAGGATTCCAACCCCTTGTATGCATAGGACAAAAATTTATGAGAGGCACAACCCCTTAGTACGAGACAAGTCTCCACGACCTTATCAAGCTTTTCCTCCAAGACCTCCTAGACCTGAGTGGGAGGCCACTCCTAGAACCAATTATGGGCACCTTCCTTGGGCACCCGTCCATGTTTATAGGTCACACCTAGAAACTCCTCAAGAGGCCTATGAGGAATTTGAGCAAGAAGAAGAGCGGGCTGAAATGCCCTACCAAGGCAAGGGGGGCACTATCCGGCTACCCCTCCATAGGCCTCAAGTTCCTCGTAATTCACAATAGGAACAAACCAAATAAGGGGAAATCAAATCCTCTGATGCATACAAAGCACTGCTAGAGCGCTTAGATTTTGTGGAGACTAAGACTTCGGGACCTCAAAATACCACCTTACGCCAGCTCCACAGTCACCCTGTGCATCCTTCAGTTTTGGCACCCCCATACCCTGATCACTTCAAAGTGCCTTAGTTGGCAACTTTTAGAGGGTATGAGGATACCCAAGATCACGTAACAAGGTTCCAGATTCAATGCTTTGAGACCATGGCTGCTTATGGGAATCGGTGGAGGACATTCTTTCAAAGCTACCTTACCTCCCTCCCATGGCCGACATGACTCAAATGTTTTCAAAGAGTTGCTTAAGGTTGATCTCTATGCTATTATAGCTGCAACAACATGCCACCCTCGAAGAAGCCCTAGCGCAAGCTAGGGTAATTGAGGAGATCAAAATACAAGACGGCGATATTGCCAAGCCACATAAGAAAGAGTGGCCCAAAAATGCTAAAACTGGGCCCACGCAACTGAAACCTATAACGGTCAATCAGGTTGCCATAACTATACCAAATCCTGCATAAATGACATAGCCCCCAAAGGCTAATTATCAGGCAGTTCCTCTTGATAACTATGAAAATTAAAATCATAAACAAGAGAAAAATTAGCAACGTCGCCCTAGGCAACAATTCACACAATTCACAGAGTCTAGAGACTCCTTGTTTGACCGCTTGTTTGCGGTAAACCTGATAAACTTGTCAAAAATTTGACCCATAGACCCCAACACGCCAAAACCCAAGGGCTATAGGGAATACTTATATTGTAGATTTCATCGGCAGAAAGGACATGAAATCTATGCTTGTTGGAAATTCAAACACTTAGTACAGGATTTGATAGACAACAAAACGCTTGCGGTAGATAGTCCCATAGCGTTGAGCAACCAAAATATGGAGATCTTCAAAGACCCCTTGCCTGCCCATGATGCACAGGCAAAGACTTTACAAGTGAATGAGGTAACACAAAACTGCCCCATGCAAGGATATGTAGGGATGATAAGCATCGTGACACAAAACAAATGATACCCAAACATGGCTGCACCTGCTGCAGCTACAGGAGATGTTTCATCAACGTCACAACCTCCACAACACCCTATGCAACCTCCCCCACCTAGACCAGTGGCCATGATTCGGACTAAACTTACTCAAAGTTTAAGGACCATGTTGGCTAGGCTCTCCATTTATGAGCTCATCCAACAATCATCGCCCCATCGGGAGGCTCTGATGGAGATACTCAAAGCCATTGAGCTACAACCCCACGAAGCCAATTCTTTCAACAATTTTGTGGGACATGTGAGACAATGCACATAACTAGTCATAACCTTCAGGGAAGATGAATTAAAACTCGTGACTGGTGATATGGTGGATCCACCCCTGCACGTCATTGCGCGGGTCAACGGGATTCCATTCAAGAGGGTGTTGTTGGACACTAGCTCATCCAACAACATAATCATGACAGCGGCATTAAAACACCTTAAGCTACGAGTAGCCCACATTGTGACGTCCCCTTATACTCTTCGAGCATTCAACGACGTGTTATGCTTGATGGTTGGCACAATTGTCCTACCCATCCAAGTAGGACAAAAGACCATTCCTATGTTGTGTCACATCCTTGAGGGTGAGATGGCCTACAATATCTTTCTAGGTCGGCCTTGGATCAAGGACATGAAGTGTGTCCCTTCGATAGCCCATCAATGCCTCAAATACACATATGAATGGCAAGTACATGTAGTCCCAGCGGACTTAGAGCCCTTTAAGTTTTGCAATGCGATGCATCTGATGCCACAATCGACCCTCCCATTGACACATTTGGAATTTCAATTGAATCCATCCACACAGGGTCCTATTCTACCTACATCCTCACTGTTGAGTCCCTCAACTCACCAACCTGGCCCATTTTTATCATATGTTCCTTCACCAATGATGCCACCTATGATGGCCACATCGAAGTACAATGGGAAGAAGCCCCCAGAGGAGGTACCACCATTAGTCTCAACCATCTCTATCTAAGAGGTGCCTAGCCGAATGGAAGTCGAGACACCTGGTTCACCCAACATGGAGTGGACTTAGGGAGAACTCCCATTCCCTCCCCCTCAACCGCCGACGATTATCATTGAGATGGCCAATACGGGCCTGGGGGAGTACCTAGTGCAAAAAATTATGGCAACACCCACGCTCGAATCCATGCAAGACATGGGGAGACCTCACCTCCCCATCGACACTATCGTCCCTTTAGGCTACCCGCCAAATCAGACCAATTTTGTATATGGGGGCCTCGAGAACGGCATTGAACCCTACCTACAATAGGAAGAGGATGAAGAGCCATTTGCTGAGAATGTTGACTATCTGTCGAACTCGGACTTCGCCTTGAAATACCTAGACCAATGTAATTGGCATGGATATGGATTGGGCAGATACGAACAAGGAATGTGCATTCTTTGTCAACCGAGATACCGGATGCAATATGATAAATCAGGAGTAGGGTTCAACCACCCTTTACCCCTCGACATCTTGGTAGAAACCATGCAAGGCCTAGGTCTAGGCAACATGGATGGGTTGGCACAAGATCCATATGCTAATCCCAAAATGACATACACATTGGGGGATTATCTCCCATTGTTAACAACAAACCTTGTTGACCTCAAGAACCCCTCCCCTTTGATCGAGGAAGGGAAAATTTCAATAAGTAACCTCCAAGAGGTATATGAACAAGATCAAGGGGGGTCTTCTAAAGATGAGTCAGATTATGAGGGAGCACCTTGGGATCATTTTGAGTCCGATATCAATCACTCGCAGGTGACACCCATTGACGAATATCAGGAGAACTTCATGGCAATGTTCTCCTTTAATTTTTTGATCAGGTAATTGCTACCTCTAGAGAATCGATCCCTCCCGTAGAGAATGGAATAACCCAAAAGGGATAAAATCAACTTGCTCGAACAAAACGAGCCTCCCATGCTGACCATAAGGCCAAGTGATCCACCAGAGGAAGAAGATCCAAATATCTTCTTCAACATCGACTACCTGCGTGCCAGATTTCCGGTTTTCATAGAGAGTGAGGATAGTGATCAAGAAACACCTAGTGGGAGGCTATACCAGCCAAAGGGGCACATAGTTGTTGGATCCAATGAAGGCCTATGGATCTTCGATAGTGACTATGAGGATGATACTGAGATGGCATATCTCAACCATATGAGGCAACAGGAATACCCCATAGACATCAATGATATGTTTGAATATCTAAATATGAGACCAATGCATAGGTGGCATTTAAACCAAGTACTATTAAACCAAGTGCTTCATCCACCACTTCGTGCATACAAGGAGCACCTCCCACCTAGAGACCCTATAGGGCCATCAGTGCCAAGGGTAGACCCCGTCCTTCTATCTGCACATATGGCCGATCCTTTTGTGCCAATACCCACAAACCAGATATGGGGTACAAGGATCACCGAGTATGTCTGAATCAACACCCGTGCGGCAATGGAGACCAAATTCATTCCATCAACATGATCTCCATTGATTTAACCACCCCCATTCATAATCTAGTTGATCCAACATGACCATTGTATCTAGACCTAGATGCCATAGACTGGGATCACGCTGACTTACCACCATCCCCATCAGAGTACTAGCCTTACAGTGAGATGTTTCATTTCACCCCAGGAAAGACTCAGGATATCTTCCATGCTGAAGAGGAACCAGACATTCCCAACGTAGATCTAAATTCATAAAATGATATCCACATAATCCCAAATCCACACCAGTTGGAGGATGGATCCCACATGACAGGCTAGACTCGTAGCTAGTCATGCATAATCTAACACTTGATCTAACATTCAAGCCAGTCAATCAAAATCTATGTAAGATGCACCCAATAGTGGCCTTAATGGTCAAATACAAGCTACAAAAGTTGTTGGATGCATAGTTTGTCATCTGCGTAGATTACCCACCATGGCTGTCCAACATGGTACCCGTCAAAAATCCTGATGGGAGGATTCACATATGCATCGATTTTTGATATTTAAACAAAGCGAGTCCTAAGGATGATTTCCCCTTGCCTAGCATCAATGCATTGGTAGATGCTACAACAGACCATGAAATGCTTTCCCTCATGGATGGTTTCTCGGGATACAACCAGATTCGTATCAATCCCGATGATCAACTAAAAATGACGTTCACGATGCCTTGGGGGACATTTTGTTATAAGGTCATGCCCTTTGGCCTTAAAAATGTTGGCGCCACTTACCAATGCGCTATGACATACATCTTCCATGATCACATGCATAAAACTTTGGAAGATTATATGGATGATTTGTTGGCCAAATCTCTTTTGCACCAAAATCATCTCAATGACTTACGCAAGATCCTTGATCACCTCATCGAACACAAGGTTAGGCTAAATCCCAAGAAGTGCGTACTTTGCGTCACATCTGGAAAACTATTGGGTTTCATAGTATCAAAATGAGGCATCGAGATAGAACCAAATAAAGTCAAGGCAATCCTTGAAATGCTTCCCCTAACCACCATCAGGCAGCTCAGAAGCTTGCAGGGTAAGGTCACGTCGATCAAGCACTTCATAGAATAATTATCTAACAAGTGCCGACCCATGAATAAATTATTACACAAGGGGGTAGCATTTCATTGGGATGATGAGTGCCAGTCAGCCTTCGACGACATCAAACAATACTTGGCTTCACCACCAGTATTGGCACCACCTAGACCAGGAGTGTCATTCTATTTATACATCTCAACTACTGAGGTGGCACTGGGCACCATGCTAGCCCAAAAAAATGAATTACATAAAGAACAAGCTAATTATTATCTTAGATGCACCTTGGTCAGTTATGAACTTAACTATGCATACGTTGAGAAGCTATGATTGGCGGTGGTATTTACATGCTGAGCAATACGACATATGTTGTGTCTAAGGATAATCCATTGCGGTACATGATGAGTAGTAATTATCACAGTAGTCATATGACAAAATGGATCATGTTGTTGACGGAGTTTGACATCGAATTCATTGGACAAAATTCCATCAAAGGTCAAGTCATCATCGATCAACTAGCAGAGGCTCCTCTCGAAGACAATCAGCCTCTGACCGTAGAGCTGCCCGATGATGGGGTCTTCCATGTCTCAGAATTGCCAGATTCTGATGAGCCTGAGTCACAGGCCGACATAACCTTATTTTTTGATGGTTCTAAATGTGAGCAAGGGGGTGGCACGGGAATCATGTTTTTCACACCACAAGGGGCTCCAATGCCTTTATCATTTAAACTTGATTTCTTGTGCACCAATAACAATGCTGAATATGAAGCCTTGCTCATAGGTCTTCAGACAACCATCACCATGAACATCAAACGCTTGAATATCTTTGGTGATTCGCTATTAATTTTCAACCAAGTGAAAGGGGTATTCCAATGCAAATGCCCAGTTCTACAGGCCTACAAAGCCCTTGTGGATAAATTCCTAGCAAAGCTTGAATGGTACGACATCGAGGCACTCCCTCGATCATCGAATAATTTTGCAAACACTATGGCCTTCTTAGGGTCACTAATCTCGCAAGACATTTCTGGTGAGATGACAACCATTCAAGTCAAAATGTTATCGCAATCCGTGATGGAGCGTGCAAGCTCTGACATAACGCCAGGAATCCACCTGATCTAGATTGAACCATCTTAGGATAGGTTATCTCGAATCCATGATAGTCTGAATTACGCCAACTAGGGGTCTTTGTTCTCTCCAACCCCTCTTAATAGCAACACAATGCTATTTTTACAAGTTCTTTCCCGCTCATCTTTTGCTAGGGATGAACTTCAAAAGGGATCGGTCATTCATACCATCGAGGTTTCTGATCAACAGGATTGGTACACACCCATAAGAGACTATCTCAAGTTACGTAGCCTCCCACTTGGATTGTCGCACGTCATGAAAAGATAATTCAAAAAGAAAGCGGAAAAACATGTCTTGCTAGGAGACATTTTATACCGTTGAAGCTATGAAGGAATCCTCCTCCGTTGCTTGGACCAGTAGGAGTCCACTTGGGCGATCACCCAAGCGCATGATGGTACATGCGGTGGCCACTTTAGCGGTATGGCCATCGTAAAGTGCATTCTTCACATGGGCTATTATTGGCCATATTTAGAGTGATATTATTGCGCATATGTGCAAAAGTGCATGAAGTGTCAACACCATGCTAACTTGACACATGTACCTTCTCAGGCCTTGCAGCTGATCCAATCGGCTTGGTTGTTTTCACAATGGGGCTTAGATCTCATCGAAAATATCTCCCCTGCATTGTCAGGTCATCACACGTTTATCATAATGGCCATAGAGTACTTCACTAAGTGGGTGGAAGCAATTTTGCTTACCTCTACGACTGGGCCCTGCATTGCGAAGTTTACATAACATCATATGTCATTTTGGTATTCCATCCAAGATCATCTTGGATAATGGGATGTCATTTAAGAACAAATATGTGCGTACTTTGACAAAAAAGTACAAAATTTAGCATAATTTTTTGACACCTTATTATCCGTAGGTAAATGGACAAGTGTAGGTGTCAAACAAAACGCTAGTTGCCGTCCTTAAAAAGATGATCGCAGATAGTCATAAGGATTGGCACATCCAAATACCACTTTTCCTATGGGCTTATCACACTAGCATTCGGACGCCCACTAGGGCAACTCCATTTTTGCTAGTGTATGGCTCCAAGGCAGTCATACCTCTCGAGTTAGAAATACCCTCCTTGTGCATATCAATGCAAGAGTTCATCGATGATGACACTACACGGCAGGCCCGGTTACACCAGATTATGTTACTCGACAAACGACGCGTCAATGCTCTCGAGCATTTACGTATCTATCAAGAGCGACTTAAGAAAGCATACAACATGAAAGTTCACCTGAGGGACTTTTAGGTCGGTGACCTGGTCTTAAAAGAGAACCAACAAAATTCTAACTTTCCGCCCCATTTAAGGGACAAGTTTGCAGAAAATTGGTTAGGTCCTTATGTAATCGACAGTAAAATAGGACCTGGAACATACCGGCTCACCTCTCTTGAAGGAATCAAGGAACTAGAACCTTTGAATATTAGTCATTTGTGGCCATTCAACATTTAGAGAGCCATGGCCCACTCCAAAATCCCCAGGGGTTCTCGCCACCGCTTGGTCACCCAAAACGTCCCAAAGGTATCCATAATCCCTTTGGTCAAACCAAAAGCTCCAAGGATTCCCACAATCGCTTGGTCAACCAAAAAAACCCCCAAAGGTATCTATAATCCCTTTGGTCAAACCAAAAGCCCTAAGGGTTCTCACCACCGCTTGGTCACCCAAAACGCCCCAAAGATATCAATAATCCCTTTGGTCAAACCAAAAGATCCAAGGATTCCTGCAATTACTTGGTCAACCTAAAATGCCCTAAAGATATCTATAATCCCTTTGGTCAAACCAAAAGCTCCAAGGGTTCCCGTAATCGCTTAGTCAACCAAACGCCCCAAAGGTATCTATAATCCCTTTGGTCAACCCAAAAGCTCCAAGGATTCCCGCAATCTCTTGGTCAACCTAAAATGCCCCAAAGGTATATATAATCCCTTTGGTCAAACCAAAAACTCTAAGGGTTCTTGCCATCGCTTGGTCACCCAAAACGTCCCAAAGGTATCCATAATCCCTTTGGTCAAGCCAAAATCTCCAAGGGTTCCCACAATCGCTTGGTCAACCAAAAACACCCCAAAGGTATCTATAATCTTTTTGGTCAAACCAAAAGCCCCAAGGGTTCTCACCACCGCTTGGTCACCCAAAATGCCCCAAAGGTATCCATAATCCCTTTGGTCAAACCAAAATCTCCAAGGGTTCCCATAATTGCTTGGTTAGCCAAATGCCCCAAAGGTATCAATAATCCCTTTGGTCAAACCAAAATCTCCAAGGATTCCCACAATCGCTTGGTCAACCTAAAATGCCCCAAAGGTATCTATAATCTCTTTGGTCAAACCAAAAGCCCCAAGGGTTCTCGCCATCGCTTGGTCACCCAAAATGCCCCAAAGGTATCCATAATCTCTTTGGTCAAACCAAAAGCTCCAAGGGTTCCCACAATCGCTTGGTCAACCAAAAACACCCCAAAGGTATCTATAATTCCTTTGGTCAAACCAAAAGCTCCAAGGGTTTCCACAATTGCTTGGTCAACCAAAAATGCCCCAAAGGTATCTATAATCCCTTTGGTCAAACCAAAAGCTCCAAGGATTATCGCCACCGCTTGGTCACCCAAAATGCCCCAAAGGTATCTATAATCCCTTTGGTCAAAACCTCCAAGGATCCGTAAGAATCACTTGGTCCACACCCATTCGGGTTAAACCGTCCATAACAAATATTCAAAAACAACATATAATCAAAAATAACAAAAAAATTGCATCTCACTTTCATGCATAATATTAAAAATCAAAACACACCAAAAAAAAGTTGCATTAGGCATCGCATACATACATTGCATATTTGTTGGTCATACATGTCAAACGCACCATAGGCTGTAATTACTCGGCAATTCCATCATTTTCCACATTCAGTCCATTTTGTAAATGATCCATCAAGAATAACGCCATTCGCATTTTTGCCATATCATAGTCAGTTGTCTTCTAATGTATTTAGGGTTTTTGTCATTCAGCTGTCTTTAGATTTCTATTCAAATGCTGTACAAAGTCAGACCGATTTTTACAAGGTATATTTTTACTTGGATCATGCCTTGTTACATAGCATCCCAACACAAGCTTAAAACACATAAAAATTCCCAAGTTGTGTGAACGAAAGACGAAACCTACATAGCGGTCTAGGATGCCATAAGTGAAACGTTATCTCGCTCATCCCCCTATGTGAATGACCCTAAGAATGTTGAGAATTGGCAAAAGGACAAGAAAACTTCCTTTAATTCCCCAAAATAAACAGTGGTTTTCACCACTACAAAGAATTCAAACTCCAAACATCAATCTCAAAAGTGCACAAATCAAAAGTATAAGAACACAATGATTCTAATCACTGATCAAAATCCCAAGCTCAAACAAAATAAATAGTGATTATCATCACTACTGAGCAAATATCCCACTAAAAGAGAGGGAGTAACTATTGAATCCCTAGAATTCTCAGCATTCGAAAGGTCATGAGGTGATCCTCAGTCCCGGTTTGGTGGATAGCCTGCTGGTCATTGGTGGTAAACCTCCCGCATGACGATATATTTATCGCATTAACTGTTGGGCATATGTACATATCAATGTTTGCATGTGGATGAGCTAGCTTATGATAGCCTAGACTACATCATAGATTAATCCTACTAAATACAACAAATGAGTTAGTGGAGCTAATTAGGTGATCCTTAGTACAGGTTTGGTGGAAAACCTACCTGAAACTGATGGTATCCTTATGAATACCACATAAATGAACTCAATCGCACACACAAGGATGTGAAATAACTTGGTCAAACTCAAGTCTGATTCGTACCTTGTTCGAAAGTCTTGTAAGATAATGTACAGTCTTGACTAGTTAGTTAAAGCATCTGAGTATTAGAAAAACCTTAATTACATTCTAAAACTTGTACATTTCATTACTTACATCACCATAAGAAAATACAAAACAAAAATTACAAATGCAAAGTTATTCCATAAAGCAATCACATAGTACAGAAAGCCAGTAAATCTTGTACAGTCTATGGTGCCACCACTTGTACACCAAATGAATCATTCCATCCATTCCATATGCATACATCTATATCATATAGTTAAACTCATCCGCAGTAATAATAACATATGCATACATCAACATAAATAAATGTGCATAAAGAACAATAAACCATGACAAGTAAGTAATCAAACCAAAAAAAAGAGTCATGTATATATATCAAGACAAAATGCCCTCAGGCTACAATAAGAAGGTCCTCTAACCTCACAAAAACCAAAAACTCAAAATCCCCAAAGCCTAGGGAGTCGCCACCATGATCACACAAGATTGGTGTGACTAGAACTACCCCTAGTAGTATGGGTCCTATGGGACCTCTCAGGGCGACTATTGCCAGCCCTCGCACCCTGCCCACCAACACTACCCTCACCTAGCCACCTGTGACGAGATGATGCAGAATGCTCAGTCTCACTACCTCTCATATGGCATGATGAACCACCTCCATAAAGCATAAGCAAATTTCCACCAAGGTGAACAACCTCTGTCTCTAACTCTATCTAGTACCGGCCCCACTCCATATCTCGTTGGCGATACATAGCCAATGCACTATCCCGCTGTGCAAAATAATAATAAATCTTTCGAACAAAGGTGCCTTTGCACCTGACATTCATGGCATGAAAAACCATCGTCGGGGTCACAAATACTCACTATCCTACTCCCTAAGAAGGCTAGCATAGCTAGACCGCTCCATGGGAAGGAGGATTTTCGATAATTTCTACCCCAATATGTGTCAAAAAAAGGGGTCAAAACCCACCAAAAATAGGTTCGATGGTTGGAAAACTGCAATAAGCGTTCAACAAAAACAATTGAAGGAACCCTTACAAACGTCATCTTGGGTCAAGCGACTCATCACTTTTCTCACTTTTGGTCATTCCCTCATCGATTCGTCGCTTGAGGGGGTAGTCACACTTAGTCACCAATCAACAAATACACACCCAATCAAGGAAATGGCATGCATTCAAAGAATCATTGACAAAGACAATCACGCTCCTACTTGGGGCAGCAAACAAGCAATAATCACAGGCTAAACAAACACTTGGCATTCTAGAAGCATGAAGAAAATGTTCCTCGGACAAAAGGTTATGCCCTTTGCCTATTCATGTCTGAACAATGTCCAAGATCAAGTACACCTCACTCAAAAGGTTACACTTGAGTTAAGCTCCTTAGCTTGTCAAAAGTAAGGATTCAAGAATGTGTGCCCTTTCCATACTTAGAGATTCAAAATTTGGTTAGGTTACTGAGAAACCCTAATCATTAAGTGCTTTGGTCATCTATTTTTGCTCAGCACTTTGCCACACACAATGCATCCCAAAAAGGGGCATCTATAGACACCAAAACAGCACCAATTCGATTATATGACTACAAGCACTGACCGAATTGGCATACATACCCCCTAGGGCAGCCTCTAGAGGTTAAAAAGTGGTCCTAACCACTCCCAAATGAGTTTTGGAAGGTCAAAGGTCAGTTTTGCACCTTTTAATCACTTTTCTCCCTATTCGTCCCACCTTGGGACGATTAGAATCCTATTCTTCCCACCCCGGGATGATTAGTAGCAATCGCTCCAGGGTGGGACGATTAGCAGGTTTAACTAGCAAAAAGTCAAACCTTGAAAAATGGCAGCCCAAATCGACCACCTAACTCTGCCTTCAAGGCATGGGATTGCAAGGGAAGGTTTCAAATTAGAGAGGCTTCAATCAAGCCTGCCCTGATCATATGGAGGCCTCAATCAAGGAGGCCCTAATCAAGGAGGAATCTTCTCTCCCCCAAAAAGGCATAATGAGCCAAGTGGCGCCCTCGCATGTGCATTCAAAGGATACCCTTAGGTCTATAAAAATGTGAACCTCCTCACCCCCCAAAAAAAAGGGAGAGTTGGAGCATTTGGAACAATGAAGTGCTGCCAAACTATACCCCCACTCCTCTTTGTGTTTCCTATATCCCTAATCTCTCTCTTCTGGAAGAGAGGTTATCGAGTGAACACTAGGAATGCAATCCAGATCCAAAAACCCAAGAAATCAGCCACAATCCCACCCCAAACTCATCGACACAACCCCTTAGGAATTTTTTGACCCATCCCACTTGGATTGGTGTCAAAACTAGGCCCTAAACGGTGGGCGTCCCACCCCCGGGTGTCCCCCAAACTGCTGCAGTCCTAATCTCCCCACCCCAGAGAGATTAGAAATTTGTGCATGGTTTTGTTACTGTTCCTTTTGCAATATGTCCCAAATGATATCCTAATTCCTCTGTTAAAGTTTGAACTCATTCTGACATGATTTGACGATCATTTTATTATTTTATGTATTAACTAGCTTGTAGGGTGCCCCTATCACATACAAGAGAATCTAGGTAGGATATGCAAATTATGAGCATCTGGGTAGTCTTAGAATTACATATAATACCTAACCCGTGAGTTTTACGTGATTTGGATAAGCATATGCGATACATTGGAGCACTCGCTTTGGAGAGGCCCCTGACGGGAAAACGAGCATAACGGGGCCATCTGACATCGCTTCGACGCAAAATTAGGTGATACAAATTCTATATGTTGTCCTTTACATTTCCATATCATTCTATAATCTACTTATCAATCTTATCACTGATATCTTCTAAGCGCCCGCTGGAGGCCTTGGGGATTGCATGTTTTCTAGATACACATATGCTATTAACGATTTTTTGTCTTTCTGTGTGCAGGATCTCATCACCAGGAATACTATAGGAGCAGCAAGGAATGACGAACACATGGACACAAGTGGTGGCAACTTTTAGCCCGCCCACTTTGAGTGTGGGCACGCAGAAGACGCTAGAAGCGTACCATTCGATCTTGGAAGCGCGGCTTCTTTCGGGCATCCATTAATGTAACAAATTGTATCAAATGTTTTGAGCCCTATAGGGGGGACATATTGTAATAATATTAAAAGCAATATCAATAAAGGAGGCCCCGCTTTGTTTTCTCACATCTCGTTTCTACATCATTTCCTTCATGCATTGCTCATCGCATTCGTAGGACTTAGCATCTATATCTATTTTTGTTTGCATCATATCGGTACGCAATTTTTTTGCTGCTTTCACTCGGTATAACTGCGCCAATAAAGCAGGAGCCCATGCATACACTCTTGGATTGGTGAGTAAGTCACTCACCAATCCCAATAGGTTCCAAGGGAACCTACATCTTGTGCTATTGGGGAGCACTATGTTTGCTAACACAAATATGATCAAGGCTAGGAGTGCACCCAAATCCTTAGCCTTGTACATGGTCAAATATCAAATCCCCCCATCTCCCATCCTCGCATCCCACCATCAATCACCGAACATCTTCATCATCTCTACTTTCTTATCATGCCCAACCATCACATTTACACCCTCTACTAGCACCTTGAGGATGAGATATGCATTCTCAAGTGTGATGGTAGCCTCCCCAGTCGGTAGCTGAAAGGTCCCCCTATCTGAATCCCACCTCTCTATCAAAGATGAGAGGTACCTATCATCCGCCCTAACCACATCCAATCAAGCCACTCCCTCCAAGCCCACCTTCTTCAAAAGGTCCCAATCATCCTCTATAAGATTATTTCTCATCCCAGGGATGGAAGGAGAAAACTGATGTCAAGGCTCTATCTCCCTCAACTACAGCAACAAACATTTTTATATTAGTATTAATTTCAAAAAAAAAAACTTCAAAATTTTTGCACAAAAGAAAAAGTGTTTTTCAATATTACCGAGGAAAATCATGCCTAAGCTCCATTAGTATCATTCGCTTCCTCCACTACCATAGGTTCCATGCAGATTTCCACTAGCCTCACTTGCCTCACAAATCCACTCCACTCCTTAGGCACAACTTCTCAATCTCTCAAATGTATAAATGAGCCTTCAAATCCATTCTATAAGTTATTCATAGCTAAAATTAGTGCACTCAAGTGTAGGGTGGTACCTATGGCAGCCATAGGTGCACATGGGTACCTTCCGGTGCACCCAGATGCAACAGGACGCCTATAGGATACCACAAGTGCCACAGGGCACCTAGCGTTAAAATTGCATGAAGATAAAATCGATCAAAATAGTAGCATACCTCCTCAAAATTTTACCAAATTTCATCCACGTATCATACTCATCATAAAATCATATTTTGTGAAAATAGAAGTCGATTTGGACATATTTTTAGAGCATGATGCAAATTTGTAAAATACACAAATCGGGTTACAAAATGCGTCAAATAGACCCAAATTTTCACAAAAACAACACTCAACTCTTCTACTTCATATTCTTCATCATACCACATTTTTTTATGAAAATTTGAGTTTATTTGACCATTGAATCAATTGTTTCTATCCGAAAATATGCACAATCAACCACTAAAAGCTCTAACATTTACAAACCGACTCCAACTTTGGTGACATCATCACATTTCTTCTATCACATTCTTCCATCAACATTATTCCACTATCATAATCTACCATCAATTCTTCCAACATATGCCAAAATTACAAGTGAATCTTGTATATAGTGGTTTATTCTATATACTTGGAGATTACAGCGATTAGCATCCATGCAATTCAGTAAGATGAATGAATCACCATAAGGACACTTACATCATAAAAAAACCTTCATCTATTAGGGCAAAGAACATACACAATCATTACATTTCAAGTCATTTCATTTTTCATCATCAAAAAACCCTTCATCCGTTAGGGGTAAAAATAGACTCAGTCACTTGCATCCATATATTCAAAAATGTAGCTTACCTTCACAAAATCACTCCACATTGCATCCATAAATACAGTTCTCATCACCACGTCTCCATGTCACCATCAAATCCATCAAAATTTACACGATTCAACATTTTCCAAGTTCATGTGTCGAATTTCAAGTGAATCTTGTATATAGTGGTTTGTTCTATAAACTTGGTGATTGCAGCAATTTGGGAGCAATTTGTTAATATAAATTAATTACCATAAGAACACTTGGTCATCATCATCATAACTTATCTCCTTGATCAAGATCACAATCACATTTGGTACTTCATATTTTGAGTAAAACCTTACCAAGAATAATTTGCACAAAAGCAGTCATTGATGTCCTTTTTTGTGGGGTAAGAAAACATGGATAATTAATATCACAATCACTCATTCATTTGACCATAGTCACAAGACAGGAAATCCTAGTAGGTTGATTGGTTCCATGGTGGAATTATACGAAGAGTTTTCCATAGTCACTACCCGACCCCTATGTTGACTTTGTCATCCTGCATCTTCATAACTTGCATACTCAATGATGCCAATAAGGCATTTTCTTCAACAACATCAAATCACCCCAAATTTTGGGTAACCACATTTGGTTTTGATCCTCCAACAATGGGATAAATATTACATGATCATGACATCTACACTTGAAAAAAACCCCTTCCCACCATCGGGGCAAAAATGATATCACATTTTACATCATTCATATCGTCCACATCACATCACATTTGCACAAAACCCTTCATCCATTAGGGCAAACACAAACACATCATATCACATTTTACACCAACCCCCTTCACATCATTGGGGTAAAAATGCTATCAAACCATTCATCATTTGCAAAAAATTTTCAATTGGCTCATGTGTTAATCCGCAACTCATTTGTCAATTGAGAGAGAGGGTAAGATACGCAAATTCCAAAATTCTTTATTCTTTTGTCTTCAACATTGTTGCTCAAAAATCCAATGAGAGAGAGAAGTTGCTTCTGCTCCCAAAGCCCAACCAGGTGTCTCGTATTTTTGCACCATATTGTGTTTCACATAACATGGTACAAAAAGAAGCATCTATAGACACAAAATCCTAGCCACTTGTCCTTCATCCTAGTCATTCTACCACCCACTTGTCCACCATACCCCTTTCCCATCATTCAATTGGCCATTCCATGTCTTTCCTACCATCCAATGGCCTACTTTAGCCCTTTCCCACCATTTTCTAACCCCTATTTGACTTATTTATATTTATTTTATATTATTTATATTTAAATATAATATTTTATATTATATTTTAATATATTTATTATAAAATATACATTTATAAGCCAAATTAACCTCAGCCGTCCGATCCGACCTAATATCAGTCGTCCATATTCCTTAATCCGTGTTACACCTAAAGTTTAATATCAACCTTTGGATCTGCTTTAATATTAGCCACACGATAAAAAGTGTTAAGCAAAAACCCTAAGAAAACCCTAGGCTTGATAATAAATAGGAGCATTCTCAATGTTCAACACCTTGGAACTTTGGCTAACTTTTTTGAACTAGCTTTGACTGGAGCTCTTGCTAAGCAACCTTTGTGAGCCTACTTTCTGAGTAAATTCAACATACCTTACCTTAGTTGTACCCTAGCCTAACCTTACCAAAAAATCCTAGTTTACCCTAGGATTTTTCTTATCCCTTCCATCCTCGCAACCTATTTCTGTCGCTGCCATCATCTTCCATCTATCGAACCCTTCGCAAACCCTCGATCTGCCTCTACAGATCTAACCCTACTCGCAGGTGCTCCCAGGCGCCTAGTGCATCCCACAGGCATAGCAGGGTGTCTACTACATTATGTAGGTACAACACATATTCTATCATTCCCACAGTCGCAGATGAGATCCTGCCATGTAAGATCATTAGGTGTCGTTGGGGCACTTCGCTATAAATCTGTAACAAAGCAACGGAATAACATCATCAACAAAAAAGTAAGTATTTTATGCATTTTTATTTGATGTTATTTGGATTTTGTATATTTTTTTTACGTAGATCTAGGGTTTTTAGTTTACATTTCTAAGGGTTCACACTATGGAACCCTCATTTTGTTTACTGATCGCTTTATGTTTGTTGTATGTGCAGGATCAGATAGCATTAGTCAAGAGGATTTGAGTAGTTGTTGAAGCTAGAGTGGCCCGATTACGGATAACAAGAAGCCCACTCAATCTGTTGGAAGCAAGATACATTGAAGACACTACATCTTTTGTAGCTAGGGTTTTGGAGAACCCTAGCACCTGTAACTATTGTATCAAAATAATTATGTTGAACAGATCAATTGTAACAAAGGAGTTTCTTAGCTCCCCCCATTTATTGAATAAAATCATCTTTTGTGCAATTTATTTTTCATTTTGAGTTATTTATTTTCATATTTGCTTTAGTGTCATATTTTTGCTTCACAAGGAAATTTAGCAAGATGTCATATGAAAGCTCTACTTCAATGGAGTAAGGTGTAATAATGGTGTTGGAGTAGGCATAGTGTTAATATCACCAAACAGAGCAAAAAAAGGTTTTTCAAATAGGTAAGCATGGAGTTGCACAAATAATGTGATAGAATACAAAGCACTTTGCCTGGGTCTAAAAAAGACTAAAAAGTTAGAAATTAGATAATTTTTAATCCATGGTGACTTAGAATTGATTTTAAATCAAGTGACAGAAAGGTGCGTCAATAAATAATATTACCTAAAATCCCATAGGAACAAAGTGTAGGATATTTTAACCAAAAAATGGGGAGAGATGGAGGAGAGGAGTAGCGAAAGCGATCAAAGCGGTAGAGGAAATTTGAAAGCTTTGGGCGGGAACCTCAGTCAAGGCAACAAAGAAGGTACACAGGATGCGGGCGGGAACCTCGAACAGGAGTCAGGTGAAGAACCAGAAGGAGGTTGGCCTTCTATGATAGGAGATGTTGTCCAAAGAGGGACTGATCCTCCTCAAAAAGGTCTTGATAAAAGGTCATAGAAGGATGACGCGGGTCCCATAAGAGTCCCAACCTTTGCAAAAACCCTAAAGGGCAGAAAGAGTGACTTTATTTCACTCCCACCTCTCATACGGATAAATAATAGGATAATGGCACCTATAAACTCTATGGGTCCTTTCCTATTCATGGAAGAGTTTTTGTTAGTGGGCAAGTTCCTTGGTGGAAGGCCAGATATAGAGACCATACGATCATAGGAACTATCTAAGTGGAGAATGGTGGGGAGTATGGAGGTTGTTGCCCTATCCAAGATTTTCTTCATTATAAGATTCAATAACAAGGAGGATGCGAATTGTGTTCTAACTAGAGGACCCTAGTTTTTAGAAAAATGTAGCATTTTTCTCAGATAGTGGGGGGAGGAGTTTGACCCTAAAAAATAGAATATCAATATAGCCCCTATTTGGGTTAGCCTTCCTAACCTACCAGATCATTTTTTCAATGAGTATTGGTTGTACGGTATAGCTAGAGCTATTGGGGAGCTGGTAACCATAGATCATGTAACCTTGGCTAGGACAAGGATGACGCATGCAAGAATATGTGCCAACGCTGATTTAGAATCTGAGCTACTAAATTTTGTCAAACTAGGGTACGGTGAATACCTAAGAAAATAGGCGATGGAGTATGAAAACAGGCCAGCATTTTGCTCAACATGTAAAATCCAAGGCCATCTGCGAAGTCAGATCCCTAATCCAGCATCTAGTAGAGAAAACTAGAGGACAAAAGGTAAACGACCAAATGATAAAGGTTACCCTAGGAATTTCCCTTTGAGAGGGGGCCCAGTTGGCAAAGGAGAGTTTAGGTCGGGTAAAAATAACTATGCCTATCAAAAGAAATCAAAGGAGGGTGAAGGGCAACCTCAAAATAAAGGCAAGCAACAAATCATCGATGGTCAGGAAAATCAGGTAAGCCCTAAAATTATGAACTCAAATCAATTTGAAATTTTAGCTAATCTAGAGGTAGAAGGGGAGATTGAGGTTTTAGAAGAAAAAAACCTTAAATTTGAACTACCTGAAACCCTAGAATCCCCGTCGAAGTTGGGTCCTTCTAATCCCATAATCAAGAGTCCCTCAAACTACTAGGTAGGCGTAAATAAAAACCCTAAAGAATACAGGAAACATGTGGAGGGGTTAGAATCAAATGAAATAGTCCTTTTCAACATAATAACCAGAATTTCATCAAATCATCCAAAATACTTAGTGTAAAAACTAGGAGAGTACAGGAAAAATATGGAGGATTTAGAATCAAGGATTGATGTGGTAGAAACAAATGAGATTGATGAATGTTTTAGTTTGGTTCTTCAAAAAATTATTCCTCCACATTTTAGCCCCAAGTAGACCAAGAGCACTACCAAGTTTCCTGACTATGGTGGTGAGAAAAAAAGGGGGAGGATGTCAAATTTTGAACACAACAAAATGAGGACTGACAATGAAATTGCTAGCTGCAAACAAAAAACACTGATACAACAAGTTATCCCAGGACAGGAAGATAAAAAATCAGGGAAACCTCCTCAAGGGAGGGGGAAAGCAAAAAACTCTAAATAATCTAAGTGAAGGTTCTCTCATGGAATGTGAGAGGCCTCAATGGCCTACCCAAACATAGGATAGTTAGTTCAATAAGAAGGCAATATAACCCAATAATTTTGATGTTGCAAGAAACAAAAATAGATGAAGCTCAATAAAAAATAATAGCAAAAAAATGTGGAGTCAAGGGGATATGGTATGCAAACCGGCAAGAGGAGCTTCAAGGGGGCTTATGGTTCTTTGGGATCCTTGGGTGGTGGAAGGGAACATTATCCAGGATGATGATAGGGTGTTGAGTGTTTTTTCCATGACATTGACAACAATAGATCGTGGATTTTCTCAAATGTTTATGCCCCCAATTTAGTTCAAGGGAGAGCATCTTTGTGGGAGTACCTAGGTAAATTGGGTGATGCTTTCAATGACATTCTGTGGGTGGTGGCATGTGACTTCAACACTCCCTTATACCCCTTAGATAAAAAGGATGGAGCAGGGCTCCCAACCAAAAGTATGGAAGAGTTTAATCAATTTGTAAACTCAAATCAATTAATGGATGTGAGGCTAAGAGGAGCAAAGTACACTTGGAGTAATAGGAGAATATGAAATCAAATTATACAGGAAAGACTTGACAGGTTTTTCTTATCAAAGGAGGCTATTACGGAATTTGGAGGTTCTATTATGCAAACTCTTCCCAAAATTGCATAATATCACAATTCCATTCTTTTGGAGGTCCCAAAATAAAACTCCTTCAAAAAAAATTTCAGTTCCAGTCAATGTGGATTAGGCACTCGAAATTAAAGGAAAACATCTCCAAATGGTGGAAGCAACCTTTTCATGGAATTTCGGCTTTCAAACATGCTCAAAAATTAAAATTAGTCAAGGAAAACCTTAGAATCTAGAACAAGGAAGTTTTTGGGAACCTATTTGAGAACAAGAAACAATTTGGGGATAGGTTGAAGGCCATTGACAACATGATTCAAAATGGTACCTGCGACGAAGCTACCAGGAAGGAGGAGCAACTCAAGCTCTCATAATATCATAATATCCTGGCTTGTGAAGAGACTTACTGGAGACAAAAATCTAGGGCTTTATGGTTAAAGGATGGTGACTCAAATTCAAAGTTCTTCCATGTCACAACATTGAGGAAGAGAAGCAATAACAAGATTAAATAGTTAACCAAAGTTGACGGGTCCAAAACCTAGGATCTGGTTGATATTAGAGAAGAAGCGGTTGCTTATTTTAGCTCCCTCCTTGGGGAAGAATCATAGTGTAAAGAGGAATCTAAGTACTCTTTCCTTCAGTTCATTCCTAATATGGTCGATGAGGCTATTAATGGTAGGCTTCTTGCTCCTTTTATTGATGAGGAAATCATAAATGCTTTATTTAGCATGGAACCCGATAAGGCTCCTGGCCTTGATGGGTTCCCTCCTCGATTCTATTAGAATTTCTGGTATATAGTGGGAGGGGATGTCATTTTAGCTATCAAGGAGTTTCAGGCTTCAAAACATATCCCAAGAGGGTTTAACTCCACATTTATTGCCCTGATTCCTAAGGGCCCAACCCCTGAGACAATGGTAGATTTAAGACCTGTCAGTTTATGTAACATGTCCTACAAGATATTGACAAAAGCCATTGTTAATAGGATGAAAGAAATCTTACCCCTCACTATTGACCAGTGTCAGGGGAGCTTGATTCAGGGGAGATCAATCTTGGATGGGGTGATCACTGTCCATGAAGATCTGCACTCTACTAGGCAAACCAAAAATGCATTCTTTGCCCTAAACCTTGACATGAAAAAAGTGTTTGATCACATTAACTGGGAATTTTTGTCAGTTGTCCTTATAAAATTTGGTTTTCATCCTCACTGGGTCAGACTGATAAAATAGTGCATATCCAATCCCTGGTTCTCAATCCTGTTCAATGGCATGACAACTGGATATTTCCAAAGTCACAGAGGACTCAGGCAAGGAGATCCGATCAGCCAAATGTTGTTCATTATAGTGGCAAAGGCTCTAGGCAGAACTATAAAAGCAGCATGCAATGCAGGATTAATCTCGAGGATTAAAGCCACCTCCTTCACCAACCCAATGAGTCATCAAAAATTTTTTGATGACACTCTAATGCTGATCCAGTCGTCAGTGGTTGAAGCCATAAGGATCAAACATATTCTCCAACTCTACGAGGACACGGTGGGTCAGAAAGTGAATTTTAACAAGAGTAATCTTTACTTCCTTAACACCCCAATCCAAAGATAAGTCAGAATAACGTTGATTTTAGGATATTCTGTAGTGAATCTTCCTACCTCCTATTTAGATCTTCCCCTTTTCTCTGGCTCTTTGGGTGATTCTATGTGGGATAGAGTGGTAGAAAGAATCCAAAAAAACTGGCTGGCTGGAAAGGACACTTTTTATCTCAGACAGGGAAACTTACTCTTACTATGGCATCTTTACAGAGTATTATGATGTATTTCTTATCCATTTTTAAGGCCCCAACCAAGGTATACCAAAAAATTGAAAATCTCCAAAAGAATTTTCTATGGTCTGGGTCGAAGAAAAAATAGAGGATCCACCTGGTGCGGTGGAGCAAGGTGTGCAGGCCAAAATAAAATGAGGGTTTAGGATTGCGAAGAATTTCTCACTTGAATACAGTCTTAATATCCAAACAAGCTTGGCGTATCATAACAAATGAGTAGAATGAATGGATAGCCATAATTAAAATAAAATATCTCCAAGGCATTGATTTCCTAAATGACAGTATTCACAGTAGAGGATCGACTTTCTGGAAAGCAATCTTGACCAAAAAGAAGGTCATAAATAAAAGGATGAGATGGGTTATTGGGAATGGGAAAAATAATAGGTTTTGGGATGACAGGTGGGCTAATGAGGAGGCTCTATCTCATGCGCCTAACTTAGTTAGGATCAAAAGAACCATAGATGAACTCATTGGAAGGAGAGTAGCTAATTTTATGAGATAGGATAGAGGAAGACTTAAATGGAAACATATAATTATTCAAGGATTTGAATTCGAATTAGAAGATATCCAAAGCATTCTGCATCAACAATTCATACCTATGAGACCAAGACAGGATCAAGTAATTTGGGCAGCCACAAAAAATGGGCAGTTCTCAGTCAAATCTGCATATAAACTAATGTTAGATCCTGAGTAGCCCATACTTCAGACTCAGTTGGTGTGGATCAAAAAACTAATTCCTAAAGTTGCAATGTTCTCATGGCTGGTAATCCAAATAAGGATACTTACGATGGACAACATGATAAGGAAAGATATTATAGTTCCTAACCATTGTTTTTTGTGCAAGGTAAATTGGGAGTCTACCCATCATATTTTTCTTGAATGCCCTTTTTCCTTGAATATTCTCAATGGGGTATTCCAAGCATTTAGCATCTCCTAGATCAGTCCAGCAACCATCATTGATTTGTTCCACTAATGGCCAAATCTCTTTGTCAGCCTTAGGCTTAGGTTTATGTGGAAAATATGTCTTCATCATTTTCTATGGTAGGTCTGGCTAGAAAGAAATCATAGAGCGTTCCATGAGTCGAGCCATGATGTCACCTCCATTACCACTAAGATTCTTGTCTTTTCCTGTGAAAACGTTAGTCTTATCCCTCATGATAGCCGGAATCCTTCTCCTATGGAAAATCAGATCGCTCGTTCCTTAAACATTACCTTGGTAGAAGATTCCGGGTCTATTAAGGCCAATCCTAGAATAGGTGTCAGGTGGATCCCACCCCCGGTTGGATGGCTCAAGCTCAACTTTAATGGGGTTTCTAAAGATAATCTTGGCAGAGCAAGGGCTAGAGGAATAATGAGAGACCATAAAGGAAACCTGGTGATGGCATTTTCTGAGCATTTGGAAATAAGGACAAATAATGAGGCAGAAGCAAGATCATTATGGAGAGGTCTTCAGATGGCATAGTAGATTGAAGGTAAATTAATAATTGAAGGATATTCACTACATATCATATATCTCCTCAGCAATGGGAAAAATCCTCCATGGCGGCTTAAGACTTTCATTGAAGAGGTAAGGATCCTATTCCAGGCTAGGAATTATTGGCTAGCCCAGCATGTGTTTCAGGAAGCCAACAAAACAGCTGATAGATTGTCCAATATAGGGGTGGAAGAAGATGGGCTTGTCACTTGGGAAAATGGGGTCCCAAGTGACATGGACACAATTATTTAAAATGAAATCAAGGACAAAAACAAAGAAGAACAGGGTCCTCATTGGGGGCTCCTAGTATAGAAGAATGTTGGTTTGTCAACTCTGCTCTACTCTATCTAGTGATAGTTTTTATTTTTCTATGTACTGGGGAAGGGGTTTCCTTTTGGGCATAGGTCTTGAATAGCTATGTTGATGTTATGAATATGGTCTGGGAGATATGCAGTATAGCTTATTTTTACTATCAGTGGCTTTTTGTGTATGTAAATATTGGTAAGGAGCGGTGTGCTCCCTCGAACGTATGTTCTAAGAAGGCTACTAGTAGCGGTGGACAAACTATTCCTAATAAGGCTTTGATCCATAACAACATAATGCTGAATTTTGTAATAGATTTTGGGTTAACCTGTAAAACCCAATATTAATGATAATATATTTTAACTACAAAAAAAAAATGTGTGGGATCTTTTTAAAGTCTTTGAGGTGCTCAACATAAAAGCAATTCCAAGAGAGCATAATGTTTATGCTAATATACTAGCCTCTAATGGGCTAATTTTTATATCTAGTGTCTAATACAATACATAATTTGAAGGTAGTCAAGTTGGTTTATAGACCCTCAGTACTAAATAAGGATATATTTTGGCAAATATTTGATAATAATGAGCAAACGATCAATTTTCTAATATAAGAGATGAACTGCACAAATAAAATTGTCAAATCACTAGAAAGTGAAGATGAAGATGATGTTGCATTTGGGACTAAAGTCTACCTCATATATCAAAAGGAAAAACAAATCAATTCGGTTAAAGAGAGGAAATAAATCTTTGACAGAGCTTTTAGAAGTTACAGGGAAGACCCTCATGGACTCTAGACTAGTGGTTCTCCTGAGTACAAAGTTTTTAGTAGGAAAACCCTTCATAAGTGATTCATAATAAAGATCCTCTCTTGGAATATATGTGGATATTATAGTCTAGATAATATCCCCCAACCTCCAGTTAGAGAGTACTTTCATGTGTGGAGATCTACAAACAATGTGGTTGGTGCTATTGCTAATTGGAGAGTGGATAGAGGTATGAGAGAGATCACCTAGGTCAACTGGTTTGTTGGCATGAATGTCCTTGAGGTCATCAAGCATAGAATTATTTTTCTAATCAATAAAGATAAGGAGGGTGTTGCTAGCAGTAGTCATGGTGAAAAATATGATGAAAAAAATCTTATGATTGTTGTAATCTACATGATTCATGAGTAATTGATTTTTTGTTGTCCTTTCTAGCCATCACAAATCAAGGATGCTCTTCTTTCTATCTTTTCTCTAAATTGCTACAATACTAGAGATACCCAGTTCCTTTTCTTTGTATTAGCTTCTCTTTTATTTAGTTAGTGTAGTCAAGTCCTAGTTCAAAAAGATCTTTCTTATGTTCCTTATGTTGAATCTTGGCTAATAGGCCTTTTGGAATGGTTTGGTTGCATATGTAATATGTTTTTCCTTCATTTAAATTTTTTATGTTCGTGTGTTTTCATGTTTTGTATTTCTTGTGTTATTTTTGTTGTGTTATGTTTTTATGTTTTTCTGTTTTTTGTGTGTTTTTGTGTGTTTTTTGTTTTTGTGTTTTGTTGTTGTTTGTTTGTTTGTATTTTCATTCATATAAATTTTTGATGTACGTGTGTTTGTGTGTTTTTGTTTTTTATAGTTTTGATATTTTTGTGTTTTTTTGTGTGTGTTTTTATGTTTTGTTGTTGTTGTTGTTGTTTGTTGTTTGTGTTTTTGATGTTTAGGCATGCTCTTTGAGTATGATGGAGGAGGAAGGCTAGGTGTGAACCTTGGGCATCTTTTGGCATAATAGATATCCCTTACCTCCTTGGGTCTTACCCAAAAAGGATGTTTTCCACAAACAAAAAATAAGAAGAATAAGATGAAGATAATGTGATACAGTTAAAAAAATTATATTCCAAAAGGATTTGCCACTCTTGAAAGCTTATTCGATAGCCGTAATCAACCTATTGCTTGCAGAATGGAAATTGATGAGCAAGGGTATAAATAAATATAGATGGAGTCAAGAAAACATCTTAAGATTGGAATGCATTGTTCTAAAGAGGAAGCTCAACAAATCCTAAGCTTATGCAGGGAGTTAAATGATATTATTGCATAGACTTATGATGATCTTAAGGTATATAGCAAGGATACTATTCAGCACACCATCAAGTTAAGGTCAAATTGTTGGAAATTTTGAGTAGTTTTGTTGTCATTGATGTCAAGAGAGTATTGTTTCAGTTTCATCATCATTAAGGTCATCAAGTGTTTTTTCCAAAAGCAAAAAGGATTTTAAAAGGAATAGGATATAATATTTATTTTTAATATTATATGCCTAAAAAGGCCTAAAAGGTTGAAGACCCAAGGAAAGAAAAGCAAGTTGAAATTAAATAATAATATTATATTATCAAACAAATTGATGAGGTGAATTAAACCGGGTCCAAGGAATTATTAAAATAATTTATCCTTAAAAAACCCATTAAGCAACTTGCAAAGGATTTAATTTAATTTATTAAAATATTTTAACCCATGGTTAAAATTTTAATTTAAATAAATAATGAGTGGCAAAGGTTTTTAAATTTAATATTTAAATCTAAATTCAAATTTTAAAAATCGAATGTTGGGCCAACATGTAAGGACAAAAAGGTAAACATATTTAAAGGGGAAATAATATTCATTATTTACCCCCGACACATGATATTCGAATGTTATGCAAAACGATTTCATGCGCTACCTTGCAATGATAGAAAAGAAAATTTGTATTTAATATTGATGAAAATACAAGAGTGCAAACATTTTGGGAAGAGGTTCCATAGGCAACATTAGCGCAGGTGGTAGTTGAGGCCAAGCAAGAGCGTTGTGAAGGCAAGGATGTGGGTTCGATTCATTTCATTGTGCTTTGCAAGGAAAAATATTTTTGGTTTTCACCCTAAAGGACAAAGAAGTTAAGGAATAAAATGAAAATCATGCGCTCTTGATTTTCGTATGGGTTCATAGCTCAACCAGTGGCCTAGAATTGGGCTAGGGTGTTGAGGAAGCAAGGTTGTGAGTTCAAATTTGGATGGAAATATTTTTTGGGCAGAGTTAAGATAAAAGGTATACAATTTATGATTTGACTTTTCAAAGGTTTTTGATATCCGAAAATTTGCTTTAAAGGGTTGCGTGAAATTTGAAAGGATAGCTTGTGAGTTTTTTAAGGGAGATATAAGGTGTAATAAAATTAAAATATTTTATTTTAATATTGGTGGTTAGAATTTATTCAATGAGATAGGAGTTATAAGGTTTGCAAAGGAAATTATATATATATATATATATATATATATATATATATATATATATATATATATTTTAAGTGAAAAATCCCTTGTGGGGCTGCCTTGGTCTGAGAGACCACGAACAAGGGGTTCTACACTGTCAAATTCACCCGGGAGTCGCACTCGACCCTACCCGCACCAACATTATCAATTGGATTTTGGATACCCAATTCAGCTTTGTTGGTAGGGTGGAGATTTGAACCTGGGACCTCCCTTGGAGGATTGCGCTCTCCTCTCCAACTCACCTACAACACTTGGGTAAATTATATTTTATTTTGAGATAAAGCTATGTTGTGTTAATTATTTTGAGAGGAGAAATAAGGTGCCTAAAGAATATTATTGTGTTTGTTTTCCTTTAATAAAATTGTTGACTTATATTTTGAAAGTGTGGAGATTATAAGGTGTATTTAAGACTTGTTATTTTTGTGTGGAAAAATAATTATTGGAAAAATATTTGCAAGGATATTTTGAAAAAGGTTGTTGTTACCTAACCTTAAAATTGACAAAGAATATTTTATTATGGTTAAGATAGGTTTTGAAGATATATCTCCATCAAAACAAAAGGTATGGGCACATCTTCCTATGAGTGAAATATTGTTGGATTGAATGTTGTGAAATGCAAGGTTGGAGTGAAAAGGATTGTTTGATAAGCATTGTTGGAAATATTTGAGTGAGTGTTCATGTGCATGATTAGGGTTTGTGAAATAACATGAGTATCATTGTTATGTGAGATTTTTTGATAAGCATTTTTGGAAATAATTGAGTGAGTCTTCATGTGCATGACTAGGGTTTGTAAAAGAACATGAGTATCATTGTTATGTGAAAACTGGAATCATATTGAGTCAAGGTTTATAGTGTGAGTTGTTGGAAGTATAGTGAAACACTTGGTTAGGGTTTGTAAGCAAGTTTTATTTCATTGAGTGGATGGTTGAGTGAAGTTTATTGAGCATTATTGATCGATAACATTGGAGTGATAGTTCAATATTTGTAAAATAAATTATTCTTTATTTCTAAATTGATTTGAAAGTGAGTTTGAAAGTGATAGAGTGTTTTGTGAGTGTGAAACATATGAGTCTCTTACCATTCTCTATATTTTTCCATAAGTAAACAAGATTCTGAGTGAAACTCGTTTGTGTGATTGAAGAGGTTTTCTGAAAGGATTGAGTTGAGTTATGTATGCAAGTTTTGTAATTGATTTGAATAAGCTTTTGTGAAAGCTAGTGGGCAGATTTGAGTAAGTCCTAGAAGGGGCTTAAGGACAGAGTTGAGTAAGCTTTTGTGAAAGCTTAAGGATAGATTTGAGTGAGCTTTTGTGGAAGCTTAAGGATAGAGTTGAGTAAGCTTTTGTGAAAGCTTAAGGATAGATTTGAGTGAGCTTTTGTGGAAGCTTACAAGCATATTTGAGGTAAGTCTTGGTGAATACTTGTTGAGCAGATTGGACAAGTTCTTGGAAGGACTTGTGAGCATATTTTAGGTAAGTATTTATGAAGACTTGAGAGCAGAGTTGATTGATTGATTTGTTCAATATTTGAGTTAAGGCTTGGAGCAGATCTAGTAGAGTTGATTTGTGATTGATTCAAGCTTTGTGTTAAGGCTTGAGGACATAGATTGAGCATATTTGTGCTAGATCGAAGGACTATGTTTAGTGTAGATTTGAGATAGAGATTGAGTAGATTTGTGCTAGAAAAAAGAACTGTGTTTAGTGCAGATTTGAGACAGAGATTGAGCAAAATTGTACTACACCAAAGGATAGTGTTTAGTGCAGATTTGAGCAAAGCTGAGAGCAAGCTTTGGAGGTGACAGAGCAGAGGACAGTAGTCTCCATTGGATAGATATCCATTAGTTAGGGCAGTGAGGACAGAGGTCTTCTAAGTGAGGATAGATTCTTCTATGGATAGAGATCCACAAGCTAGAGTAGTGGAGGTAGTAAGTCTTCTAAGAGGATCACCAACGAGAGGAGAGAAGGAGTTCTCTTGTGGATAGAGATACACAAATCAGTTGAGGGGATTGGTGTCTTTGATGGATAGGTATCCATGAACTTGATTAGGGGATCGGTGTCTCCTTTGGACAGAGGTCCATAAATATTATAATATGGAAGGATTCCCAAGAGTTTTATTGAGAATATTTTAGTGAAATATTTTCTCCATGGATGTAGCCCACATTGGGTGAACCACATTAAATTGGTGTTTCTATTGTGTGTGATTATTTGTGCATTGCTTTGATTACTATATTTGATATTTCCATTGATAATATTGGATAATATTATTTAGGAAATAAAAGTAAAAAGTGATCTTATAATGTTCACCCCCCTCTCAGTATAAGCTTATGTTATTCAATTGGTATCAAAGCGGATTTCTTCAAAAAAGGTCTAATAGCTTGAAGGAAGATCTTACAAGAACACACATGGCAAAGAAAGGTAAAAGTAGAACCATGAGACCTAAAAATAAAAGAACACACATGGTCATGAAAGAAAAGGAAGATGAATTTGATTTTGTTTTCAAAGAGATTGTTGCTCTAATAAGAGAAGTGGAAATAGATTCAAGAGATGAATCAAGCAGTGGAGAAGAGGCTAAATTGATAAAATTTTATACCAGATGTAGGAAGACAGGTCACCATACAACTTATTGTCCACAAGATGGTGAAGAATGTTTTGTTTGTGGTCAACTCGGTCATGATGCAGGTTATTGCAATGGGTTTAGTAGCAATGAAGATGAGATGGAACTCAAGGAAAACAGGCACAATCAAAATAGTGAAGATGAAGAAGATACCTCTAGAATTGAAGACTTAGAGGATGGTTCAAAAAATAAGAAGTCACAAGAGAAAAACTCATTGTTGAGTTAAAGAAGGCTAGAAAGGAAAACTCAATATTGAAAGTTGAAGTACAAGAGAAAAGAATTGCTCTAGTTGAAAGAAAATTTTTAGAAAAGGAAGTTACAATAAATATTGAAAAAGAACTTTGTTTTTGAAGATATGAAAAGAGATAACTCAATATTAAAGGCTCAAATACAAGAGGATGAGAAATTTAAGAAAAAGCTTCTACAAGATTTCTCTAACTTGAAAGATAAGGTTGAAAAGGCAAGAAGAGTTGAAAAAGGTATGATTGAATAGTTAAAGGTAAAAGAGCTAGAATATGAAAGACTTGTTGTTGATCTTGAAGAATTAAAAAGGGAGAACTCAAGATTGAAATTCCAAGAACAAGAGGATGAGGAAACAAAGGCAAAGTTTCTACAAGAGCTCACTAACTTCAAGGTTAAGGTTGAAGAGGCAAGGAAAATTGAAGAAGGTATGGCTAAAAAATTAAAGGTAAAAGTTCTAGAGTGTGAAATATTAGAACATGAGGTAGTTTCACTAAGGATGGAAGTGAAAGACTCTAAGGACAAGCTACACAATTTTGGAAAAAATTCAAATACCTTGGACAAGATTATCAATGCACAAAGATCATCAGTCATCAAAACAAGACTTGGTTTTGAAGAAGAACAAGGGAAACAGGAAGCAGAAAAGGAGAGTCATGCTCAAGCACAAAATAAGAAGAAGCTTCAAAAGAAGAGAGTGAAAGAGAAAGTGAGACTTATGAGGATAATTTGGAAAATAGAAATTTCAACAAGGAAAGGAACAATGCACAAATGAGGAATAGATGGAACAAGAAACAACACATGGAAGAAGAGACTAAGAGACCAATGGGGTCAAGGCAAGGTTTCTTCAATGGATGATGCTTCTCATGTCACATGTTTGGGCATAAGGCTACATAGTGCAGGACACATGAAAGACAGAAATATGGAAATTTTAGAAATAGGTATATCTTTCAAGGGTATTTGTACTCTTGTAATCAGTTTGGTCATAAGGTAGTAAATTGCAGGGTTCATGACAGGAATGGATATCACCAAGAGGAACTTCAAGATATTTTCTTAAAATAAATAATGAGTGGAAAAGGTTTTTAAATTTAATATTTAAATCTAAATTTGAATTTCAAAAATCAAATTTTGGGCCGACATGCAAAGGTAAACATATTTAAAGGGGAAATAATCTTCATTATTTACCCTCGACACATGATATTCCAATGCTATGCAAAACGATTTCATGCACTGCCCTGCAATTATAGAAGAGAAAATTTGCATTTAATATTGAGGGAAATACAAGGGTTAAGTGCAAACATTGTGGGAAGAGGTTCCACCGATGGCGTTAGCACAAGTGGTAGTTGAGGCCAAGCAAGAGCGTTGTGAGAGCAAGGATGTGGGTTCAATTCACATCGTTGTGCTTTGCAAGGAAAAACATTTTTGGTTCTCACACTAAAGGGCAAAGAAGTTAACGAATAAAATGAAAATCGTGCACTCTTGATTTTCGTATGGGTGCATAGCCTAACCGATGGCCTAGCATTGGGCTAGGGTGTTGAAGAAGCAAGGTTGTGAGTTCAAATTTTTCTGGAAACACTTTTTGGGCAGAGTTAAGATAAAAGGTATGCAATTTATGATTTGATTTTTCAAAGGTTTTTTATATCCTAAAATTTGCTTTAAAGGGTTGCATAAAATTTGAAAGGATATAAGGTGTAAGAAAATTAAAATATTTTATTTTAATATTGGTGGTTAGAATTTATTCAATGAGATAGGAGTTATAAGGTTTGCAAAGGAAATTATATTTTATTTTGAGATAAAGCTATGTTGTGTTAATTATTTTGAGAGGATAAATAAGGTGCCTAAAGAATATTATTGTGTTTGTTTTTCTTTAATAAAATTGTTGACTTATATTTTGAAAGTGTGGAGATCATAAGGTGTATTTAAGACTTGTTATTTGTGTGGAAAAATAATTATTGGGAAAATATTTGCAAGGAGATTTTGAGAAATATTGTTGTTACCTAACCTTAAAATTGGCAAAGAAGATTTAATTGTGGTTAAGACAAGTTTTGAAGACATATCTCCATAAAAACAAAAGGTATGGGCACATCTTCCTATGAGTGAAATATTGTTGGATTGAATGTTGTGAAATGCAAGGTTGGAGTGAAAATGATTGTTTGATAAGCATTGTTGGAAATATTTGAGTGAGTGTTCATGTGCATGATTAGGGTTTGTGAAAGAACATGAGTATCATTGTTATGTGAGATTGTTTGATAAGCATTGTTGGAAAGAATTGAGTGAGTCTTCATGTGCATGACTAGGGTTTGTGAAAGAACATGAGTATCATTGTTATGTGAAAATTGGAATCATCTTGAGTCAAGGTTTATAGTGTGAGTTGTTGGAAGTATAGTGAAACACTTGGTTAGGGTTTGTAAGAAAGTTTTATTTCATTGAGTGGATGGTTGAGTGAAGTTGATTGAGCATTATTGATCGAGAGCATTGGAGTGATAGTTAAATATTTGTAAAATAAATTATTCTTTATTTCTGAATTGATTTGAAAGTGAGTTTGAAAGTGATAAGAGTATTTTGTAAGTGTGAAACATATTGAGTCTCTTACCATTCTCTATATGTTTCTATGATTAAACAATATTCTGAGTGAAACTTGTTTGTGTGATTGAAGAGGTTTTCTGAAAGGATTTTGTTGAGTTGTATATGCAAGTTTTGCAATTGATTTGAATAATATTTTGTGAAAGCTAGTGGGCAGATTTGAGTAAGTCCTAGAGGGGACTTAATGACAGACTTGAGTAAGCTTTTGTGAAAGCTTAAGGACAGATTTGAGTGAGCTTTTGTGGAAGCTTACAAGCATATTTGAGGCAAATCTTGGTGAAGACTTTTTGAGAAGATTGGACAAGTTCTTGGAAGGACTTGTGAGCAAATTTGAGGTAAGTCTTGGTGAAGACTTGTTGAGCAGATTGGACAAGTTCATAGAAGGACTTGTAATCATATTTGAGGTAAGTATTTATGAAGACTTGAGAGAAGATTTGATTGATTGATTTGTTCAAGATTTTAGTTAAGGCTTGGAGCATATCTAGCAGATTTGATTTGTGATTGATTCAAGTTTTGTGTTAAGGCTTGAGGTAGATATTAAGAATATTTGTGCTAGATCGAAGGACTATGTTTAGTGTATATTTGAGATAGATATTGAGCAAATTTGTGCTAGACTTAAGGACTGTGTTTAGTGCATATTTGAGACAAATATTGAGCAAAATTGTGCTAGACTAAAGGACAGTGTTTAGTGCATATTTGATCAAAGCTAAGAGTAAGCTTTGGATGTGATAGAGCAGAGGATAGTAGTCTCTAGTGGATAGATATCCATTAGCTAGGGCAGTGAAGATAGGGGTCTTCTAAGTGAGGATAGAGTCTTCTATGGAGAGAGATCCACAAGCCAGAGTAGTGGAGGTAGTAAGTTTTCTAAGAGAATCACTAGTCACAGCAGAGGAGAAGGAGTTATCCTATGGATAGAGATATACAAACTAGCTTAGGGGATTGGTGTCTCATGTGGATAGGTATCCATGAATTTTATTAGGGGATTGGTGTCTCCTTTGGACAAAGGTCCATAAATATTGTAATAGGGAAGGATTCCCAAGAGATTTTTTGAGAAAATTTTAGTGAAATATTTTCTTCGTGGACGTAGCCCACATTGGATGAACCACATTAAATTGGTCTTTATTGTGTGTGATGATTTTTACATTGCTTTAATTACTGCAATTGATATTTCCATTGATAATATTGGATAATATTATGTGGGAAAGAAAAGTAAAAAGTGGTATTTTACTATTCACCCCCCTCTCAGTATAAGCATGTGTTCTTCACAGATGCCAAACCTTTTTGGAAAAAACAAAGGCTAGTCAACCCAAAGATAGAGGCTTTGATGAAGCAAGAATTATGGAAGCTACTAAATGCTAAAATTATCTATCTAATAAAGAACTCTATATGGGTAGTGAATCTGATGCTAATAAGGAATAAAAATGGTTATATTTACCTTTGTGTGGATTTTTGAAATCTGAACAAGGTTTCATTAAAATATCACTATCCCTTGCCCCATATCAACCAAATCCTACATATGGTAGCTAGAGAAAAATGGTTTTCTTTGCTAGATGGATTCTCTAGATTTAATCAAGTATGAGTTTAGGATGAATACCAATACAATATTGCATTTACCACTATGTGGGGAACTTTTGCATATAAATAGATGCCCTTTGGTCTATCTAAATTTGGTGCCACCTTTTAGAGAACAATGGATCTAGCATTTGATGAATTTGTGAATAAAATCATAGTCATTTATCCGGGTGATATGATCATATTTTCTCACTGGAATGAGGAGCATGTATATATTTATCTTCTAAAAATACAAAGAATTTGGTGTGTCATTTAACCCAAATAAGTCCATTTTGTTGTTCAAAAAGAAAAACCATTGGGATACATTGTATCAGAAAAGGGTCTAGTGATCGACCTAGATAGGGTAAATGCTATATTGGCACTTCCATTACCACTAAAAAAGAAAGGCTTGTAGTCATTCTTTGGGTAGATTAACTTTGTTTGAAAGTGTATCTCAGATTTTGCTCAAATTATAAATCCCATGACAGAGATGCTAAAGAAGCAAGAAAATTTCATATTGATGGAGGTTAGGAAAAATACCTTAAAAATTATCAAGGAAGCTATTTATAAATCTCTGGTGTTAGCCAACCTAGACTACACCAAGGATTCTATTCTATATGTATTCAGGTCAGAAGGAAGATATGTAGTTGTACTCACAAAAAAATGAAGGTGATGAGCAACATATAGCTTTCCTGAGTCAAACATTGCATGACCATGAGGAATGCTACAATTTTATAGAAAAACAAGTCTATGCTATCATGAAGTCATTGAATAAATTTGTTAACTTTGTATCTTAGAGCAAAACAATGGTCTATGTGGTACATGCAAATGTTCAAAATTCTATAATATAAGAATTGGTGACAAGCGAACTGGTTGGGTCACGAAAATTCAAGAATATGATGTTAAGATTAAACCAACTAAACTTGTTAGAGGAAAAATATTGTGTCAATAGCTAGTAGATTCTACATTACAAAATGCAAATATGTTACTGGAAGAGTAGAAAACTTCCCAGTCAAAAATCATACAATCAAGTCTGGATACTTGGATAGAACAGTTGATGTATTTTATTAAATCTAGCAAGTGTTCAAGTAGTTTTATGGCTTCTCAGAGATGTAGATGTAGACTACAAGCAATGAAATGCACAATAATTTATGGCATATTGTATTGCAAAAAAATTGATGGTGTATTATTGAGGTTATTGCATCTAGATAAAATAGAGGAGGTCCTAAGAGAATTCCATGCAAGTTTTTTAGAAGGGCGTTATTTTGGATAGATAATTATATCCAAGATTCTAAGAGTTGGGTACTATTGGCATACATTATTATTGGATGCATTTAAGTTGGTCAAATCATGTGATAAGTATCAAATATTTGTAGGTAAAAATAATGCCTCTTCAAACAATAAATATAGAAGAACCCTTCCAACAATGGGGGTTGGATTTCATCAGGGTAAATTAATCTTAATTTTTTTCTTGGGCATAAATGTATATTAACAAATAATTACTTCACCAAATGGAATGAAGCAGAGGTGACTAAGCATGTTGACCAAGATATCATCACTCAATTCTTAGAAATACTGATTACCATATTTGGTATCCCAGCTACAATAGTTTTGAACGATATCAAATATTTTATTGGTGCAAAAACTATGGACTTCGCAAGAAAATATGGTATTTATTGGAAAGCATATTCCAATTATTATCCATAGGGAAATGGATTGGTCAATTCTAACAATAAAAATTTGTTGAAAATAATTAAATGAAGCATTTATCAAAATTCAAAAAGTTGGCATTTATTGCTTGACAAAGTGCTATGGACTGATAGGATAACAGTGAAGAAAGCATTAAAAACTTTACCATATGCCTTGGTAAAGTGGCACGATATTCAAGAATGCATATAGTAACTCTTTGTAGAAACTAGTAGTTATAAGAAAAATTTCTAGGCATGCATAATCTTTGACATGTAGCTAATAATAGTCAAGCATAAAGTGCTTCTGCATCACTCTATAAAAGAATCCAAAAAGCAACACTGCTCAGTTGATGCAATTTGTAGCTAAAGGAGTGGTAAAGGACCTAACACTTTACTAAGGAGAGAAACTTCAGAATGAAGAAATTCAGTCTATAAAAAATGGTTCAACCAAAGAAGAGCAAAAAGGTGTAAAAGTTTACTTGAGAGCTTCAAGATAAGTTGGCAAGTATTCATGAATTAATTTTGACAATCAAGTTGAAGCTAAAGAATTTCAAGAAAGAGATAGAAGATAAAGGGAGAAGATTATCACCAAATTGACTAGACAACACATCATGGAATTCATTGTTGTCTTTTTATATGACTAGACCAATTCATCCATGTTCGAAACTAGTAAGAGCGGTTACAAAATCTATAACCCTAATACAACAATAGTTCATAATAGGAAGTTGGATATATTATTCACAATATCAAAAAAGGATATTGTTAAAACCTTTGTAGTAAGGGTCATGCTATAAGTAAGACCCAAAGTGATAATATTAGAAGAACAAAAGCATTTTCTTGGCAAGGTCACATTCAAAAAGTGGTTAACTAGTCTCTTGGATACACTCTCGAATAACAATCATAATAAAATTGGAAATTTTTGATCCCCCTAATGCAGGTAGTTCTATCTATGCTAGCTATGATATTCAGGCTAAAAAGAGATGCTATTGTGTACCCATACCATCTCTAGCTTACATAGTGACCAACACGTATAATTACACCAGACAAGGTGCACATCCCCTTATTTTTCTTGATTGGGTAAATTTCCTGAGCTTTAATATACATAGCTAGCTTGTAGTTCTCAATATGACCAAAGGAAATAATTCACGTACCCTTCATATTTAGCATGGCTAGTTCTATGTAACTTACCTCAAAGTTTTCATGGCATGGAATTGTAGAAATGAGATGGAGATGGGTAGATGTGTTTGGTTGTAGATTGGACACATGTACTTAGATAAAGTACATTATATTTGTAGTTTAATAAAATATTCTTGGGTCCTACACTTGCTATAATTTATAAGCATTGCCCACACCTTAGCTTAGAAGCTATAGACAGACTAAGATGCAAGAAGTGGGAGCTTTGCGATTGGTACTTTTTGAACAAAGGTACAATAATTAGACTGTATGATTTCAAAGGTACTCCATACCTACTTCCATATTATGTTATGAACTAGATATTTGGCTTGGATTTTTACAAACAGGTTGATCATGTGGAGAAGCATTATGGGTTCAAGGTTAAGAAGACTATCATTTCTTGTCCCCTATTAAATTTGAAGATATAATAATGATAAAGGGAAATACAAGGTGCTAGATGATAAAATTTGTGCCCTTCAGCTTTTGGTCATACCTCATAGATGGTATTATAATTTGAAAGGAATTTTCAAGGCCAAATCAGTAGTCCTAAATAACAAGCCACCTCCATTTGAGCATGTATTAACTAATATTGAGATTTTCAAGAATCTCAACGATAATCAACAAGAAGACTTGAATATCAAAGAAATGTAGGAGTGACCACCATGGAGGATATGCCATAAATATATCTGCATATTTGACTCTGATCAAAATGAGGATCAATGGATAAGTTCCAAACTTATAGAGAAGATTGAAGAGGAATTATGCTAGGTGAACATAAAATAAAGGAATGGTGGATTTCATGTTGTGAGCAATACAAGCATAAAGATGCTTTTCTAAGAGATGCTGACAATGATTTCATTTCTAAATTTAATAAGAATTATATTATTGGGATGAAACAATATGAGAAGCATATATTCTTAGAGGTCAGAATAATAGAGAACTCATAGGAGGAAGTAGAGGAAGACGAAATAGAGAAAGTTGCTCAAACTCCCCCATAGAAATTTTCTTTGGTAATCTATGATGGTTCTAAAGAAGGAGCAAGTGTAAGAGAGTCCTAAATATAATTATGGCAACACTCAGAAGACCTTTCAGCAATTCCAATACCCACAAAATCTGCTCAATAGATGATTACAGGACATGTTGTAGAAGCTAAGTACCTCAACAAACTATTTCTACAAGAGAAATGGTGGCTACTATGTCCTTCAGGACTTATTCAATAACTCAACCTAGATCTTCTATAAGAAGGGCTACATGAGGAAAAAAATAAGTCTACCAATCTCTAGATATTTGAATACAAAAATAACATAGACTAGGAGGTGACAACTGTAGCAAGAAGTATAAAGAACTCAATCAACAATTCAGGTAATTGAACTTGAAATAACCAAAAAAAAGGAACCAAAGTAGGAAGTGCAAGGATTAGTTAAGTCTCTACAACCTTTTTCCTAATCTCCTTGATCTTCTCCTTCTCCTTATACCTTTCCTTCACTAAAAATAATCCTAGCTATCGATATACCTCCACAAAAATTACAATCCTCATCGTCCTCTCATGAAGCACCAACATCCTCCCTACATATCCCCCCTTCATCCATAAGACATAAGTGATAAAATATTCATGAAATCCTCACTCATGTCAAAGCTAGTGTATTTTCACCTAGTCCTCTAACGATTTTCTCCTCATTTTTATTTACCCCTTCTTTACTCCTTCACTTTTCAAAGCCTTTACCGAAGGCCTTATCGATCATCCAAGTTCTAGAAGACAATAAGCAAAAATGTGCAAAAGATCAACAACAACTAGACAAATAAAAATGAACGGGTACCTTGACATACAATTTAGTAGATCCTATTATAGAAGAAATGGTGGAGATGACTACCCTCCCTAAAGTGAGAAACATAGTTGCAAATATGAGGTTGGAAGATTATAAAATTAAAATACATAGGCAGGATATTTCTAAGATTTCAAAAAATAGATACACTATAGGCCCTCCACACTAAGGCAGTTGCACTTTTCTTGCATGACCATAAATCAGATAGAAAACTCCAAGCTAGTAAGAAGAAGATAGAATCCATAGAGCTAAAGTTGAGCAGATAAAATATAGAGCAAAATATAATTAAATAGAAAATTTATGAGTTGAAAAAGATAATTTATGGGACCCCTTCTAAGGAATACTTGTAGCAAAAGTATCAGAGAATAAATATCTTGGAGGAATAGCTACAAGTGGCTAAAAGTAAAATATAGCAATAATACGCGATGTTGTAGGATCTAAAATCCAAGCTGCAACAAGAAGATGAGGGTCTCACTATATCTCAAATAGAGCTACAACAAGAAAAGGAGAAACCCCATAGCCAGGAGATATCTAAGTATTGACTCAAATAGATCAAAAGCTATTATTGGAAAAATCAAAGTGGTTACCTTGTAAGCTTTTCACCCTTTCATCAAGAAAATAAATGAAACACCAACAATGTCCACGGAAGCAAAAAAGTTTTTTGGCAATGAGAAAATATATGTGCTAATAAAAATCTTAAAAGCATAAATAGTCAGATGAATGTGAAGAAATAGATAAAAGTAATCTCATTTTGAACAACATCCAAAGAGATATTTAGAAAAATGTAAATTTGGAACTCATCAAGTTATTATGGAACTTAATTGATTCATGAAGGAGAAGAACTACTATGTGCTCTCAAAAAAGAGACTGATGAGATGAGAAAGGTTTCTAAGGAGATCAAATCACTTGGTTCTCTAGGTTTTTGGGATGAAAAAATGAAATTTTATATAGAAGAGAAAATCAAACATTTATTGGATCAACAACTTTAGGATGAAGGTGACATCAAGTCACTACTATAACCACTGGTAATAGAAAAAGTTTTTGATTTATTTTATAGACTTTATCATATTTTGACCAAATTTGATGAAATGGCTAGAAGATACAACAATCATCCCTATGAGAATCACTATAAGTTGTAATACATTATTTTTAAGCTCAAAGGAATTCATGTGCCTTTCTTGAACACATGGAATAATATGTGTCAGTTATTGCAGGTTCCAATGCCTCTACTAGATCAATCAACATTATAGAAAGGTGAGGCTTCAAAAATACCCTTAGAATAAAGATATTAGTAGTCAAACAAACCATTTTATTATTCAAAATTTAAATATGTACAATGAATTCGAACTTGTAAAGTTGTATTATTTTTATCTTTTATTTGTATATTTTCAAGTTTTATGTCTTGTCTACTTTTTGACTCCATAGCCCAATGGATAAGACAAGGGTGATCATGTAAGAACTGAGAAGGATGTGAGCAAAATTGATAATTTATTAAGATGTCCTGTCTTTGGTGGAACACGATATTGATGCAAAATTATGGATATGTAGGTGTACAATTGATAAATAATATCAAACAATACATGCGAACATTTACTTTGCATAAATTTAGATCTACCTATAATTATGATAGAATTGATAGTTGGCACAAGTTAAGTTCTATGCATGGTTGTATATAATACCTCGACCATTTTTTAATATCAAAAGAAGTGCTCCTCATTGTTGAGAATGAGTCTAAAAGGGAAAATGAGGGTTTGCATGGTTGCAAGTGATAGATAGAAGTTATTCCTGCTCAACTATGTAAAAAAGAGGAGAAAGTAGGAAAAGATAAAAAAGCAAAAAAATGGTGCTTTCCTAAGGTGGCTTTCTTGGACCTAAAAAAACTACAAGTTGTGGTGAAGTTTGCTTATGGAGATTATTTTCTTCTCTTTATTTTTGTATAATTACCTATAAATTGTGCCACAAACTCCATCATCTGTATCTTCATTAGCATTTCATTTTCTCTTTTCTCTCAATGTTTATATCATGTGATAATGTCCCTATCCTTATCCTCTTTCATCATATCCATTGCACTATTTTGCCTCATTTTAGCATGAGTTTACTTTCTTCTATGTATAAATCCCTTTATCGCCTATAGTGTTTTATAAATACATATCCTTTCCTTTTCTCCTTTTATGAGATATATACTGAAGACATCTTTTTTATTTGTCCTTATCCTTGATTAGCTTATCTTGAGCCATGGTCGATTTCTTCTCTTAATCACAATTTATAGAACTTTTTAGAGACATATCTAAGTTCTTATTTTTCATAAGTGAAAATACCCTATGAGTCACCAAGAATGTGGATAATTTTTATAACCACCATATGTATCTCCTATGGAGATAGCAAAGTGGCAAAAAAGGCTAAGTATGGAGAGCATCAGGCATTTTGTACCAGCAAGATAGTAATATGGGTACCAAAACCCCATTGCCTGACAATAATAAGCTAAGGTGAAATTGGTTAAGTATGGAATTTATCAGAAATTGTGTACCTCCAGCGACAATAGACATGTACCAAAACCTTGTCACCCAATTGAAAGCAAGCAATGCAAAAATGGGCTAAGTGTGGAGGCTATAGAACTTTTTATACCAACAAGATAGTAAGATGGGTACCAAAACCTTGTCATCCAATAACAACAAGCTAAGGTGAAATCAACTAAGTATGAAAATATTCAAATATTTTGTACCTCCAACAACAATGGATAAGTACCAAAACCTCATCGTCCAGCAAGAACAAGCTAAGGTGAAATTGGCTAAGAATGAAAACTGCCAAATTTTTTGTACCTCCAATGATAACAGATAGGTACCAAAACCTTGTTGCCTAGTAGGAAGTAGCAGAGCCAAAATTTGGCTAAGTATGGAGGTTATTGGACTTTTTGTACCAACAAGATAGTAAGATGGGTACCAAAACCCCATCACCCAATAACAACAAGCTAAGGTAAAATTGGCTAAGTATGAAAGCTACTAGACATTTTGTACCTCCAACAATAGAGGATATGTATGAAAACCCCATCACCTAGTAGGAGGCAAGCAGAGCCAAAAATTGGCTAAGTATGGAAGTTGTCAAATATTTTATACCAACAAGATAATAAGATAGGTACCAAAAACTCGTCGCTTGGTAACAGTAAGCTAATATGAAATCGGTTAAGTATGGGAGTTGTCAAACGTTTTGTACCAACAAGATAGTAATATGGGTACCAAAACTCTAACACCTGATAGCTAGCAAGGAAGGCAAAATTGGTTACGTGTGAGAATACTGAATATATTTTAGGCACCTGATAACAACAAAGCAAAATGAAGAATTGGCACACAATAAAAGGTTAGCAAGAAGCTTGGTTCAGTTTGAAGCTTAGTATTATCACTCTCATAACACATTAGGTGGTTTAGATCTGTTGTTAAAAAACTTAATAACCAAACCACTCACTTATATTCATGCATCTAGACTATTATGGGAAGACCAACTACACCTATTAGAGGATCCAAGTGATTTAAGGCGAACAACATAGCCTCTACTTATGTAGATGAAATCTGATGAAGCCACATCAACATAGTCATGCCTAATTAGTTGTAACAAATTAGGGTATTATACATACATGCAGTCTGGAATGCCCTCTAACATAACAACAATCCATTCTCAAGGCAATGATGCCAAAGTAATAGAATCCATTTTAAAGTTATATATACTAGAATGTAATGGGTTCATGAAGTTGGCTCTTTAGCTTTAACATTTTTCATCAATGTACAAGAATGCTCTATGTTTTGAGGAATAAAGACTAGATTTTTGTGTAACCTTTTGTCTCAAGGATATTTTTGAATGATTATGTATGAAATATTTTTGTTTTAATCTATTTGAATGAACGCAATAGTAATTCTACTCTTGGGTTTTTATTGGAAGTTTATTCTTTAGTTATGGAATAAATAGTGATTGGCTTATTTTTTAGTAGATAAATTTTTCTACAAGCAATAGCGACAAATTGGTTTGTAATATGGTCTATTTATGACTAATTGGTACAGTCATTTATGAATTATGACTATTGATGTTGTTGAATTCATGCCATTCAAATTCTAACATTTTATCTTTTGTTTCTTTCTACCCTCTTTTCAAACCCCCATTTTCATAAATAGCTAGTTAGGATCTAAAGGAACCGTCCTACTTTAGAAATTTATGTGTGAAGCTTCACTTCTTCATGGTCTTTAAATATTGGTCAAAATATTAAGGTGCAAAACCCATCCGAAGGCAAATTTTTAGACCAACAAGAACCCATTTATGTAGCTCTGTTTGTGCAACCCATGGAGTACTCGTCTATGAGAAAAAAATAGTAAAGGCAACATGGTTTGTGAAATAGATTTAGCACATCCAACAAGTCCATGACCTTTTGAAAAAGATAAATCAGAAATACAAGCAATGGCATGACTAGCATTAGATTCCATATTAATTCAAGGTTAATATATCATTATGTCTTTAGAATGACAGACTTGTAGGACCCCATAGGAAGATCAAACCTCTTCGCTATGGAGCATACATCATCACCAAGAAGGTGGGAGAAAATGAACTACATCTTATTTTAATCCAAGCTTTTAGCACATTGTAGTACAAACTCAATAAAAATAAAGTTTTCTTCATAGATAAAAAACTTTAATGATGTTAAAATTACTAAATCTTTTGTATCTCTTCTCTAATGAGATGTATTTAAAATTCATCTCATCATAATCTACCATGTCCATTTTTGTATTTTTTATCTCAAAAACATTTAGTGTACTTGGATTGTCTCCTTTGGCACATATTTGTACTTCATGATTTTTTACAAGGATGGAGTACATTAGAATGCTCAAATTTCTGAGTCTAGTATTTCACCTTCTAAGTTATTTTTGGATAAATCTAGGAACATTATATTGTATAAATTGCCTAATGAGTTTGGAATCTTACCATGCAATTTGTTTGTTGAAAAGTTCAACATTTGTAACAACGCACACTTTCCAAGTATAACTAGAATGAAATCATTCATCAAGTTAGTGAAAATATCTATAGCTTGAGCAATTAACATGTTACCTATCTCTCCATACAAGGGGATTTGTAAAAAAATATTACGGTAAATTCAAACTATTCTATATTAGAGAGATTGATAACTTCTTATGGAATGCTTATATTAAGAGCATTATATGATAGATGGAGCATTTTCAAGTTTTGATAGAACCTCAAACTTAGCACTAATATTTCTAAGATGTGGTTATGATGAAAAAAAATTGTGTTAACTATTACATATTTCCAGTGTCAAAAATAAAGGATAGCCAAGTATCTTTGGTTAATTTCAACAAATATAAGATAGAGGAGATGTAATTGGCCATTTTAAGCAAAGCATTGGATAAAGATAATATGAATTTGACTAATTTTTGTAAAGAAGAGGATAGAAATAAGAAGTAATTCATACAATGATTATCCAATATGTAATCAACAATTGTATAAAGTAGATGAATGTATATGAGTAAAATGGGTTGTTAGAGTTAATTTTAGTAAATTTTACTCATATTAGTTTAGGTAAAAACTCTTCCAATCTGTATATAAATATATGTTATTTAATAAGGACACATAAAAATTGAGCATAATATTTTACATGGTATTAGAGCCAAATATTTTAAAGTTCTAAACCAATGGTCTCATTTGTTATTATATTTTGAAGCTGTGAGGACAAGAGATGGCAATAGATGGTGGTTTGATGGTTAAGGGTTTAGGCTCTAGAACTAAAAGATATAAATTTTCTTGTAAAACAAGGATTTATTTGGGTTAATTGATTAAAAAGAGGTCATGCCTATGTGATATATAGATGCTATCAACAAGTGGCAATTAAGATATGGTATAGCTTGCTCTTGGATACTATTTAACTTAAGTGATAATGTAATTTTATATGATAATGAGTAAAAAATAATAAAGAAACATGTGATCTATTGACTCAAGTATATGGCTTAAAAAATATCAATACTTAATTATTTTTTGAAGGCAGTTTTTTAAATTGAAAACTTGGAATCACAAAGTAACACAGACCACATGAGTCAATTTAAGTCTCTTAGAAATCTATTGGTAGCATGTGGGTCATCAATTTAAGAAGAAGACACAATGATGACACTTCTTGGCATGGTTGAAGTAGGAAATGTTTCATAAAAAAATTCTGATGGTGAGTATAAGGAATTCCATAATAAATGGCATGTTATAGCACTGGCTAAGAATAATCTAGTAGTTAATAAAATTATTGATGAAAAATATCAACAATTTGATGACAACACTCATGATTTAAAAGCTACAATAAAAGGTCATTACAAATTATATCCAATAAGGAATATTTTACAAGTTATATGCAAAACTCTAGAATAAGTAATGGTGGCAACAAGTGATGACCAAAAATCTAATTATATTCTTTGGCAACATAGACATGTAAATGCATAGTTGCTAGAGTTAATGATTTGAGAGTAGCTTATAGAAGATTTGGATCTTGAGTCTCTTGTCATATTGGTAATGTGGAAGGGTTATAGGTAAGCAACACAAACTACCATACTCAAATGGGGCAACAAGAGCAAAGAAACAAATAGAGCTATTACATTTGGACATATACAGGCTAATACAAACTCCATTGTATATATGAAAAAGATGTGTGAATATGCCTCTAATGCTACAAAGAGTATATGTGCAAAATAAAATATCATTTTGGAATATACTATACCTTCTTACAATATAATGGTGTAGCAAAGAGGTAAAACTAGACCCTTGTTGAGAGCACAAGATGCATGCCTAACGATAGTGGGTTGTCAAATTCTTTTTGGGTTGAGGAAATCCCTTCAATAATTTATGTCCATAATGAATTTCCCACACTTGCATTGCATAAGAAGACTCCTTATGACTCTTGGTATGGGATCCATTTTACCATGTTCAGCAATGACTATCCTCTTCATTCTTCATTGTAGCACCTTTAGTCATTAAATATTCACATAGTCATAGGTGACTAATGTTTGAACTTCAATCCTAGAAAAGAGATGGGTGATTTGAATCTTAAGTGACTTCATCTCAACAACACCTTCTCTTCATGGATAATATAGGATTTGAAAGAAAAGTTATGGAGACAGGCAATAATTATCCATTATAGGCCACATTGAAGCCTTACGAAGATCCATTATTTATGGTATTTTATAATTCATTATAATCAAACTTGCGCAAGAAAAAATAGCTAAAAAAACTAAAGAAGGAGAACCTATAAATATATTTCTAGTTTCATGATGATGATACATCTTAAAATAATGGGTAGTGTTTGAAAATGAATGTCTATGATAACATTTCAAGCTAAGTCATATGGAGAGTATCTTGCTTTTATACTTCTCAAATGACTCGTTCATACATCATGGCAGACAAGAGAATCTAAAATGGATCTCTTGGGACTGTAAGTTTCCCAAGAATTTTTAACTTAGTATTTTTTACTGGTTCTAGAAAATATTCAATAGGCCTATTAAGTGGAGTCAAGTCATACTTGACCATGAACGTAAACCTGCTTGATTATAATTGTATGTGCTTAATTGCTCTTTGTTTCCTCTAGAACTTGAGATGTAGTGCAATTTATGAAAGTTCTAGGAAAAAAAATTATAGCATGTTGGATGGTATGTCTAATCAACTATGTGGTAACCTCATCTTGATTAGCAAAATATAACATAGAATTACATTAAGGAACCTAATCATAAATGCTTAACCTTCTTCCTTGGTTAGAAAGAGAAATCCTTTAATGTCTTATTTTTCATGGCATATAATGATTTCTTTTTGACATACTATAAGACAGTTCTTTGGAAAATATATCAACATCACTGAAAGAGTCCATAGAATAGATTCTTGTAAAATTATTGTGTTGAAACCCTTATATTCCATGAATTTTCTAATATGGGGAGAGTGTAATACATCGGTATGGATTTCTAGGACAATAGAACATGTTTACGAGATGGTAAAATGGATTTTTAGAATGATAAGTCATGTCTCTGAGATGGCTCCCATGGCCCACGATGCATTCCCATGGAACATAGCAAAATCTAATTTCTTGAAAATAGGTATTGTGAAATTTGTACAAAACATAAAAACTAAGAAATATATTATTTAATTTGATGATGAAGAATTAAAATATGATGGATTTCTTAATGAAATATTAAAAAAAAATTCATACAGTGTTGGACCTGATTTAATAAATATCTATGGGATAATTAGAGTGATCTTAGGGTAGCAAATGCCTTGAAGTTGTTCCCATGACTAGATTTCACGACCACTAATAGAGAGGGGATAAAGTGATCTATGCAAAATAAAATTAAAATGGAAAAAATACAATCATAATCTTCTTAGTATACTAAATAGAACATGTTATACATGAACATTATCAAAAAGAAGACTCAAACTGGTTTGGAACTCTTCAAGAAGGTACATTTTATTTTTTATGGGAATGTGTTTTAAATTATATTTGATGGATAATTACAAAAATTCTAAATTTATGTGTCTACCTCTCAACTATAATTGTGGAACAAAACAACATTCGAAAAAATTAAATATTTCTTTTCTTTTAACTGGAAACTCCCTAAATATTTTAACTTTTAAACATTAAAGATATACAATGTACCGATCATGTTATTCCAGAAGATCAATAAATCAATTTTGTAGAAGAATAGTAGGAGTTTGAATGTAAATCTTGATTAAATTAAGCTTTAATAAAGACCAAGAAATTGTGGCATATCCTTATCTAATATTTTTAATAAATGAGAGATAATATCATGAGCAATTGGAATCCATCAAGTCATGATTGGCTGACAATATGAAAAAGATAATATCCTTTGCAAATTTGCACTACATGATAGATATACCTTTTGATAATCATGATATTAAAAGATAGGGTGTCCTCAATATGAAGTCCTTATTTCAATAAAAATAATAATATCATAATTCCCTTACATCTAAGTTTCATCTCTCAATAGAGGTTGATAGATGTAAATTATAATGCTATAAAGAAGATAGGTAAGTATATGCTCTCTCTTATGTTGGGTAAAATCACATAAAAGAGATTAATTAGACTCCATATTGACCATCCAGAGATTCCTTTTACAAATGTGCCCCTAAGGGATACAAAATGGGATCTTCCACAAGGGAAGCCCTCTTTTGAAATATATGGCAAACAATTGTCGATTGTCTCCTTGTCTTCCTCAATGCAAGTGGGTTTATTGCTCGTGTACCAGTAGTGGTTGAATTTTTCCTTGGGGCCTATGAGACCTGCAAAATTTGGTTAGAATATTTGGGGGTCTATATTGATCAAATCCCTCATGTTTGAAGATAAAAAAACTAAAAATATGATTAAAATTGCATAAACTGATGAGAAATAGGCATAGCAATAATACTTACCTAGTTTTGGAAGCCTTGGAAGGCTGAAAATGGGATTCACATATTACTATGTGAATATGATTGTACTTCTCTAAATGGGCTGAAAATTTGTGGGAACTTCCTTTGGTTATCAGGAATATACCCTCAAAATTTTATGGCAATCCAATTTTGGATGAGGGAGTTATGACCAAAATAGTGTAGGTGGGTCTAGCTGGATTTGCACACTAGTGTGCAAATTTGACTGTCTTAGGATTCACATAGTACTATACGAATCTGAGTTTTTTTTCTAGAAACCAAACTTGATGATGTGGAGTTCCATTTGATTTTGTTGGAGCTTTTGATCCTCGCTGAGAAAAACAAGAGCAACTACAATACAAAAAGGGTGCAAAAAGAGGGCTTAGGTAGCCTCCATGGTGGGGATGGATGGATGAGGGCTTAAGTGGATTTTAGACTAATTCCAACAGATTTTGGGTATGTTAAATGGTGGATTCATCAATAGAGATAAAATGGCATTCTATTTATAGAGTTTTCCAAGGTTTAGAGAGGGGTTGAGGTGTCCCCTATGAGGTGTTCCCTATGAGGTGTCCCCTATGAGGTGTCCCTTAAGGTGTCCTCTCATACATGGATTTGGGTGAGAGAATATCTCACCCATATACATGAAATAAATAGGTATGGATGAGTCATCCCACATAAATGCATGGGTGGAGGAAAGTCTCCAAATGTCATTTATGACATGTTGAGGTGGAAAGCCTTTTATTTAAAAAATACTTTTGTGTGTATAAAAGTATTCAATTGTCATTGAATGCACATGAGAATGTGATGTGGAACAAATATCAGGGTGGTGAGGTGGAAGGCTAGCCTAGTCAAAGGGTAGACTAGGTGAGGTGGAAAGGCTAGGCTAGTCAAAGGGTAGACTAGGTGAGGTGGAGAGAATTAGGTTAATCATGATTGAGTTGATTAACCATGTACTTAACCATAAAGTAAAATTTGACCATAAAGTGACTTTTGACGAGGGTAGATATTAACCAATGTTAAGTCATGCTGGTGGTTGCATGAGGACCCAAAGTTAAACGTAGGAAGGGGCTTACGTAGCCCAAGGGTACTTATGGAGATGAAGAGTAATTTTGATAAATGAATATTTTTTTGAGGCCAATTTATGCAAATTTCATGGGTTTTTGTAAATTAATCAGCCATGATGATGGGAGAAATGGCAACGTGTAAATTTTGGGTATCTACATTTATCCCTTTTTGTAATGTGTTATGTGAAGACACAATGCAGTGCAAAAACTGATGACACCACATTGGTGGTTTGATTTTGAAGAAGATGAATTGATGATGGATGATTGTAGATGATGTATGATTGATTATGAGAGAGATGAATTGATGATGAATGATTTGTGCTTGATTACAAATATTTGTAGTGTCACAATGATTGCTTTATGAGGAGATACATGATCATATTGTTTTATGATTAATGTAATATGTCCCAATTATGGAGGGAGCAAATGCCTCTAAAACTTTACCTTTGACAAATTATTGAGCTTGATTTTATTTGACAAATCGTTTAGCCCTAGGTATATTTATATCAGGTGCTTCATTCATGAGTGGTCTTACAACTACCACTTTGAGGAAGGAAATCCATGACTAACCTAAAGACTCAAGCGTTGGGTCTCTCAAATGTTTGTTTGAATTAGAGTTTTGTTGAGAAGAGAAATTTTGCTTTTTATCTACCCTAGCAAAGGAGGGCTTGAGATGATCTCTAGCAAAGGTTCTTGGACAAACACAATTTCCAATATTGAGTGTTTGATTATTGGTCATACATGAGGTGGATTTTGTTGTTTTATGTATACCCCCTCAAGCGATGAGTTGATGGTGGAAGAAGTGAAATATGGTGACGATTTGATTGAAAATATGAAAAATGGGGAAGAATAATTTGAAGAAAATAAACAATTTTAGTATATTTGGAAATGTCTAGGCATGAGGATGCAAATGCAACTTGAAAAATTAGATTCGCATGGTGGTGTGTGAATCTGACAGTGCCTCGGTATTCATATAGTACTATGTGAATATGAATTTGTGATTCGTGTGCAGTGTTTCTATAGTTTTGGGGACCAAATGATGGTAAAATTGGACAAAACTTATACCATCTAAAAGCTCTTTTTGAGCCCAATCCAATGGTGGTAATTTTAAAAAATTTGGATAATATTTGATGGAAAAAAATTAGGTTAAAGATGCTCCTTATAGAAGCGATTAATGCACATCTTATTGAAGAGTGATATGTTGTAGTTGAAGAGACTTGGAAAAGTAATACTATAATAAATGATATGTCACTATTATTACATTGGTTCTCAAGAAATGCAAGATAAAGTATTTTGACAATTTTCAACCAATAAGCCTTTATAAGACCATTTAAAAAATGATGGCAAACAGGTTGAAAGATATTCCAGATTATGTTATCTTAGAGGAAAAATGTGGTTTTGCTCATGGTAAACAAATTCTTGATAGTATAATTATTGCATAGAAGGTCATACACTCTCTTTATTCCATGAAATAATCAATTATTCTTATGAAATTAGAAATGAACAAAGCACATGATAGAGTTTCTTAAATTTTTCTACATAATATTATGAAAAATTTGGATTTTGATTATAGTTCGTATGAATGGATTAAATATTGTTATAGTATTGCAAAATATTCTACTTTGATCAATGGTTCTCCTATCGGTTACTTCAAGTCATCTTGTGGAATTCACCAAGGTGATCCACCGTCTCCTTGTCTATTCATTCTTCTTATGGAGGCATTAAGGAGAGCTTTCTCCAAGGCAAAAATATAAGGAAAAATCAAAGGCATTCAAGTTGCAAATAATGGTTCCTTTGAATCTCATATTCAATTAATTGATGAAACTTTGCTTTTGGTTCATCCCTCAATTGTTGAGGCCATGGAGTTTTAATAAATATATTATTTTATTTTATTTTTTATTTTTTATTTTTGAATTTACATGGTGGAATCGGTAGCCGCCACGAATCCGAGCAGGCTTTCTAGATTTTTATGGCCGCCATAGTATTCTACACTGTCCGCCCCAGAAGCCGCCACACAGATCTTCGCATAGTCCGCCCCTATAACCACCATGCCATAATCATTTTAAACCTTTTACACCATTGAAAGCACCAGGAAAGGGACAAGCGTTCAGTTCGACGAGGCCCGAGATTTGAACCTTGGACCTCTGCCCCCTTATGGGATTTGGATGAACCAATTGGTCTACACCTCAAACCTCGTTTTAATAAATATTATTATTCTATGAAAAGGCCATTGGATAGTTGATTAGTAGTATAAAATCCAATATTTATTTCATGAAAACTATCCTATATCTACAATGAATTATTGCAAATATTTTAGGGATTAAAATTGAAAAAATGTCATCAACCTACCTGGGTATTCCTTTGTCTTATAAAGAATATAAAAATGCGCTTTGGGTTTTTTGTTTGGATAGAATGAAAACTTGTTTGGTAGGTTTGAAATGCTTTTTTTAAAACATGGTAGGAAAATTACAACTCATAAAGACTACATTAAAATCCATCCCTATTTATAAGATGTCACTTTCAAGATTGCCAATAGGTATAGCATCATAGATTAATAAAATTTAAAAGGACTTTATTTGGAAAGGATGCAAGGAAAAATTTAGGTTTCCTCTTTGTAAGTAGGATATGGTTTGGAAAGGAAAGAATGTTAGAGGAGTGGGCTTGTAAAATTGCAGACTTATGAGTTTGGGATTAGGGGTAAATCTTAGGTGTAGATTATTTAGAGATCAAGGAAATAATTGGAAAAATATATTACTTCATAAATATACATGTTCTAGTGATGTAATGAAATTATTGAGGAAAATAATCCTACACAAAGGATTGTCAATATGGAACTTTATATGAGATAGTTTGTTATTGATAAAAAAATATTTTAGATGGTCAACAAATGAGTGGATTTATGCAAATATTTGATTTAGTACTTGGCTAAAGCCTTATCTTCTTAACTTTTTTTTTTTATAAGTAAGATTTTATATACAAAAGGGGTTTTTTCAAAGGATCCCAAAACCTTATTACAATATATGCCGAAGCACTACCTTGCCAGATGAAACTTTGAAACTAAACCAGGACGTAAATAAGCTATGCATGGACCATGAACAAAAAGCCCTTTCAGGTTGTCTAGGGAACCGAGATCCCGGATAAAACCAATCAACTAGATGCCCCTAACCTAGGGTATAACACCACATAAGGGAAAAACCAAGACCAAAAACCACCACAAAAACCAGGAAACAAAAACCACTAGGATGGGGGATGGGACAAGGACCAACATCATCAATTGACATCCCTATCGGACCAAGTTCCCAACCTACGTCGAAGTTGCTTGAAAATACGCACAGAGGAGGACACGGCATTGGCCACCAAGATCATGGAGTTAATTGTCATATCAAGAAGGATTTTGATGGATAAGGGTTCAAGGTCACTCTCGGTGCCGAAGATGACCTCTGGGGAACCCCTCCTCTCCTGCTTCATCTTTTTGAGGCACGCTGAAGCTCTTTTGCCACTGGGTACACTAGAGCCACCAGGGACGCTAGGACCACTAGGAGCATTGGGACCACCTGGACTGCTTGGACCACTGGGACCTTTGGAGGAATTATCAGACACCTTCCTTTTCTTGGTAGGATTATGATTTGCACTCTTGGGAGGAGGCATCTTGTCGGGCAAGGCAGGGTTGCCCTCTCTATCCTTGGAGCCAAGGTCATGGGAGGAGGTAGGGGAGTCATGGGGGTTCGCAGAGAGGGGGGGAATATCCTTGGCAGAGGGGCGATTGGCTAACACATGGTGGTAGAGGATGACCATGAGCCCCTAGTGAATGGGCTTGACCTTGGTTTTCTGGGCCTTTTCAACAGCAATAGTGAGTAAGTACATAAGGTATCTAGGGATGCATAGCTGGGTGGACTCACGGAGGTGATTCACGAAGCTCAAGTGGAAGCTACGGAGGGTTTTCTTGAGGTCATCGTAGGTGATAAACTGTATGACGGGGACAATGGCCTCATTGTAGGGTTTTGGCAAGGCAGACCTGAAAAGAGCTGATTTATCCCACCCGTAGCCTTTAGCTTGGTCCGGGAACTAGTTGAGCTCTTCCTCCTAGTTGTGCTTGTCGCATCTGATAAATTTCTTTTTTTTCTCCTTGTAGAGCCCCATAACTTCGAACAACTCCTTGTTGACTCTAAAGTGGACGCCCTTGACCACCACCTCGTCATTATTCCAAGTATCAACAAATTTCTAGGTGACTTCATCATCAGGGCCAGAAAACTTACAGAGGAAGGGGGTGATGGATTTGACTTCCATGAAAACCAGGGCAGTTTTGCTGAGGGATAGAGTGGTTGGCTCGACCTAAATGGTAGTCATAGAGGCAGGGGCAGGGAGCAACACATGTAGAGAACTAGGGAGGTGAATCCAAGGCCGATACCAGTCAGAGGAGAAACATCCAGTGATGGGGCAAGAAATGGGGTGATGAAGAGATGTGGGCTTACTTTGATAGGGAAATAAAGGCCTCAAAGGATATGAAGCACCATGAAATTGATGCATGCATCAGGACTCAGCAACATCAAAAATGTGAGGGGCGCTAGAAATGTGGCAAGGGTTGGAAATAGAAATTTATAAATTGGCACGATAATAGGTAGGAAAAAAAATAAGGATGACAAGGCTCTTGGGAAGCAGGGGGTGAGGTGGCGGCCATAGGAAAGGCCAGCTCAGCACCAACCATGGGGAAGTCGTCTCTTTGCAAAGCTAGAGGGAAAGTATTAGATTATCGAGGTGCATGATCTATGATGGCACAGGGTAAATATTGGCAAGGGAAAAGCATATGGCACAATAATTAAGAGCCTTTTTCAAATATGACAGGGTGGCCAGGGCAGGAATGAGGTGGCAGCTACTGGAAGGCCCATCGGGAAACATCTAGCTAGGAGTGCTCGTGATGAGGTCAAAGAGGCACGTGGACCCCTGAGAGAGCCTAACACACGAAGTCGTTGGGGCTCGAGGATAGGCATCTCTTAAAATCTGCTTGGGAAGTGTCTGCATTGAGATAAGATGGTTTCTCTTGGGAAGCCATAGCTGACAGATCTTCGAGAAAGTCACCTCTCCAAATCTGGACTCCAGCTAACAAGGCTGCCAAGTTGGCCATAGAATCCGTCAACTTGTTGCCTTCCCTGTAGATGTGGTGGAGGGATGACTGGGGGAGACTTTAGAGAATAGTGCGAGCCTCCTGGACGGTGTCGAATATTCTCCACGATGGGACCCTTTGCTTAGTCATGAATTTTATGTTGTTCACGAAATCTCCCTCGATAACCACCTTTCTAGGGTCTTCTTGTAAGATAACCAGCCCACAAAGAAGCATCAAAGCTTCCACAAAATTATTGGTTTGGGAGCCAAGGAACTCCAAGTAGACGAGGATCACATTCCCTTCGTGGTCAAGAATGACCCCTTCGACTCTTGAGGGCCCAATATTGCCTTTATGAGCCCCGTAAAAGTTAAGCTTGATCCACTCGAGAGGGGGGGCCGACCATATGATTTTGGCTCGAGGGTTGGGGGCTGAGGGGCTAGGGGAGGTGCCAGGCCAAGGGATCTGAGGAGGGTGAGCTCGCTCGTCTTAGGGGGGAATGGGACGAAGGGAGGAGGTGGATGTTCTCTAAGGTGTAGGCAAGAGCTTTGCTCACTACCTCTAGGAGATCCCTAGGTGAGGAGGAGAAAGCTCTGTTGTTGTGCTCCAGCCAAATCTGCTAGAGCAGGTGGGGAAGGCAGAAGTCCCATAGGGAATGGAGGGTGGGATGGAAGAAGGGATTGGGCTACTGGATGAAGAGATCAAGGATGGACATGGGAGGGACCCACTGAATGGAGAAGGGGTGGAGGAGGTGGCCCAGGGCAGCTGAGGAGAAGGAGCAGCTCAAAAAAAGATGGTTTGTTGACTCCCAGGTGGCGCAACAAAGATAGCATTGGTTTGGGATTGAGAATCCCCTCTTAGCCAGATTTTCAATGGTGAGGATTTTGTTTTGGATGGTCATCTAGATAAAGAAACTGATTTTTGGGATTAGCATTTTAGCCTAAACTTGCTTGACAGGGAAGCAGGTCTCCTGGGGATTCTTTTGGAGTGAGTAGGCAGACTTGACTGAGAAGGATTCATTGTTGGTGTCGTGCTAGATGTACCTATCCTCAACCTCACTTGAAGGAATGATCGATGAACTAAGAAAGGCGAAGAGGTTGGCCACCTGAAAGGGAAAACACACATCTTTGATGGGAAATCAACCTGACTTTCCTTGAGTCCTGATGATGTAATTGGCCACCTTGGATCCTTTGGAGGCTTCCAACAGGGGCCTGAGGGCCGCAAGATCCCTATCTTCCCTCAAGGCCTCATCTTGGATCCACTTGTCATTCCAAAAATCAATCTTGCTCCCATCATCGAGGATACACCGAGATCCCTTTTAGATGAGATCTTTAGTATGGGCTAGGGATCTCCAAAAGGCAGACCTGTCTCTGGGTTGGTGGTCATCGAGGAAGGGGTGGTGCTAGAGGTATTTCCTTCTCACTATGCTAATCCACTCAACCTGGAAATTAGTGAACACTTTCCAAGCATGATTGGCTAGGAGGGCAGTGTTCATTTGGGATACCTGCTTGAGGTTGATCCCGCCTTCAATCTTGGGTCGGCACACCAGGGGTCAGGAGACCAGTGGTATCCTTTTCTTTTCTTCGCTCTTGGACCATAAAAATTGCTTCTGGATCTGTTCGATGTGGGATCTAATGGAGGTCGATATTTTGAAAACTGACATAAAATACACCAAGATGTTGTGGAGGTAGGCTGACATGAGGGTGGCTTTGCCAACCTGGGAGAGAAGGTGCCCTTTCTAGGATGCCAACTTCCTCTAGATTCTCTTGACCACGTTATTCCACAGGGCCTTGAAGGGGAAACCGAAGAATAGGGGTAGCCCAAGATAGGTTGTGGGGAGGGTGTCTGGGGTGCATCCCAAGATCCAAGATATTTTGCCCTGCCTTGCCTGAGGAGTGTGGATGAAGTAGATTTTGCTTTTCAAGAGGTTTATCTTCTACCCGATCGCACTTTCATACAAATTGAGAATATGATTGATGATCTTAGCTTGGGATACTAAGGTGAATGTGGCCAAGATGGTATCATCCATGAATTTTTGGTGGTACATTGGGGCCAATATTGAGGCCGGTCTGATCCCCACTCAAAGGTTTGCCCAAGGGTTTCGTCCAGGATGATGAACAAGATCGAGGAAAGAGGGTCTCCCTGCCTCAGCCCTCTGGAACTAGGGAAGAACCCTATGGGGGATCCATTGACCAAAACCAAGAACCAAGGAGATGACATGCATAATTTAATGAGATCAACCCAGGACGTGTGGAAGTCAAATATGAGGAGGACTTCGATAAGAAAATTCCAACTCACTCTGTCAAACGCTTTGTTCATGTCCATCTTGAGAAGGAACGTTGGTTTCTTGGCTAAGAAAGCAGAGTGTAGAACTTCATGGATAATGATGATCCCATCTGTGATGACCCTCCCTTTTACAGAGCTCCCCTGGAAGGGGTCTATGATCTGGGGGAGGATGTCCTTGAGGCAGGTCGCAAGATCCTTGGTTAGAATTTTGTATAGAGCATTACACAGGCTGATGGGATGAAAGTCGGATAGGGATTTGGCTGCTTGGGTTTTGGGGATCAGGGTAATGAAAGTGGCATTGATGCCTCTCGGGATGGAGCTACCAAACAGAAGGTCTCTAACGATGGTGCACACCTCTTGGCCCACTAGCTCCCAGAATGCCTAGAAGAAGTGAGGGGGGAAACCATCAGGGTCAAGGGCGGCATCAACTTTCATGGAGAACATGGTAGCCTTGATTTCTACATCAACAAGAGGGCTGAGAAGCATTTCGTTGGTGGCCTGGCCGCTTGGGGGGAGGATTAGGATGTGGTGCCAAGGAGATTCTAGAAGAAACTAGATGCCTCTGATCTAATTTCCTCCTTGTCCTTGGTGGGCCTGCCATCATTGCAAGTGAGTTCAGTAATCCTATTGGTGCTTCTATTTTTGAGGGTTGATGTGTGGAAGAATTTAGTATTCGTATCGCCATCCTTGAGCCACAGGGCCCTCGACTTCTACCTCCATAAGGTCTCCTCCCTTGCTATAACGTTGTGGTAATCAACTAGGATTATGCGTTCCTCCTCTCTAGACCCGAGATCCTGAGTACCTTCCTGGAATTTGCATTCAAGGTCTTCCAGCTTCTCCTTCAAAATTTTCTTGTACTCAAAGATGTTACCGAATACCTCTTTGTTCTAGGTCTTAAGTTTGTCTTTGAGGGACCTAACTTTCTGGTGGATTTTACCAGCAAGGGACCCCTCGGAGGGTTGGTTCCACCACCTGCCCACCTGCGCCCTGAAATCTGGATGATGGAACCACATAGACACGAATCAGAAGGGGTGTTTGGAAGGAGGATGTCGATCAACTTCAAAAAATATGGGGCTATGGTCCGATCTGATTTTAGGGAGAGCAAGGAGGGTTGCATCAAAAAATAGGGGGATGGTTTCCCTGGACAAAAATATCCTATCTAGCCTAACTTAGATAATGTTACCCCTGCCTCTCCTATTGCTCCAATTATAATTTGCTCCTTTTAGGTGGACATCCATGAGCTCATTGGAGTCGATGAAAGTCTTGAACTCCTCCATGCTTCTAGAGTTTGAGGTGGCTCCCCCATGCTTGTCAGAGGGTACCAAGGGGCTGTTGAATTCACCTGCCAGGATCCATGGGAGAGGTTTGAATGCTTCTTGCATGAGGCTGATTTCATTCCAAAGGGAGGCCCTTTCAATCAGGCTATTGGGGGCGTAGATGTTGGAGAGAATAAAGGTTTTGTGGGACACCAAGCTATGTAACATGATGTTGATGAAGCTTGGAGAAGATGAAATCAACCTCCCTTCGACAGTGGTCAGGTCCCATAAACACAGTAGACCCCTAGCGGTGCCACGGGCTAGGGTAAAGAGGAAATTGCTATTGCTCCACACTACTTTGGCTACTTTGGGGGAAGACATCTCATCAAGTTTGGTTTCATGCAGAATGATGATGGATGGCTTATGGTCCTTTTGGAGGTGGGCAAGGGTGCATCTCTTGGGGGCTCCATTGAGCCCTCTCACATTCCAAGTGATTAGCTTCATTTGGCACCTTTAGGGGGTCTTTTTCCTCCCTTCCCCTGCTGGGAGGGAGGTTTGGATTTCAATGGCTCTTACTTCAAGATATTTAGGGCATCAGACAGGAGGGTCATCTAGAGGCTACAGGCGATATCATATTCTAATTTCTTCCTTATTTGTTTGCCTAAGGTGGGACGCCCTCTTTTTCTATCGCTATCGTAGTCCGTTGAGAATTTTTTATTGCGGGCATGTTTAGAACTAAATCCTTCTGGGTTCGAATGGGATAAGGACGTACTACCCTCATCATCATCCTCAAACATCTCTTAGCCAACCTCTGAGGAAGCCCGAGAGGTGTGGGAGGTGGAGGGGGGGAAGGGTTGGGGGCGTCAAAGGAGGAGACGAGTGGCTCAAGGGGAGAGGGGAAAGAGGGGTGCTCTAGGAGGGCTTCCATGCCTGGCTTTGGGTCAGGGATACCCATGACCAGGGGATGGGATGGGGGTGAATCTCCAGGGGGGCCTACTGGAGATGAGGGAGGATCAACTAGATCATTGGTTGGGCAGGAAGGTTCCTCAAAGGAGACCTAAACCTCTGCTGAAACTTTAGAGTTAGGGTTGGAGTGGGTGCAAACTTGGATATGATCAGTCACCGGGATGAGATCAACCTTCTAGTTTCCTTTGTTAGCTGGATATGGCCTCCTTTTATGCCATGAAGGTGGCCGTAGTGGTCTCTTATAGGTTTCCCACCCTGGAGATCACGGGGGGAAACCTGCTGCTAGACGGAGCCTTTGGGAAGGAGTCCCTAGTTGAAGGTGCTTTGGGACACTTGGTGAGGGGCACTGGTTGAGGAGGTACCCCTGCATGCTGCACTGAGTGTAGAAGGCTGGCTTATTCTTATAAATCAAGGGTTGGCATCATTGGTAGGATCTATATGATAGGGTGACTAAAGGCAAAAGCTCAGATTCAAGTTTTGCATTGACGCATGGTCTGGCATGGACCATGCGGGATCTCGCCTTGGTTGCAGATTCGAAAGCTATGAGTTCCCCAATGGCTTGTGTGATGAGTTTGATAACACCCTCTTGCCAGAGGTGGAATGGAAGATCTAGTAACTGGACCCATATCGGAGCAAAATTGATACTCTGGGTGTTAGAGTTGAAATTGGCATCCCAGCGCCTAAGGAAGAGGCTTCTATGACCTATAAACCAAGGGTCGCCTATGAGAATCCAGCTTGCATCATCCCTGTTGTTGAGCTTGATGAGAAAAAAACCCCTCAACATGACAACGATTTCCATGTTCTCAAAGGTCTTCCACTTGGAGTACGCCCAATTACGGATGGTTTCTATGTCTGGGTGACCCCCAATGAATTTCCCAACCAAGGAAAAGGATGCTCTTGACATGAAGGTAGAGAAAATGTTATTTGAGATGGATATGTGCGTCCCATATAGGGATAAGCCCATGGGCGAGGGATGGGGACGGTTCATCTCCCCCATGATGGCCTAGGCATAGGAGGGTTTGTTGTGCCCCTCGAGGGAGGATCCCTCGACCACCTTGTCAGGGGGATCTTTATTTGATGGATCTGAGAGTACATTTCCAGAGGGGCCCGTTGACGCATCCTCTTCGCCTTTGTCTGGTCCTGAGTCCCCTGATGCCTACCGAGATCTCGATCCTTGGGCCCTGAAACCCCCATTGGAGGTCTCAAGGCCATCTCCCGCTTCAGTTCCCGCTCCTAGACCTACTCCCACTGCTGCTCCCGCTCCCACCATCTATTCACTATCAAATTACTTGCAAATCTTGACTCAATGAATATTTTTCCAATTTTAAGCCAATTGCTCCACCCATGAAGTTTTCTTATCTTCTTAACTTTGACTCAAAATAACTAATAACTATTCATTGGCTAGAACACTTCTTACATATATATATATATATGATTTGTACGTGGCATGAATTTGTATTTGATTCAACCCTAAAAAATATTACTATCTTCAAGTCTATGAACTAGCCTTCTAGAACATTAAAAATTTATGAATATGAAATATCTAATTTATAAAACAAAATAATCCAATACCCTACATTATGATAATGTCAACTTTATTAATCTATTTTACTAATAACCACTTAAGTTGGAACAAGATTATAAAAACTACTTTATTTTAATTTAATTATAAGTCTCTAAATAAATAAAAAATTAAAAGGCCCAAACATTCTTCTAGAAATAACGAAACTTTTCATTATTTAATAGTTAAAAAACTCCATGCTTTTTGTGGAAATAGAGAAATAAATATCGAGTTGAAGTTATGATTTGGAGACCTTTGTTGTCGGATTATATTATTATTTTTTTGGTAGGTAAAAAAAGTTGTATTTATTGGTTGGGTTGAAGGGACCCGTCCCTATTACATAGGGCATAAACAATGTCGATATTACAAAAACAAACCAGTTCTGGACACATAGTCCAACCCTTCCATTCAAGGCAAAAAATAAAAAAGTAGTCAACCAGTACAAAGCTAAAAAAACGCTAATACAATCACCGGCAATCCACTAGTCTGAAACTACCTTCCCAGGGTACTGTGATACCTATTTCCCATCCTGATGATCAACATCTTTCTGGTTAGGGCCGAGGAGGGCCTCGAGCACGTCAGGAAGCTCTTGAACTTCATTGATGGCATTGGTCAGGCTGGTGCTAGCCTCCTTGATGATATTGGTTGCTGACTTCAGGAGGTCCACAGTTTTGTTGATGCGAGTGAGGGTGGCTATGCGCAACACATCTTCAACATTTCTGGATGCCTCTTCATCCTCATTTATGATGACCTTAGGAATCTATCTTGGAGCACTCATGTTCTTTGTCTGCAGTCGATAGGATTTCTTGCTTTTCTGAGAGGGGCAGACTGATTTCTATTTTCTTCTCAAGGGTTGGTCAGGGGGCGGCGATCAGTTGGAGCAGAGGTATTGGTAGTGGGAGCCGGGGAGGTCTTCTTACCACTGGAGTGAGCGGGGGTGGAAGAGATCGAAGGGAACCAGTGGGGGAAATATACTGCGAAGGGGTATCTACGGAATCAGGGGAGTGGGAGGCTTTCCTTGTCCTTACGAAGGGACATAGAGGAGGGCTCGGGGTTGGGAGAGTGATAAGGGATACCACTAGAGACCTGGTGTGCAAGGGCGTGTTTGTAAAGGACAAGGAATAGGTCTTGGTGGTGAGGGGGATTGAAGGACATGCTTATTTTGATATTGGCGATGGTGATGCGGATGGACTGAAAAAGGAAGTCGAGGAAATTCATTAGTTTGATATCACGAAGGTGGTTCACAAAAGTAAGGTGGTAAGCACATAGGGGCGATTGGGATTGTCGATAGCGATGTATTGGATGATAGGGATGATGATAGCGTCCCAAGGCCTGAGGAGAGACGAGCACAACACACCCCTTTCTCCCACTCCAAGTCTTTCCCCTTATCGGGGAAGTGCTCTAACTTTTATTTGAAGTTATGCTTATCCCTTTGAAAACTTTTGCCACCAGGAGCTAAACCAGAAACTTCAGCAATGGAGTGGACACTTACCTCAAACCAAAGGCCATAGACCTGAACTTCGCCTTCGTTCCATGTGCTGACAAAATCCCTGGTCACTTGTTCATCCATGCCGGTGAAAAGCTTGAAGAAAGGGGTGAATTTCTTGGCTTCGAGTAAAGCTTCGATCCCTACCTCAAGCTGGAGGTTTGTGGGCTCCATGATGGTTGTCGCAATGGGGGAGTTGGGATCAGATGGACTGCAACGATGTATACTACCTAGCAGAGGGAAGGTCCTCAAGAGAATGCACAAAGAAAACATAGGGCTTTGGCTAAAAAGCCTAAACTTAATGCAAGCATGACAAGATATCACTTCGAATATTTTGAAGAGACAATAGGAGTAACAGCCACGTAGAGCAGTGATAACAGAGAACAAGGGGGGGAGACAACCAGACTAGAAGGAATATGGGGGCAAGCGAAGAAGGTGGCATAAGAAATGGGCGTGGGTGAAAAATGATGGGGGTGGTGAGTGGTCTCTATAGGAAGGGGGCACTACGGGAGCGGAGGCAGCGAGGGGTGACTGGTCAAATTGACACGAGCTGTGCAGACCACACGAGTGGTGGTGTTGGCTACACATCGGTAAATGATGGATATTAGTGAGTTCCCAATGATCGTGGTGATAATAGAACACCTTTCTGGCATTCAAGGAACGCCTTTGTGGCTGCTAGAGCTGTCATTTGTGACATTCCTTAGATTTGTTCTAGTGTTGAAAAAAACACCTTAGGTGTTAATGAAACACCATTGTGGCAGCTAGTGCTACTTCTTACGAATGCACCTTGCATCATGATTGGCTACCGTGTTGACTTCCTATGGGAATACATCTTCCCAAATGATTAGTTTGGCTTGATTGGTCGCTATGTTGGCCAAGAGATCTGCCACCTTATTCGCTTCTCTGAACACGTGACTAGTCATGATTTAGGGATTTTGTCGAAGGGAAGCCTAGCAGCCTTGGATTATGTTGTGAATGTTCCAACCCCCATTACTATTGTTGATGATATGGTTAACCACAATGAATGAATCACCCTCAAAGATGATTGGATTGGCCATGGATTTTCTAACCTGAATACATCTCGAGAGAGCCCGAGCTTTCGCGTAGTTGTTAGTTTGAATCCCAATATTTTCTACGAAGGTCAAAATGATGTTGCCCATATGGTCCCTGATGACTCCTATGGTCAAAATAATGTTGCACATATTGCAAATATCGCTCACCAAGTGCCTGAAGGTTTCCATCTGGAGTATACTAATCTGCTCAGCCTTCTGGCTCAAGTCTAGCAGGCAGGAGCGAATCAGGCAAAACCTGGAGGTGAGCTGCGTCACCTGTTCCTCTCGAATTGGGTCCGCCCACTCATCAATGTCTGAAGTATCATTGCCAAAGGCGTCCCATGCCGGCCGCAATTCTTCCTTGGGGAGGCAGTTGCCGTTGCTATCTGTAAAGCTCGGGAATCCGAGCGAGGCAAGAGTCTGGAAGAGGTCCAGGCATATATCCTTCTCTTTTTCTAATACGTCCAGTAATGCTCTGGCACTCTGAATCTTTTGATATCTTTCAAAGAATGAATGCAAGGTTGCCCTTGCAGCTGCCCAATCACGGGCAATGGAATCTGTAGGGGGAATTTGGAGGTTCCGGCGTTCAAGGGCCCAAACCTTGACAGCCAGATCGAGCCAGCGGTCTGCTTGTCGCTCTGCCTCCTCCACCACAGGCTTACCCTGGGCGGATGCTTCTTTCATCTGGGTGGTGAATGCGAGGACCAAAAGGGACTTAGAGGCCCGGGGTCTGAAGTTCTTCAACAGCCGGAAGCGGATTTCCTTGATGCGGTCCTTGGAGAATGTCTCCACCTGTACAACCCTTTCCTCCAGCTGCTGTTGAGCCTGCTGAAGCTGGCCCTGAAGTTCAGCTATCTGGTGCTCAACAGCCTCCTTCTGTTCTGCTACCTCCTTTTCCAAGGTTGTCACTTGTTGCTTCAGCTGCTGGCACTCTTTCTCAGAATCTTCCAATTGGGCCTGCATCCTCGCCATGCCCTCCTCCAATTTGATTTTTTCATTTTCCACCTGGTAGTAGCGCTCCTTCAACTGGTAGTGCTTGATGCGCAGCGTATCTGTTCCGTCATGAAGAGCCAACGCCTCATTTTCAAAGCTGACCTCGTTCAAATCTTTGGTCTTGCGGCGATACTCATAATCTTCAGGAGTCATATCTTTTAGAGGCTTCTTGACCTTGGGAACTCTTTTTTCCTTTACCAGCGCCATGTTGTCGAAGTCAAATCTGCAGCGCTTCTCAACTCCAGCAATCTCTTCGCCTCTTCTCTTCATCACGCTCTGTGCCCATCTGTTGGAGGTGCGTCCAACCTGAGTTGCCACGGGTTGGTTCTCCATAATCTGAATTAAATCTGCCTCTCCGAACAGAGGCCTGGCCAAGGGCAAACCCTGCTGCGACATGTGCTCTTCTGCGAACAGGTAAGGGGAAATGGCAGTTTGGTGCTCTTCTGCTCTTGGGGACGGCTCAGCCTGAGCGGTGGAGGCAGACGGGTTTTCAGGGTTTACAGGCGGATTTTCAGTTAATGTGCTGGTTGTGGGTGAAAGAGGTGGAGAATGCGGTGGATCTGAGGCAGCGGCCTGATTGGGTTTGGGCTAGGGTTTGGAGGACTTTAGGCTCTGCGAAAGAATGGCTAGGCTGGGATTGTGCAGCGATGGAAGGCTGGATTTCTTCAAGGAAGGGGTGAGATGCGGCGATGGAAAGGGTGGCTGTTGCTCCGCTAACCAAAGGAATGGCAGCGGGGACGGGTACAGCAGCAGAAGACGAAGGCGCCGCAGACACTGACTCGGAAGTTTGAAAGAATAGAGAATGCGTACCTGCGAGCTCCGCCCGAGCTGGTGTGTTGAAGAGTTGGGTCATCCACTGATCTTCCGTTGACGGGGATGTATCCTCCTTTATGGTCGCGACTTTCGAGGTTTTGATCTTCTTTTGGGGTGGCGTCACCTCGGACTGCGGGACAACCTCCTTCACGGGTGCAGCCCTTTGCCCTTTAGACTTTTTTGTTTTTCTCTTCCTTTTGAGAGGGGCAACCTCTTCTTCTTGGGCGTTGGGCGATGGGCTGACGGTTCCCTTTGAAGCTTTGGGGGTTTTTATCGTCAGCTTGAACTGTTGCTTTTTTTGGGGTGCCGGGGGCGCTTGTGTTGCTTTGGATGGCGCTACTTCGGCTGGCTATTTTTTGGAAGATTGCTGCATCCTGGGCTCTACAACTTGACTTACTTGTACCCCACTGCTAGACCCTCCACCACGTGATTGCAACTGTTTGGGTGGGGCCTGCCCCTTTTGTAGGCGTTGAAATCCTGGGGGTACAATATGCCGGAACACAATGGGCTGCCACGTGGCATGGTGTTTATCGTAGAGCGTGGAGAATTCATTGTCATTGGCCAAGTCCTTTTCGGACTTTTCCTTCCTAGTACGGACACGCATTATCCACCACTCTGATATCTTTTCGGGTTTCCACCCTTTGCCCTGCAGTTTAGTCAGCATCTTCTTGTACGTTTTCGTATTTGGCCTGTGGTCTGCATTGTGGACAGGATCAAATTCGGCCTCCACAAAGTAGAAGTCGTGCCACGGCGGGAAAGACTGCATGTCTTCAATATTCCATTCTAAGTCTCCTCCCGACGGGTTGTTGCGCTCGGCCATGATCTCCTTGCGTGGACAGATGTGGAAGTCCTGTACATTCGTGAAGTCCCTCACTATGTCGAGGGGATCGTACTTCCACCTTTGGGGCAGCTCGACCAAGCCGAAGCTCAAAAGCGTGGCTGTCAGGTAATGATGTTGTCCATTAATTCCAACTTCGACCTCTCCCCAGGTGATTGGATAGTTGAAAAGATGTCCCTTTTTCCGCCCCTGGCCATACTTCTGATCGGCGTAGTCCATCTGTCGTGATGCCTCCAAGGCAAACTGGTACTCTGTGGTATAGTACGGCAGCAAGAAGGGTTTGCCCGTGAACCCAAAAATTCTTATCACGAACCCCTGCGTCAACCGGAAAGTATCGCCGAAGTCTTGGCTGCTCACTTGGTTTCTCATCAAACGCGGGACATGCGGGCAGGAACCATGGAGAAGGGCTAGGGCTGGGCCCAAGAAGGCCAGATTGAACTTATAGTATGACTCCTCCCTCAGCAGCACCTTGGTCCACTGGTAGACCGGAAGTTGCGCGCCATTCTTATCCTTGCGCTGAACTGGGAGTGTCTTTATACTACTGTGCATGTGAAACAAGAATAACCACGCCAAGGCCGAACAGTATCTGAAGCTTTCGCTCGCCTCGCTTTTCAATTCCTGCATTTGCGAGTGAATCCCACAGGCCACGTAGTCTGCCCAGTCGAAGAAGACCGGCTTGGTTTTGTCCGTCATAGCCTTGGGGTCGTAGAATTCCCCTCGCAGGATGCATTCGGCAAGAGCGATTTGGTAGGGGAAGACCATCGCATCTGTGCCGCAGCCTAGAACCCAGGCCAGCATGGTATAAATACTAGAGCTCTTGAAGTCGCTCAGAGGCCTAGGCTGCTTCGGCCATTGCCGGGGTTGAGGAGGCTCGTGAAGCTGGGACTCTACAAACTTCCGCATATTCGGATTATCTGAGTATCTGTTCGTTTGTTCGCCGAGGTTGATATTTCTGATAGTGTAGTTCTTGTCCAGCGATAGACTTGGCGCGAAGGCCGCCCTCACAGTTTCTGGGTAAAGCGAGAACAAGACAGTGCCTTCATGGTCGCAGACCTACCTAGTGTTTGGTTTGTAGTATTGCACAATTGCTGCCACCAGTTCCGGGCAATGATGCACCTGTGGGCACAAGAACCAGTATAGCTGGGAGTGGTAAGCAACGGCGTAGGGGTGCGAAGGAGAGACCTTCTCTCGCCAATTTTCAATTGTATGCCGCAGCTGGCTGGTGCTCTGCGAGTAAATCCCGTCTCTGAGCTTTATCCAATTATCAATGGGAGGATGAGGAGCTGGCTTTGGCTGCGTTGTCCGAGGTCTCTTCACTTTTTTGGCTCCAGACGCCTGGGCTTTCCCCTTATCTCTTCTTTCTCTTTTCTGGCCACTCTCTGGCGTGCTTGAAGTCGCTCGGCCTGCTGTTGTACTCTTCTGCCCACTTGCTTTCTTTCCCATGGCGAAGGCAGAATTCACTCAGTTGTTGGTCGTCTGTAAGAAACTCTGAATTCCACTCTCAGTGCAGCTTGGAGCGCGTCGAACTTTAACTTGTAAAGCGCTTCGAAGAGGCCGTGCTTTATAGTAGCGAACTCGGGATGGGCCTTTAATGGAGGGCACTTGAATTTAATGTTGGGCGCACGAAGTTGGTGGACGTTGATTTTATCCTTGGGTGGCCATGCATAAAATCTTCCTTGGAGGCGCCAATATTTAATTTTGATCTTTAAAGCACATCCCCTTTTACCCCTTTTCTCTTAGAAACAATCAGCTTTGGAATCAGTGCAAATCCTCCTCTCTTTATGACGCACGCTTTAAAAAACGGGCTTTAACCCCCCTTGGCACACTTTCCCAGGTCGTTGGATGGAGAGAAACGCGGCCCGCATTTGATTTTGCACGTTTTCCCGAAATCGCTCAAAACTTGAGCGATCCCGGGTGTGGGCGGCTTTGGCGAGCGATGGAGGTCTTTACTCCTTTAGAACAATTTGCTAAACCCGACGTCGCTCGCAAAATAGGGCGCGCTTGGAAGAAGACGCGTTGGGCGAGGAGAGGGGACCACACTTAGAATATTTTTCAACTTTTTCAAACTGCCTGCTTCCCTTGGCGGCGCTTGCGAGAAAATCCTCGTTGTCGCTGAAAAATAAGAGCGACGCCTGTCTTTTTTAGAAAAGCGAGCGACGGAGGATGGCAGCACTTGAAGCATTTGGGGCGCCCTTTCTCCGGTTCGCTTAAAACATGAGAGCGCTCCCGGGATCGCTCAAAAAATGGGCGATCTCGGGCGTGGGCGTCTTTGGCGAGCGACGGAGGTTCTTAACCTTAGAAAATTTGCTTAATTTACTCACGCCCCTTCTTTCATCTCTTGATCGCCGTCGCCGAAAACCATGGGTGATTCCATGAATCGCTCAAAATTTGAGCGATCTTGGGGTCTCTCGAACACTTAGGCAAATCGGCCACCCCTTTTCTTTGCTCGGAATCGCTGAAAACTTAGGGGCGCTTCCGGGATCGCTCAAAAAATGAGCGACCTCGGGCAATCTTTACGTAGTGATTTTTTCTTTTGTTCTCTTCAACTCGGCCGTCGCTTGAAAGGGGGTCTCGCTATCGCCCAAAAAACGAAGCGATTCCCGGATTTGTCAAAGAAGCGAGCGACGGAGGGCAGATCCCACAACATGAACACTCAGTAGAACTTTTGAAAACCCTTTTGGGGCTTTGCCTCGCGAGCCTGCTAACTCTGCTTTCAGCTCTCCAGAACTTTCTTATGCAGGGGAAATTGCTTCTGCATCCACTTGAGATCAAAAATTTCCCAGACCCAGGGATCTGGAGAACAACTTGGCTCAACAACCTAAAATTAAAACAACTGAAAAGCATATTTACATTCAAGCAAGGAAATAAATTAAAACAGCAGAAAAGAAATTATGTACAGAGGGAACCTCTTGACGCTTCTCAGTGACGATAGGCTTTCAGATGAAAGCCATTAACCGGTATTGGGAGGATATGACCCTCCATGTCTCTTAGGACGAATGAATTGAATTGGTTGACCCTGGCAACCTGGAAGGGGCCTTCCCAGAAGGCATCAAACTTATCATGATTACCTGTTTTTTTCTTCCAGGAATCCCATTTCAGCACTAGGTCCCCGATCTTGAAGACCCTGGCAATAGCCCCTTTTGCGAACCATTTCCGTGTGGTGCCAGCGTGCTTCATAAAAGCCTCATGAGCTTTTTCTCTCTGCTCTTCAAGATGCAACAACTGAGCTAGCCTAGCATCAAGGGGCTCCAGGTTGTCCTTTTCATCATCCAGCAGCCAGAGTGCGGGCATCTCAATATGGGTAGGCAAAACAACCTCTTTCCCGTAAACCAGTGCGTATGGGGATGTCCTGATGGACTTCTTGACGGATATGCGGTCTGCCCACAGAGCCTGATCCAGGTACAAGTGCCAGGACCTCTTATTCCTCTCCAGAGTCTTCTTTATAATATTCATCAGGTTCTTATTCGTCGACTCGGCGAGGCCGTTCCCCTGCGGGTAGTAGTTGGAAGAAGCCTTATGGTAAATACTGTACCTGCAAGTGAACTCTGTCAGTTTGGCTCCCGTGAACCCTGGACCGTTGTCTGTCACAATCGCCTCTGGGATTCCGAAGCGAGTTATCAAACTTTCCAGGAAGGAGATAACTGTCTCCTGGTCAGCGTGCTTCGTGGGTATAGCTTCGGCCCAGCGGGTGAAGTAATCTGTGGCAGTCAGGATGAACTTGTGCCCTGCAGAGGATTTTGGTGAGATCTTTCCAACAAAGTCTAAGCCCCACTGCTGGAAGGGAACCTCCACCTGGATTGGTTGTAAAGGCATTGGAGCGTTCTTATTCCGACCAACGAACCTCTGGCATTTCTCACACTTTTGGCAGACTTCTTGCGCATCCGCGAAGATGGTGGGCCAATAATAGCCCGCTTTGATCATCTTTAAGGTCGTAGGCCTTCTTGAAAGGTGTCCTCCCGACATTCCGAAATGGAACTCGTCGAGGACTTTTTGTTTTTCGTTCCCTTAACACAGCGTAAGAGAACACCATCAATATTTTTGTAAAACAGCCCCTCGGGGCGCAGAACATACTTCAGAGCATTAAGCCTAAACCTCCTTCTTTGTGAGGCAGTGAGCTGATCTGGACATCTCCCTGTGCTGAAGTACCACACTATGTCATCTGTCCAGTCACTCTCCTCTGATAAGGAGTTGGCAAAGTTACCTTCCATCACGGGATCTTCCCACTGACAAGCAGACACCTCGGCGGCAACACTTCTGGCTAATTCCTGGCATAGAGCCCGACCTCGGATTAACTTGGTGGGTCGCACCTCTATGTCGAATTCTTGGATTTTAGCAATCCATCCTGCCCTTTTGTGACCCGGTTCCCCTTGAATAATAAAATTTCTGACATCGGGGTGTATCACAAAAACTGTAATCCGGCTCTGAGAGACGAAGTGCTTAAACTTCTTCAAGGATCTCATGACTGCATGCACTTGTCGCTCAATAAAATTATATCTTTCTTCATGCGGCTGGATTACTTGGCTCAAGAAGGCTATTGGCCGCTCTTCGCCGTCATCTCCTTTCTGGGTCAAGACTGCAGCGTAGCTCTCAGGTTCCCCGACTGCATAAAGGATGAAATCCTTAGAGTAGTCCGGGTTTATCAACACGGGCGCCTGAGCGATCCTGGCCTTAATCTCTTCAAAGGCCTGCTTTCTTTCTTCAGTCCAGACAAAATCGGCATCCTTTTTTAATAGTTCGGCCATAGGTTTGATGACTTGAGCGAAATCAGGCACGAACTTCCTCACGAAGTTGATCTGGCCAAAGAAGGACTGGAGCCCTTTCTTGTCCACTGGGATGGGGAGTTTCAGGAGAGCTTTTGCTCTATCAGGATCAACTGCTAGCCCTCTTTCGGAAATTACATGACCTAGCAGCTTCCCCTCCTTGACGGCGAAGACTGATTTCTTGGGATTGATGGATATGCCGAACTCACGGCATCTTTCAAACACTTGTTCCAGATGAGAGGTGTGTTCTTCCCTCTTGTGGGAAAACACGGTCATGTCATCTAAATAAATGACAATGATTTTATTTAGCAACTCCCGAAATGCAAGGTCCATGGCCCTCTGGAATGTGGCCCCAGCGTTGGATAAGCCGAATGGCATGCGCTGATAGGCGAACGTTCCCCATTTGGTGGTGAACGTCGTCTTGTGTTGGTCCTCGTCTCTAACCCAGATTTGGTTGTAGCCAGAAAATCCATCTAGGAGAGAGAACCTCTGAGCCCCTGCGACCACATGAAGAATTTGGTCGATCTGCGGGAGCGGATAGTGATCCTTGAGGGAGGCCTTATTCAAATTGCGGAAGTCAACACAGAGGCGGATATCCCCATTCTTCTTTCCGACTGGGACCAGATTTGCGACCCAAGAAGAATGCTTGATAGGATATATGATCTTGGCTTCTAGCATCTTCAGGAGCTCTGCCTTCATCATAGCCTCGATCTTTGGGTTAACCGCTCTTTGTTTCTGTCTAAAGGGCTTAACCCCTTCTTCTAGTTCTATGGTGTGTTGTATAATCTCTCTGTCATACCCTTTTAGGTCCTGATAACACCAAGCTACAATATCTGGATACCTTTTGCACAAGGCCCGAATCTGTTCCAGTTCCTCTGGGGTGCAATCTGTTCCAACTTTAATCACCTTTCCTGGTTCTAGTTCCAGATCCCTGTATTGCTTGGAGTCAACCTTGATCCTGTGAGATATAGCTCTATCATTTTGATCAAACAGGCTTTCAAGGGTAATGAGTCCCTTAGGGACGTGGTTATTCTTCAACTGTATCAACCCCTCATACCGCTCGTCATCAGGGTCTCTACCTTCGATTGAACTTGCTTCATGTATCAAAAAATTGATGATATGCTCATCAGAATCGAACACCCGCCAGTGGGTGTCCTTATCAGGCACAGAAGGCTTGTAGATGGTATGAACCGGCTTCGGCTTCTGCATAGTGTCATCAGCCGGAACATACCTGGATCCAACGGATGCCAAGATATCAACATGTTTATTCTTTTCACGGGAGATAGCTTTGACATTCAGGGAGTCGAATGACTCCATCAGGTCCCAGACACGGTTGCGGTATGCCTTGAGGTAATGCTTCTTGGAGGAGCACTTATTTGTTATCTGCTTGCACACTAGCTCCGAATCTCCAAAGATCTGCAGTTGTTTGATCCCCAACCTCTCCGCCTTCTTCAAGCCTAAGCACAAGGCTTCATATTCGGCTGCATTGTTCGTGCAACTCCAGGCCAGCCTGTAGCAGTAATCTTTCTGTATTCCCGATGGCGAGACTAGAAGGACCCCTGCCGACGCCGTTCTTGCATCGGGCGCCGTCAAAGTATAGCTTCCACAACTCATTTGGGGCAGGACCTATTTCTTCTTTAGTTGTCTCCTTGGGCTTCTCAGGTTGGGTAACAGAGTAGCAACCTATGTCTGATTCAATCATGGCGTTGAAATCCAGCAAGGAGAACTCATCCTCTACTTGTAGCTGCTCTATGGCTTCTTCCACTAGGTCCACTTCTGCCAACTCCTCGGTCATCAGATGGACCGTTTCATTCTGCTGCCCTTCCTCAGGTATCTGCTCGACTAGGAAAGTGGATGGTTTGTCATTGTATATTTTCACTTTCCTCCCTTTGAAAGGGACTTCCATGTGTGAGTAGTCCAGCGACAAATATCCGCCGAGCTTGGCGGTAAACTCCCTCGAGAGACACATGCCAAAGTAGGGCTCCAGGTCAACGACCACAACCTCTTGGATCACCACGATCTCGGGCGCTTTGTGCAACTGGATAGGAATGTCTTTGATGACACCCACTGTTTTCACAGGAGTGTCGTCTAGCTGCAAGACGCCTTGACTGCTCCGCGTATATTCCATGCCGATTTCTTCGCATACAACCCTTGGCATGACAGTGGTTGAGGCGCCGGAGTCAATCATGCAATTGTGAACTACATGCCCCTCCATCCGCAGAGACAGGTAGAAAGGCGGAGGCCTGTTCTTTCCGGTGATTGAAGTTGTCAAGGGCTGAGCTAACACGGGCAGTGGTGGCTTTCCTCCTTTAACGGTCTTCAGTGACTCTTGCAATAGGTCCACCTGACCAGGGAGCTGAAGAGCATCATACATGCTGATCTTCGCCGGAGTTTTCTTGAGCTCGTCAACAATGTTGTAGGCCGAAGAAGATGGGCCCTCCGTTTCTTTCGTCGGCTCGTACCTGGTGCGGTACTGCTGCGTGGCTTCAACCCTTTGCCGCTTTGTCAGCGACGGATACTTAAGCTTTTCTCGAGCTTGCTCTTTGGTTTCGGCCGACGGTTGAGTCACAAGAGCCTTGGCTGGTGATGCCTTCTCTTTGGCGGGTGGAGGCAATGGTGCTTTCTCAGGAGCTTCCATGGCAGGTTGCACCTTTTCTCTTCTGGTGTATACCTTCAGAGGCTGCATCTGGGCCGCATCGACCTCCATTGGCTTTTTTCCGCTCCTGGTCAGAATCGACACAGGGTCCTCTTTTGAGACCGCAAAGTTGCGCTTTTCTTCCCGAATCATGTTGACTTGCTCCTCGGGGTTGTTGCTCGCGAGAGTTTGGACATAATGTTGATGCAGCATGCGGGTAGCTTCCCGTGAGGGTCATTGCATGTAGAGCACCGTGGTGCACATTTTGGAGGGTGCTGGCAGTGTTAGCAGCATTTCTAGCCGGAGGCCTATTGGCTTGAGCTTGGTCTCTTGTAAGCGTCGGAGGAGGATATGGCCGCCTAGGAATAAATTCCTGTTGGGCCTGCTTTTTCTTCATCACAGCCATGTCGTTGGACAGTGTCTGGCAAACGGAAGTAAGCGACTCTACCTGTTGCAGGATTTTGGACTGCACATCAATGTCGGGTTGTGTTGACTGGGCAGGCGGAGGCAATAGAGCTAACGGCGGTGCTGGAGGCAATGCCGGGTATTGTGGAGGAGCGGGAAGTGCTGGATATTGCGGTGTGGATGGAAGCTGAGGTGCCGGTGGCGTGGGAAAATGCACTTGAGGAGGGAATTGAGACACAGTTGGTGCGGGATTCCATGGTGGATGGGGATATGAAGAAGACGTTTGAGCAGACGTCGGTGGATATTGTGATTGAGGGAAATCTGGGTAGATCGGCGGTTGCATCTTGTGCGGGAGTCTACCTATGGCAATCATATCTAGCTCTGCCCTCTGGGCTACCTCATACAACTCAGGAAAAGTGTTCACGCGGGCCAACTTGATGACCAAACTGATGTCCGAGCTAAACGCTCTGAGGTAGTAGTGGGCAGCTTGTCCATCGGAAGGACGTAGTTCAATAGGCACTCTTTTCCAGGACCGCGCAAACCTCACATTGAAGTCTGATATCTCCTCTTGCGGATGTCGTTGGATGGTTTGAAACTGGTGCAACAACGAGGACGGATCTGCGGACTCATTGAACCCTTTGACCAGCCGACCAACCAGTTGAGCCCATCCCGTGATAGCACCCTCCGGCAAGGATCTATACCAGTATAGAAGCTTCCCTCGCAGAGAGAGAGAGCCAAGAGCCGGGTCTTGACACTTTCATTAGTGATGGCATGAAGCGCAGCCAAGGCCAGGATGTCTTGAATATGTTCATATGCCGTCTTCCCAGTTCCATCATACGTGGGAATAGCCTTTAAAGCAACAGTTGGAACAACATCTTGCCCAACTAGATTGAGGGGTCCAGTGGAGTCAACAGCTGGGAATAGCTCAGGAGCATTTGGCTGAGGATTTGCCATGTCTGCGTCTTGATCGTCTTGATCAGGATCGTGGTAGTTGTCAGTGCTTTCTGAAGTTGTCTCCTCAGTTTCAGTTGTCTGCTCCAAAGCTTCGTCTTGGTAGGCTTGATAGTCAATCAGCCTCGGGTGCTCTCCAGCAGCGTTGATGTCAAGCTCGTAAAACTCAGGCACCTCTTGTCCTGCGTTCCTAGCTCTCCATCTTGTATGCATGAAGAAGCTTTTGATATTGGACCAGTCTTCGAGACTCAGAGAGTATTCAGGTTCAGCAGAGTCGCCAGGTGTTCTCCTTTGACAGCACTGAAGCGAACACCGATGCTTCAATACTGCTTATGGGGTGTGACACTCGTGTCCCACCGGGCGTGCCAGAGAAACTGTTGGTTACGAATCTGCCACTTAGGAAAGGATTTTAATCTTTTGCGCCCTAGATTCGCCCAACAGATTGAAAGGCCGGAAGGAAGGGATGCCTTCCGTGCCAATCTCCGGAGAAGGCCGGCTCCTATACTAATCTACTTGATTTTTTAGATAAGAGTGTTGGAAAGAGATTATAAAATGCAGAAAGAAATGTAAATATCATTTGTTTCGGGTGGGGAAGAACAAGCAGCACAGTCACTAACTTATCACTAAACCAACAACAATCAAAACAATGTATGTAACAGAAACTATTACTGTGATTCTTTCCTATGTATCCTTCATTCAGTATTCCAGGTCTACTTAATTGCCAATGCAGCCATCCAGGATTCAGAATGACAACAATCAGAAAAATAAATGACACGATGCAGAAATACTTGCAGAAGGCAGCATAAAAGAAAGAGACAAATAACAGAGCCAAGTATACTTTGAATTGGAAGCAAGTGCTCAGTTACAGCAGCTTCTTAGCAATATGTTCCCCCCCTTTTACAATGCAAGTTCACTGCTATTTATAGCAGAAATTTCCCCCCTTTTACAATCGGAGCACAGCTCCCCAAACCTGCAAAAGCTGCCAGATTTGACTCTTGTCGGCCTGTAGCATGGTCCTTCTGACTTTCGTACAACTCCTGACAGATTCGGTGGTTGAAAAGGGGATACTCCATCAATGTGGTAGGTGCAGTATGGTTTGGCTCCGAATGCTTGTCATTACTGCTCACCTACCCCGTACTCTGAAGTATACTTTCAACTTCGCCAAGAGGGGCTCAGATCCCGAAATTCTGCTTGTTTTTATCTTGGGAGGTGTTCTCTGCCTTAGCAGCTCTAAAAACTGGGGGGAATCCGGCTTTACCTGTATTAAAACTCCCTACTGATCGTTGTCGGAGGTCGCTGAAAAATGAAGAAACGCCGAGAATCGCTGAATAGCGACGGCGATCTCCGGAGTTGGAGCTGGGAGCGACCTCGGGCACAAGCTGTGAAGCGCCCAAAATTTGAGCGACTTCGGGGAACTTTGATGAGCGACGGCGATCTCGGGGAGGCTCCTTGCTGCAAATCGCTGAAAACCTGCAGCGCTGCTGGGAAAAGCGGTCAGCGACGGCGATCGCGGGAGCAGGGACACTTAGAATTTTTACTTTGTTTTGTTGCTTCTCTCGGTCGCTGAAATTAAGCGCGACGACGGGCGTCGCTGGGAAGCGACGGCGATCCCGGTCGTCGACACTTAGACAAATTTAGCCCCTTTTTTCAACCTCGCCCTGGATCGCTCAAACTGCTAGCGCCGCTGGGAATCGCTCAGCAGCGACGGCGATCGCGGGAGCAGTCAACACTTAGGAAATTTTAAAGCCTGTTTAATGCTGCTCTCGGTCGCCGAAATTGCTCGCGCTGCCAGGAATCGCCCGAAAGCGACGGCGATCGCCAGATATCCATGCCTTAGAGATTTTTTGCATTTTTCTTTCAAATTTTACATCCAAATCTGAAGATTGCTCTGCTTAACTGGAAACTGAACAAACTGAGAATGAAACATGAAAACTGGAAACAGCACTGAGGAAGGAGGGGGGCAACAACCTGAAAATTTTAAAATTCTTCTACCCCTAGCAAAATGTGGCAACAAGAACCTTTATTGTCAGGACATTTAGGTTCCAGAAGTCCATATAGATCCAAATCTAAGTGGTTTCCTTCTTCAGGTTGATTACAATTGGCAAGACCTAGTTGCTCACTATTACCTTGAACACGATGCTTTCAGTTAGCATCTTATTGATATTTGCTGTCACTGGCTTTGTATACTTGAGATTCATGTTGTATGACCTCCTCACAGATTGTGCTCCCTGAATTAATGGTACTCAATGAACACAAAGTTTGGGTGGTATTTTCTTGAGGTCCTTGTACATGCATGCAAAGACTTGTGTATATTGTATAAATATGTTGAATGCAGTTTCCCTCGCCACGGGATTCTAGTCATCTCCAATGCTGATGATCTTCTCTTCATTCATGGTTCCAAGGTTGACCTGAGCTATCCTTGGTCCTTTCTATCGAATTGTCTCTTCATTAATGGTTCCAAGGTTGACCTGAGCTATCCTTGGTCCTTTCTATCGAATTGTCTCGAGTGCCTCAACAACTTTATGCATACCAAACTAATGCACCGGTGTCAAATCCAATTGTGTATCACCACTAGTGTTGTTGTAGCCATGACCATACCTATACAATTAGAGGATTTCTCTGTCCAACTTAAGGTTGGTGTTGGTTACCAAAAATAATGAAAAAATTCACAATAATGCAAAATTCAAGCAACTTAAACAAGCAAATTTTAAAGTGTTGGTTAAACAAGCAACTTCTTAAAATGAACTTAAACCAAAATGCAGTGTGTATATTTATAAAGTACTAAGCACAATTCAATTAAAAAACAATTCAAGAAGTGAAACTTAAACCAATAGATTTTGAAATGAAAATTAAAACAAAAACATCCCAAATGCAAATTATAACATGCAGTCAAATGCATAGTTATTTACAAGCTATTACATTTTTAGAAGATGACAGTAATGAGGCATATTCCATAATCTATGCATCATCTTTTTTACCAATTTAAAATATACAAAATAAATAGTCATGTGAAGGAATCTGAACTGTATTAAGGGAGTTATGACCTAGTGGAGTCAACTATCTAGGACGACTGCAATCACATTTCTTTTCAAATCCCAATTTTCTAGAGAAAGGGGAAAAAATCACTATCTTTCAATCTGGATAAGCAAATCACATGCCGGCTATGTTTTGAAAGATACTTATAGATCTACTATTATATATTGATTTATTCTTTTGATTTGTGACAAGCAAAAAGATCCTTCTTTCTTTCTAAATATAATTCTGTTTTGTAGGTCCATGGATTCATTTAGGAGAGTCCATCATTTCCATAAACCCTAGAAATAGGTATAATTTCATCAATATTGACTTGGCTAAGAGATTGCAGGTTTGAGCAAAGAATATCCTGAACTGTATTAAGGGAGTTATGACCTAGTGGAGTCAACTATCTAGGACAACTGCGATCACATTTCTTTTCAAATCCCAAGTTTCTAGAGAAAGGGGAAAAAATCACTATCTTTCAATCTGGATAAGCAAATCACATGCCGGTTATGTTTTGAAAGATACTTATAGATCTACTAGTATATATGATTTATTCTTTTGATTTGTGACAAGCAAAAATATCCTTCTTTCTTTGTAAATATAATTCTGTTTTGTAGGTCCATGGATTCATTTAGGAGAGAGTCCATTTCCATAAACCCTAGCAATAGGTATAATTTCATCAATATTGACTTGGCTAAGAGATTGCAGGTTTGAGAAAAGAATATCAAGGACAAATATGTTGTAGGTAAGGATACTTAGGCTTTTAAGGATTTGAGGCTTATTCTGGATAAATATGTTTTGCATTCAATTTTTGTTGCTAAAACTATAGGTGACTTGGACATTGTTCTTGTGTATTCTTGGTTGGATTCATTGGATACTATTAGTGTTAATTTCCAAAATTTGGTATAAAAAAAGAAGATAACATTGCAGGATATATCTGAGCATAAAAAACAAGGATTAAAGGAGAAGCAAGAATTTTGATTGTAGAGAAACAAAAATAAAACTAGGAGAATCAGAATGGAAGAATTGAAAGAAGAGCAAAAAGAAGAATCTGAAATACGGCATAAAAGGAAAGGCTTTGAGGAAGATCTAAGGAGTAGCCACAAGAAAATAAATTAAAAAAGCAAAAGGTTATAGATAAGATAATTTTATTAATGTCCATGGATGGCCAAAGTAGGCCAATGGGAATTGTCAAAAAGAGCTGTTACAATGCACTATAGTAACCAAAAATTACTCTGAAAATAAGTTAAAGTAGAGTAAAGAGTCTAGTTTAAACTATACTAAAGTGGAACAATTGTATGGCATAAAATTACAACCTTGAGGGTTACCCGCAATGGATAAACCCTACAATGCGAAAAGTAATGTTTAAGAGAGAGCCAACAATCAAGGTAAAAGAGAGAGACGATCCAAGTGGCAACACTAATCTATAGTGGGATGTAAAGTAGAAGCAAAAACGTTGTCATCACCAACTATATCAAAAGGGCCAACATAGGATTTAATGATGCTCCCAAGAGAATGGCTAGGACTAAGGAGCATGGTTGGATAATCCTAAGAGGATATGGGGTTCAACCCCTCAAGACTCTTCTAGCATCTATGGTCATGGAACCAATAGAAGAAGATAAGAAATTGGTAAGCTGCATCTGTCTGCAACTTCTTGGAACATGAGGGGTGGCCAAAACTTGATGTTGAAGAACTGCAGTCCTATCTCACACAAAAGAAAAGGAACAAGTGACCAAGGTTGGAGTATATTGACACCCACATCAACATGAGAGGTAACAAGCATGGAGTCATGGTTTGGAGCATTAGAAGAGCCGCAATTGTAGCCATAATGAGGACCATAGGAGCAGCTAGTATGGACCACCTTTAAACTAGAAGAGTAGCTACTTTGGACCTACATGGCATAGTAGCCTCTATGGACATACATGTAACCAGAGAAGCAACAAATATAGAGGTATGTGGAACAAGAGGAAAAACTATGGATATCAGAATGGTGCAACGAAAGCAAGGCACCATAGAAGATTATCACCAATGGAGATTTCGTATGGCTGGATAGCTGATCAAGCTTGGCAGCAGTTTTCTACAATGCTTAGAAAACCATATTGTTGGTTTTCATCTAATGTTTCGAGGATGAAAAATGTTAAAGGGATGTGGCATGATATATGGTATTATATTATATATTGGGGTTATGGAGTAGATTGCATGGGCCATGCATAACCCAAGGTTCATTATATTGATAGATTTTCTTGTAATATTTAGTCAGAGAAGGGTTTTATACTCTCATGGTATTATTAAGTCCCATAGTATATTGTGGGAATGGATATTGTTGTATTGTAAACAGTGAGTTAGAGATATCAAGTATTGGCATTGCCATTTTCTTTGGAGGTTGTCCTCTGTCAAAGTGGCAGTCTCATTTTGGGACATTTAGAGATCTTGTGGTGATTCCTTCTTTAAGGAGTGTTATTGGCATTGCCCTAACTTATATTCATCTATTACTTCGATCTAAAGAATGGTGATTACTATTTGGTTATTGTTTTTCACTTTGGCGCATGATTTATGTTGTTGGACACTGATTTTCGTAACAAATTTTATTTTTGTAAAGTGGATGGTTTGTAGGATCTGTGCTTAAAAACTTGTCTTTGAGAAGCCCTAATTTGAGATTCAACTTTAGGCAACTGGTTGGGCTACTTAACATCATTCATGTGCCTTTGGAATGGAAGGCTAGCTCATAAGCTTAACTAACACTTGAGATAAATTGCATTATGCTTAGTTTATAGGATTTTCACCTATCTACGTAGAAATGTTGGTTTTGTAGGACTTGCCTGCAGCTTGAGCATTGGTGGATCTTCAACCTGTCCTGCAAGTTCCAGAAGACACTCTTCAACAACATTCTAGAAAGAAATGTTTCCATTGGCCTCCAGTGGACTTGTTACCTTGTTTGTGGGATAGGTAAGTTTCCATAGGTGTTTGGATCGATCAAGTCATTGGACTTAAGCGACTGTTAAATCATTGCCATTTTTATCTAAGGTTGGTGTACAACATTCTTGTTGTCCAAGTGTCTAACAAGGAAGATCGGAAGAAAGTGTACCATTTCCTGTACTCTTCGTTATTCTCTATGCTTGAAAATATTTCGATTTTGATATATTTTGTTTTTTCAAAAATCCCAAACATTTTTGGTGAGATGGTAGACATGTCATTATGCTTTATTTCCTATGACAGCTTTAGACAGAAAGCTTTAATATTTAATGCTTAAACCCCTGGAACTCTTTATTCACACTAATTGGGCGGTTGTAGTTCTGTTGGAGTGCAAGAGATGCCTTTAGAGCAATCCCTTGGAATTCCTCCAAGAAGGATCCTTGGACATCGATATTGCCGATTGGATGGTGGAGGTTCTTTCTTTGGTGGTCAAAACATTCCCAATGTCATGTCAGGTAAATCTCTCAAGAGAATATTGTGATTGTTGATGAATAGATTATCCTACTGCTGAAGTTGGTCCCTGGGACTCACTTTCCTTCTCTTGATTCAAGGCATGGGCTGAGGTTGAATGCTTTCACTCATTTGGTTCTCATTGCATTAATACATAATTTAGGCCGTTGATTCGATGAATGAATAATGCCCATTCTTGGCAAATGTCAAGATAATATCAGGTGACAAACTCTTTCTCACAGTATTGCCTCTATGCAGTAAGCAATGACATTGTTAGAATTGAGGTTTTTGTCACGCTTGACAAGCCCATACATTTGCGGATATCATGCTGGTGTCATTTTGACGTTAGATGTCAACTAGTTAAAATCCCTGTATGATTTTCCATTGCGGTTTGCATTTGTATTTTGAGGTTTCACTATTATCATGGAACTTTTAGTTGGTCTAATGAGTTTGACAATTGTTTTTAGAGGTTTGGAATCTGGATAGATCACCTGATCCATTTAGATCACACCTGAATAGAAATGCTTTTAGTATTGTAAAGCTCGTTGAGAAGTGAGATGAGGGTAGACTACCCTTATCTTGTCCTTGTAACACAAGCTTACTTTACTCAAAGTCCACTCCTTGGGACATATCAACCAACGATTTCTGCTACATATATGGTTGACCTTCTTTTGCATTATTGTGTCTTCTTGCATCTCTTTTTCTTCCTCATCCAACATGGAAGGTTCTAAAAGTTTTGGGTTTACTACATTCACAATTGAAGTCCTATTCTTGTATAAAGGTACCTTTTATTTTAATGCATTCCAACTTGCTTGCATGATTTGAAAGGGACCATGTGTTCCTTGTGATCAAGAAGAACCAAACCATGTCTCCAACTTGAAAATTTTGATCCCTTCTATGATGGTCATGTCTAGCTTTGTACTTACGTGAAGACTCCTTGAGTCTCTCTTGGATACTTAAATGAAATTCTTATCATCTAAACAAACCTGCTTGCTTCTATCTTGTCTTCTAAACAAACTTGCTTGCTTCTTCATTGGCTTCATTTGATATAGAAATCTATAGCATGCTTAAAAAAAACATGAATAGTCATATTGGAAGCATTTGGATGAACACCAAGCTTTCATCCCAAGGCTTCAGGTTTTTCCTATTTGTAGCATGTGGATATATGCCAAGGTCAACGTAAATTGTGGCTTCCAATTTGTTGAAGCCCAAGGTATTATCAGTGTCACATAAATACAAGAATAATACCAAATAGGCTTGAACCCAAGTCATCCTCATCGAATTACATCCCTCTCCTCTAGACCATGACCTATTAGCCTATTAGGTATAATATGTGAGCCTTTCTAATATTTTAATGATGAATTCCTTTCATATTGTTGAGGCTCTAAGGGTCATAATTATTAACTCCAAGGTCTATTTTCTTGAGTGCTCCCAACCTTTTAGGACTTCTCCATTTTTACCATACTCTTGACTTGTTTGGCCTAAAGGTAATCTATCATAGCAGGCGATTAAATATGACATCAAAATTGGATCAGGCGCCTTTCAAAATATGTGAGCCTTTCTAATATTTTAATGATGAATTCCTTTCATAGCAGGTATAATATGTGAGCCTTTCTAATATTTAAATGATGAATTCCTTTCATATTGTCGAGGCTCTAAGGGTCATAATTATTAACTCCAAGGTCTATTTTCTTGAGTGCTTCCAACCTTTTAGGACTTCCATTTTTACCATACTCTTGACTTGTTTGGCCTAAAGGTAATCTATCATAGCAGGCGATTAAATATGACATCAAAATTGGATCAGGCGCCTTTCAAAATCTCTAAGATACTCTTTCTTTATTTACCATCAAACCACCCATGAAGTAAATTGCTAGTTCTTGTGCTCCATCTTTCCTTCAACTCTTTTTATGAACAATGAAACTAAATGTTAGGTGCATATGTGGAAATATAACAACTAATGAGAACATACAAGAGATGCAAAATAAAAGTTTATTCATTATTTAAATGAAGTGTAATGGGTTAAGGCAAAAGGAAGAGGAAGAACAATGTTATTAAATACTAACAATGCATGATGGAAAAACTAAAGACGAGTATGCATGGGACTTTAATCACAACTAGATGTTCATCACCAAGGCATTACTCATTTGGGATTCCAACTCTATGCTCTTCATCTGGTCAAAAACAAACATAAACATCTAATTGTTATATCAATTCCATAATGAGTTGGTAATATTCAATGCCAGCCTAGTCCATCTTGGAAAAGGGATTTTCAGTACATGTAGTTCCATCTTAGATAAGGAATATGGAACGAGCCCTAGACCCATTTGGAGACAAGAAGGCCCATCTTGGACAAGGAATTCTTAATACTGGAGCTGAGTACATTATGGACAAGAAACACATAACTAGCTGCAGTCCAATCTTTGGACAAATTGGTCCATCCCAAACAAGGAAATGTAAGGAGGTCTGGCCCTCCTCTTGAGACACAGAATAGTGCTGTTGGTAGGCACCCTGTGGGGAAGTGGAAAATACACAATATGGTTTTGTTGTGAAGCACACAAGGCATATTGGAAGCAGAAATGCATTTGTTTTCTATATGGTATTAAACATATTTCCATATGTTGGCCAGATTATAGGTCTGTCCATGTTGAGTTTCTGTTTGCATACATTGCTCTGGCTGAAGACCCGAGAAAAATTTGGATTGAGGGAACATCAAAAAATTTTAGAAATAAAGATTGAAATCAAACATAAACTTCTCTTAGACGTGCAAAATATGTGAATTTGAACTATTGCAAACATCTCTTTTTAGGTAGAATATGTTTATCAAGATTAATTGATTAACAAACAATGCTTTCAAAGATACAAGTACTTTTATGCCCAAAACTATCTTGGACATAGTAACCCTCAAAATGAGCTATTGAGTATTGGCATCGTAACTGCAAGTAAGTATTGTCATTTTGACGGTTACTATGTCCAAGATAGTTACAATGCCAATACTCAATAGCTCACAACTTATTATTACAACACAATTCTATCCATCATACAAGTACTTTTATGGCAATACTCAATAGCTCAGTTATGCCCTAATTCTTCCAAGACAGGACTTTAAGTCGAGATTTTAAAAGTGTTAAGGTTGGACCTATATTCTTGAAGTTTATCTGAAAGGTGACCTACGTCTCTGATTTGGTGAAAATGTAGCCTTTTTAAACCAGGTGAAATAATTTGCTATTTTGGTATTCCCTTCAGTATCCAGTGTGTTATAGCTCATCAATGACAATGGCCAATATGTAAAATATAATAATAATAATTTACAAATCTGGAATAGTTTTGATCTCCCTCTTGGTGACAAAGTTGTGATTCTTGACAAAATTTTAGAAGTAAAACACAGGCAATATTCTTCCTCTGTTTTCCCCTCTCAAGAAGCTTCCAAAATGTTACAAAAGTTCACAGAAACATACCTTGACTCAAACAAGCTGGGGTGAAAGAACTATTTTGGTAGTCTTCAACTTCTGCACTCTTCCAAATGATCTAGGGTGACAAATTTTCTGACATTAGAGCACAAGGAGCAGTAGTTGTAGGTGATTGTATAGTACAAGCAGTGGAAGATAAGGCTTCTTAGCGCATATTGCCCTCCCATGGAATTTGGACCGCTCACATTGGTGGAATTGACGACCTCTTTCAACTTTATGATATAATTGGGCTTTTTAACTTATCGTGTCAGAACAAATTAAAAGAATTTGGGGTTATTTGCATTGCCTGGCACTTTGTCTCTGAGTATCTTCATTGGCATTATAAGAGACCAAAAGATGCTTGGGACCTAGTGTCATGACCTATATGGATGTTCCTTTTAGTGTGGTCAACATGGCTTCTTACCTTCATTTGTAGGTAAAGGGTTGGCCAGAAAGAGGGTTGTTTTGTTGTGGAGATCTTTAAAATACTAGTAGCAGTATTGACACACTTGGAGCAATTTAAATTGCTATAGGTATGTAGGGATATGATTTTTTCCTGTATACTAGGGTCATAGAGTAGCTGGCATGAGTCACTGATTAAACCAAAGCTTCATCATATTGATGCATTGTATTTGTCAAGTAATCAAAGCTTAATTAGTCTGTGAAGGATTTTACCCTCTCTTAGGACTATTAGGTGAGATTATAATAGGCATCGATATCATTGTGTTGTAATAATAAGTTGTGAGCTATTGAGTATTGGCATTGTAACTGTCTTGGACATAGTAACCCTCAAAATGACATTGTCACATTACGAGTTCTTGTGGAGTGATTCCTTAAATAGTAGCATTGGTGTTGGCCTACTTTAAGGGTAATTTCAATATTCATCTCTTGTGCGGATTTATTTTATGGTGCATTGTTATTTGTTATTTTCTGCATGTTTGGGCAAATATTTATGTATTGGCTCTTAAGTTTCATAATAAATTTGAGTCCAAGAGCTAACGGATAAGCCAGCCTCTAGAATTTGACAAAATTCTCTTTGAAAGATCACTCTTCAAATTGCAACCACAAGGATCATGTGTTTATTGGAGGGAATGGAAGTGGAGCAAATGGGAAAACATTTTGTATCTATGTGACAGAAGATTGCTTTTTGTTTCTTGCTTAAACAAGCAATGTGTTGTCATTGATCTTGAAGTGTGATGGCAAAGGTGTTGCCAGTTTATATGGAAAGCAAAGGACTCCTATAAACACACATTTTTTGGGTCAAATCAAGATTGCACACATTTGGCATTTCAAGTTCTTGGACTCTATGTGGAAGAGAGGAGTTCATCATGTCTTCTGGAGATGCTTTATAGCAAGGTCCTTTAGGACATGGATACAACCTGAATTCAACTTGCTATCTTTTAGGTCTCTTGGATGATTAGGGGTAGTTGCGAAATTTGGTGTACAATATGATTGTCTGCCATTAGCTTCTTATGGAAAATGAAGTGCAAGACAAACTTTCTGAAGGGCACTTCCCCACTTGAATTAAGAAATTTGAGCCTTTTCAATCAGGATTAAGCTTTGCTTGTCAAAATCAACTTTGCATGATTCCATATTGATGTTGACAACAAGGCTATTGAGGCTCAAGATCAGGTACTTGGTTTCCTTTTATACGAAAATGTTTTACTTGGAACTGTAGTCTTTAGTGAAGTAAGATTTGTGTTCTTTTATGTAATATGAGGTATATTTCTTTAAAAAATATATGCATGTATTGTGTAATAATCAGATAAAAGAAACAGAAAAGATATTTATGATAGGGAAAATAAAAAAACATGTACATGTAGGATTATAAATTTTTATGTTGGTAAAATCTATCCAAAGCTACAGATTTATTTTTTGGAAAAATAAACAGAAAAGAAAAATCATGCACAAATATAGATATATGTGGGTTTACTCTCCAAATGGAATGCATGATTTATATTTTTCCTGGAGTATGTGGACATTGAAGGTCAAATAGTAATTTAAAGTTGGTTGTATGGTCTTTTTGCAAAGAAGTTTTCATCTTTTATTGAGCTGGACTAATTTCTGTCCTTGTTCTTCATAGCCATCCTTGTCCATGCCAATTACAGAACACTTATCAATTTAAATATATCATTAAATCATTGACTAGGATTCAGATTACCATGTTTGTTGCTCTAGTATTTTTATGATTGCTAAACCACGAGGTTTAACCATTATGTGAACCTTCTAATATGCTTTAAGCAAGTTGTCAGTGGTTTAGACTTTAGACTATGGTTGAATTCTTGATGAAAATCTTGCATTTCCATTATATTTATGATGGCTTGTTTTTTTGCTTTAATGGAATTCTATGCTTATAATCCGCAGGAATCGGTTTAGTGCAAGTTTTGGCCTGCTATGAAAGGTTTGGGAATCAAAATATAATCGAACTATGCTATAGAATGCACAACAAATGGAAAAATTTACAATTACCATTAGCATGAAAGTTCTTTACTAATCATCAAATGGCATTAACTCAACTGGTTATATTCCTCGACTTTTAAGGAGGAGACCAAGGTTTGAATCTTGCCAAACGATACATGCACAATTGCCAAGCTGTTGTAGTACCACTATATGGTCATGATGTAATATGGATAGGGCCAATTTCAATCCCATGTAACCCATTAAAAAGAATAAAAAAAGGTGCTTTAATAATCTGCAACCACATCAGGGGTTTAATTGAAGAATGGCAAAAAGGCCAGCATGTCCAATAGTCCAGGAGGATAAGTTTCCAATGAAAACTCTGAGATAATGATTGCAATTCAACTGTGAATCAAATTGATTTTATGACAGATGTAAAGCTTGGCAAGCAGATTATCATTTTATTCCTTACTTGCTTTCCTGAGAAAATATGAAGTCATGTGGTATTAAGCCTGCCTTAACTACACATCAATTGCAATTATATCATACAAGTTCCAACTATTGACAATTCTCAGCTAGTTGGTTAATCACCAAGTAGGCAAATTGTTTTAGAGTCAATAATATCTATTCAAGTCAAATCTTAAATCTAAATGAATAAGATGAATGCTTATTTTTTATCATAATACACGTTTTAGTGGAAAATTCAACAATATAACAATGATGACACTTCTTAACATCCTTTAGGCCAAATTGGCCAGTAGAACCTATTTACGTGTGTTTAGTTAAAGGAATAGTTTCTGCTAATGTTAAGCTCCATGATGAATTTTTCAAGTCTAGGTTGGTTTGATTGATTCAAGATTTCATGTATAGAATTATGATTGCATATTTCTAGTGGTAAACTCTGATATCATTAATATTCATCTTCTATTTCATTCAAGTTACAGTAGCGGTTCAACATATTCAATTAATTTCCTGGCTGGAATCTTTTTGGTATTCATTACGCTCCAATCATGATGTTGTTATAGATATATTCTTATTTAGCATGTCTTTGTGCCTTTTTCATATCTAAATGGATCACATGACTATAGTCCTCAATATAATAAATGTGCAGGAACAGAGTCCGAAGGGCAATGAAGAGATTTGGATATCATGAACGCTTTCCTGCTTTCACTGCAATTATTGGGAATTCTCAGACTACTCATTTTTTTAGTTCACACATTCCTTTTCCAATTCCTTTACTTGATAGTAAAGTTTCTACTGCTGCTATAATGGTTGGAACTTCCGTTGTAATTGGCTCTGCTGCTTATACGAACAGATCATAGGCTGCCTGAATAGATCTGTCTTCATTGCTTGTAAAATATCCTTGAAATAGTATAGCTCATGATCTCCTTGTGTCTGAAAGGATAGCATGTAGATTAAATATTTTAGAAAGTTTAAATTCTTGCAAAATTGGCATATGATGAATCCAACTCGTCAGGATATGCTATTTGAAAACTTTATTTTCTGGTGCATAGAGTGGGTCATGAGATGCTTACTTTCAGATTTCCCACTAGAAGTAGTCAATACTTGTGTTCTGTAAGACTATATTTTTTAGTTCTTACAACTACAGTTATTATTTTACTGAAACATTTTTGTAGAACACTTTTGCTACTTGCACGAGGATGCCAAAGTTGTTTGAATACATCTTGAAAGAGTTTTGTTGTTGGTTGCAAAAACAAAATTAAAAGCTACATTTGCACTTCTCTTGAAATGCTGGCTGTTAGATTAAATATGGACAGCTCCATGGTGTCAAAAGGACTATGTGAAGAGCAACAATCCTTATAGATGTATTTATAGTAGAATTAAGATGGTCATGAGCACATGCATGGCAAAATATGATCTCATCTTATCAAATGACATGAGCTCAACCGGTTATATACCTTGTCTTTAAAGTAGGAGACCTAGATTCAAATCATTTCAGGCTATACATACATAATTGCCAAAAATGATGTTGTAATATCAGCGTGTGGTCATGATGTAATATGGGTGGGGTCTGATTCAATCCCATATAACCAATTGATAAAAACAAATGATCTCATCTTTGAATTCTCCTATTGTGAAAGGTTGCTAGATATGATGTTGGACTTCAATCTTCTAATGTTTGTGTACATCAAGGCACCAAGCTATCTCGTTGTTATGCTTTTGATAAGTTTTAAAAAATTAATAATGTTAGTCAAAACTTCGTAGTTTCACAAAGCTTTGGCTTGCTTTGAAAGGAGATAAACCTTTAAATTTTCTACTATATGGAAAGTTGGCATTAGCTAAGAAAAGAAGTCTTAGTATATTAACTCAAAGGCTCATACCAAAAAGATAATGACATAAACAAGTTCTTTATATGGAGAATTGTGAAATCAAGTTGTCATTTGAATGGTGACAAAGACTAATCAAAGGTCATACTTGAGGCTGTCTTAAAGTCGTATCATGCTCTACTCCAAACTCTTGAACATGTTTAAAAAATTCTGGTTAATATCTTATAGCTTGTATTTAGGAATTTGTTGAAATTGTCTTCTACAACGACAATCTTTCAAATTACAAGTTTTATTTAAAGCAGTAAAAATATGCCTCATTCTACTTTCTTTTTTAAGACAAGCACAACATCTTTAAGTGCAAATGAAATTCCTATAGGTATTAGATCTACATGTAGAGAACGTGGCACAAATATACTTGGTAGCCTAGGTCTTTCTGATTTACTTTGACATATGAGTTCCATCTCCATATTTCTCAATTTCACCTTTGTGTATGAGTCATCCATGAGTCTCTCTCCATCTCTCTCAATTTCACCTCCATGTAGATGTGTTTAACCTCCATATCTCTTAGTTTATATTTGTACCTCTCAGTTCACCTTGATGGGTTGTGATGATCATGTATGTTATCAATGAAATGGATATGTAGACAAAATTCATTGCCACCACCGCCCTCCTCTAAGATCTCAATCCCAAAAGCTGAACAATATATTATACCTGTCAGCATAACTAGACATACTATAAAAATTTGATTTGAGAATTGATAAATTGTAATTGGCGATTCCATCTTTGCAGAAGAATCAAAAGAGATGTGTAGTAATCGAGTTTTGAGGAGTAATCTAGGCTACAACACATCAAATCATTGATGATGTCCTATAATATAAACAATTTCATGAAAAATGGAGAGAGAAACAAATAGAAAGAAAGGTATTCCTATTGAACAAGAAAATCATCATATGAGAATTGTGCCCATAACCACAGTTCAATAAATAAAGAGGAAGAGGTTCCTCTTCCCAACCTTCAAATTCAAGCTGGTACCCTGCTAATCTAACTCTAACTGATACAACAAAATAATCTAAATTAAGCAAAAAAATTAAATCTGATCTACACTTGTTGAGATAAAGGGTTTGAGAAAATAAACATGACTGAAGTTGTGGCAAGATCGGCATTGGTCTAGTGATGATCCCAAGTGTTTTTTGAAAAATAATTTGAAATTTTTTTTATTAAAACAAAGATCATTTACAAGTTGGGATGAGACGTCTCCCAGCCTCAGCCAAAGAGAACACGTGTTTACAACAGTAAAAGAAGATTTGTAATAGAGCCAAATCTCTTAAACCATATTTCTACAATGGTTGTTCACCTGTTTACAACTATAAAAGAAGATCTACATTGGAGCACAAATCTCCTAAACCATATTTCTGGAATGGTTGTCCAAATTAGCTAAACACTGGATTTGCTCACTAACCTGACTAATCATCTCATCCTCAATAGCCATGTCACTGTGCCACTGAACCCCTACCTCCTTAGTGCACATCTTAGCCAGGAATTCTGCCACTTTATTTAGATATCTACTCACATAAACTGGAATCACACCATCTAATTCCCTCCACAATTCCTTAATTTGAGTGACAAGAATCCTCAACCTCCATCTCTTCAAAGCAAAGTTCCTCATGCAATCTAGAGCTCCAACCATTATTTGAGAATATGATTCTAGAATTATCCTCCTGTAACATTGTTTTACTGTCCAAATAGAAGCAGATTTGATAGCTAAGGCTTTCACTTCATTGCTTGTGGCTCTTCCCAAGCCTTGCAGTTCCCAATAGAGCATTGTTCCAACATGATTTCAGCAAACCACTCCAATTCCAGCTCTACCCGGATTGCCTTTTGCAGCTCCATCAGTATTAATTTTAATCCAACCTTTTGGGGGTGGTTTCCAACTAGCTTTGTCCTGCCCCTCTTGCACTTCAACTTCCTTCTCCATTGCCCCTATAACAACCTGAGTTTCCTCTTTAGCATACACTGCCACAGTTTTTGTGATTTTGCTCCAAATGACCTGCCAAACTCCATCTAAAGAAGAAAAGGTTTCTCTAAAAATTTTGCCATTTCTCTCCAACCACACTTTCCACCAAATGAAGTTTAATCCAAGCTCCCAACCAATACAAAGAGCTTTAGATTTAAATCTACCCCTCTTCCATCTTTCCCAAATATTAATCCGATTCAAATCACCATTAACTCAAATTTTATGATATAAAAATCATCTCTCCCAGATCTGGCACGTGAATGGGCACTCAAACATCAAGTGATTTATTGTTTCCTCACTCTTGTAGCATAAAACACATTGATATGGACCAATGATTCCCCTACATCTGAGATTATCAAAAGTAAGAATTCCATTATGCTTGAACTTCCACGCAAAAAAGTTTACTTTCGGCCAACCCTTGGATTGCCAAATATTTCTCCAATCCTCAACCTGATATGCATGAGGAGGAGGCTCTGGAAGGATATTATAATATCCATACTTCACTGTGTAGACACTAAGGCTCCTAAAGCCCCAAGCTAATTCATCCTCCTCATCTCTACCTGTGAGAAATCTTTTTGCCAAGATTTTAGTCATGATGGGTGTCAAATCCGGAGGGATTGAAATTGGCCACTCATCCAACTTCTTAAACTACTTAAAATTATAATCCCCAATTGACTAGTGTTGAAATAACTTTCAATTTGGACCCAACCCTTGGTTTCCATGGCGGTTTTTATTGGTTGCAGTTCAGGAAATTCAACAATGATAGGTGGGTATTGATCCCATGAATCTGTCCAAAATCGTGCCTTCTCCTCTCTCCCCACTTTCCAAAATAATCCATCTTTTACTACTTGAGATCCTAACTTAAGAGCCTGCCACACTAAGGATCCATTACCATCTAAATGGAAACGACCCACCTCATTTGGGTTTACCTGTCCCAAATATTTACTAGTTAAGATTCTACTGAATAAAGAAGTTGGTTGGTAAATCCACCTCTAGTAAAGCTTTCCAGCCAAAGCTTTATTATTTAACTTTGATCTTCTCAGTCCCAAACCTCCTTTACCTTGGGTTGGCTTACTTTCTCCCAACCTACTAAGGCCCATTTCCTCTCTCCTTTTACTCCTTACCATAAAAATTTTCTAGCCATCTTGTCAAACTCTTTCCATATGGTATGTGGGGCAACAAGGATAGAAAATTTATAAATTGGCATGGCCTGAATGACTGACTATAAAAAATTTAATCTACCCCCATAGCTTAACCATTTGTGAGACCAATGATTAATTCTTTCCTTGATACAGTCCAAAAGATTCCTCCAGATATCTATTTTTAGTTTTTTAAATTGCAAAGGGACCCCCAAGTATACCACTGAGAGAGAAGTCCTTGTGAATCCCAAGATCTCTAAAATTCTGTCCTAAAGCCTTTGATCAAGATTGAAAAAGACCACTTTGGATTTTTTATCATTGATGACTTGGTTTGTAGCCCTAAGGTAGACATTAAGTGTATCTCTAATCATTCTTGCTTCCTTGAAGCTAGCCACTCCCACCAATCCTATGTCATCCACAAATTGTAGGTGAGTCAAAACTTCCTCACCCACCTTGATACCTGTTAGCAAACCTTGTTGTCTTCTCCTCAAGATGAGTCTACCCAAGCCTTCAGCCAATATGAGAAAAATATAGGGGGAACAAGGATCTCCTTGACAAAGGCCTCGAGTAGCTCCAAATGGTTGTGATGGAAGACCCTTGATTAACACTGAGTATGTTGGAGTAGAAATACATCTCATGACCCATTCTATCCAATCCTGATAGAAAGCAAAGGTTACCATCATCTTTGACAAGAAGCTCCACTCCACCCTATCATAAGCCTTTGACATATCCAATTTTATGAACATTCCTCTATTACCATATGTTTGCATTGAATGGATTGCCTCCTGAGCTAGAACCACACCATCCAAAATCTGCCTACCCTCTACAAAACCCCCTTGCTCCAAGGAGATAATGCTATGTAGAAGAGGTTTTATCTGCTCAACCATTACCTTTGTGAATATTTTGTATATGACATTGCATAAGGCAATAGGTCTATAATCTGAAATATGCACCCCTCCTCCCCTTTTGGAATTAAGGCAATGAAAGTTTGAATTAATACTTTAAGCATTCTTTTACTACCTTTGGACTCCTCTATAACAACCATTACATCCTCCTCCAAGTTGTACCAGAAGGCCTAAAAAACTCAATTGGAAAGCCATTTGGACCTGGTGTTTTTTCGATGCTCATTCCAAAGACTACATTCTTCAGTTCCTCTCTATCAATGGGTTTAAGTAGGGCTTGATTTTATTCTTCAGAGATAACAAAGGGTATGACAACAAGAACTTCTTTTTGAGCCTCTTCATCTTGCACCATACTTTCCTTAAATAGTTTAGAAAAATAATCCATTGAATGAAAATACATATATGGAATTGTATCAAAGGAGTGTTCATTCTCATCTTGAAGAGCTTCCATGTTGTTCGTCTGTCTCCTAGCATAGGCAGTCCAATGAAAAAAATTGGTATTTTTATCACCTTCTAATAACCAAGTGGTTCTTGCTCTCTATATCCTGCAGGTCTCCTCTTGGTTGTCAATGTCCTAAACCGCTTTACGCAAACATCATCCTCTTATTTGAGTTGCTCTATAATTTTTCCTTCCCTAAAGTGTTTTTGAACCTCATCCCATTTTGCCACCAATGGAGCTCTTTGGACCTGGAATTCTGTCTTGTTAGCTCACCTCCATTGTTTCAATTGATCTTTGACATAATGAAGTTGTTTGTGGAATCTAAACATTTTTTTCCCATATTTTGGGTGACGACCTTCCCACCACTGTGGAATTTTCTTTCGAAGTTCCTCTTTTTGTAACCAAAAGTTTTCAAATTTAAATGGTTTGTGATGCTGCATTGTCTTGATCCCCCCTTCCAACAAAATGGGAAAGTGATATGAAACTAGACCCTCCAGAATCTGAAATTTTATATTCCATTTTATAAATGCCTCCTGTGAAACCAAAAAACGGTCTAACTTCACCTTCCTGTTATGTGGCTCCCTCCTCTTATTATTCCAAGTATAGTTGGTTCCAGGGCATTTAATATCCACCAAGTGTAATGCCTGGACTTGGGCAATCATAAGTCGATCCCCTGGTTCCAAAATTGGGGTTCCCTCTTCCAGATATCTAGAGGATAATTTAGCATTAAAATACCCAGCAATAATCCAGTCTAACTCTTCCCTTGAGACTCTCATGTTATGCACAACTTTCCATTGATGCATCTGACCATCTAAGTTTTAAGCCCCATAAAAATTTGTGATTAAAACATGTTTAGCTGTGACATTGTTCCTAAAATGTGATGTGAGAACACCCCTCCAAGATATATGTTCTATTGCAGTCCATTCAAGAGAGTTCCAAAAAGTAACTATCCCCCCTGAGGCCCCTTGGGCAACCACTTCCATATGACCAACACCCCTCCAAAGTCTATTTATTGTTTTACACATAAGATCCAACGACATTTTTGTCTTTTGAATAAGAAAAACATTTGTAAGTCTTCGAACAATAGATTGATGGGTTATACTGTTTAAACCCCCTAACATTCAATGATTGTATAATCATTTATTACCTTGAGAGCAGTAAAAATCTATTGGCCTCACCTATCCTCTAGTGATCAGTTTGTCTCCTTGAACTGCTATCAATTCCTTATTTGATTTTCTACCCACTCCTTGAGAGCTACTATTTTTTTCTCTTTTCCACTTGAGTTATCCCTAGAGTTGGCCTTTATCTGTTCTTTTCTGCTATGCCCATGATGACATCCTTAATTATCGGTTGCTCTTGGTTATGCACTATCAATCCCCCTGCACTCTTTGATTGCGGTAACTCACTGCACTCAATTACCTGCTCTATGATGGGAGGATATGAAAGAGGGGCTTGAACATGGTTGTTATTATTTTCATTATTCCCATCCACTCCTTCCATGAATTGTTCTTCTTGGTCCATTAATGTCTTAAATATTTCAAACCTATTGGAGGGCTTGAGTTGGGTTTGCTCTTTACCATCTTTTTTCTTTTGCCTTCTTTTGGGTTGTTCAAAACCATCTCCCTGTGCTTCTTTACCCTGAGAAATATTGGTTGTTTCTTTATTGATTTTTGACTTACCCTCCTTAGGAAGATTTGACATTCCCAGAGGAGCCTCCATTTTTATGTTCATATTATTTGGGCAAGATCGGGCTAAATGCCCATATTTGTGGCAAACTCTGCATTTGAAGGGCAATGCCTCATAATCTAGTTGTAGAATCCAAGATAGTTATGCAAGTTTGAGTTCCACCTCTACCGAAAAAGGCTAGCTAAGATCCATTTCCACACATAATCTTGCATAAACAACTATGTTTCCTTCCATTGTGTCTTTGGAAACACCCAAATGTCTTCCAAGGGAATTATCGATAATTTCCAATACCTGCTCACTCCAAAACTCCATTGGAAGTGCATACAAATGGATCCAAACCGAGGCAACAATGGGTTCCATTCGAGGATCAAACCCCATTCTCCAGGGTTGAACAAATAATCCTAACGGACCATGATTCCTCTTTTCTGATTCGAAAGCATTATTTTTATCGACAAGTGAAGAAAAACTAACAATAAAATATCCATTGCTAATAAACCACAAAGAATACTCACCAAGAGGCTCCCAGTTTTGCCGGACCCAAGAATGCAAAAAATTTAGGGTAGGGCGAATACCCATGAATTTATAGATCAAATCATGATTGGCTCTATATAAAACTGTTTCTTCGACCATCCTTTCCTCAATGACAATATTTGGCCTTGATTCTAACTGTGGCAAGCATCCATTAACTCGTTGAGATGTTGATCTATTTCTAGCAACCATAAAGAGTATTTTTAATGTAGTTTTGTGTGCTCCTTAAGTCTATGATGGAGATATATCCTTTAACAAATCTGCAAAAGAACTGTCTCTCTAAAAGAGGATCCAAAGGTGTCCCCATTAGGCCCTCATGGGGCAGCAATATTGTCTTCAAATCCACAGTAACCAGAAATCTCTTCGGCTACCCAACTGATGCCCTAGTTTTCTCTTCCAGAGCTCTCACCAAACTTACCAAAAATGTCACAAAATCAGTGATGATCCCAAGTGTTGGATGCATAATCTTAGCGAATTGGCCTTAGAATACCTGCAATAACTGAGAAAGGGGACTAGAAGAAGGTGGAAGAGTTGAGCCAGACACCACACATTAATGAATAAAGAGGTTGTGTAACATAGTTGACCCATGAACACCGTGTTCCATTTCTCATTGATTGCAAAAAGAAAATGTGTTTAGTTTCTCATTGATTGCAAAAATGGAGTACAAATCATAGTTGATCACAAAGAGTAGCTCTAGCTCTTTGGAAATTACTAAAGGACCCTTTACAAATGAGCCCATGGCTCTTATTTATGGTTGAATTCTAGCACTAAAGCACAAAAAATACCATTATGATGATTCAGGCACATTTATGGTGAATATGGCATACTATTTTTCAACAGGGTGCACTTGCATTGAGTAGGGTGTACCGTTTCCAAATGGCATGCACTTGCACCAAACGAGGCACACTAGAATGAATCAGGACACATTTCTAGGACTATAAATACCCCTATGTTTGGGTCTCAATAGGGCCCTCATTTTTGGGGAAAAATCAATAGCATGCCTCTCTAGGCAGCAAAATAAACATCAGGAATAAAATATTCCTAACATCACACTCAGGCGGAATAAGAAAACAGATCAATTTTCCCTCGCATGGGAATTACATGGGCCATGTGGGCCTTCCACTCTTCATGTGGAAAAAAAATAAGACATTAAAAATGGCCATTGAAAACATACTATCGACCAATAAGAAACTTCACCATGATTTTCCCTCCAAGGAAAATTATATAGAGCATGTGGGGGAATAAAGTCCCATACAATTTGAAAAACAAAAGTAGCCCTCCACTTTGAAAAAAAAAAAAAAAAGAATAACCCCCGTTAAAATAACCCCACCTTCTTGATATGAAAAAGAATACATTTGAGCCCATTAATTGTCGACCACGTTTCACGTGGGCCATGTGGTGAAAAAGTGGGCCAGTCGTCAACTGGCAAACAAGGGGTCCTGCCTCAAGATGGTCGCACTCTCAAACCATTATAACTCCACCTGCCATTAGGAACAAAAAAACATAGGAACGCCGCATCGCACGCCGCTCGCCCCTCTCTTCATTGCTGATAATTAATCCAATTTCTCTACATTGCAGTGACAAAATTTGAAACTTATCTCGTTGCTCCTTCGCCACTGACTCCATCGAGAATGAAACTGACCGTGTCAGAGGTGTCCACGTAGATTGGGTGAGAAGCAAATTGCGTTGTGTTGGTGTAGCGCCATTATCAATGAAAAAACATAGCTTTTAGACACTCAAAAATAGAATCAAAAAATCATGGCAAGTAGTAAATTCACCGTGCCACAGACTCATCTCATTTTTTTTAAGCATACACGATTTAAAATTTTATCCGTGCCGCAGTCTAGGGCTGGGCGGCCAAATCCCTACATGGTAGGGTACCTAAGAAGAGATATTTGAGGATATATTATTATATTGTATAAGGGTTGGCATGGACCACACATAACCCAAGGTTGATTTTATTATAATATTGTAGCACCCTAAAATTGGCACGGTTAAAACCTTAGTAAAAGATAAAAGATAAAAATTTTAATTTTAACCCCAAAATCGCTTATTACCTGTTTCCCCATTTTTCGTGCCATTTTTAGGATTTGTTTTGACCGTTGGACGATATCGTCGTAGATCAGACGAAATCGTCCCCGATATGACGAATTCGTCTGGAACAGAACGTCCAGACGATTTCGTCCCAAAATCGAATGTTCATAATTAGCTTCTGTTTCAACAGCCTCTCCAACTTGGGCAGAAGCGCGTCTACGTAGTTGGAGATTTCCCTGTTGGAGATCTCCCAGATTGGGATGATCCCCAACCTCCTAGCCTCCCCCTAATCCTATATAAACTAGGATTTTTCTAGTTTATCCCCCTAATTCCGATTCCCCCGAACCCCTTAGTTGACGGATTTAGATCCTTATTCACTAGAGCATCCTCGTACTACTGTTTGTATTCTGCATTTTGCATTTTCTTGTAGGAACCCTACTATTTTTTAGCCGAAGCTAGTTCGGATCATCGCAAACGATTCCAAACTATCTCGGATGATCCTGTCGAGGAGCACAGACGATTTCGTACAATTGGAGGCAATCCTAACTGTAATCTATATTGGGGGCAATCCGAGCCCAGAGTTTGCATTTTCTTAATTTTCCTACATTTTTCCATTATAATTCTGCATTATCTTGGGTTATTATGTTTATGCATCTTGGAGTTCACCTCATCTAGTGTAAATGCATGATAAAATCAAAATACATTGTTAAGTTGATGCATTTCTTCTTTGATTTTTATTTGGATTTATCATTTAGGTAAATTTACCATTACTTCTATCATTTCCCCTGTGTTTTGGTACTCATATTTTGGTATTTTGTATCTGTTTCTATGATTGCAGGTTTCTTACAAATTCGTCTAACGAATTCGTCAGATCCACGATGATCTCGTCTGATCTCAGACGATCGACTGTGATTTGAGATGATTATGTCTCCTTTCAGATGATTATGTGCAGTTTGAGACGATTCAGACTGCTACAAGACTCAGAACCTTCATCAGACATCCGAAATCAGGTATGATCTGTCCTAATCTGCATATTCTCTGTGTTTAGCACCCATTTTTGTTTTTTGTATCCATTTAAATCATTATTGGCATATAGAATAGTTTAGATTCATTTTTGCCAAACCTAGGAATTGAATGATTGAGTATAAAATGAACACATCAAACCCATTCCCAACCTAGGCATGGAAACTGCCACTCAAAAGTTTCTTGGTGAACCCACCATCCGTCGAAAATTCACCTTTATACTCCTCCCTCGAGAGGCGGGACCTTCAAAGGGCCTCTCAGTCCGAGGTATTGTCCCATCCTTCTCGCATCCCCCTTCTGGGCGCGAATCCTATAGCCTGAGGGTAAGGATGTGAAAATTTTGGAGCGATACATTTTGGTGAACCCGACATGAATCACATAGGCATATTTCTGATTCAAAAATAAATATATATATATATATATATATATATATATATATGTATACAAGACAAACAAAAACAAAATCATCATTTCAAGTTTATATGTTTTAGATTCAATTCTAAATAGTAGATACTAAATATTACTTTTATAAGTACTAAAGAAACCATGAGTTTTTACTCAAATCAATATAAGCCCATCAGTAGTGTTGGAAGAATTCAGCCAAATACATTTGTTGATTATGACCAACCTCATCCCTATTCAACACCACCTCCATCACACTTTTCTCATTTTTCATCCATACCCCAACAGGACAATCCCTTTTCCAATCCTCTTCATAACGATATTATCTATTCTACCATATATCCATATTATGTCTATCAATGCACATACAATCCTCCTCCACCCCTTCAATATTCTTCTTTCAATACAACACATCCATTTCAACAACAAAATACTTATTCTTCCAATCCTACCATGCACTCACATCATACTTCACAATCTTCCTATCATCATTCTACCCATAACAAAGAAAAGAGAGGTAAAAAACCATTAGGTCATTTTATGACTGAACTCCTAAGGCACTCATCAAAAACCTCTCGAAAACCTTCATCACGTACATTTACAAAGCTCAATCAACCAATGGATATAATTCTCAAGCATTTAATTGATACAAATAGGATTGAACTCCCTTCCATAAGACAACTTGATGCCACAACATATTGGTTTAAACCTGAGCTACATTGTGAATATCATAGAATAGATGGACATATGACACAAAATTGTAAATATTTAAGATGTGCAATTCAAGATTTGATTGATGAGGGTCTTTTTAATATAAAGGAATTACAATCTATAACTGATTATAAATCTCCAGTAAACAATCAAACTCCTACACAAAAAATACCAATAATCAATCAAGACATGGGGATCTCCCAAGAACCCCTATTCAATTATCAACAATAGGAAACCAATCAAATATTGCATGTTAATGTGTCCCATCATGATGATATTACTCATATTGTAATAGAAACTACAAATGAGTAACCTCAAGTTCAATCAACTCAATCTGATATTCAAGAGATGGATTCCTCATTTGATCAACCTTCAAAACTATCTTTGGCTCTAGAGAATGATCCAAAATGGAATGTAAGCATAGAAAGCTCATCTTTAGAATCAAAATCTCAATTTGAAATTCACTTTGATAGCCAACAACAAGTGATTAATCCTCAAGAAAAGATATCTCTTTTAGAAGTATTACAAAGTTCTCATAAGAAAACTTTGTTCAAGATACCTAGCCAACAATTTGTTCTTCATCATATTTTATCTAAGAACATAATTAATGGTGTAAGCCCTCTTGAGGTTAACCATATTTCATTTTATGATGAGGATATTCCTTCTCCACAAGAAGGCTCCTATCTTTACATTACAGGATCTAGTAAAGAAACACATGTTAAAACTATCATGGTAGATAATGGCTCCTCTCTTAATTTATGCACTTATCAATTATTCCAAAAACTCAAATTAAAAGAAGAAGATCTTAATGAATCAAATGTTATTATAAAATATTTTAACAATGAAATTCAAGAAGCTCAAAGTACTATAATCCTTCCTCTTAATATTGGATCCAAGATCTTGGATACTTTGTTTTATGTAGCATATTACCCTTCACCTTACAACCTACTCCTCAGAAGTCCTTGGATTCATACGATGAGGGTTGTCCCTTCTACTCTTCACCAATGTTTAAAGTTTGAACTTGCAAGTAAAATTGTTATCATACATAATGACCCAACACCATTTGAAGAATATTTAACGGTTGAAACGTCAAGTTCTATACATTCTCCATTGTCACAATTAACTTCTATCCATCACTTTTCTTCATCCATATATGATCATCCTTGTTTACCAAATAACACCCATGCATATCTTTCACATATACTCTCTCCATATTATCAAGACTTGGAAGATAGTGATAAGAATGAAGAACCTTCTTATCCTTCTGACATTTTATTTTGTAACATGATCAATTTTACACATAAAAGTAAAATATTTTGCTACATTATTCTACATTATAACAAAGCTTTTGTTATCGCTACCTTTTATTCATCACCTTTTGTTCTTACCTTCAACACAACCAAATTATCCTTCAAAACCTCCTTTGATTTTGAAGCAACCTTAGACACACTATACTCAAGTAACCTTGTATAGTGTATATAGATCGTCTTGTATATACCACCAATTCCATCATCAAAAAAATAATAATAATAATAATAATAATTTCAAAAAATAATCACATTATGTATCTTCTCAATTCATCAATCAAAATCAAAATATAAAAACATCAAAATCTTCAAAAACATATTTTATTTTCATACCTGTCAATTCTTGAAGTATTGCAGTTATATTTTCAATTATTTTGGATAAATTAACATTTATTTGGAATCCCGCACTTTCACACTCACATGCATAAATATCTTGATTTTATTTGGTATGATTATTAATCTCTCTTATATCAAAGTCCACATTTGAATTAAATAAAGTTTTGAGCATAGAGAACCGATCTTGTTATTTACTTGAACCAAGCATATCTTTTCACATTAAAATGATTTCATTGCAAATTCAATATGATGCTACATAGTAGAAGTGGTTTCTTGAGCGAAAAGTTTCCCCCGCTATCCTATCATGCACATGGTCTAGAATCTTTGAGAATTGACAAAAGGACAAGCTCACCCCTACCCGAATAAAAATCCCTTGCTCTACAGCCAATCCGAGCAAGTATCCCTAGCATAGGAAGAAAAAGAAAAGTCAAAGAAAAATGAGAAAAAGAAAAATATCATTTTGTACCATTGCAACAATATTCCAAGAAAAAATACAAAAAGAGAAAAAAAAAGAAAAGCAAAAGTGAAACGAAAAAGCAAAATGCAATAAAATCCCTTTCCCTACCCCTTGAAAAGAAAAGAAGGGTGAATGAGCTTGAATCCCTGAAATTCTCAATTATTCGAAAACTGTGAGGTAAGCCCCATAACAGGTGGTTTGTGCCCAACCCGCTTGGCCTTGGGTAATTCCTAGCGTGGTGATGTCTGTCACATTAGCGACCTTCTTTTGTACAGACCTATGTCAGCTTATGGATCAGCTAGCTCTTGATAACACGACTTACATAGTAGTCTGGTACGGTTATATGCATATAAATCATGGTTAAGGAACACTCATGTGGTTAAGGCAAATTGCTTATATCAAATTATCTTGCTCAAAATTGGTGAATGAACAATACAATCACACACACATTTGTATTTGAGAGATTTTGTATCATTATTATAAATCAAGATCGGTAATGAACTCACATTTGCACATGAGGATCCCTTATACCTACATTTGTTTTTGAGATAATTTAAAATATTTCTCTAATTCTTTTTGGAATAATTTTATCCTCTTATTTCAGAATTTTGTTTTGTATAAAAACAATTATATACATTGTTTCACAAAATCGCAAAACGATTTCAAATAACATGTTCATCATATTATTATTTTATGTTTATCAAAAAATCAAAAATCAAAAATCAATCATGCAATAAAACTAAAAATATCAATTTCTTCTTTGGATTTCGCGATGATGGTATAAGTCTATACCTATAAATTCTATGCCTAGCGCAAACTATTGTTCTAATTTTATTTTCCCATCCATTTTAAAAACACATATGGCTTACATCATTATGTTACACAATTGTGCTTCAAAACGAACGAACACTTATTCTATTTCATGTCATTATGTCAAACATTCCATTTTGCAACCATGGTATAATTTCTAAGGAATTATTCAAAAATTTATCACACTTAGGAATTTATGCCTAGCAAAAATCACTTTTAAATATATTTCATGCATAATTTTGTGAAAAATCTGAAAACAAATCATCACCATCATCATTTTCATCATCACAACACTAAGTCTTAAGACAGTCTCTTAATCACTCTTTTACTTTTAGCAATATTTCTATACTAGGATTAGCTTGACGACCTAGCGAACGGCAACTCCATGAAACGGTCTATAACAACGACAATGTCCTTTGAAATTATTGTTAGAAGTCCCTTTTATTTTTCATCAAATCACACCAAAACAACCAATTTATGCACATCAGATTATTTCATTGACAATTTTATCGCATGACATAAAATTATAATTTATTTCCAACAACATAATTACATGAATCAACAATTCAAGCATCATACAATAGATACACAAGTCATATCATCAAAAATACAATCTATATATATCATCAATCAATTATGTACATCATCTGGATTGGTATGCCATAATCAAAACCCTGGCATACTCAATCCCCTCAAAAACAAATATATATATACATATATAATAATGCAATCTGCACTCTACAATAGCTATCCTTGAGAAGCCCTCGAGCTCTCAGCCTCATCTCCTCCCTCGCCCTGACGTGGAGGAGGTGGTCCCATAGAGGTCCAGGCTATGTCCCGGGTCCTCGTCGTCGATCGTGAGGATGTCCTCGATGATCCCATTATAATCGGCTCTGCAATGGGGGCTGGAAATGGTATCCTCTGTCCCTCTAGGACTGCCTGATAGTACAACCCCTGGTAGAATGTGGTCTGAGCAATAAACCGTGCCAGATCTCGAGTGCTCGCTCCTTCGCCCTGGGCTTTGAGCTATGTAGCCTCATCTTGTAGTGTCTACACCTGAGCCCGAAGGCGGGCAACCTCAATGTGGAGAGCCATCGTCTCGCTGCTCTCCCCTACCTCAAAACCCTTGCCCTTATTAGGTGATGGTGGTCTCTCCCCCTGCTACGAAGGGAATCTCTCCTCCCTCCGTCCTGTCTCCTGTGGCCTCTATGGAGCCTAACCCATCCGATGGCATCTCTCCTATGGGGATCGCCGCTGCTCTCTCCCGCCGTGACCCCGTGCTACCTCAATGGCAGCCTGGCACCGCCTCCCCATTCGTCACATAACCACATGCACCGGACCCTATGCCCTCATCATTCGAGGAGTGTGGATGCCTGCATACCAGGCATCGTAGTCGTCTGCAACCCCAGCGTTGTCACCATCCACTAGCTATATGGGGGCATCATCCGCGTCCTAACTCTAGAATTGTTGCATGTCTGGAGCCCCGCTCAGCATAGTACTATCTCGAACAGTCCAAGAGTACTCGTAATCCCTGAGAGAAGGGATCCCCTGTTGTAGACCGAATTGCTATAGTACCCGATCGTAGCGATGGAGCTCTACCTCTCCCTACTCTATCCTCAACCAGTAGACTCACCTAATGCGAGCCAGCTCCTGCCCATCCTCTGCCCACCCGAGGTGCTCTCTCCATGGCCTCTAGGTGATCTGGTCTAGGATGAGGTCGTCCAACAACCTCTGAGACATCGACAGATCTATTCACCGCTGTGACCCTCTTTGTAGCCACCAATAGTAAACCCGAGGCCTCTCCCAGTCAACCCCTGTCAATGGGAGCCCTATCGGCCTCCGCACCGTGATGTGCTCCTAGAACAAAATCTGTAGCAGCGATGTCAAGACCAGACATCGACCTCCCTTTTATACGACCCCATGTAGGATCCTATACAAGCGACATAGTACAAAGCTACCCCATGTAAACCTGTACCCATGGTCTTTCATGTCGCACACTATGTCTGAGAGTACCCACGGTAGTCTGCACCCGCTCTGGTGGCACAACAGTAAGCCACCGACCACTCCTACCAAAACCCGAGTCAGCCTAGATGCCCTAGGCATCTATCGTAGAGACTCGATGTTCACTCTGCCCTTCTCCAGGGCAAAGCTCGGGTCTCCGATCAATCTCATCATCACCTGGCCCTGATTGGTCACAGGCGTCATGAGCCGTCCCTGTATGGGGATCCTCATGATCCTCCATATGTCCTCTAGTGTGGGAGCCATCTCCCCTGTCGATAGCCAGAAATAGGATGACCCCGGATACCATCTCTCTCCTAGGGCTGTCAGAAGCCCTATGTCAGTCGGTACTTGTGGCATCTCTGCCACATGCCGTAGCCCGACCTGTGCTAGTTGGTCACGCTCTGCCTGGTCGAGAGTGGCCAAGTTTTCTCTCAGCCTGCCGTATTTCCATTCCCGGCTCTTTAGTAATCCCCTCTGCAAAACAAACAATAAACAACAAAATTTATTAATAACCAATCATTAAAATAAAATTAAAAACATTTTAATCAAGCTTAATTTCTTAACAAGATGATATCGTCCACCATTGGATTATATCGTCCCAAATTAGGCAGCATCGTCCTTTGTTAGGACGAAATCGTCTTCGATTTCGCAACTCGTGGATCGCCCCTTGTTGGACGAGATCGCCCCTGGTTCGTTGATTTCGCCCTCAGACGAAATCGACGATCTAGAGACGATTTCAATGAAATAGGGACGATTTCGACGAAATAGGGACGATTTTGTCCTGACGTCGTCAATGGCCTAAAAAGGCCGCGACGCCCCAAACAATAAAAATTTCAATCCAAAAATTGCACAAAGTAAAATCAAACCTAATCTATTAGGATTATATCCTTACCCGTAGCCCGCGCCGGACCTCTGTCGCTCTATGCGTTGTCTCCACCATTTTTTGTCTACAGAGCTCTAAAACCAGTAAAAATGAATAGTAAAAAATGAATTAGGGTTTTCCCTATTTTTCTTAATTTTATTCAAAACTAGCAACATTTTAAAATTTTGCTTTTTCGCGTTTTACCTCAAACGTTCGATTTGGGTAAAAACACGGAGGGGGCACCATAGTCAGCATTCGTACGATTCGACGAAGAATCGTCATCTAAAAAATTGAGTACATTTTTTTGCTTTCTTGTAAAACGAGAAAAACTTGTCTTTAACGCATTTTCTTCAAAAAATTCGCTAAAGAGGGGGCAAAATGTAGCACCCTAAAATTGGCACGGTTAAAACCTTAGTAAAAGATAAAAGATAAAAATTTTAATTTTAACCCCAAAACAGCCCCAAAATCGCTTGTTTTACCATTACTTCTATCATTTCCCCTGTGTTTTGGTACTTGTATTTTGGTATTTTGTATCTGTTTCTATGATTGCAGGTTTCTGACGAATTCGTCAGATCCATGACGATCTCGTCTGATCTCAGATGACCGACTGTGATCTGAGATGATTTTGTCTCCTTTCAAATTATTATGTGTAGTTTGAGATGATTCGGACTGCTACAAGACTCAGAACCTTCATCAGACATCCAGAATCAAGTATGATCTATCCTAATCTGCATATTCTTTGTGTTTAGCACCCATTTTTGTTTTTTGTATCCATTTAAATCATTATTGGCATATAGAATAGTTTAGATTCATTTTGGCCAAACCTAGGAATTGAATGATTGAGTATAAAACGAACACATCAAACCCATTCCCAACCTAGGCGTGGAAACTGCCACTCAAAATTTTCCTAGTGAACCCACCATCTATCAAAAATTCACCTTTATAATCCTCCCCCGAGAGGCGGGACCTTCAAAGGGCCTCTTAGTCTGAGGTATTGTCTCATCCTTCTCGCATCCCCCTTCTGGCCACGGATCCTATAGCCTGAGGGTAAGGATACGAAAATTTTAGAGCGATACAAATATTACATTACTTCCCCCACCCACCCCCACCCTCAAATCGGGTGGGGGAAGTAACAACTACAGTCGTAGTTGTTACTTCCCCCTCCACCCCACCCTCAAATCACAGTTGTTACTTCCCCCAGCCACCCAGTCACAGTTGTTACTTCCCCCACCCACCCCCCTCAAATCGTAGTTGTTACTTCCCCCGACCACTCGACCCTCAAATTAGTAAACAATCGTAGTCGTAGTTGTTACT